>JARJCN010000014.1:0-600000 GCA_029282135.1 Mycena belliarum
CCAGAGCGCGTCTAAACAATCAAGCTCACGAGCCTCGTGTTTCAGCGCATTCGATGCCCAGCGGTATTTACGCAGACGCGGGCGACCGACCCACTTCCCCCCCCCCCCCCCCCAATGCCACACGCTATATCCGTTACTTTTTGGTCCAGCGACGACGTGGTGTTGTACGTCATCAGATACCTGTCGCTGATCGACATGGTCAAGATGTGCGCGACTACGAGGAGAATGCATGCCCTGGGCAAGGCCGTACTGAAGGGACGCGTCGCACGATACACGACACCGTTCTTCGACCGCGGACGAGGCTACCGATACGAGACCCAGGAGGACCTGGATCGCTTCTTCAGTATCTTGCGCCGGACCAGGTCGTGGATCGTTGGATCGGTAGCTCTATCTGTAGCGTCTATCCTCAGCGACCCGCCGGCGAGAACCAATATAAATCTGCTATCACCATACGGTCAACTGCAGGAATGGACCGAGTTTTTGGTCGACCTCTGCGGGTTCGCCATCGTGAGCGAGGGCAGGTGCGACGGTGCGCATGTGAGCGAAGGCGGCCAATACCTCGTCTTCCGGCACGACGATAGAAAGGTGGGTTCCAGAAGACTGATGTTTTCATCGCTGACTTTCCACAGGCGCTACATGTGACGGTTACGACGTCGTCGAGGCCGCATATACTCCAGCTTTTCTTCGCCGCCCCAAATACCGTTCAACAGGTTGCGCTTGGAGCGCACCACCTTATCACGCCTTTTCCGGTGATGACGTCCAACCAGGAGGGGTTACGTGGGCGGAGGCCGACTGACGGCGCACACCCGGCGGTCCTCGTCCATGACCACGACAGCTACAAGAACGTGTCGCCTCTGCCGGGCGCGGTTGTCCTCCATCTGACCACAGCAAATTGGAAGCGCGCCTGCGGAGAGGCTTGCCCTGCCGTGCACCGCTCAGCTCGGGGGTTGCGCGGCATTGGGAGCTACAGTTGGGGTGGCATGGATGGAGTCGACGCTCACTGCGACGCCAACGTAGCCACCCTCGGACGGAGCAGGATCTCATTCCGCACAGGCGCATTTTGTCTCAACGAACACTGTATCTTTTCAGGGCGGTACAATGGGGCGGGTTCCACGAGGGAAAACATTTTACGATTGTAATCGATGCAATGTCTAAAACTTTACGCGGTCGTCTATTGAGAATCGATGAGGTACAATGAAACGCCCGCCCTCTAGTTCTTTCTCCACAGGCACTCCATCCAGCATCGTCCAGACTGAGCGAACCGTTTCTCCTTCCCGGCCATAGATGGTAAGCTCGACATCGCCCCCACCCTCATCCCCCAGCGCGCGCACCATGGCTTCCGCTCGGCTTTGGGCCATCGGGCCAGTGATTTTCATATGGTGCCAACGTACGGGCAGTGTGACCGCCCAGTGCCCTATGTGATCGCACACGTCCTTGGAAGAGAGGCTGAAGTCGACGTCGCGGATTGAAGTGGAGGCGCGGAACAAACTGGGAATGTCGTCGTAGCCCAGGACCTCAACGTCTAGGCGAAGGCGCGTCGCGCGTTGAAACGCGCTCCCGCCAGCTTCGACCAGTGTCGACAATGACGCCCCGTCATACAAAGTGAGTTCCCACGACGAGACGTGCGGCATGTCAAGCAGGGCAACCAGCTGTATACTGGCTTCACTGTCGCATTGGAGAACCAGCGACGTCAGGGATTCCATGCGGAGACGGGGTGCGTCTGTCATCCCCACACACTCCACATGGTCGAGCTGTAGTTCCTCGAGGTGATCCATGCAGACCAGGACAGAGCGGACCTCTGCCCAACGGGGCGCGTGTTTGAGCCACAGCAGACGCAATACAAGCGTCGTTACGGCGGCGTACGAGGTGTGGGGTGTAATAGGAAACGTGCAAGAGAGCACGAGGAAAGAGAGGCGTTGATGCGAGGCAAATGGTGAATAGTCGGTTGTGAGGGTACGGTAGCGGCTGTCGAACTGCAAATACAGATGGGTCAACGAGGACGCCTCGTACTTCGCGAGTTCCGCGACTGTAGCTACGTGGTCTTCCTGGCGAGCGCCCCTAATCTGTAGTCTGGCTACGCGGTGGAAGAAGGGCCGGATGTGCAACCGGAGACCGGTTATGAAGTGAGACAGAGGGGCTCTACGGAGGGCGTGGTCGTATGCGTAAGGGTTGGGCGGTTTCTCCGAGTCAACCCACAGCAGGAGAGCAGCTGAACCAGTCTGGCGCAGACAAAATTCGAGGTATCCACGCCGGGTGTACCGGTGTACGAAGAGTCGAGACCAGTACCTAGGAGCACCATATATGACGTTCTTGAAAGTGCTGCACACGCAAGCGAGAGTGAGTCGATGCTGCCAAAGGTCGTGCCAGCGCAGCAGAACCCCAAATACGACTAGGTGAAGTATGTCGTCCAGGACCTCAGCGGGAATGTTGACAATGCTGGCCATTGGGATGCGGAGGGCTGAAGCGGGTTGTCAGGAGAGTCAGCGATCGATCGGTTTCGCACCTTAGACCTCACAACGTCCATCTACCCACAGAGAATTGGAAGAGCGCAATGGACGAAGAAACATTGCCGGGCCCGCTGCCCTTGGACGCAGTATTCGCCACATTCACAGTAACAGAAGTACTGGCAGCGGTGGGAGAGATAGTATGCTTGCCGCGGGCTGCCAAAAGAAATCGCGCGGTGCTGTTCCACACACTCGAGTTGTTCCCCGACGCAACGAAGGCGAGGATCAGGGCTCTAGGAATGAGCCTCGTCGGATCGAAGCGCAAAGGGAAGCAGCGAGAAGGCCCCCGAAAACGCCGCAGAATCGACACCGCTGACGCCACCGCCGGCGTCGAGGTCGCAATGGATGTCGAACCAGAGGATCTCATCACGGGGCCTTTCTTGAGGGCGGCGACGGGAGACTGCGTTAAAGAGTGTATCGAGAGGTGATTGCGTCGCCGGTGTAATAAAATACAGCTCACATTGATCAGAGCGATAGACCATACCAGCAACGCTGCCCTTGCGAAGCAAATATGCATGGCCTGCGCCAGGCTATTGTTCGAACGCGAGATGATTTTGACGCCACTGCGGGCAATCCCGAACCGGCGACATCTGATCCCAATTGCTTCCCACCCAGCGCACAAACTCACCGACGGCCTTCTGCTGCACGATGAGGCGTTGACGAGAGGCCCAACGTACTTGTGCGCTGACTGCAAGAGGAAGTTGACTCTCGACGAGCGGCCACAGTATGCGCTCGCAAACAACATGTGGATCGGGCCCACCCCATTCCAGCTGAAGATCTTGACCTTGCCCGAAAGGATACTCGTCTCGCTATATTTTCCTGCTGCGTACGTCGTCAAGCTACATTCCAAAAAAGAAGGTGCCGCGCTATGGGACAAACGGACCATGAACAGCGCTTTGAAAGGCAACGTGTCCACCTACCGCCTCAATTCCGAACACATCCTCGACATCGTCTCTGGACAACTGAAGCGAATGCCACCGTCTCCGCGCATATTGGCCGCCACAATAGCTGTAACGTTTGTTGGCCCATCGAACCAGCGGCTGTCAGTTCTCCCCGACATCTTTAACGTGCGACGTGCTCGCGTTTTCGCGGCTCTCGAATGGCTCAAGGCCAACAATCCGGTGTACGCCGACATCGAAATATCGCATGAGCAGCTACTACTGCTGCCCGAAGACGGTGTCCCAGAAGAAATCTCGGCCAACGCGAGGCTGTCTAGCGACGTTGGCGCCCTCGCCCGCGAGCACGAATCCTATGTACCTGCGGAGATTGTCGAAGACGCTGATGACGGTGAGTGATGGTACCAGCAACAAAATGTCGCGCTCATGCATCTCCAGACTACATTGTGGGCGCAGCGTCAGGGGTAAATCCCGTACGTGACGATGCCGAAATGGATGGGGACGGTAGGAAATAATATTCAATGTCGCTTGATCCAAGCTGACTTTGTCGATGAAGCTCCCCAACTCCAACTGCATTCGCATGGCGTCCTGGACGTGTATGGCGAAGGTGTCCCGGACAGTGACGTGTTTGCACACGGCTTCGCGCACCTTGCAGCAGACCCGCGGCAGAGAGAATTCAAGATCAGAAGGGACAGCGCGTTCGTCAACGAATACCCCAGGCTCGACAGGGATGGCCAACGGTTCGACGGCGGGCCCGGCAACGCCAATCATATGTTGGGGGCATTCCCAGTGCTATTCCCATACGGCAAAGGAGGTCTCGAAGTCGACCGCAAGGTGGATGTGCCTTACGAGTCCCATGTTCGCTGGGCCCTGCGCTACTCAGATGGTCGTTTCAGAAAGGATCTCTATTTCATGTTTCAGGCGTTCGGAGTCGTTCAGAAGAGGGACGTGTGTCGGTCGTCAGCCTTGCAGATCAAGCGATCGACATTCATCGCGAACCAAGTAGCGTTTCTCAAACTTCGGCCCAGGGACCTTATTGAAGCCAGCGCGGAGGAAGGACGCCGCGTACCCTTTTCAAACCCGGTGGTCCGAAAGTTGAGGAAGCATCTGACGTCGGTTCGCGCGCGTGTTATGGGCACCGACGAGTCTCGCATCAAGATACGTTCGCAAATCTGGGGCATGAACCTCCGTTTCAATCCGCCGAGCATCTGGGCCACCATCAACCTAGCAGATGTCAGCGACCCAATAGTGCAGGTGCTCGCCGGACAGAACATCGACCTCGACAAATTCGTAAACACCGCAGGTCCCAAGAGCACCGCCAGCTGCTGAGGTCAGGATAACACATTATATTGTGAGGCAGGCCTAAAATCGTAATGCGTTTCATCGCGCGTTCTACCGCACAGCCACCGCACAGCCACCGCCCGGCTTCCTTTCGGCAGCGAAGGCCATTCCGAGGCTGTCAGAGCTCTCGGGGCACAAATATGAGCGTTATTTGCCGTGGCTGCCGAGCCCTCACTAAAGTCACGAGACCAAGAAGACAGGGGTTCAAACCTAACTAGTACACATCAAACGATCAATTGCGGGCAATCCCGCCTCCCTCGTCCCGCCGCGCTGCGTCCAATGGACGCGGTGTGGCGGGCGTCACGCTGCGTCCCATGGGCGCGGCCTCCTCTACACACCGAGCTCCAACCCGCCACCTATCGCGTCCGGCCCTGAGACCGCACCGTCAGCCCCCAGGATTTGTCCCAGTGCCCACGCAACATCATCCACTAAGAGGTCCCACTCCTCCAGCGGCCCCTCGCTCCCCAACGCGTCTCTCCACCACTTCAAACAAACCAGGATCCCCAGCATGCCGTTTACCCCGGGTACCTGCAGAGCGTCCCAGCTCTCGCCCTCCTGCCGCTTCAGCATGTTACCCCCGCCGCGACGCCATGCCGGATTGACGGACGACCACCACTGCTTCAAGGTAGAACCAAACTTATCGGCGTTGGAGATCGTTGGCGCCCGAGCCCTCGCGCGCCCGATCCACCATCCGACCTCCGCTGGGCGGCCTTTTGCTGGAAGCCGTTTAGTCTGGCAAGCCGCAGGTCAGTCTACATTCAGGCATTGCCGTCTCAAATCCACTCACGCCTTGAAAGCCCGCAGCTGCCTCCACTTTCCACCATGCATCACACAGACTCTTCCACGCCTCCCCGCCATGCTCGAGAGCAGCTAGCGAGGCCAACGCATCCTCTGCCCACTCCGGCGCTTCACCCTTCTTGCAATGATCCGGCCTCAATCCACCTGCAAGGTCCCGGCTCTCCCCATCTGCCTCCGCCTGCGCGCGTCGCCCCGCGCGCGTGGTGGGCGGCTCCGCTCCTCCGTTACCTTCCTCGTCCTCGCTGTTGCTGATGTCATCCGTATCTTCGTCGCTCCCACTCGCTGCCCCCCTTCTGCGCTTATGAGGACGGCGTTTCACGGCCTTCCCCTTCCCCCGCCCACGCTTTTTGCTTCCAGCAGCCCCCGATGTTCCCCCGCTCCCATCCACCGCCGCCTTCGCGTTTCCCTCCTTTGTCGGCCGCGCCTCATTGGTAGCCACCGACCTCCCAAACAAGAGCTCCCGATCCGCGTCGTTCAGCCCCCCCCGCTTTGAGCTATCAAGGGCGCGCAGGGCGGCGGAGCTCATCGCGATGTTGTTAGTGCGCTGCAACTCCACCCCGTCCATCTTTTCTAGCTCCACTACTCGGGTTGCTGCCTCCGGAGGCGAGAGGTCCCCAATCTCCAACCGCAGCGCGGGTCCGACACTCCCCCCGAGCGCGTCGAGTCGCGCCTGCATTGACGCCGTCGGCCCGGATCCGGAATCTCGCAGCCTTGCAGGTCGGAGTTCTTCATCGTTCCGCAGGTCGTTCGCCGCAGCCGTCGTGGTCGCCATACTTCCCTGTACATCTGGGGGGCTCGCGGCCATCTGGACGTCCATCGGAACCGCCACGCTCATCGTACTCATCGGTGCAGTTTGCAGGGTCGCGGCGGACGCCGCATCGGTAGCGCTGTACCCGCCTGCGCTTGACGACGCCATTGCTGGGGCCATACCCGCCCCCCCTGTCTTTGGTCCTTCAGCGGCCTCTGTGTGCTTGCATCAGCAAAGACACGCTAAACCATCAAATTGATTCCCACCGGCTGCGACCAAGAACCGCACAAAGTGCTCGAGCACGCGCTCCTTGTACCCCACCACATCCCACTCCGTCAAGTCCACCGCCTCAGGGTCGCCCTCCCTCCCAGTCTTCCCTGCATGCACGCTTACAAGGTCCGGGTCGTCACCAGGGACAAGACGCCCGGCTAACAGCGTGACATGGTAGCCTGTGTACGCCCTCAACGCCTGAAGCAGCGGCGTGACCACGGCGGAGAAACGTCGACGCGACCTGCCACGACCGCTCAGCCCCAAAGCACCATGCAACAGAGTCCAATTGGGCTTACTCGACGCGGTCGCTCTCCTCGAGGCTAGGCAGGCCCTCTTCGGCATCCTTCCACCTCGCGAGCTCCTCCTGGAGTTCCTCCATTGCCTCGTGCCTCATGCGGTCCTTCACCGCCTGCGGCTCCGCCTCAAACTTCTCCCGCGCAATGGCGCAGCGAAGACTCAAGCGTTCAGACCTCGGTGCGTCCCAATGGCGGTCCTCAAACGTCGCATTGACCGCCGCTTTGTAGTCTGCGTGCTGCATGTAAAACTGATAGTCCGCGATCCGCTTTGGCATTTTATCGACTGGGCGCCGAAGCCGCGCCAGCCAATTGGTGAACGGGTTGTACTCCATCCCCAGGGCAGTGCGCCGATGATTATACCATGACTTCAATTTCTGTCGGACCCGGCGTCAGCTCCGTCCGGCGTTCGGCAAGCACACAACACACCGCCGTCATGAGCTTCATGGCCTTTTCCTTGGCCGTTTGGTCGGATTCCATCAGCACCCCGAGCTCGCTAGGCGCGGGGCCTGTCGGCTCTTCGTCGATTGCAAGGCGCCAATCGAAGCGCTCCCAGTAGCCGGCCAGCATCTTCGGCCAGAACCTGCGAGTCGTCCCGCTCTTGGAGTGCGCCAAGTACTCCTTCACCATGGATTCCAGGTACTGCAGGCGCTGGCCATGGAAGTCGCCTTTGTTGCCGTGTTTTTTTGACTGCTCCTTCTTCCCCTCGACAGACGCAGCGGCGGACGGTAAACTGATGGGTGCGTCGACGGGTGTAGCGGCGGAGGGTGAAGTCGTCGGTGCGCTGCCATCCATTTTTTTTTCTGACCTTGCTGATTCGAGAACAGAAGGGCAAAACTGATATGTAATGCGTTGTCACCCGGGCCTCGACGTCAATTTACTTTGTTCATTCATCCGCCCTATCCATACACGTGCTCTCAGGACTCCAGCCTCAAATCTAACTCAGAGTCAAGGTACGCCAGTAGCGCCCACGCCCAGCTCAGATTATCAAGAAAGTGATATACATGGCATATCTTTTGTATAGCTACAGGGGCCCCTCCCGCTGTCCTTCGCCCCAATTTTTCACCATCTATCTACCCGTTGCGAACGCCTCTAAGGCCGAAACGCTGTACGACGACATCACATGAACCTCTTCAAGACCCGCGGCATCAGCAGCGTCCAAGGCCGCCCGCCTGCGCACGTGTCAGCGATGCCGAAGCGGGGGACGGGGGGATGGGATGGCACACACCTGGTCTCAAAGATCTCCGGGACCCCCTTGCACGCCCAGAACTGGCCGTTGCGAGAGCGCATCGGCGTCAACGAGATCCGAGTGTTGGCGGTGACACGAGGGGCCACGGCGGCGCGCGCGCAGACGCGCCCGTGCCAGCTGCGGCATGCGTTCTCCCAGTGCCGCTCCGCGTCCTCCCAGCTATTGCAGCCCTGCATGCGGCCATTACGCCAGCCCTTGCACTCTTCCTTGGCGAGGTTGCTGTACAAGTTGGAGTCAGCCAGACCCTAACACCAAGTAAAAAAACGACCCACTCGATCGTATAAGCGCCCTCTTTGCGCGCGGGGATCGCCAGATAGAACATCGTCTTGCTGTCATTCGAGTAGGCGGTGCGGTCCGGCGCGTTGGCGCTCGGGTAGTAGGGGAGTCGGCAGGTGGGCCTGTTCGGGTCCTGGTCCATATGCCCCCCGACCGTGGGAAGGCCAGTCGAGGCGGGGGCGGCAGTCGAGGCGGGGGCGGCAGTCGGGGCGGGGGCGGCAGTCGGGGCGGGGCTGGTTTCGGGTTGGCCGGCGGCGGCGGCCGCGAGCAGCTGTGCGGCGGCCGTCAAAACCGAGCTTGGGAAAGGGGTCGAAGAAGGGGTTGACGAGGGCGTTGAAGGGAACTGGGTCATGCTGGGCAACCAATGCGTGAATGGCCCATTGAGTATGCGTAACAATTTATAGCCCCGGAGTCAATGACTAACTTAATGCATTTCAGGCAGTAGGAACAACCTCAAATGTGGCACGCAGCTTACACATGCCTGCCCGTGCTCCATCCCAGCGCCCGCCGTCCAATCAGTGGCGCCTCGCTGTCGCGGAAGCCGGCGGAAATGTGTTGAAAAAGGGGCTGGGCCTCCTTCATCCGAACGCCATCCGCCAGAAGCCGCACCCCTCGATGTACGGCCTCACGAGAGCCGAGCCGACCACCGCGCCAGCCCACTCCCAGTACGCGCCCTCGCCTCCACCAGCTCGAAGTTGCTGTAGTCGCGCGCGGTCCCCTCGACTGGCGCGCGGTGCCCCCGTGTGACCCCCTCGACATGGCGCCTCGACACGCCGCGGCTCTGCCAGGCCAAGGTTGCAGGTAGGTATCCGGCGTGCCTTGCTCCTTCCGCCCTTCCTTCTCTGACGGGCTTCGGGGCAGGCGCCGACCCGCAGATAGGCATAGGCAACGGCCTTCGCACAGTGCCGTCGGCCGATTGCGGTACAGCAACAAGTACTGCGAGTTGACCGTACATAGAGTGCTGGCCATCGACATAGCGGCCACCTGAGTACATACACCCCGGACGTTGTATGCCACCCTCCCATCCACCAGCGACAGCTGAACCCGCGGAGTTCACGAAGCGACTTCGGTGCGCCATCGACACGCTGCTTCTCAGAACCACCTCTGGCTGACAACCGGCGATGCAGCATGGCGGAGGCCTCAATACTCATCGATCATCCATGGTCTACTCTCACATAAAAGTGTCGAACTTGAATCCAGCGCATCCTATCAACCATCATGTCCATTGTGAAGTCCTCCTCCGTCAAAAAACGGCCCTCGTTCCTGTTCTGCGGGGCACGCGCGACTTTCCTGGAGGGCAAAATCCCTTACTACCACCGTGCCGTTCGAGCAAACACCCTGGACCACTTCTGGACCCAGCTCATCGCTGAATATTGGGAAACCTTCCCATGGCGCCTCCCGCTCGACGTCGAACCCATCCCCGGCACGTCACACCGCGCTTCCACCGTCGCCGAGTGGGAGTGGCAGTATCAGGTCTCGCAGCGGACTGAGTCTGTAAGGTGCCTCCTCCGCCCGCACCTCCCAGCTCACGCATCCCTCAGAAAATTCGCGCTTACTATACGCACCGCCGCTATCGTCGTGGCAGCCATCCACTTCGTCGTGCCGCGGCCATGGCGGATGTTACGGCCGCCAGCAATCTGGCCGAAGCGTCCTCTACTGGTGGGTTATTCTTGCTCCTGCAAACTTGCGATGCCCCTCACATCCGCCCACAGCCAAAGCAGCCGAATGAAGCAAAAGGTGCTTCCGTTTTTCTTGGGTACATACCGTCCGTACTTAGTTACACCCAACGCTGTCCAAAAATTGCCCGTGCATTGTTGTATATAATGGCCGTCTAAAATGTCAATCCTTACGTGCATAATAACGTCCCTGGCGTCCAAAAAAAAGGTCACACACCAAATCTTTCTCATCCCATCTCCACCATGGCTCTTGAACGCCCCCGCCCCCCCAAAAAAACCACCACCGTCGCGCCCAAAATCCAGATTCTACGCTCAGCTTCATTCTGGCGCGATTTCCACGACAGAAAACGCGAGAAGGTCGCCCGCCGTGGGCGCGGCGAGGACGAAAAGGAGAACGAGCCGCCGCTCCTGTTTGAGCAGCGGCCCATCTATACATTTGTCCCATATCGCGCCACGCCCCTTATCGGCACTGTTCAGACCAATGGGAAGATCATCACCACGGTGCCGGCTCGGCCCATTGCTGCCCCGCTCGCAGTCGGCGCAAAGGTTCATGCCCCCGCCTCCATTGGACTCCACACCCACCGCCGGCAAGCCGTAGAAATTGCCGCCCGCATTCGCGCACGCATGGGACCGCCTCCGGACCCCGATGCGGTGTTGCTTGCGCGCTTGAAGTCCCGCGCGAAAGGGTGAGTTCCGCCTCCTTCACTGCGCGTATACTTGGGCTGACCGACTTGAATCAAGCGCCAAGCGCCTCTAACACTGCGGGGGTCGTCCCACCGAGTCTATGTCTGACGAATCTGGTTAGGTAGCACCTCAGCGTAGTGGACATTGCCCGAGCAAATTTTTGAAATACTATTTCTTGGTTTGAGTGCAGCAACTGGACGGCTACATATCACAAATCCGAGGGGCTTCCCATGGCCCAACAGCGAACATGTCGAGGTTGCGGTAGTCCTCCGCCTCATAGTCGTACTCGTCCATCCGGTCGTCGCGCGACGGCATTGGGGCATCGAAGCGCCGCTGGATGTGGGCGGTAAGCCCGTGCTTTTGAATGAAAGCGCGCTTGCGCACTTTCCGCTGTTTGAGTGCCAGCTCCTCCCGGTGCCTGCTCAGTGATTGAGCAGAAGGAATAAAAAGCAGCCGCAAGCTGCAACTTACTGTGCGCGGTAGCGAGCGCTGGCCTCCCGAGCCTTGGCCTTTGCCACCTCGTCATCCTTGAGGGCGGCACGCCGGCTATTAGCACGACACAGAGGAGGGCGGAGTCAGGAAAATGGAATTGGTCGCGCGCGTGGCATACCGGGCAGCGCGCACACGACCCGCCTCAAGGACCTTTTCTCGATGCCTTATCAGACGCTGTCCTTCAGAGGAGCGGAGAGGCGACGATGGGATGCCACTCACTCGTCGCGATATTTTGCTGAGGCAACACGGCGAGACTCCTCCAACCGCTCGACCCTCATCCGCTCGAGCTTTCGCGCGAGCCGTCCAGGTCCCTTTGGACTGAAAAGAAACGGCGATGGTGAGGCCGCTGCTAATGAAGAGGAGGACAAGGGAAGGGCAGACCTAGTATAGGAGCTGCCCGTCGGAGTTGGGGTTGTCGCTGGTTGAGCCATGGAAGTTCGCAGGAATGCGGTAGTGAACAGCTGTAAACCCAGCTCAGTTTGGTGCTAAGATCCCCGACGACCGGTTTGATACCACGCGTAGGTCAGAAAAATCTGAGCTAAATCAGGCAGGGGAGTGGTTTGGAATTAAAGGTGTCTGTACGCCTTGGTTTAGGCCCCAGAGCTTGGAACGCTGCAAGAAAGAAATAACCGAGTGGTGAGTGCGTCATGGTGCTAGTGGTGAGTGCGTCATCAAAGATCCCCGACGACCGGTTTGATACCACGCGTAGGTCAGAAAAATCTGAGCTGAATCAGGCAGGGGAGTGGTTTGGAATTAAAGGCGCCTGTACGCCTTGGTTTGATCCCCAGAGCTTGGAACGCTGCAAGAAAGAAATAGCCGGGTGGTGAGTGCATCATAGTGCTAGTGGTGAGTGCGCCATCCACGGCTTGTTCTGCCTCCGGCCAGTGCCCTCAATGTTCTTTCAGGTACTCGAAAGGAAACAGTAACGCAATGTATTCAGTTAATAAGGTGCTATACTACGCTACGGTGCTACGCGACCACGCTATCCGTTGGCCAGGTGCGGTACATTTTGACGCCCTCCGCCCAGCGCCGCGTGCGGTCCTGCCGACGTTGCTCGTGCTCGTCAGCCGTTGTAGAGCGCGCCGTGTTAACGTCGTTCTCCGTACGAAAGCCATTGTACACCCAGCGAAAGATGCCGGCTGGAGTAAACTGCGTGAACGAGTACCGCCGCTCGTTCTCCTGGATCTTGACGTTGGAGTGCCGGAGTATGGCGGACGGGAGGAGGATGGTACAGCCCGGCGGGAAGCGGATGACGAGTTTGAGGTCCCAAAGTATGAGGTGGCCCCCGCGGTCTGGGTCAAATGACCCAAGGGCGGTGATGGCGCACCAGCCCCACGCAAGGTTTCCGAAGTCGATGTGGGGGAAGGTAACTGTTGCAGGGCCGAAATTGAAGGTGGCGGTGGCAAACACTGACAATCGGCGCATGAAGTTGCGACGAAGAGGTTTGACGCGTTCCTGCGTGGCGTCCCAGTCAAATAGTTGATCGAGCGTCGAGCTGTAGTATTGGTGGAGCAGCGGGGCAAACGCCATGAAGAGGGCTGGGTCGAGCGTCAGATTCTGCTCGATGTACAATTGCGAACGCACTGTTGGTCCAGCCCGCAATGCGTTCGAATGACTTGAGGGCAAAAAGCCGTGCAAAGATGGCGAGGTTGACGACTGAGTGCTGAAGGTTCATGGGGTAGCGCTGGCCGCCACCCATGGCGGGGCCGACGTGCTCCGCCGCATGCGGCCCACGGCGGGGGACTTTAGACGCATTGGCAGCGCTCTTGCGTCGCCACTTGGGCTCTGTGTAAATCTCCTCAGCAGCCGCGTCCATCGCCTCTGCAGCTGCGCGCGCAACGTCCCCCCAGTCCGATGCGTTAGGAGGGAAGCCGCCGAGGACCAGGAGGACGGTCCCATCGCGGTCAATCACGGGCTGGGGTGCGCTGAGGCGGGCAGTCAGTCTCAGGCGCTGCTCAATGAGTAAAGAGCCCCACCCCTGCCAGTCATGAACCTGGAACTCCGGGTCCTGCTCCAGCAGCTCCTCCAGGCCGTATGCACGGGCGTCGGGCTCATCCTGGCGGAGGCCCATCCAGCCAGACGACGCCACGGGCAGCGGATAGTCCGCTAGGTTGAGGTCGAGCTGAAGCGGCTTGGAACGCCGAGCACGAAGAGCGGTGATCCCCTTCAGGGCACTGCCGCTCTTGACGCGCCGCTGCTCTCGATCCTCCCTCCGCACACTCCGCTCCTTCGCACGCTTCTTGGCGCGCTGGCGCTCAAGGGCTGCTGCGCGGGTGGGCTTTATGCCGCTCTCTGGCCGCGCGCAGCGCATAAACTTGCCCATGTAGGGCGCGGGCGCAGGCGGGGTGGGTGGTTGCTCCCACCAGATGGACGGGGCACCATTGCGTGTGCCGACGTGCCGGATGGGGCGAGGGGGGGGCGGCGGCGTGGGGTGCACCCAGCGCGTGTATGGGCCTGGGGTGCCGTCGTCCAGTTCAAGGATATCGGCCGATGGCGCACGGGCGGTTGAGTCGGGTGGGGTCGGGGAGGGACTCCGGCTAGCGCCGTCGTGGTCGTCGTCTGCGCCGGGGTCGGAGCCCACAAGGGACCCCGCGTCGGAGTCAGAGTTGGCGGCGGCGTGCGAGCGTTGAACGAGAAGATCCCGGAGGGACACGCGCTTTGTTTGCAGGGGCTCGGCGTCATCAAGGCTGAAGGGGCTGAACTCGGCCCCTGATCGCGTGCTCCGGCCTGTCGACGCGGGTCAGCAAGGGGAAGGGCGGGGACACAGGGGCCGCCGCTCCAAGGTCGGAGTGGCGGCACAGGGCGTTTTCAGCCGCTCCAGGGTCGGAGTGGCGTATTGGCGCGGGAGGCGGCGCCCTTTCAGCCGCTCCAGGGTCGGAGTGGCCTAGTCAGGCGCCGCCGCCGATGGGTAGGTAGGGGTGCTACTTACCAGGCATGGTGTTAGCTGCTCAGGAGGGTTGGGGCTTCCAGTTGGGCCGCCGGGGGCTTTAACACAGCGCTGCTCGGGTCCAGTGGCATGGCAGGGCAGGAATCCGGATGGGATCCGCTGCAGCATCCTTGAGTTTGAGCCAAAACGACCCGCAGCGGCGCTGGCGATTGCTCCTCGGTGATGTTGAGGCGGGCGAGGGCGCGGCAGCGGAGACCAGCTCCAGGTCACGAGACATTCCAGTCACAATTATATTAGCCTTCAGCGCTTCGGCTTGAAGCTTGAAGCTTCAAGTCTGCTTAAAGTGGATCATTTGAACGTTTTAGTTTTGGATCTATGTTGTATTGGAGCGGATAGTACAATTTATACAGTAGTATTCGTGGCGTACAGACAAGAATTCAGCGTAAGTGTAAGCAATTGTAGCAGCATTCATAGCAGGGTTAACAGCGGGTGGCAGAGATCAATCGAGAGCAAGCGAGAATATCGGTGCAAAGTCCCAAAAAAAAACTAGCGTGCGGAAGCGGAAAGCCTCTGGCTGGCACCCCATTCGAGCGCCGCGTCCAGCGTGTCGAAGACTTTGAACTCCGAGAAGCCGTGTTTTTGGATCGCGGCGGCTGCGGACTTGCTACGGGAGGATTGAGCTTAAATCATTCGTGGAGGGGGGGGAGGAGCCGACGTACGAGTCGCCGTACGCCTCCCCATTGGGTAGCACCGTCCAAGTCTGCGGACTGCCAGCCGCGTCGACGGCGCCTGTACTCACGGCATGCTCGCTGCGGCGGCCACTGTCTGGCCCTGGAAGCTTGCGGACGGGGCTCGACGAAGCACCTGCTAACTCATCCACGGCGTCGTCGCTCGCACTCGAGGAGTGGTTCGAGGAGTGGTTCGAGGAGTGGTTCGAGGAGCGGTCGAGGGATCGGTCGGAGCGGCTCGAGGCGCGCGATGAAGACCGGGTTGAAGCGGGCGCTGTCTTGGGCGTACCCTTGGGGGTCACCTTCTTGGGGGTCACCTTCTTGGGGGTCGCCTTCTTGGGGGTCGCCTTCTTGGGGGTCGCCTTCTTGGGGGTCGCCGTGGGCGCAGACTTGACCTTTGCCGCGGGCGCAGCCTTGGGTGTGGACGCGGGCGCAGCCTTGGATGGCGACCTGGCGCTGCCCGATGGTGCTGGGGCAGTCCACCGCACGTATTCGCCAGGGCCCTTGCTTGGAGCGGCCGGGTGTGTTTCGAACTGGACGTGCTCCTCGGGGCGATGGACATGGCTGGAGTGACAAATCTTGAAGGCTTCCTGGGCTATCTCGCGTGAGGTGCGGTGGATGGTGCGATCCAAGCCGGTGAGGCCCTTCTTGCGCCCATACCCCGTCCCTCGCCTTGCACCGTCGCTGTGCAACGGTCATGACACTTTGTTAGAGATGCGACTGGGTGCTTACGCGTCGCTGTAGGCGGCCATGCGTCCATCGGGGAAACGAATGAGGTAGTAATTGCTCTGGAAGTGCGCGTCATGAGCATCGGGTCCCTTGAAGTTCGCGCTGGGGTAGAACTCGACGGGGCATGCAGTGACGAGGGGAGACGACTCTGCACGGCAAGGGATGATGTGCCCGTTGTGGGAGGGCGACATGGTAGTTACATGGGAAGGCGGCCAGCGACCGCTGGCCCTTATATTCAATAGTGCTGCGCATGCGCCGTGCAGCGTGATGTATTTAGCTTTAAAGTTCAATTAAGTTATGATAGATTCATTTATTGTATGGCGTTGCTTGGCTTCTAGACTGCCTTTGTCAGGTGGTAGCGTGTTCTGTTGGGCCAAGCGAGGCGCGCGCAGCCATGACGCGCTCTGCACGGGCTGCTCGCAGGAAAGCCCAGTCCGGCAGCGTCGCCTCTGGTAACCGCGCGTCCACCAGCGCCCACACCCACCATTTCTCGTTGGGCGACCTCGGAGTGCTCCCACCCGCAGAGGCACCGGTCACAAGTTTTGTAGACCGTGCATCAAGGGACAAACGGAGGATGTATAGAACGGAGTACGCGATGGACCCCCCCTCCCCTGTGAAGCGTCAACGCATGGCGTGGTCGTCAGCCCGCGCAGGTCCCGGTGTGGATGCTGGCGTGGATCAGCCCTACGGAGGAACACCCGACGTCGGCCATGAGCGGTATCAGCTCAACGTGGGCGATGAAGACGCGCCTTCCACCCCTCCTAGGCCTCTGGCAAGGAAGCTGCCCTCCGTGAAGCCAGGGGTGAGTTTGTTTCTTCATTTGTGCCCTCCGCTGCCGCCGAAAAAATAGTAACGAATGCTACAGGATCCCGCGCTCGACAAGTGGGCAAGATTTTATCGTGACTTGTACCTCTTGGAGCTTGGGCGCTTGCACGGAACGGGTGATGCTGCGTTCGACGCCTGCCCGGGCTGCAGTACCGCGTCGCCGCGCCTGCGCTGCCGTGATTGCCATGGAGGGACACTCTACTGCCGCGAATGCCTGGTGAAACGGCATGCGGAGAACCCCCTTCATAGGGTCGAGGTCGGTACCTTTCGCATCTGCGCGCTGGCCCGCCTTTTTAACTTCAGCGCAGAAATGGTACCACGGCGCGTTCGTCAAGACGACCTTGAAGAGCTTGGGCCTTCGCGTGCAGCTGGGGCACATGCCTCACCAGCGCTGCTCTGTCCCTCAGCCTGGCAATACGAACTTTGTGGTGCTGCATTCAAATTCAATACACGAAGTGGCAGTGGATTTCTGCGGCTGCGAGCATACAATGGATGCGGGGACCCCAGAGGTGCAGCTCCTCCGCTGCGGCTGGTTCCCTGCGACGGACGAGCGCCCTCAGACCTGCGCAACGCTCGACGTTCTGGAAAAGTTCCATCAGGAGACCCTCCAGTCCAAGATGACGCTCTACGACTTCTATGGCGTACTCGAGAAGCTCACGGACAATACGGGGGTCAAACCGCCTGACCGTTATCACGAATGGATCCGGTGCTGCCGGAAGTACATGCACATCATGCTGGTAAAGCGCGGGGGACGGTCGCCGGCGTATATGACGGGCGGGGTGGCAGCGACGGGACAGGGGGAGTTGGCAATTGACTGCCCAGCGTGCCCACGGCCTGGGGTTAATCTTCCGGAGGGATGGGAGAAGGCGGCCCCCGAACAGCGGTAGGTCGCCTTCGGCAGCTTGTGCAACACTATTAATTGACTAACGTTTGCCAGCTTCCTATACACGTTATTCCTCGCCCTGGACGCGTGCTTTCGTCTTAAGCGGCGGCTTGTCTCCAGCGAGCTGCGCGATCCTGACCTGGGCTCGGGCTGGGCGTATATGCTGGAAACCACGGCGTTCCGAGAGTTTCTGCGGACTGTTACGGATCAGAAGGAGGTGCGCGTGGATCGCGCGGCTCTGCTCATGGCGTCACTGACACTGCGTTAGATGGAGACGTGCAGCGGGCTGGCCGCGTTGGACTACGCGAACACCAAGTTCTCGCGAGGCTACAGCACCACCGGGGTTGGAATGGGCGTATGCGCCCGCCATGAATTCGTGCAACCAAATGGGGTCGGCGATCTCCAGAAGGGGGAGCGGTACGCCTTTTTTTTTAAGGGTGTCATTGGGGTCAGCTAAGCAGGAACGTAGGTTTGCGAACATGGATTACATCGCCGCCTCGATATTGAAGCCAAAGCACGAGGGCTTGTACAAGCTCTTTTCCTACGACATCGTTTGTGCGTGGAGCAAGCACCTCCTCGAGCGCTTGAGGAAGCTGCCGCCGAATGTTCGCCTGGAGATCGCGGCAAAGCTCATTCGCTTCGCCATCCCAAAAATGCACATTCACGCGCATACCCTGCTTTGCCAGCTCCTCTTCTCCCTCAATTACCTCATTGGATGCGCGGAGACGGATGGAGAGGGGATTGAGCGCCCTTGGTCGAGCCTGGGCGCCGTTGCGGCTAGCACGAGGGATGCGGGTCCCGGCGCGCGCCATGGCCTATTGGACTTCCAATTAGGATATTGGAATTGGCAGAAGCTGATCAACATCGGTGCGTGGACCGTTTCAGTCGCCGTTGTGGCCTGCACTGACGTGGGATGGACGCAGTCGAGCTACTGCGGCGACGGCTTGATCGTGCAACCGTGGAGCTTAAGGAGCAAACCGAAGGATTCAACGTGTTCTGCGAGCAGCAGACGCTGCGGGTACCAGCGTGGAAGGAAATGGTCCACAACTACGAGGCGGGCGTCTCCGAGAAAAGCCCCTACGACCTCACGATTACGGGTACGCACACGGCTTGTCCATTGCCACGGCGACCTTACTTATGATGGCCCCACTCGCAGGGCTCACCGAGGCGGATGTGCGGCTTCAGTTTGCAGAGGACGATGCTGCGGAAGCAGCGCGCGGGGTGCCGGTTCTTCATGATGTGAGCCCCAGTGCGTTCATCGCGGCGGGTCTCGATTTGGAGGGCGAGCAGTGCGTTGCTTTTCTGCAGGGTGTTTATTGATATGCTGACTTGATACACAGGCGTCGCGTGCGGGTCCATGCGGAATTGAAGAAGGCTGGGACAACGGCGATGCGCATAAGTATGAAGCGCCTGCGAATCAAGCTCAACAGATCTATTATCCGCTTCCGTAAACTGCAGAAGACCTATATGCCCTCCGCGTTCCAAGCGCTGGCCAAGCTCAACATACCTGAGACCACGCTCGCGGAAGATGTCCCGCTTCTCCTCCCCTCAGCGCTGTCAGAGGCTGAGCGCTCCTGCTGCGCACCTGGTCTGAGCGACATGGAGGGTCTCCTGCGCGACGCGCAGTGCCGGACGGCGCTGCCTGCCTTGCGCGCCAAACTGCACGTCAAGTCCCGGCTACTGACCTACAAGAAGTACCAGACGCGCCATCAGGGGCCCAACACCAGGGCGCGGACGATTGTGACGCGCAACGAGAGCAAAGTACGACTCAGCTCAGAGAAGTATCAATGCGCTTGGGAGGCGATCAGGCGACTTAGGGGCGGCGACGCAGCGAAGGTCGGCTGGCGATTACTGCGGAGGGACGACATCCGCTGCATGCAGGACGAGCAAGATCTGAAAAGGAAGGCAAAACAGCGTAAAGCTCAATCTGCGCGTCGTCGCAAGAAGGTCGATGAGCTGAGGGCGCAGGGCCTGCTGCCGGCGGAGGAGGACGAGGGTATGGATTGGGAGGACGAGGAAGTAGGCGACGCAACGGTGCCTGAGAATCAGCGCCAGGTCTCGTGGATTTGGGCGACTGCAGGAACATCGGGCACGGACGAGGACCTCGAGGAAGGTCGGTGGGTCCCATTTAGAACTTTGGCCCTCGACGCTTATATGACCTCGCAGCGCTTCGTGTGGAATGGTCAAAGGCTTATGCACGTACGAGACGGTGGGGCGAGGAGGTGGAGCTTTTGAACGAGGAGTACCGGAGGGTCGGGGTCTCGTTCGAATACGAGGCGGCCAAATGGGACGCACGCGCTGCCGCAGTGCCAGTAGGCGTGCTCCCACGTGCAGAGGCAGAGGGGGCAATTGCTTACGCCACGCGCCAAGCGGCAATGTACCGCGACCTCAAGGCGCGCGGGGAGATGGTGTGGATGTCGCCGAAGGTGGTGCGGGGCAAGAAGAAGGCCCGCTTCATCCCATCAGCGGTCGCAAACATGGAGGCGGATGCAGCGCGCGAGCGGGCTCAAGAGCTGGAGGACAGGGAGGCCGGATGGATGGCGGGCGACGACGTAGAGGGGGAAGGGCAGGAGGAAGAGGACGCCGACGTCTTCGGATACGACAGCGACAGAGAGGAGCTCATTATGGGTGGTGATGGGTTTGACGACTAGCAGAGCAATGGGAGGGGTGGCACGTACACGCGCGGGGAGCCGTTTCGTTACAGGGTAGGGGCAGCAGTGTTTATTCTCTTATTTCTTGGAATTCAAATTCGAATCTTTCATCGGGTGGGATGTGTCATGTGATGGCAATGGTGTGACCAGGGGTTGCCGAGCCTGGGGGACACGGCAGGGCAGCGTCGCACGTTGAGACAGATGCCGACGGGTGCAGTGATGCCGCTGTGGCCGGGCCTAATCCAAAACGGGGCACCCGTAATTGGACGCATTACAAGTTTAGGTCTGCCCCACAAGGTAATGTATTATTGTGGGCTCATAGGGTGGCACCGCGAGGTCCATAAACATCGCGGCGGACCCGTTCGCGGCGGCCGAATTCTTCCACGTCTTCATGGGCATCCTGCTGGAACACGTGTTCGGCATCAAGAGGACCGCGAAGGGTACTTTTACGCGCCAAGCGGGCATCCTCGGCGGAGTAAACGGGTACGTTGCGACGGTGGAGGCGCAGGGCAGGGGAACATTGCACGCGCATATGCTGTTTTGGTTATCGGGCGCATTGACGTCGAGCGAAATGGAGGCTGCTCTGAGAAGCAAGGCGTTCCGAGAAAAAATCCAAGCCTACATCCGAGCGACGATCCGCGCGGACATCAAGGGCACCACGGGAGACGAGGTCTTTGCGTCTATCGCGAAGGGGGGCCTGTCTTATTCACGGCCACAGGATCCAAGGCTTCCAGGCTACGAGTTACGTCGTCACGAAGCGGAAGCGGATCTGGCAAGGACGGTACAGTATCACGACTGCAAGCCTACGACGTGTTTGGTCAACAGGAACGGACGCCTCGTTTGCAAGAGGCGATGCCCTTTCACGCTCGCGTCTGCGGATTGGGTGCTACCCAGCGGCGAATGGGGGCCGCGCAGGTTGTGCTACCGCCTCAACTCATGGAATCCAGCACTGATCCAGATCATCCGGAGCAATCACGACATCAAGTTAATCACCAACGGTCACGAAACAAAGGACATCGCGTTCTACATAACGCTGTACATAGCCAAGAAGCAGATACAAACCGCGAACGCATCGGCGCTACTGGCGAAGAGTCTGGCGTTTCATAGGAAGCTCAACGCGCATAATCGGGACTGTCGCGACGTAAACAAGAGGATGTTGCAGCAGTGCGCCAACACTCTCAGCAGGCAGCAGGAATTCAGTGCCCCGGAGGTGGTGTCATACTTGATGGGGTGGGGCGACAGGTTCATCTCCCACACCTTCTCTATCGTGTATTGGGATGAGGTGTCATCGGCGCTGCGCCGTGCGTTCCCCGATCTGGAAAAGAGAACGTGAGCCAATCTCATAGATGTTGCTGCGATGAATTCACCTTTGCTCTCAGTGTCGTCCACAACGTCGCCACTGCTACGGGCCATCACGCACCCGTGGAGGGATTCGACGTTCCCGAGGTGTGTCTTGAGACCGTGCCGCTAATGTCGCTGAGCGTTGTTTTCAGGAACCAACGCTGAGGCTGCACGTGGAACAGGGCGTCTTCGTGCTCAAAGACCAACTCAAAGAATACACCGACAGAGGGCGTGAGCTCGACGCCCTCAACTTCCACGATTACTTCGTGGACTCGTACCATGGACCCCTGCTCGCGGAACGTGAGGCCGGAGATGACTGCGTAGAAGACGGCTTAGCGGCAGAAGTACCACGTCGTCGGGCAGGCAGGCCCGCGAGCCGCCGTGTTCCCTATCTCCCAGAGTCCAACAGGAAGGGCTGCAGAGTTTTCAGGGGCCCGCGTTACGAGGCCGTGCCACACTTTGTCGGCACCTGGTTCCCACGAAGCGACGCCGGCGATTACTACTTCGCAAGTATGCTGGCGTTGTTGATGCCGTGGCGGTCGCTATCGGACCTTAGGAGCAATGGGGAGTCGTTTGAGGCGGCGTTCACCAGCATGATGGATACTGCTGATGCAAGAACCAAGCGCGTGGTCGCCAATATAGGTTACTACCACGAATGCTGCGATGGCAGCAAGCGCGCTAAGGATACCCTGTTGGCCCCTCCACAAGGCCTTGTCGACGTTAACGACTTCATCCGCCGCGACGAGGAACTCGCCGAACTGAACGACCTCCAGATGGACTTGACCGAAGCAGACGTGCAAATAGCCCGGGATAACCGCTATCCATTCAGGGATCACTTGTATGCTGAACATGCTATGAGTGTAGCTGTAGATGCGGGTGTCTTCAACATCGCTCCACTGGACGCCACCGCCGCCGTCCAGGATCGGGCGTCTTTCGAGGACCTCTTGAAGTATGTGAGGTGGGGAAAGAAGGTCGCCGCACTGACTCGCCACGAGAAGCTGCGCCCCGCAAATACTTTGGAAAACCGACCCGCGACAGCCGAACCCGTCGTGCACTTAACGCGGCCGACAGCAGCGACTGTCCTTGAGGTTGCGCCACTGCCATGCGTTCGGACGCCAAGCCAGCAAGCGAGGCTCGACATGCTCAACACAGAGCAACGGCTTGCGCACGACATCATAGAGACGCACCTGAGGCGGACTCTATCGGGCGCGAAGCAGGAGCAGCTCCTCATGATCGTTCGAGGGGAGGGAGGAACCGGCAAGACCGTCCTGCTGAACGCGATCGCGGACACCTTCGATTTTTTGGGTGTACCTGAGATGCTGGCTAAAACGGCAACAACAGGCGTAGCGGCGAGCTTAGTAGGTGGCGAAACCGTTCATGGCTGGGCCGGCATAGGAATCAAGGGTGGTAAAAAGGGGGCCCCGTCGAAACCGTCTCCGGAAACGCTCGCGAAACGCAAGAGGAACATGGTGCCCGTCAAGTACCTCGACGTCGACGAGACCTCCATGCTGACGAAGTCACTGTTGGCTAAACTTTCGAGAATCATGGGGGAAACTTTGGACGCTGCGGGCGTGGGGGACCTTTTCAAGGTGTTCGGGGGAACGAACGTCATCCTATTTGGCGACTTCCACCAATTTCCACCGATCGCGGACGCTTTGGGCGCGCTGTATAGCGAGAGTGGAAGTAAACCTCTAGACCAGCTGGGCCTCTCAATATATCGGCAGTTTAAGACGGTGGTAACGCTAACGGAGCAGAAGAGGATCACGGACGAGCCCTGGAAGTTCCTGCTGCGGCGGCTGAGGCGGGGCGCCTGCACGGAGGAGGACCTGGCGATACTGCGCTCCCTCCTCGTAACCGAGGCGATACTCGACCACCCGAAATGGGACGAGGATCCCTGGAACCAGGCTGTGCTCGTCACGCCAAGGCATGGGGTCCGGACACGCTGGAACACAGCGTCACTGCAGAAACACTGTCGCTCGGCCGGTGTCCAGATGTACGTCTGCATCGCGGAGGATACAGTTGGACGGAATGCTGCGCCCCTCAACCTAGAGCAGAGAGTCACGGTCGCTGGGATGAAGGAGGTGGACACGGGAAAATTGTCCGAGCGTGTCGAACTGGCCATTGGTATGCGGGCGATGGTATTGACGAACATTGCGACTGCGGCCGACCTTGCAAACGGCACCCGCGGCGTGGTTGTCGACTTCAAGCTGGATCCTAGGGAGAAGCCCGAACTCGATAAAGATCCGGACTCGGGTGCCCTCATACTTCGGTACCCTCCTGTCGTTGTCCTGTTCAAGCCGGACCACTGCACTTTCCCCCCGTTCGAAGGTTTGCCCCCGGGCGTCCTACCGATCGTTCCGTCTAAGAGAGCGTTCACGATCGAGACGGCTGATCGAGCAAAGCACCAAATTCATCGGCATCAACTCGCAATGACGCCAGCGTACGCGTTCACCGACTACAAGTCCCAGGGCCAGACATTGGAGTACCTGATCATAGACTTGGAGCCGCCTCCACAAGGGCACCTGACGCCGTTCAGCGCCTACGTCGCGTTGTCGCGCAGCCGGGGCCGCGACAGGATTAGAATGTTGAGGGGCTTCGACGATTCCTTGTTCACTACGCATCCCTCAGAGGCTCTCAGAGTGGAGGACGCCCGGCTCGATGAATTGTCGTTGCTCACCAAAAGCTTGGTGGCGTCGGGCAGAGTGCGCGCGGTCTAACTACTGTAGGGAGCGGACGCGATCAATATATTATTTATTTCCAGCGCGCAAGTGGTTACAGGGCTGGAACGTTAAGGGGTTGCGACTTCCTTGAAACACGAAGGACATCGGCTTTTACTTACCATCCACGATGTCTGCCCCAGGCCTCACCACTGTAGCTTCCGCCGCTCGCCTGGGAGCGAGCGTTCCCGCGGAGTATGAGGTGAGTGTCGGTCTCGAGGGCGAGGAGACACTTATACCGTTCTCCAGCGACACAAGGTGCTCCTTTTCCCAACGGGAGAGCGTGCCCCTTTCCTCGTGGACATACCAAAGCCGCCTATCGAGGCGGCAGGCGCGGCTGTGGGAGGGCTAGCGTACATGCCCTGGCTCACTGGCGACGTGGGTTCTGGTCCCGCGAATCACTCTTACCTCGAAATTGCGGTGTCTGTTGGGGACGGGGAACAACAGTACATGACTGTCGTCATGTCTGACCAGGACCACCCGCCCCATCTGGTGCTTCCGCACAACCAGTGCATCGAGAACGTTCTTGGAGGCGGCCTGAGCTGGAGGGGAAACGTCCTGGTGGTGAGACGCGTGGGCGGCAAATTGGCCGACGTCCAGAGCGAGCACATCGCTTCGATAATCCAGAACGTCGCAGTGTATGTTTTTCTTTTCGTGGTGGCTCCCAGGATGGCCTAAAGTTTTCGCATAGTCTGATCAGGGCCGAAGCTCTAGGTGCGGCGAGCGCGTTTTTCGTGGGTTCGGACGTCGGGGAGCACACGGATTCAGAATAGTTGTACGTAGCATATATTTAAATTGTGTCTAAGAGGAAGAGCGCCAGCTGTACTGCGATTTACACAGTTGGCTCCTAACTGAATGGTTCCCCCTCAACGCCCCTAGGAGCGTGATTTCTCCCTATTTTTAATTAGGTAACAGGTAATATGAGAGATGAATGCTACCTAGCGCGTGTGTGCGGAGGGGAAGCCACCGTGCGCTCTGTTTCCCTCCTCCTCCTCTTCGAAGGCGGGGTGACAGTGGGGGTGACGTGTTCGTCCGTCGCGGCGACGGGGGTATTAGGTCGTGATCTCTTGTGAGACAAACCTGTATTGGTCGCCGATAACGTTGAGCTGGAGGACACGTCGTCGGGGTTATCGAGAGACAGTAGGTACACGCGG
This sequence comes from Mycena belliarum, assembly GCA_029282135.1. Taxonomy (NCBI): domain Eukaryota; kingdom Fungi; phylum Basidiomycota; class Agaricomycetes; order Agaricales; family Mycenaceae; genus Mycena; species Mycena belliarum. Next base: position 25,143 of record JARJCN010000014.1, read on the forward strand.
CGCGCAAGCAACTCGTACTGCTATCGAAGGTGTCAGACCAACGATAGAAACCGGGACCGTGAAATTACGCGAGGATCGTCAAACGCGGGACTCCAGCGGTTGTGGAGTGTACCTTCGCATAACACCCAATCGCCGACCGCGATGGGTGTTTCGCTCGCAGTGGATGGTGTCTGCACAGTGCAATCCGGCGGCATGCCGGTCCACACAGACGCGTTACTTCCCCCACAGTGCGCGGTGTGGACTTCGAGGTTTCGCGCGTTTTCGCCCGTGTAACGGTCTCCATCCGTGCACCGGTCGACGAGTGGGGCAAGCCCACTGCCCAAATCGCTGTTGTCGTCTTGAATTACGGGGCGCTGCAAGACTGCGAGTTGGTCTCGAAATAAGTGGGATATAGGGGAGTGCACATCCTCCCCCCCGTGTAAGAAGAACGTGCGGTGATTGCCCTGGAAGCACTGTGGCAGGATTAGTCTGCGAATACGCGGAGGCCATCACTCACAGTTGCTTGCTTCACCTGTCCGAAGAAGGTTGCCACCCAAGGTGAGCGGTCGTCATTGGTGTAGACGGTCTCGTCCCTGACCCGCACCACGGCATCGGGAGAGTGGAAGTCGACGCCGAAGAGAGCGTTGTGTAGAGAAGTAGTTGTGGGCGACAATAAGTAGTCCTCCAGCTCGCTAAAGGACGTTATAGGCGGCGGCCAGTTGGTCGTCATAGGGGAGTAAAGTATTCATATCGCAAGTGTTGTGGCGTGTGTGGTCCCGGCAGCAGCGAATTTCGTCAAGTCGCATTGGCCTTTTGTATGCGCGTGTGTGGTCCCGGCAGCAGCGAATTTCGTCAAGTCGCATTGGCCTTTTGTGTGCGGGTGTTTGCTCGCGGCAGGGCAGGCAAGTTTTGCATCACGCATCGACTTTTGTTTATCTACTGTTTGTTTTTGGCAGGTTTCGGGTGCTGAGTTTCAAGGTAGGGGGACCTCTCTAAAGCGAGGTGATATGTTTTGTATGCCGGTGCCTGGCGTACAGTTAGGGGGGAGCTTACTCAACTCCGAGCTGTAACACAAAGATCTGTTTATGATTCGTCCGAAAATATAAAGGTGCTGTGTATAGACAAAGACAAAGACAGTACTAGCAGGAGGACTTACTTATTCGAGATACCGGATCCTATTCACAACCCATTTGCCTTCATTGACCAGTCCATGGAAAGCCAACATGTACACTGGGAAATATTGTTTCACCAGATATTTCCTGTCCCCATTACTGCTTCCACAATCCTTCTACATCCTCGTTGGCTCCTTTTTGGCTTCAGGACCACTGGGATTTGCTGGCAACCGCATTGAGACAACTGCCTTGAGTTTACTAAGAGATTAAGTATTATATGCACTAACTATGTTGGGATTCAGAGAAGTTACAATTATCTCTGTAGATTCTGTAATGCTGAAACTGGAGCTGTTCAGGTCCTTCACAGGTCTTCAGATCTGTCTATCAGTGGACCTACGAAGGCAGTGGACCTACGAGCGGAAGCAAAAGACTCCATGTACATATATCTTTCAAGTGTCTTACTAAAAGAAAACTTTGCCGCAAGAGTCAAGACCCGGGCTGTTACGCATGTAGAGTTTCTTACCTGATACACTTTCTGACACTCTTTAGGACCCCTTCACTGCAGATCCAGGGACTGTTTTGGTGTACTTGAAAGCAAAGTTCAAAGATCAACTTGGTTGCTCACTGGCACTCTGTGAGAGAGGTTCGAGAAAGACTTCAGTTGCTCAGCCAGGGCTCAGGTGGCGCAGGTGGCAGCAGTAAACTAAGTACCTGCGCGCAGCAGGTGGAAAGCAAACACGCGGACATATTATTATGTAAGAACACGAGCCTGAGAGGAAGGCTGGCGCAAGTTGCCTGGGCACTCGGAGACGTTGATGTTCCCAGGGCGCGACCATTGATGTTCCCACGGCGCGACCATCAGAGCAAACAAGTACAAAACACGTACGATGTGGCTGTGTTCCGAAATTCGGGTCCAGCTGATCAAATGGGGGAGCAAGCTCCCCCAATAAGAGAAAATCAAATACGAATGCAAGTCCCATTAGTGAGATGCAATGGCTGACTATTCGGAGGCGAGCCTGGCAGCACAAGTCTTTGTATCATCATGAAGCGTGTCGGGTATCCTTCCCATCCAGCAATATCCTAACTTAACAGTATCCTATATGGTTTCCGACTACGCCAATTCAGAGCCTTCCTCCTTGACCGGGATCGCTTGGACAGCACCGCCGTCTTCTGCAACCACGGCGACCTTCCGCTTGCGAAGCGATGCCCGGACGGGATGGGGGTCCTGTCGTAAAACATATAAGTCTTTCGTACTTCCCCCAAAGAACAAGTCCATGCCTGGAAAATCTCATCCAGTTCCTCGCTACGAAGGGGGTCAAATTGTTGATCTACGAGTTGGCACGTCACTCACAGTGTGCGCCCTCTGGTTTCCACGACACAGAACCAGATTACAACGCATTCAAAGAGATCCCACCCGATGTAGACACCTAGGTCCGACATCGAGTTCAACTAGTCCCAGATATGAAGGAATTTTACGCACAGTAATATCTACACTCAACTGAATCAGTTTCCGGAAATTAGACACAAGCAAGTCTACGCACCTCCAGGTGATGCGCTGCAGCGCAATAGGACCCGCATATGTATTCACGAAGCTTGCTGGAGATTGAGGTTCCGCGTCAATTCACGGTGACAGTACGCACGATGCACATGCCACGGCCAACGCATACATCGCCATGCCTTTCGCCCTTGAGGTTGAAGCGGTCATTAAAAATCTGGACAAGCATGGATTAGTGCTTGCCTAGTGTTATAATCTAGGACCTCTGCGGGATATAGCGCCTAAATCAAGAGGCCACTATTGAATGTGCAGCCACAACCAGTGTAAGAGCCGGGTACCTGCAGAGGAGTGTACGCAAGGCTGAAGAAAATAAATCCCGGTTGGAAATGACGGAAGATGCAAGACAAACCTGTATACGAAGCCGAACAAGACTGGGGATTAAGCGTTCAGAGACCAGTTTACATCATCCTTAATTGGGTTCGTACAGATGAACGCGATGGCTGCATTAGCGCCGGCAGGATTGCTTCCGGCTGCTCCCCACTTCGCGGTACATCCTGTATGTGTGTCAAATTAGGTTCCGAACAGTACTTGACCTTTCTTTATTACCGGTCACAATCGTCAACGTTGCAGCGCTGCCTAACGTTCCCCAGAACCACATTTCTGCGGGCATAAATCATGAATGTTGATTTTCCTCGAGAGAAGAAGTAAACTCACTGCGACGCCCGACTGTTTATGCCGATGAAATGTCAATACCCCACCGGTAGAAATTACACGGCGGCTCCCACCTTTATCAGTGAGCGAAGTTCCGATTAGCTGTTGACAAAGGCATGAGAATGATTCAAGAGGAAAACATGGAGAGCACTCACGGCACCAGCGGCAGACACCAGGGTGTTCACGAAATTCAGGGTAAGACGAGCGTTTTGGGTGCTGCTCAGGTGAGCATTATGCATTAGAATCGTAGAGCGCTGCTCACTTCACACCCGCATTCTGGAGCAATAACATGAGTGTGAGTGGTTGGATAATCGAGGGTTCAACTCACTGCGAACAAGATGGTCAAGAAATATCTTGGGAAAGGAATGAATATTTGTGTCAGGAAGGGACTGCACACAGCTCGGCACAGTTGCCGTTGAGACAAATTCTCTGCCGAGCGTGTGCCGGGGATGCCGAGATCCGCCGTGTTGGCAGCAAATGCCGACCGGCTCGAGTACGAGTACGACTCACCCTAGACCGTTTCCGGACCATTGGCCAAAAAATGCCATCCTGCAAGTAATCAGTACCACTAAATTAAATCAAGAGCGGCACATACAAAAGCATGAGGAAGGTGCGGTATCGCGCATTCCGAGTGTTGACGAGCTCGCTGTAATCCCACCTTTGGACGAGGTTAACTGGTATGACCGTGTACTAGAAGCCCTTACATACCAGCGCTTATCCGAAGCGTTCAGCTTGATAGATTCCTCGAACTCCTTCCATTCCAGCTGAACCAGCGGCGCATTGGGATCATCGTTCCCGTGGTACCTGGCTAGTATGTGCAGTGCTTCTTCCTTCCGGCCTACAGATAGAAGCCATCGGGGAGACTACATTTTACTTCCAGATGAATATGCTCATCTCAATGGCGTGAATTCGGGTAGCGTACCTCCGGAAGGAACCAAGCGAAAATGGTGAGGATGCCGGCTGCTACAATTTGGATAGCCAGAGGTGCCCGCCACGACCGGGTGCTTTCGATCCGGCCAGTGGCGATTGTGATTCCAGTACACAGGATAGATCCGGCGTAGTAGAATGCTGCAAAAGAGCATTAGACCACGCCTCACGCACGCAAGAAGTCCTGCCCACTGTTAAAGAGCCCGGTCAATCGCCCTCGCCACTGGTAAATCGTTAAACAGAAATCGAAGGCGAAGGAGACCGCGCACCTGTGGAGGCGCCATTTCGACAACATATGACGGGGAGCTGCAATGACTTGGTATCGGTACGCGGCGAAAACCACGAGAGAGAGCTTACGCAGTCTGGACAATGCCTACACCTAACCCCAACACAAACCGTCCCCCTAAGAGTGCGCTTACATCCTTGGCCGTCGTTACGACTATCGAGCCTGGGGATGGAGGTTAGATTCTGGGCAATGGCGTAAATAGACTGGGAGTCTCACCGATGATGATGATGAGACCGCCGGTAAACTAAGGAACGGGTTTGATTTCGATAGAGAATGTACGTGAGTTTCGAACCATGCCTCCTCTCCGTCCGATGCGGTCAGCAATTGGACCTGCCACAGGTACCGCTACGATACTTCCAATGCTGTACTGGGGAAAATTATTCCTGGTTGAAGGTTTGGCTTCAGTTCACCTACGATTCCGCTGAACGGGGATTCAGTACGAAAAAAAAAAATTGAAAGACTCGATTCTCACAAGATAATGGCAGTGGTAGAGCCTACGCCACCGCCAGCATCTTGACCCTTTCATAAAAAGTCAGTCCGGGACTCGATCGAAACGTATTTGACTCACGGTGATCCCAAAGTAATCCAGATATTGACTGGTGCATTGCTCAAGTTATGCAGCCGGAATGGCGGTGCTTACTCACTGCATTCCATTAACAGCCGACATAACTAATATGTTTGAGTCAGAACCAAATCGTGTAGGAAGTATACAAGCACTCGCCAGATCCATCGAAACCGTTGGCCAAGCTGCCCATAAAAGCGACCAGCAGTATCAAGTACAGCTGGATAGACCTCAAGCTGAAAGGACTGAGGTGCGGCCCAGTCGCAAGTGCCAAAGCAAGGTCGGTGTTGACAGCCTCGACGATCTTTGCATTGTCTGGGACCGTTTGATGCTCGGGATGCTCCTTCTCATCCATTGCGGAAGACTCGGGTGCATGGGTGGACATGGCTACCAAAGGATAAGGCGCACATCTCTCAGCGCGCGCTCTATATGTATCCGGGTAACCGGCGGCGACGGATACATGTCGGAGCAGACTTTCAAGAGCCACATGACTGTTTACGACACGAAATGGGTTCTAGGGTGGGATATGTGTTTCGTTCCCGGTGAAAGCGGCCAGAACGGCCTCTTGAGCAAGCGGGCGAATCGAAGACTCGGCGAGAGGAGGTGTTAACCACACCATGTCCGCAGGAGCTGATAAAGCTACCCCGACGAATTTCCGCTGAGAGTTTGTGAGAACAGCTTAAGCCGGCGAGAGTCGGTTTAAATATCCGAAGGCGAGTCAGCGTGCCAGATTGCCAAGAGGGGAGGGTTCTGTTGTTCGAGGTTCAAGTCAAGTTCAAGTTGCAGAAATACATGTGGCTATGCCGATGCGTGGCTGTGTCTACATGGAAGATCTGCAGACCGCGATTTCCCGGGCCCTTGGACTTGCCCACCACTTGGACTCTCATGCATCATGTAGTATCTGCTCCAGGCTGGAGGTTGGGTCTGGGTTTAGAGAATCCGGCTCAGACGTGGATTGTTGCCTCCAAGAATCACCCATTATGAATCGGTGTTCCTATCATGTTCCTCCGAGTCCCTGTCGGAAGCGCCCATTCTCGCCTCGACTCTGATGCTCTCTATACCCTCTACTACCCCCGAGATACGCCGCTATCCGATTGTGCCATTTCGAAGATTCATGTAGGTCAAAGATTGCATGCGATTACGGAACACGATTATCTTGCGATTATTCGTCAAGATTGAAAAGTCAAAGCAAAGACTAGCAACGGTACAAGTACATACATAGAGTATAAACAAAAGGAAAAGTCCGATATCTCATGGTAAATACGTGCTTACACTGAGGACGATGTCAAGGATAAACCCTCCGTATCGACCGCGGGGTGGACCATGTAATGCAGTTTTACCTCTTCTCCCTCTACAGGCTGGCTGTCTTCGTCCACAGCAGGAAGAGAGTCCTGTACATCCCCCTTCACTTCCAGCAGATAGTTGTCCTATCCACTGCGTTAGAATCGTACACACGTTCGCGAAACGGGTACGGACCTTGACCAACTTCCTGATCATCTTGACGATCAGCTCTTTCTCGTAGTCGGCGTCGCTCTGGTCCCGGAATTCGGCCTCCTTCTCCTCCAGATACCAGTCGATCAGGTCCTCTCGGCCGACCCCCAGACCTGTCTCCCGCTCTACTGATGCGATATGGAAGATGATGAGGCTCTGGAGGGTTATGTACTTGTCATGCGTGATGATCATCCGTCGCTTGGGAGCAGGGGGAGGCGGCTGGTCCCCGACACTTGCGTTAGCTGGGTCAGACTCCGAGGCTACGGCGGATGGTTGGTGTGGAGGAACAGGGAGCGAGCTTCCCTCCATCTGGTCCATAGCCTCCATCTCTGCAGCAGACATCTCGATGTCCCGATCCTCGTCGTCAACGTCGTCCGCTCCGTTGGTCGTAGGCTGGGGACGGGTATCTTCTCGCTCTCCTTCCAGTTCTTCCTCATCGAAATCAATGTCGTCTTGCTCGACGTGAATAATCGACTGGCGGAGCAGACTGTACGCTTCCCTTACGAAGGCAGGTGTTATCTGGAGAAAGGTCAGCAAAGACCCAAGCGTCTGGAACAAAACGGACCTCGGAAGTGCAATTTGCGCGCGCAATGGCTTCGCTCAGCCGGATCATACTTTCCAGCTGACGCACCGTGATCCTGTACGAGTTTTGACCGGCGCCAGTGGCATCGTCTTGTCTTAGAATTCGGTATTTTTCTATGAGGACGTCGGCCGCGGCTGGTGTGAGCTAAAAGATACTACTTTAGCACAAGTGTAAACATGTCGGGCGACACTTGCCTTGGGATTGAATGTACGGGCGTAACGAATGTATCTTTGTAACGTTTCGGTACTGAATTCGGGATTGATGGCATCATCCTGGAACCGATGAACGTTGACGATGTGCTTTGCGATATTTAAGTCCGTTTTTTCATCGCATTCATCCAATACGACGAAAAACAAGTCGAATCGACTCATGATTGGTGGGCTCATCTGGACGTTACTGCGCAGCGACTTCTTGCGATCGTATCTTCCTCCTACCGGATTGGCAGCTGCAAGAATCGATGTTCGGGCGTTCAGTGTCGCATGAATACCGGCTTTGGCGATTGAGATAGTCTGCTGTTCCATCGCCTCGTGAATGGCGACCTGATCTGAGATATCCATCTTGTCGAACTCGTCGATGGCGCATATACCGTTATCGGCCAACATCAAGGCTCCGGCTTCAATCGTGAAGTCGCCTGTCTCTTCATCTTTGACAACAGCGGCAGTGAGACCGGCAGCTGAGGATGCTTTCCCCGACGTATATACTGCGCGGGGGAGGAAAGAACAAACATATCTAATAAGGCATTAGATTGGAATCGCAAGCAAGGGCCAAGGAAATATACTTCAAAAATTGGGACTTCGACGTTGAGGGATCGCCCACGATGCAGATATTGATGTCCCCGCGGAGGTTCATGCCCTCAGGTGTCTGCTTGTGTACACCACCCAGCAGCTGGAGCAAGAGGCCTTTCTTGACGATTTCATGGCCGTAGACGGTGGGAGCAATGCTCTCCACCAGACGAGAATATATGTGTCCGTCGTTCGTCATGTGCGTTATCTCGTCATACTCGGGCTGGGTGAGAGATTCGATGAAGGCCTGGCCGCTATCTTCACCCATGTCGTCTTCCCCTCGGACATTCGTTCCATCCTGGATAATTTGTTCAGATACCGATGAACGTATGCAGTGAAAATGAAAGAAGAATTACTCTGCTGTCAGCGTCGTTCACCATACAAGCGAGGAACGCAGTCTTGTACTGCAGATCGCGCACCCCCAAGCTTTTGAGACCCGTGACGCCGCCGCCGATCCCGCCAGTAGGAGCGCCGCCTCCGCCTTTGTTTGACTCTCGCTGGAGCTTTGCTGCATTGCCACCGGGCAGACCTAGCTGGCTGACGTCGGGAACAACGATGAATGTACCGGTGAAGACACATTTGTCTCCTGCTTTCGCACGTTCGACTAATTCGGATCTCAGGATGACATCCAAGGAGCGCGGCATGGACCCCGTCGGGATCTCGGAGGGGTTTTCCTGAATGCGGACCTTCTGCCAATCCGTGAATCTGGATGTGTCTATCTGAAGTTTCCAGGCGGTGCGATTGCCGCAGGTGGGGTTAGGGCACAAAGCCGGCTGACAGGGGGTCAGATAGACACAGATATCGGCAAAGTACTCACCTCGGTGTATTTAAACTGCTGCTCAATTTCATCGACGAAGCCGCCACAGATTTCGCAGATGAAGCTGCCATAGAGGAGTTCTGGGCGAACTTCGCTGGTGCGGGTAACAGTTCCACTGATACTCAAGAGAGTGCCGATTCTCTCTGTCCTGAGATCTCGAATTCCAGAGACTAACGGGAGGTGGTAGAAAGCGACATTGAAATCTCGTGCCTGCAGATTTGCGGAATCAGTGGTCGCCGCACTGGGATTGATTTTGAGATATTCGGGTTCGTATTCGCCGACAAGATTCAGCAGAGCGCGCCGCAAATACGGCAGAAATCTGTAGTACTGCTTTGTTATCGCGTCTGCGAGTATGTCGTCCTTCAAAAGTAGGTTGGCAAAGTCGACGTAGAGGGTGGTGAGCTCGTATTCGCGCATAGTATGGATTTGTTCGACATAGACCAGTTCCCCATTGAGAGCATCAGGAATGTCACCGTCTGAGCCAGGGGTCGCTGCTAATGCGACTCCATTCGTGAACCTACGGGATGTGACTTGAGATCGCGAAAGCCGGCTTAAACAGAGCAGCGCACGTCTTCAAAAACTTCTCAAAAGCTTCCGCTACGCTTTCTCCGACAGCGTCTTTGACGGGGGGCACGTCGGTGCCCTGAGTACGCGGCCGCTTCCGTTTCCTTCCACCTGCCTCGTCTTCTTCTTGAGCCTCCTCACCCTCGTCATCGTCTAAAGCCAGAGCATTCGCTGGGGGCCGTGGAGTCGATCGAGCACCCGTAGGGCTCGAGGGGGTTGGGTTAGGCATGCTGCTCGAAGGAAGGCGGCTGGCTGGAGAACTGGACGAAGCCATCGTGGTGGACGCGAGAGACAAATCGCGTGTGTCACAGTGACACCACGCGTCCTTGCAACTGATCGGGTTTATCGGGAAATTGCTCCCTCCTTCGTCACTTATGGACGACTTGGAGGCCCTCGACCCTTCCTTTGTACAGGAGCAACTATCGCGCCTACCTTTTGTCACTATATCTGGTGTGATCAACGTGCGCGACCTCGGCGGGCTGAGCTCGCAGCTTTACCCGAATCTAGAGACAAAGCCCAGGTTCATCTACAGAGCCGCAGAGCTCTCGGGCATCACAGAAGAGGGTACGGATTCACAGTTCTGCATCCCGTACCTCTCTCAGAGGACCGCAGGCAAATCTCAGCTCAAACAGCTCGGAATCTCAGAAGTCTTCGACCTCCGGTCAGACACCGAGATTGCAAAGTACAACGCACCGCTCCCAAACATCGAGGGCGTGCGCATTAACCATGAGCCTGTTTTCCAAACTGAAGACTATAGCCCCGAGATGATGGCCAGGTACGCCGTACCCGGTCGGCTGTTTCCAACCCACTGAACAGATACCGCAGGAGATACCAGCTATACGCTAGTGGTAAAACAGAGGTATCTATCGCGCTGATCTGTGCCTTTTCTGGAATGAGTAACCTACCACAAGGCATTTATGGAACTCTACTCCCAAATTCTTGAGCACGGGGGAAGGGCCTTTGGCGCCATTCTGCGTCATGTCAGAGATAAACCAAACGAAGGCGTTCTCTTCCATTGCACAGCGGGCAAGGACCGGACTGGCGTGATAGCCGCTATCCTCCTCAAAGTACGTGTCTCGCAATGCGCACGTCGTGGACTCTGATAGCGTCCACCAGCTCGCTGGCGTTGATAACGAGGCGATCGCGAGTGATTACGCGCTTACGAGAATAGGCAGAGAGCCTGCAAGAGCCATGATCATGACAAGACTTGCAAAGGAGCCACTCTTCGCCTCGAATATTGAAGCGGCGCTCAACATGTTCTCGTGTCGGTGCGTTGTCCGATGAGTTGATGGCTTTATGCTTCAGCTTGCTTTCTCAGAGCCATTACAATGACGGCCTTCTTGGACTTGATCGATGAGAAGTTCTCAGGTGTAGAAGAATATGTCAAGCGCTTTGCGGGTCTCTCTGACGAGGATATCGTCACCATTCGATGCAATTTGCTTGTCCCCGCCGATCCCGATCTCAAAAGTAAAGTTTAACACTGTAATAACTTAATGTATTGTAACTCGTTGCGGACTAGCACTTTCGTATTATTCCGTTGCGTTTTTCGTCTTCCCTGGAGTGCTGAAGTGAGCGAGGGCACTAGAAATGATAAGGGCATACCGGTACTCGAACATCAAGTGTGCGGCAGCAAACAGACACACGAAGGCGACGCCCAAGAACCGCCATCCTGGATGACTCTGAATGACACTGCAAAAAATACCGCAAGATGGTCCGCACCTTCTGTGGTTCCAAACAGCTGTTCTACAAAGAACGACATCCCGTCAATGCCGACGACGAAACCAACGAGGTTGGCCGTCATGAGCATGAGTATGTTAAGGACCGCGCCAACAGCGCAGGCGTGGCGATACCAAAGCTCGTGCCCATACTACGCCGAGGTCAGTTTCTGCTCGGGCCATCATCATGATGCTGCACCTTAGATTCAGGGAGAACATAGCGGGCGGCAAGCTCAGGAACGACAAACAAGCTTGCAAGCCATCCCCACGCAAGCAGACGGAACGTCAGATCGTGCCACAGCGCAACGAACGTGAAGACGAGCAGAGTATTTAGAACGACGCTGTTTGTTCCGCCAGCCGGGATGTAGATGTAGCTGCAAGACCGTCAGGGCAACAGGAGGAGGAGATAGCCTGGAAATACCGTAATATCCAGAGATTGTAGCTTCGATGCCAGCTTCTCCAGAAACCGAAGGTGGAGTAGTTGTTCGCCATGCACCGTACCATGTTTTCCGGCGCCTCGATTCCGTCAAGCATGGCCCATAGACGGAAAAACCGCCAGATAATCATAAGCTGTGCAGAGTTATCAGGACTACTTCGACAACAAAAACCGTGTCCCATACCTTCAGCCACACAATTATGAGATTCCAGAAGCCGATCATTCCTATTTGAGCGGGGGTATCGCCTATCCAAGCCTTTGTGTCCTTCATTGCAACTACATACATGAAGTGCAGGACGAATTCCATTGTGAGCAGGCAAAAGAAGAAGCGCATCGCGTATCCCACGACGCTGGATCTTGGAATACTGAGCGGTTTTCGATGCTAGCGCAGATGTTTGACACGGGCGTAACAATGGCTGAAGGAGGTCGACCAACCTGCCAGATATAGTCGTTGAAAGTCATAATGGGCCCCGCAAGGTACAGAGGCGGGTAGAGGACATAGGAAACAAAATTCAGATAAGAATAGCTGGCCACTGAGTGTGACATGGCCTGACGCTGTTTTTCATCCATCGGGGCCACGCTCTATTCAAACAACGCTAATGAGCTTGGCTGTAGGTGGCGTCGAATGGGAATGATTACCTCCGCGGAACTCGATGCATTGCATGCCCAGTAATAGTCCATGCTGAATGACACCAGTCGGAGCATAGTTATGTTGAAAGAGACGTGCCATCGAGGATAGATGCCTTCAAAGGAGTCCTACAGAAGCCTAAGCCAAGGTCCGATTCACAGTCGTGAGATTCACAAACCATGAAGGCGAGGGAGGGCGCCATGTTCCCGAACTTGTATCCGCCGTACCGATCATTCATGAAAAGGGCTCCGAGGTTAAAGATCCAAGTGAAAAGCGGACCAGCTCTGGCTCCGCCAAAGCTCTTGGAAATCAGGTAGTTTCCCGTGAGGATGGGAAGTATTTTCAGAATACTTGTTCCGTGCAACGCGACAAGCATTACGATGGACGCGCCAAAATTGAATCGAAGGAGGTACGTGTTATCGTGAGACGTTGCTGATGGGGTGTGTAGTCGCGTTCGAATAAACTTGGCCAGGAGGAAGGCTCCCGCAGCTAGCGTTAACGGAATGAAATTATTCCTGAATCCACGATACTGAGCGTCACTATTGTCCTATGATTGATGAGTTGGAGAATGACGCGAAGGCTGCGTTGCTCACAGCCGGGCGACCAAACATCCAACCTTGAGAAAGTCGGTGGCGGAACTTGGGATAATTAGGATGCGTCGCTGCATGAACGCGTTCAGTTCGTGGACCGGAAGTATAAATGCCAACGCACGAGAACTGAGCGTGATAGGTATCCAGCCCATGATGAGCACAGTTATAAAGATAAAGACAGCATAGATTCTGAATTCAAGGGTCCTCCAACGAGCTGGGTGCTCAGATTCTTGCGAAATTGCCAGTCGAGAGCGAGAAGAGCCCGGAATGTGCACAGTCAGGTCTATTAGACGCATATGCTTTGAGGTAGTGGCCATGGGCTCGGGATGAAATGGTGAGATTCCGGTCGGTGCAGGCAAGCTATTCATTCTATTTAGAGGCGAGCAACGCCATAAATGTACGAGCTTTGCGAGGGAAGTGCTGTCACGCTCTGAGCCTGTGAGTCACGGTGATATGTGACATCCAAGAAATAGGGGCTCAAGTCGAGAAATCTCATGAGGCTAGATACAGCGTAGAACCAGATGAGCTAGCGAGACTATTAGTGGATACGAGCGTAGGTATGTAGAAAAACAAGTCCGGTATAAACACACTCAAGTCTTTCTACCTAATCCCATTGTCCGCCGCGGTTTCTGGGATTGCTGTGCCAGTGTCCCCAAACTGGGCTGTGGCCCGGGGCCCGTCTGAGCAATAACCGCGCTCGCCAGCAGCCCACTCTGTCCTCTGGCGCGTGGATTCAAGGGTGATAAGACCCCGCTCCGGGCAGACAGCGGGCCTGTATTTACTGCAATGGGAGAAACATTTATCTCGCCAGTGACCTTCCTACGAGCTCCCGGGCGCGAGCTAGATGGCCGGCTCGGCCTGTCTTCAGTCTGCTCCGAGTCAGAAAGGCCCGAAGAAAACGCGTCAGTCCCCAGCGCCTGCCGGCGCGATTTTTCGTGCTTGGATTGGACTGATCGGAAGTGGAGGAGCAGTTCTTGCCATTTTATCTCGTCCCGCCCAAGTTTGGAGCGCGTAGCCAGAGCCGCAATCGATCTGCGCATTAGAGGTCAGAACCACTGGAGATAGGGAGAGATAAACACTTGCGGTTTCGGGGCAATGTGCAGAAAACCAGCGGAATTGACGGCATTTAAGCGATTTCGAAGAGAAACGAATGCTGAACTCTGGGGTAAGAGCATGAGGAGGCCATAGAGGCACTTGAAGAGGTAAGGGTATCGTTCAGGCTCGAGAAGCTGTAGGCGGATATCTGAAAGGTGTTAGATTGCGTTGAATGCACTCAGGGAATGACTTACATGTGAAGACTGGGGATTCTATCAATTGAACAAGCTTGTCTACCTGCACCAGCATCGGTACAGTGATTTCCAGATCGGCACTTGATGAACATATTATAAGAGATGTATGGCCCTCGATGTGAATGGACATACAATATGTGCAAAAGATTCGAAGCGTGTTCGTACGCCTGTGCCAAGAGGCAAAGCGAGAACACGGCAACGGCGTTGTGACACCATGAGCGATACAGGGTCGTGAACAAAGCCTGGCCATCTTGCTGCCGACGAGTGGGGTTAATGAAGGGTGTAAACGATGGAGCTACAGCGCCGTACCCTCGTTTCTAAGCTTTTTAAACGCTTCCGGAAATCAGCTAATTCCGGAGAGGTGATCAGGATGATGTTCAGTTTCTGAACGATAACGCTGGCAAATTCGAGATCCTGACACGATGGCGATGAGTTGAAGGAATCCAAGCACCAAACACGACTTACATCTTCCTTTTCTAATATCTCAGCGAATGTCCGATATATTCTCTCCGTATTGAGATTGAGACATAACTGGCGGATGATGAGACTCCCTCTTGTCTCCAGAAGTCTTCGATCGGTGCTGAAGAGCTCCAGGAGATTGATCATGAAGGCTTTGAAATAGTTTTCTTCCGAGCTTGACGAAATCTGTGCCAGGAGTTGCAAGTCGTGCTTGATGACCTGAGAAAGAGGTTAAATGTTTCATAAGACAGAGCCAAAAGAAACGTATTGACCTCTTCTGAACTATCCGACAGCGTCTTAAGCAACGCAGGAAAAGTTCCGTCGTCCATAGCCAGGATCTGAGTAATGGTTCAGTTAGGCTCTAGATAGTGGCCTTGATGCAAACCTTCTTGGGGGCCTTTTGATGTAGCATGATCAGCCACTTCAAGGCAGCAACACGAGTCTCTTCAAATTCACTTAAGAATTGGATCGTCAATTCATTGACAGTCGCCTGGTAGTCAAATAGATCCGCCTCCTCCGGGGGTGAGGTGTAGGGTATACTAATGCTGTTCTGCCCAGTCTGGCTAGTAAACGACACAGGAGAATGAGGTCTGCTTTGACTAGCGGGGAGAGGCGGAGGACCCATATCGGTAAGCCGGGGAGTCAGGTTGGGATCGAGGGCACTGATATTAGTTCGAGAGCGTGATGAAGGGGGCGGTGAGGAAGATTCCAAGCTAGGCTCGGGACTCGACATATCCCGGGATGGCTCTTTACCGGTGGTCGACTGCCTGGATGTGGACGAAGAGGCTGTCGGTGTGGGCGATCTCGGCAACCGAGGGCCGGCTGAGCGATCTGCGACAGGTCGTGAAGGGGGCTCAGCGGGTGAGGGCAACGCCTGAATGACGCTGAGGAGGAGTTTATTGGTGTGGATGGCGGCCGACTGGATCATGGCAACATGATGGGCGAGGTTGGGGAGGATAGCGGGAACGAGGCGTGGAGTGAAAGGAACCATGACTTCACTCGTGAAGTTTAGGAACTCGGCGAGCCATCGCAATGCAGTCGACTGCTGGATCTCGTCGTCTAGGATCCGCAAAATAAAATCAGTCCTATGGTTGTTGTTGAGCCAGTGTCACCAACGTTCTCCATCCAGTTGCTGGATTAGGATTTCGATTATAGCATCGTAATCGATCTTGACGCCTTGACCAGGAACCCAAGCTGTTGAAGAAATATATGAGGAGGGACCCGAGCAATGTTATGACCCGATACGCACCGCCAGTATCTCGATAGTCAATGTCAAGGGGCGGGTCCTCTTTGGTGACTGATTCGTCCCCGTCATTCGATCGGTCATCCTTGTCGGCGATAAATGCAGAGCGCTCAGACTGGTCCACGCTGAAGTCGGGGAGCCTATCTTCACCATCGACATCTGATCGTCGGATAGATGAGTTGTCGCGGATGGACTTGGCCTTTTCCTCCGCCCGCTGGCGCACAACGGTGACATCGCGGATTTCGCGCACGAAGTCTGCGAGCAAAGTTTCAGTGGCCACACGGACGTCCTCTGTCGGGTCCGAAAGGTACTTGCTATTGAGCTGCAGTTAGAATACGTTGAGAACTTTAGTAAGTGGTACTCACAGCAGCCCATCCAGGAACTCTGGAAGGTATGAAATCAGTTCCAGTTCCGGGACCGAGTCCAGAACGTTGATCCACGAGACCAAGTAGCTTCGTGTAAAAGGACTGACGACGTAGATACGGTCGCGAAGTAGGGGAATGAAGTGGGCGAGAGAGAACGCCTTTCTGGCGCCATGCTCGCTGCCAAGCAGCCCATCGGGGTATGGAACCAAGACACCTTGTACCTCGTCCCGAACCTTCTCTGTTTCCGGGTAAAGTGGAATGTAGACAGATGCTGACTCTGCCACTATATCTTTGAGAAGTCGGTCGAGGAGTTCGGCGCCATTCTTGACGGACAGCTCCGAGTCCGCGGCAAGCTACAAAAGAAGTATGAGATGAACTATGCAGAGACGCGTTGGTAGACTCACCTTGCTCAATGCATCAAATATCTCGTTGAAATATACTAAGACTTCGCCTTTCGACACCTTGGCGATGTTGTATAGACATTCCGCAGAGAAATATCGGATCCGGTTCTCCGTGTCGACAAAGCAGTCGAGGAGGGGGTGAACAAACTTCTCCATATACGGAGCAACGTCAACTCCGAGAGCAATCGCGGTCCCAGCAAGACCTATGAGCCCGCCGTTTCGGATATGCAGGGGGTTGGATGTGTTGTTGAACATCTCGACGAGCTGGTCGATAATCTGGCTGATACGGCGCTGGTCTCCTTGTTGGTGGCATTCTCGAATTTGTCTGGGGTGATGTGAGGACGTCGGTCGCGACAAGTTATGTTCGGCTCACTTTTCTAGATCAAGGGCGGCTGCCTTGCGTTTCTCGTAAATCTTATCGATTAGTTGCTTCGCTATGGCGGTCTCTAGGCGTCGGGTTAGCGTATGGACCGCGTTCTAGGCGCGGCACATACCCATGTGTGTTACACAGAGGGTAGCGTCCACGAAGCCCTGGACGTTGGGTCGACACACGGCAGGCGTGACCCGGATGATGTAGTATTCCACACATACCTTTTTGGGACTCTCCGAGTCGGATCAACGGCCCAGTCAATTATCAGCGCGGTTCGACTCTCACTGCCATGCAATACGGATTTTCTGCAGCGCAGCTCGTAGCCTTGTCGGTCTTCTGCTCGTACTTCTCGATAATAGCTGGGCTGCTCGTGGTCATCTGGAGAAGCTTGCCTCTGCGCGCACAGTCGGTAGACAGCAGGGCGTATGTCTTCGTCGCGTTAGCACTGGCGTCTTTCGCGCATACATGGTTTTGTGAGCGCACACCGTCCCTGTGGCTATCGCTCTTATGAAGAGATGCCAGACATGTTCGGTTTTATGGCTGCAAGTCGTCTTTCTGGGGACGTTGGAAGCGTATTCATCTCTCGCCTTCCAGTGGAGTTTTGCGGACTACGAACGCGCAAAAAATCTCCCAGAGGGTCTGTTAGAGCGCTTGAGCCGGTGGCTTCTGGACACCTCGTTGTTTGAGCAGGCATGGGCCAGTGTGTGTTTTGGCGAAGTAAACTGGTGGTGGAGCCAGCAACTGTGCCTCTTCACCGTAGGAACTTGGACAATATTCATGGCCACTGAAGGTAGCCCTGCCCGTGCGATTTTTCGCCGTCCTCACCATGGATTCAGGGCCCCGACACCAAATCAAGCTTGTCTGGGCGTACATGCTGCTGGGCCAGCTCGTCGCAATCTCCGTCGCGTCGAATCTATTTTATCTCGCCTTGGTACTCGCAGGCCCTCCTCCCCGTGCGTCTAGCCCGTGGGCGCCGCCGGCACTGTGGATCCCAGTCCTCCTTTCCCTCGGCGCCGTCGCGCGAAGCCCCTTCACCGACGAGTACACATTCCTCCCGAACCTCCTAGCCATGCACTTGTTGATCGTTGTCCCGCTGGTGGTGCCGACTTGGGGGACGCCCCGCTTCTCTCTGCGCCTCTCGACGCTCTACGTCCTCGTCTTCATCGCGGCGCTCGCGATGCACACGCGCGCCACGAGCAACGCGCTCGGCGAGCCCGCGGTTTCCGCCCGCCAGTTTGTGCGCAACGCGTGGCAGGTGCTCCACTCGCACCCGGCCCAGGCGTCTATTGGCTGGGATGTCATATGGACAACCGTTTCGTTTGTTGCATGGATTCTACTGCGGGATGGCGCTGCCCCCCCCTTATTGACCGCGGCGTACTTGACGCTCGCTACTCCCCTTGCTTCTGTCGGGGTCCTTGCTCCCCATATCTTACGGTCGCGCGACGATGAACCGGAGAAGAGCAAAAGTCATTAGCATGCCATGTATGACATTTGTCTAAGCTTAGAGAGCCTAGCAAATGCATATTTGCGTCCTCTGGCCGGCGGTATGAAGGCGGGCAGCGCAATGGTACCGTATCCGAGGGCGAGCGGCATTCGTGGGAGAGTGTTATTTTACAAGCCTCTTGCATTATGGTAGACAAGACGTTGCAGAAGGATCAGTTGAATTGTCCTGCCACCACCACTGCCAGCGTAAGTTAGGGCATCTCTTCGGAGAGCTCATTCTCGGGTACAAAATGAGGCAGGGAACCAATAGAGATGAGTATTGGGTCGTTTAGCCAGGATATAGTGCCTTCCAAGTGTCTGCTGAGGGTAAACAGAGGCGCTATAGTAGTCGCGGTATGGCTGAGGAGGCCTCGTGAATTACTAACCTGGAGGCGCGCGGCGCATTAGAAGCGGCAGGCGCGCTGAACGGCGTTGTACACAGCGGTGTTTTGGGCAGCTTTAGCTGGTACGAGAAAGGAAGGGCTCGGAGGGATTGAGGTTTTAAGAGCTTGAGAGAGAGACCTTGACTGTCTTGCATCTGGCGCAGCTTTGTAGCAATTCCTGGTGTTGACAACCGTGGCTTCACTGGGAGTGGAGAGCTTTGAAGATGATTGATGATTCAGACGAGGGCGGCTCTGGGCGGCTTGATTGGCAGACATTACTGGAAATAGCACGCGACGGCGGCGACGCGATGCGAGAGCAGCAGCACCAGCGGCAACAGCACAGGGAGGAGAGGGCAAGACCATGTGGAGATAAGTAAAGTAGACGCGTTCCGAGCAGGTCACAGCCACTGGCATCCGCTACTATCTTTCTTGTCCCACCATGATGCTCACTGGCCTCGCTGGGGCCATCCTGCTCGTAACCCCGTTCACCCCAGAGCTTTTCCGACAGGAATGCCTGTCCACCAATTACTACGGAAACTACAATGACGGTCAGACGACTAACAGCGTCTTCATGCCCGATGCCACGTGCCTCGATTTATGGACGTCGCATGCTCTTGCATCGTCTGCTTCCATCGTGGAGGCAACGCAGGACTTCCAGCAACTCGTATGGGTTCAACACAAGGTCGTTGAAACCAGCTTGGTGGCCGCTACTCGTTCGTTCCGGAACGAGTTCGATAGTTTCCTGCAGAGGCTATCTGCGCCGAAGCGCGTCGGACGCCAGCAGGACGTTCTTGTTGTTCCGGACAACAAGCTAGGCTATGAGATCTTGTACAGGACTCCGACCGCGGCTTTGCTATCTGTAAGCCAAGGCACAGCTAGGACCATTGACACCATCCTTCCCCGCTTTTGGAAATCCGCTCTTATCCCCGCCACACCTGTGCGCTTCCTCCCGGTTCCTGACGAGGCAGTCAAGCACGTGAAGCATGTCTTGTCGACGCTCAAGTTCGAACCGGAAGTGGCTGCGATTGTGGAGAGCATTTCTGTTCCTCAAATGATCAACGATATCCGGTTCCTCACCGGCGAAGACGAGGTCTCGGGGATCGTGTCGCGCCACTCCTTCGCTGATGGCTCGCGGACAGCTGCCCGTTGGTTGAAGGTATGGCACCGTATCCGGTGCCAATAACTGAACGGCCAACGCTCTGTCTGCAGGCCCGCTTCGAGGATACCGGCGCGACGTGCGAACTCCAGGACTTCCTACTCGGCTTCGCTCCTAATGTTGTCTGGCAAGTGCGATGCCCTTCTCTCATACTGAATACGGGCTCACTTGTAGCTATCAGTGCTTACCCGTCGACCGTCAACACAACCGCAACAGTGCTTCTAAGTTCTCATTACGACAGCCGTGGCTCATTTGGGAGCACTCGCGCACCCGGTGGAGATGATGATGGCTCTGGGACCATGGCTCTCCTCGCCATTGCTCGTACAATCGCCAGAAAGGGCATCAAGTTCCACAGCAACGTGCAACTCGTTGCTTTCGCCGGGGAGGAACAAGGGCTTTTGGGATCCAAGGCATATTCCCGTACGGCCGTCAATTGCCTCCTCCGCGACCTTACTTAGGGCATTCGTTCCAGAGAAATTGCGAGACATTGACGCAAACATCACTGTCATGATCCAAGCCGACATGCTTGCTTATCATGTTGCGGGAGAACCCCCTCAGCTGGGTCTTCCTGCTACGCAAGTCGCCTGAACCCATACGTTACCGTGGATCCTAATTTCCATGTCATCCAGGATCGGCACTACGGAGGTTACACAACTCGTGGCGAACATCTCCGCGATCTACAGCAAGGAGCTTCAGGTCGGGTTCACTGCCGTCAGTCTTAGCGTTATCTATCCGGATCCATTGTAACATTGCATCCAAACAGGCGTGCTGCAGTGACCACCAGGTATGCATATGAGTTCTTCTCGCCGCATCATCTCATCTGTCGCAGTCTTTCCACGAACAAGGCTTCCCCGCTACCCAGGTCTTCGAACGCGCCGGACCGAGTAAGTCGGCCCCTCTTCCTGTATTAGCTCATATCCGACTCCCCGACTTATAGTTGCGGATCCCATGTATCACAACAGCGGTACGAACCATTCAGACTATCAGTATCCGTTTTCATTTTTATCTTGATTGCAGGCGACCTCAGCGACCGTGCTGGATACGATTTCGACCAGGTCAAGTCGATTGCCAAGGTTCAGGTGAGAAGAGTTAGTTGCCTCAACGCGTTGCCTGATGCTGCCTGGGCTAGTTTGCTACGCTCCTGCATTCTGCAGGATACGAACTGTAGATTTATAGAAGGGACAATAACTAGTCTAAGTAATGGCAACCTAGTGTTTTGCAGACGCGTTTGTTTCACGGCAGCCTATCATTCGAGAGAGCATTTCTCCGGCCATGCCTTGAAAGTTGAGGGCGGTCTTCACTGATAATTTAGGACACGATCATCGATCAAGGTAAACAAAAGCTTTGGTCTTGAGCTTGAACGCGCTTTTGCTCCTTGACACAAAATGGTACGCCAGCCCGCCGCGCGTCTTCTGGATGCTAAGGGTGTGCGCAGAGTCTCGCATTCGTGCACGCGCATGATTGCATTGAACGTATGCCCGCCATTTGTTGAACGCGCCGACAGTCGTTCACGCCCGCCCGCTGCACCCAGCGCACTCGGACGCCGTCTGGGGCGCCGCCTGGACCACCACGGACAACGTCGTCTCCGTCTCCGCCGACGGGTCCGTCAAGCAGTGGGCTTCCTCCTCCGGCCAGCGCCAACCACCAAACGCTGCGTTCCCTGCGCCGCACACGCTCGGACTCGTCTCGCTGTCCGTGGCACCCGACGGGCGGCGCGCGCTGTACAACAGCATCGAGGGCCTCACGTCGCTGTGGGACCTCACGACCGGTGAGGTCGTGGGGCGGTTCGAAAGCTACGCGCGCACGCCAGAGGGCGCCGAGCCGTGCAAGTACCACCCCGCAGCCCGTCTGCCGCATCGCTGACCTTCTGAGCAGCGTGGGCGGTGTCGCTCCATCCGAGCGGCGAGACGTACGCCGCGACCAGCGGGGCGGGGAACGTCGTTGTGTACTCCGCGCAGCCGGAAAACTTTGGGCAACGCGTCTCGTCGCTGTCGACAGGGCGGAGCAAGTTCGGGATGTACTGCCAACATGTGCGTGTGCGGGTATGCTTGTACTGGCGGTGCTAATCCGTGCAGAGCCCGGACGGCAAGCGGATCGCGCTGTCGACGGAGACGGGGCAGATATACATATTCGACGTCGAGGCGGGCGAGCTGACCACCACGTACACCTCGCACGCGATGTCGGTGCGCTCGCTGGCGTGGTCTGCGGACTCCAGCGTGCGTCACGTATCCTTCCTTCTCCAGGCTCCACTCAAAGATCCGCTAGTTACTGCTGAGCGCGTCGGAGGACAAACGCTTAGTGCTGCACGATGTTCGCACGTCGGCGGGCGGAACGGTTGCGTCCTTCACGGGGCACGCGTCGTGGGTCCTCAGCGTCGACATCTCCCAGGACGGGCGCCTCGGGCTCTCGGGGCGCGTATATTTCCGTGCGATTACCTTCTCTAATCTCTGACATTCGCTCAGGTCGGCGGACAAGTCGATCAAAATCTGGGACATTGGCGCCCGCGCAGCGGTGTCGACGGTGCAGGACACGGGCGAGGTGTGGGCGGTGTCGTGGCGGCCGCGGCCGGCGGCGAGCGGGCCCGGCGCATTTGTGAGCGGGGGCGAAGATGGGACCGTGCGGTGGTGGCGGGGGGCTGGGGTGGGTATTGGCGAGGGTGCTGTCTGACTTGTTGTATTTTTTTGGCTGCGCAAATGCTTGTTGAAATGCCTTAAAACTTGAGGGTGTGCCGACGATTCAGTTTGTCAAAGTCAAGTGCACTTTTTTCTTCCAATCTCGTCTCTCGACCTCGTTTGTGGCCAAAGCTGGTTTACCTCGCGACTTTTTGGACTGCCAAGTGCGTGGTACTGCAATTTTGTGCTGGCCTCGAGATTTATCAGAGGTTTCGCTCTTCGCAGCCGACGGCCGGCATCACGGCCGGCGCGATTGAAGCGGCGCTTGAATTGGCAGCTTAACAGTTTTGGCAAACCTTATTTTTTGCTTTACATCAACGAGAGCGGACGAAGACATCCAAAAAATCTTTTACACAGTCAACTCACCTGCAACAAAAGTCAGCGCGTCCATCCATCCTATGTGTAGTACTAATGCGACCGCAGGATGTCTGACGCTGGAGATGACATTGCTATTGACGCGCCCGTCGAGGAGGTTGAGGTTCCCCAGGAGGCCCCCAAGGGCAAGCTCTCTGTCGAGGACGCCCTCCAGGTCCGTCCCCTCCCCTTCTTCTCCCACCGTGTCTGACGGCGCCCACAGCAAGTGCTGAAAAACGCGCTGGTCCACGACGGGCTCGCGCGCGGGCTGCGGGAGTGCGCCAAGGCGCTCGACAAGCGCCAGGCGCATCTGTGCGTGCTCGTCGAGACGTGCACGGAGGCGGAGTACATCAAGCTCATCGAGGCGCTGTGCGCGGAGCACAAGATCAACCTCATCAAGGTCGGCGACGCGAAGGTGCTCGGGACGTGGGCGGGGCTGTGCAAGATCGACCGCGAGGGCAACCCGCGCAAGGTCGTCGGGTGCAGCTGCGTCGTCGTGAAGGAGTACGGTGTCGAGAGCGAGGGGCTGCACGTCCTGCTCGACTACTTCAAGAACCGCTGAGGGTGAGTCGTCTGGCTCTGTTTTTTCTCTCGTGTCGGTCGCGGCGCGCTCTGTGATGACAATACAGACTCCCTCAACCGAGGACTCGTCCTGTGGTGATACAAGTCTATCCGGAATCATTATATACTGTCTGATTCTTTCTTTTCGCTTTTGTTCCATCTGCGTATTTTGCGTCGTGCTGACGAGTTGCTTCCAGGTTGTGTAGCCTAGTGTTTGTATTCCTGCTAGTACAATGCAATCTACGCCCGCCGCTGTGCACGGACCGAGTGAGAGACGGTGCCCGTAGATGTTTCGCCGGCCCTGGAATTTCATGCTCGCTCGAGGCTGGCTTGACACCGCTATGTGGTCACTGGTGAGTCGCGTTTTATGTTTTCTTCTTCGCACCGCGGCGCGGAGCACTCTGTGATGACAATACAGACTCCCTCAACCGAGGACCTGTCCTGTGGTGATACAAGTCTATCCGGAATCATTATATACTGTCTGATTCTTTATTCTCCCTTTTTCGTCTGGGTCTTGGAGGTTGTGCTGACGAATTTGCTATATCAGGCCGCATAGGCCGGTGCTTGTTCTAGGTACGGCCACTGCGGTTTAGCATCTAGTAAGAAAGATGATCGGTAAATGCGTTAATGTTTCTCCACAACCGGAATTGCCTGCTATGGACTGCTGGACGCACGGATGGTGAGTCGCCTTGAGCTATTTTCTTCTTCGCGTTGCGGTGCGGAGTACTCTGTGATGACAATACAGACTCCCTCAACCGAGGACTCGTCCTGTGGCGATACAAGTCTATCCGGAATCATTATATACTGTCTGATTTTGTTCTTGCTTTTTCTGTCGGCGTGTTTTGCGGTCTGCTGACAAGTTCTATAGGGGTCCTTGTATTCCAAATACATAGTGCAATGCAATTTGGATCCGCACCCACCCACTGTGCACCCGAGTGAGAGGCACGGCCTCGGCCTCGGTAGATGCGGAGATGTTTCGCCGTGCATTGAGTTATCATGCTCGCCCGAAGCTTGGCTCGACTATGTGGCGTTTCGTATATCCTTCCTCGGGCGCTCGACCCGGAATCAGCATATACTTCTCCTCGAGATCTTTGGACGAGTTGCTTGCAAGGAAGCGTGATGTGCTGACTGTAAACTCACAGTGCAAAATTCAATGCGCGCTGTCATTGCCGATAACTACTGTACGTGGAATCGCATATGGGCGCTCAGCTGACGTGGAAGCAGTGGAGTTGAGTTTCGATGGCCGCTGTGGCCCGGTCCACTTGGGTGTTGCGGGTGGTAGAGGGTGCTGAAATGTGGGAGGGGAAGGGGAATTTATGCATTCCTTTCTGTGTATCAACAGTGTATCGAGACAGTTGTGAAACACGGAGATGGTCGACTGAGTTCGATGGCTGTCGATGGGAAGTGTTAAGTTACGGCCGTGGATCGCACGTGAGCGGCCTCACTTGACCGAGCAGGACCGAACCCTGTGGGGTTACCCTCAGTCTCCCGCCACCCAGCCCTCAGCCATGGCCTCCGAGCCCTCCTCCCCTCGTACCCCCGCTCACAATGAGTCCCACCAGATGCTCCCGCTTTCCCCCACCCAGGCGACGCCCTTTCTCCCCGAATCCGGCACCCACACGCCTGTTCGCTCGCCTTCTTTTGTCTCCTCGCCCTTGAACCCCCAAGGCCCACCGGGGGCGTTCCGCGCAGCGTCGTCTTCCCGTCCAGCATCCCGCGGCAGCAGCATGAACTTTGCGTCCCGCCTGCCGTCAGACGAGATAGTGGGTAACGGCCCTTATCCGTTTACGCGCGAACCCCACTCGCTCTCGGGGGCCAGCGCGCTGCGCGGAAGCATGGTCCTTTATCGCATGGCAAGCGAGACCGACAACGATGCCCTCACACCCCCGCCGACGCTGGGCTTCGCCAACCGCCAGAGCGTCGCCTCGTTTGCGTCGGCCTCATCGCTGCCGTTAGACTCAAAGTACCCCGCGGGCCTGCCGACGACCCGCGGGCTCGTGCCGTATGCGTACGACCCCGCGCTCGACGAGCTCGATCCCCCCGACGAGGAGGACTTTCTGCACGACCCGAAGTACAAGAGCAAGGACGGCTACCAGGGCTCGCGCAAGTTCAAGCGCCGTAACTCGTTTCCCTGGCGCGGGCTCGCGAACGTGGGCCTGCTCATCCTGCTCATTCTCGCGCTCCTCGCGCTGTTCATCAGCTACCCCGTCATCTCGTTTTTCAGAGACAAACCGCGCAATGCGCTTATCGACGGAAACATTCGCATCAACGGTACCGGTCAGGTCGCTGTGCTACCCAATATGCCGTCGCTCGTCGACCCCGTAACGCCGAAGGACGCGCTGACCCGCAAGGGCTTCGACGGCCAGTCGTACTCCATCGTCTTCTCCGACGAGTTCGAGACCGAGGGTCGCACGTTCTTCCCCGGGGACGACCCATACTGGGAGGCTGTCGACCTCTGGTACGGCAACACCCAGGATCTGGAGTGGTACGACCCTTCTCAAATCGTCACTCGCGA
Source organism: Mycena belliarum (assembly GCA_029282135.1). Lineage (NCBI taxonomy): Eukaryota > Fungi > Basidiomycota > Agaricomycetes > Agaricales > Mycenaceae > Mycena > Mycena belliarum. The sequence continues at coordinate 51,071 of JARJCN010000014.1, forward strand.
GGGCCATCTTGTTATCACCATGGACTCGATAGTCACGACCCTTCCGGGCCAGAGTATGGGTGCGTGCCTTTCTCTTCGACTGATTTTGCCACCCAATCTCATTGGTTTGCAGGCTCTACTGCGCCCTTCACGGCCGCAGAAAACCATGGCCAGGACTACCGCAGCGGCATGCTCCAGTCGTGGAACAAGTTCTGTTTCACGCGCGGCTACGTCGAAGTCGCGATCGTGCTCCCTGGACCGAACGCGAACGCGAACGGCTACTGGCCCGGCGCGTGGACGATGGGCAACCTCGCGCGCCCCGGCTATACCGCGACAACCGACGGTGTATGGCCGTACACGTACAACACCTGCGATCTTGGCACCTTCCCCAATCAAACCAACCCCGATCGCCTGACTCCCGCTGCGGCGCATCACTCGGACAAAAGTCAGGCGAGGTATAACAACAACTTGAGTTGGCTGAGCGGGCAGAAACTCTCGTGCGTCCTTTTCGTCCTACGGAGTATTGCATTGCTCACATCCGTGTCCAAACAGCGCCTGCTCGTGCCCGGGCTCGGACCACCCTGGGCCGGCGCCTAACGTAGGCCGTGGTGCGCCGGAAATCGATATCTTGGAGGCGCAGAGGGACAGCGGGCCCGGGCAGGTCGTGTCGCAGTCCGCGCAATTCGCGCCCTTCACGCACGACTACGCGATCAACACTGATCCGGACTCGTGGACGATCTATAACTCGACCCTCACGCATCGGAACGGGTATATAGGCGAGGCGGTGCAGCAAGCGGTGAGCGGGCTGACCCATGTGCCGGGCGAGGGGTTCCAGGGAAGCGGCAAGAAGTTCGTGAAGTATGGGTTCGAGTACTGGAGCGACCCCAAGGACCCGTCGAGCGGGTTTGTGACGTGGCAGGTGAACGGGTCGCCGATGGTGCGCCTGGGGGCGAGCGCCGTGGGCCCGGACCCGCTGCCTGACGGCGCGGGCATCGGGCAGCGGCTCATCTCCGTCGAGCCCATGTCGATCGTGTTCAATCTCGGTATCTCGCGTGCGTCGGCTTCTCCCTTTACGTGGTAGGTTGCCGTCCTGATGTTCTTCGTCGCGTTTAGACAACTGGGGCACGATCGACCTGTCGACGCTGGTGTTCCCGGCGGAGATGCTCGTAGACTACGTGCGCGTGTACCAGCGGGATGGGGAGACGGACATTGGGTGCAGCCCGCCGGACTTCCCCACGGCGGACTACATCAACAATCACCTCGAGGCGTATTCGAGTAGGGATTGTGTCTTTCGCCGTGCTGAGCGGTGCTGATATGTTGCCCCAGATCCGAATGCTACGAAGTGGCAATGGCCCAGGCCGAAGAACTCGCTCGTACGTATAGGCCACGCGTTTGTCGTTCGCGCCTGCGTTTCTGATGCGTGTTTTAGTGGGAGGGCGGGTGCTAGACGCGCCTCTTACCTATCACCCCGCCCCGCCCCGCCCCACGACCATGGCCTGACCATCAAACAAACAAAACGAGGGCGCAGACGCCCTGCCTCCACGCACCCCAACCCCACGCGCATGCCTGCTACACTACAGTTCGCTATCCTAATTTCGCGGAGCATCTATTATATCGACTGACCCATACCCGACCACCGCACCCCCTCGCCACGCTCGTTGTTCATTCCCCGTTGCTGTCCGCTCTGTCGCTTGTTCTGCACGCACGTTATACACATTCGCATCGCATTGCAATGCATTGCACATACCTCGCATGCTTGATGGGCGTCCGCGCCTCGGCTGGTTCCTTCGCGCCTGCTGCGGGAGCTGTCTGAGCTGGAGAGGCGGTGCTGGGTTGGCCGTATCCCGCGTCGGCCACACACGTCCGCCCCCGGTATCGTTATTGCGTCCCACTGACTCTTTCCACTTCTCCCCTCTTCCGTGCGCCTCGTTCTTTTTTGATATTTGCATTTTGCGATTTCTTCAGAGCACTCTAGACGCTTTTGCTTTGGTTTGGTCGGACCGTCTTGCATGGACACGCGTAGCGTAGCTTGTATATCTAGGTAGAGCAATGATTGGCTGAGCAGGTCGGGGGAGGGGGGAAACTTGAGGTGAGGTACCGATGGTGGTATATGAGAGGAGGTGGGTGTCTTGACTCTCTTGGCTGACTTTAATATATGTCAGACTGTCTCGATCGGACGCTGACGGTGGCGTTGAGGGTCCAGGACAAACAGAACGCGGAGGCCGCAGGGTTAAGCAGGGTCGACTGTTTACGCACACGGGCTCGTCGCGGAGTCAACGTTCAAGGTTCAGCGCTCAACGTCCAAATCGCATTCGCCGTGCTCACTCCCCGCTGTTACTCGAACGCTTGTCTAGTATGTTGCACGATTGCGCCAGGTCACCGATCAGAGGCGCCTCGCTCACAACCACGACCTCGCCACTGACATGAAATGCTCAACCAACTAGGAAAAGCCGACCATTTTAGATCTGATTGGCGACTACTTATGTTCCTCTGCGGCCTATCGTTCTGCTCTCGGAACATCGGAACTTCTTGATTCTCTCAGGAGTCCACGGGCACCGCACGCAAGATCCTGTCACGGCGACTTACAGAACATGCCCCTTTGTGTGCGTCACCTGAAATCGGGACCTGCATTTTGTTGCTGGTCTCCTCTGTCTCCTCGCCCCCAGGATGCTCCCACACTCCCCCACCCAGGCGAGTCCACTCATGCCGGACAGCGACCGAGCCCGCTCGCCGTCCTTCGTGTCCTCGCCCTTGAACCCCCAAGGGCCCGAAACTAGCCCCTTCCGCCCGCCCGTGTCCCGCCCGGCGTCCTATGCCAGCAGCATGAACTGGGGCTCGCGCTTCCCGTCCGAGGACACATCGCCAGGCCCGTACCCGTTCTCGCGTGATCCACAGTCGCTCTCGACGGCCTCGCCCCTGCGCGGAAGCATGGTGCTCTATCGCATCGCAGAGCCCGATCGGTCTAGCACCGCGCTCACGCCCCCTGCAACTCTCGGCCGCGACAACCGCGGGAGCGTCGCCTCGTTCATGTCCTCCTCGTCGATGGCTCCCGAATCCAAGTATCCATCGGGCATACCCTCAGTCCGGGGGCTCGTTCCCTATGCGTACGACCCCGCGCTCGACGACGTCGAGCCCCCCGACGAGGAGGACTTCCTCCACGATCCATCGTACAAGAAAAATGGCTACCAAGGCGTCAAGTTCAAGCACCGCCGCTCCTTTCCATGGCGTGGATTGGCGAATGTCGGTGTGCTGGTCCTCATAATCGTCGGGCTCCTCGCGCTGTTCATCAGCTACCCCGTCATCTCGTACGTTCGCGACCGACCATCAAACGCGCTGCGCAACGGTAATGTCCGCGTCAACAACACCGGTCAGGCCTCCGTCCCAGTTCTCCCCAACACACCGGCCCTCGTCGACCTGGCGACGCCCAAGGCAGCGCATACCCGCAAGGGCTTCGACGGAGAGTCTTACACGCTCGTCTTCTCGGACGAATTCGAGCTCGACGGCCGCACTTTCTTCCCAGGAGATGATCCATATTGGGAAGCCGTTGATCTGTGGTACGGCAGCACCCAAGACCTGGAGTGGTACGACCCTTCTCAAGTCGTTACCCGCGATGGCCATCTCGTCATTACCATGGACTCGACGGCCACAACTACGCCTGGGCAGAGTCCGGGTATGTTGCCCCAATATAACAAAATGTATTGCTCTTTCTAAAGCTCGATTCTAGGCTCTACGGCGCCGTTCACGGTGGCCGATAATCACCAGCTGACCTATCGCAGCGGTATGTTGCAGTCCTGGAATAAGTTCTGCTTCACACGCGGCTACATCGAGGTCGCGATAGTGCTCCCGGGTCCAGATGCCAACACACAGGGCTACTGGCCTGGTGCGTGGACGATGGGCAACCTTGCCCGCCCGGGCTATACCGCCACCACCGACGGTACCTGGCCGTACACATACAGCTCCTGCGACGTTGGCACCTTCCCTAACCAAACGAACGCCGACGGCCTTGGTCCTGCTGCTGCCTTACACTCGGATGCCAGCCGATCCAAGTACAACTTCGAGCTGAGCTGGCTGAGCGGGCAGAAGCTCTCGTGCGTCTTCTCCTCGCGTCGATTTTACCATACTTACCCTACACCAGCGCCTGTTCATGTCCGGGATCGGACCATCCCGGCCCGGACGTCACCGTGGGTCGCGGCGCGCCCGAGATCGACGTCCTCGAGGCGGAGAAGGACAAGGAAACCGGCGTGGGCCAGGTGGTCTCGCAGTCCGCGCAGTTCGCGCCGTTCACGCACGACTACAACTACAACAACGACACGAACTCGTGGACGATCTACAACCCGGCACTCACGCGCGCGAACGGGTACAAGGGCAGCGCGGTGCAGCAGGCGGTGAGCGGCGTGAGCCATGTGCCCCCGGAGGGGTTCCAGGGCAGCGGGAAGCAGATGATCACGTACGGGTTCGAGTACTGGAGCGACCCCAAGGACCCGTCGAGCGGGTTCATCACGTGGCAGGTGAACGGCTCGGCAACGTCGCGCATGGGCGCGACCGCCGTGGGGCCGGACCAGGGCGCGGACGGGAGCGGCGTCGGGCAGCGGCTCATCCCCGTGGAACCCATGTCGATCATCCTCAATCTGGGCATGTCGAGTGCGTGGCGCTTTGTTTTTCTGTGCCGGTCGCGACGAGACTGACTGGCGCGCAGTGAACTGGCAGACGATCGACCTGGCCTCGATGGTGTTCCCGGCGGAGATGCTCGTTGACTACGTGCGCGTATATCAGCGGGATGGGGAGCAGAATATCGGGTGCAACCCGCCGGACTTCCCCACGACGGACTACATCAATAACCATCTCGAGGCGTATTCAAGTGAGTTCTTTTTTTACCCTCTTTCTCAATCTCGATATTAATGCGGCTCGTCAGACCCCAATGTTACGCTGTGGCAGTGGGACCGACCGAAGAACCAGCTTGTGCGTACCCCTCGATTTTACTTTGAAACTATGTTTTCTGATGCGCTCGGGCTCTGTAGTTCCATGGCTCGTGTTAGCACGTAGCACGTATCCCGTGCGCCGGATATCCAGATCGGACTCACACATTCATTGGTTCATACCCACATATACTCGCATCGCATCGCATCGCACTCCAGCGGACGCTTCGACGTCCGGAGCGCATTATTCTACACTTTCTTATCTTATTTGGCTGGGTTTCTTTCCGCGCTGGGCTCCTTCCGCGCCCTTACTTTACGCTCTTTGATTGGACGATGGATGGCATGGCATAATGTATATTGTATCTATAGGATCTATGGGGGTTGAACGGGTTGTGGATTTCATGTGTGGATAAGGACAGTGGGTTGATTATTCAATTGGTTGTTAGACACGACTACTAGCTAGCAACGGGAGAGGGAACATGAACTTGAACATGAAACGAGCATGCTGAAACTCATAAGAAGAATGAGAGCGGGTCCACGACTCTCCGTGCGGCGATCCGGGCGAATACGGGGAGCATATGAGCGGTGATTAGCCACATCTGCGGGGAGGTCAGTGCGCAAGGTGAGGCATGAAGAGTTCGAGTACGGACGTTGTAGAACCAGTAGGAATTGCGATCCGCTTCCACGGAATGGTCGCGGATGAATTTCGCGGCGGAGGTGCAACAGAGGAGCGCGAGGAGGGCGGAAACCGCAGGCGGGGGGGCCCAGAGGCGAATGAGCGCGACGGTCCAGAGGGACATGAGGAGCGCGAGCGACCAGCGCGCGACGCGCGCGGGGAGGAGCAGCGGGAGGGTCTTCCGTCCGATCGCGGCATCGCCTGGGCGGTCGCGGAAGTCCTGCGCGTGGCCCTGCATGGATCATTAGGGCATCCCGGTTGTAATCTTGTTTGGAAAGACGTACTGTGGTGGTGTGCAGGAGACCGCTAATGGCGACAGCGAGGACGGAGATTCGCGAGAGCGGTTTACCGTGGTCTGCGGCTGGCGGTCAGGGCAGGCGGTGGTTCGCCTACTAGGGAGATGTATATACCGAATATGACGGTGGTGCCCCAGCAGTAGCACACGTAGCCGAGCGACCCGATGAAGGACTTGAGGAACCAGTTGCGCGACATCCCGACCTCGTTGTAGCAGATTATGGCGGCCATGTAAATGGTGCTGCACAGGAGCACGCGGTTGTACGCGCTGTAGAGCACAGAGATGGCGCCGACGCAGAGGTACAGGATTTCAGCCGCCGCGGGGGAAATTCTCCCCGCGACGATGGGGCGGTCGGGCTTTGAGAGGCGGTCTTCCTCCAGGCCGGTTATCTGGCAGCCCTGGGTCAACGAGGCGCTGTATGATGAGTCTCAGCGGCCCTACCTGATTCTTGATCTACGATACACATGTAAGTACGCCGGCGAAACAAGTAAAATTCTGCGGCGTGCCTCAAAAGTCAGTAAGTGGAGCTCGAGCCAGAGGAAGCCCGTGAGGAATGCAGGGAAGTCGGTCGGGCCTGCGAGAACCATTGCGACCGCCAACTTGCGAAAGGGTGATGAGTAAAGCCTAATGGCCTGGGAAATGTGGGATTCGCGAACGGAAGGGGCAAGGATGGGAACCACATCGGACTTGCTGAACAAAAGAAGTGTCTTGAGGAAGCGCAACATTTTGAGGAGGGTAAAGTCTCAAGAAAAATCCGTACGGGTCCGGGGGGACCTTGCAGGGCCCCAGTGTCGCATTATATACCAGATTGACACGCGAAAATGTCCAGATTACTGGAGATTGATAGCATTCCGCACCGCGCGGCGAGGGTGGAGAGGCAGGAAAACTGCAGGCAGATGGCAGAAGCCATTTTAGTGCTTGGAAGGAGATTTGTTTTCCAGTTTAATGAAAACGAAGGACTTGAAGTGGCAAGGCGCCGGGTCCTTGCGGCGGCTCCGTGCTGGTGGATTAAAAGTCTGTCGGAGAGTCGGTCCGTGTTTAATAGAGGATCGAAAGATTGCAGAACACAGGGCTCGCTAGCTGAACGTCGTGGAGATCCGGAGGAAGGGATGATATGCTGGTTTCCTTTTTCGGTTGTTTGCCGATTGATTCCATTATTCCCACGGTTCAACCGAGCTGACCGGCCACTTCATCGCCCCCAAGTGCGAGTTCAGCCTAGTCAAAGTCTCGAATCCTTCGCAAGCGGAGTCCGAATAGTTATACCGAAGGATCAGTCGAGCCTCTGGCAGAGGGCCTTTCGATCCTCCAAACTTGACCTCTACAAGTTGAACCGCAACCGTGCTTCGCTGACCGCGCCGATTCTTTATCAGACATCCCTCAATTAAACGGAGTCTTTCTGGGGTAAGGTGGTCTGATCCACGCTGCTTTTATATTCGACTTATCGGCGTCCATCGCAGTTCGGCCCTTGGCATCTCTCGAACCTTAACTATCTTTGGCTTTTCGTCATGCCGTCATGTTGTGGCCCTTCCATTGAGGCAAAAAGGGTCTCCACCGTTTCCCCCACCCGTCGCTCTTGTCTCCAGCCTCCATGTCGACCGACCGTCAAGCATCGTTGAAGCTCACCTTTCTCATCATTGGCGGTGGTCTGTCGGGCCTGGCTTGTGCATATGTTCTTCGCAACGCGGGTCACGACGTCGTGATTTTTGAGCAGAACTCGGGGAGAGTCAAGGTCTGTTGGAAGTCCTGGATGAAAAACTCGCTCACTCAGGCTTTGCTGCATTTTCTAAGACGGAGGGAAGTATCAGGGCGCCTCCAAATATGACCAGGCTTTTGAGCAGGTGGCCCGGCATGGCAGCTTTTCTCGAGATGCATGGGACGAGATGCTCGGGGTAGATCTAAACCTCTTTACCTGATTATGATATCGGACTAACATCGAATTTTGTGTAGAATGTCTTTCAGAAGCGGTACGCTCCCAAGGATCGCCACCCTCCTCTGACTGATATGGACAGGTGAAACCTCAGAGCCTGTGGGCTTCATGAAATTCCACGAGGAAATCATGTCCGACCTCGAAGCAGACTTTCTCATCATCCAGGTGTGCAATGTTATGAATCTAAACAGAACGAATCAACTCAGCTGGTCAAAATGAAGCACGAGCATTTGCGGAGCCATCTCACCTCACTGTGCTTGATATCTGGTGTTTTGTTCAAGCACGCGAAAGCGGTTAGTATAAACAAGTTGGCGGACGGCACGGTGTCGGTGGTCCTAGAAGACGGAAGCGGCATGCGAGGGGACATCGTACGTGCTTGCATTTCTTTTCCCTCCGTCGCCTTGACCATTCATTCTATCAAGGTCGTCGGTGCCGATGGACGCAATAGCTTCGTACGCTCGTTTGTGATCGAGGAAGATACAGAACCTGCCCATATTGTCACTGGGTGAGGAACCATATCCTTGGGATACATACCGAGTGCTGAACCGCCTGCCCAGCGCGAACGTCGCTATTTCAACGAAACTCCTGAATGAGGACCCGGAGCTGCAGTCGCTCTGCGAGGGAAATGAGGTAGGTGTTTTTGCTGCTCGAAGCGTCGAGCGCGGGGGTCTCACTGTGCAATTTAGTTCACTATTTGGATGGGGAACAACTCAAGCATCACCGGAGTCCTCGATGTAGGTGTCGCATAATCTTCCGCGCCCTTGTTCACGGGATCATGTGTAGGTCACCAGTGATACACTCAATCTTGGCCTCTGCGCCCCTGCTGAATTGGACGGCTCTCTCGACGGCGACTGGTATGAGCGTTACCCCCTGTCACTTCTACGGTTCGATTTGTCTGGCTATGACGAGAGGTTCATTTTTGTGACCTTGCATGACGAACCTGGTTGACTTTCTGCAGATTGCAAAGGCTCATACAGCTAGGCCATAGCTGCCACCCGACGGTCCATAAGGTGTTCGAGCAGACCGACATGGTAGGTGTGGATGGCACCGTCGTGCTTGTGGGCGACGCTGCTCATCCTGTTTTGGTAAGCTGTCGCAGATCGCATGTTGTACTTGGTTTTCAAACATATGTGGTGACGCCTAGATCCACGGTAGCCACAACTCGTCCATGGGGGTCAGTGGCTCTGCTTCTCGATCCTCTTGATGTTGCTTACTCCGATGTTGAATCAGATTGAGGACGCGGTCACCCTCGGCTCGCTCTTCTCCCACCTCGCAAGCCGCAAACAGATCCCGGTCTTCCTTGAAACCTACGAAGAGCTTCGCCAGGCGCGCACCAGCGCAACGCAGGCATCCGAGTACCAGTCGCTCGTCCAGATCTCCCTCCCCCGCGGCGAACAGCAAGAGGCTCGAGACGAGGCGCTCAGATGCACGCTCAGCCAAGAGTTCGATGACTTCGACAACTGTTCGGGGTCCGACCTCCTCGTGCAGGCGTGGGAGGAGTACTTGGTGCTCTTCAGTTACGACGCGAGGGACGAGGTCGACAACTGGTGGTCAAAATGGAAGTTCACTGTGGAGAAGTGATGGAGCTATATTCGCAGTTAGGCCTTTTTCATTCAGGGTGCAGGCCAGAGAGCCATAGGTGATTGAAGTTGAACTTGACGGACGATGAAATACCTGCCAGTGCTATGAGATTGTAATATTAGCTTAGTTGTGTATATTCCTAGTGCTCGATGGACGATAATGCACAATGAACGAAGATTCCTGCCGTTCGAATCATCCTGCAGCTTCTAGGCTCAGTTTCATATCTAGCATAGACCTGACGAGTATTGACGCACGAGTTATTTGTTCCGATCCTCCGTGATTAGATTCCACATCCCTATGTATATACATCACCCTGATTAGATCCAGCGCCGACCGCGCCCGCCCCCGCCGTCTCGGCCCACTCCCTGCTCTCCATTTGCACAAGCCGCGAGCACGCGCGCGCAAATGCAAAGAGCTCCTCCTCGCCAGAAAATATCGAACTCGTCCCCACGAGGTCGTGCGAGAGGCCCTGTGTCGGAGCATAGGATAAGGATGGCGGATCCCAGAAAGCAAGTCGAGATACGCACGAGATCGTCCATAACGCCCCGCATGTGGTCCGACGGCCCGCTGGATTTCGCCGACTCGTCAGAGAAGACTTGGTATATTGGGACTTCGGATGATATAAATAATCGCGTCTGTAAATCGAACATGAGACGGTGCCAATGTCGAAATCGATGCAGTAAAACCTTGTTTTCATAACAAGCTGTGGAAGACGGTCGGAACCGGTGGATCAACTGCGGAGAAATGCGTGCTTACCATCTATGAAAGTGATAAATCGACGCGCCAGGTCTTTGCGATCTACGCCCATCTTCCAGACATCAAGTAGGAAGACGGTCCCGAAGACCCGCGTGATCTCGAGGTAGTCGGCCGCACTGAGCGGGCTTCCGCAGAGCTCCTGGAATGTGAACTTCGCGGCACTCGAGGTGGAAGCGGGCACGACCAGAGGGCGCCCCCAGATGTGCAGCTTGCGATTGCGCACGACCCTTTCGCCCTCTGCGAGCGACTCGAATATGGTGTCCACTTCCTTGCTCGTCTCGGACGAGAGAGGGTAGTGGTACGGCTTGACTGAGGATGGGGCCCGCGCCACACGGCGGTAATCTGGAGAAGAAGTAAGATACGGAGAAAATATGACAGCGTGAGACGCGCACCCGTCCCCGAATCCAGATCCGTTACCTCGAACTGGGATTTAAGTAGTTCGATGGTCGGTATGAAGCTCGAGCGCTGGATACCATTCTTATACAGATCATCTGGGTGTCGACTGCCAAGACCGTTGAGTATCCCGTTTATGCACGGATATCCACGGCTTACTTGGAAGTCATCACACAGACGACGCCAAAATTAAGTAGGCTCTCTAATAGCCGGCGCAAGATCATCGCGTCTGCGATATCCGTCACCTGCAACAAAATGATCAAAAGATTCGAGAGGGGCCTTAAGCACAGGACGCACCGTACCTGAAACTCGTCGAAACAGAGCACGGACGCCTCATTTGCAAGATCCTTTGCTACGGGCAATATGGGATCCCCGACGTTGCCAGCGGAGGCCTTGACGGCATGCACACGCTTGTGCACGTCTATCATGAAGGCATGGAAGTGTACTCGGCGCTTGCGCTTTATATCGGGCGGGAGCGTCGAGTAGAACAAGTCCATGAGCATGGTCTTGCCCGTCCCGACGTCACCATAGAGGTATAAGCCTTTGGGGGCACTCGGAGGTGGACCGGTGGGTTCGCCGGAGCCAAACGACGGAAGCAGGCGCGATAACTGTGCTGGAGTGATAATTGAATTTTCCAGAACCTATGCACAGCGCGACGTACAAAGGAAGCCGGTCCGCGTTGAGCGATTCTGGGGGGGTCGTAGCCGACCAGTTTATCATGCAGATCTTGGAGTTTCTGGATTATTCGGGTCTGGTGGGCGTCTCCTCGCAGTGCGCCGCTCTGAACGAGGTTTCTATACTGTGGCAGGGGTTCTGAACATAGAGGATTCGATACAGGAATAGAGGCAAGGTGAGAGTTGTCCGCACCATGGTTAGCCCTCCGGGATGGCGGAATCGCTTGGTGAGAAGCAGATTCCTTAGCAAGGCTGAGAGACGATAGGTATCTTCTCCGTGGCAGATATGCGGGTGGTCCGGGGCGCAGGGAGGATCTTCTAGCTGCCCATATTATCCGCCAGTATTTCATGGCGGTGTGTTCCGGTAAAGTTAGTAGGCTAGCACAGCCACTTGGCAAGCCTCCCCTAACGCCGCCACCGCCGCAAGCGCCGACACGCTTTTCTGGTGACACTGCAACATCCCTCGAGACAATCCTCTTGTTTTCTCTCAATGAACCAGGATGGGCCCTCGCTGTCTTGTTTGTGTCTCTTTCGCTGAGCGTAGCGCGTCTTGCATCTTGCCTGGGAATTTTCCAAATTCTTTTTGGGTAAGATCAATTGGAAGAAAATTAAATAGCATCCTACCCTGACTCTAAATCAACTATCAAGTTCCTGAAGGATCTCGGAGCTTAAATGACTTGACGAAACCCCTCTCCCTCTTGCAATGCCTGCAGACCGTGAAATGCGCGGTAAGGGATCGTGAGCCTGGCTCGATGTTCCACTGAATAGCTCATTCATTGCGCAGCCCCGCTTGAAAGTGCCTTGCAGGTAAAGCGTCTTGAAGCTCTAAGCGGACGGCTCTGATTGCTCAGAAAGACCGCCTCGAATAATTTGCGCAACGAACTTGGGCTGCAGGACAAGCCCGAGATTTACAAGAGCATCAGAGTAGGCGCCCTTGCAACTATATATGTATGGACAACGCCGTCTCATTTTCTCCCCAGGATTATTTCCACAGCATTGTAGATAAAACGCTTGTCCTCAACCTGCGGGCGTATCAACAACCCAAAGGCAAAATGGAAAAATTCGTCAAGAAAGTGCGTACAACAGGGCCTCCGGGGTGTGCCTCGCAAACATATTCTCCAGACCGCGGAAGCCTTCCCGGGTTTTCTGTTGTTCCCCGAGGCCGACATTAGAAGGAAGCGCAGCTTGGCGCTGCAGAGATACGCCGCAGCGTACCTCGCGAGTATCTCAAACGGCGATGCACCCCCGCCCTCCCCGCCCTCACCGTCACCTCCAATTGATTGGTCCCCCCAGAACGAAACCAAAAAGCCCTCGAAGGCGCACAGGGCAGCGACGCCCTTCCCGTCTCCGTCGAAAACCCCCGGCGGCATCATAAAAGCCCGCCCAAAGCCGCGGCCCACGCCCCGCCCCAAGAAAAAAGCGCGCGCCTATGACGAGGACGAGGAACCGGGCCCCAGCGGGCTCCTGGACGCGCTGCCCATCGACAGCGACGTCGACACGGCTCCGGACATGTCCGAGGTGGAAGACGCCGCCTTTCCAACGCTGCAGAGACGGCCCAGCCGCCGTCTCTCCTTCCTCGCCCCCGAGACCTCGCCATCTCCCGGGCCCGAGACCGAGCCCGAGCCAGAGACCGAGCCTGAGACGGACCCCGTGCCCGAGACGGACGCGGAGCCCTTGCTCGAGAGCGAGATCGAACGCTCGCCCTCGCCCGCCCCGGACTACGCCGCCCCTTCAGACGCTTCAGACGCAATCGGCGCCTTCCTCACGACCGTGTGCAAGCCGCCGATGCCGCACCTCGCCGGCGCGCTCCGCGGCGCGGGCATTGCCACGGACGAGCACCTGCTCGGGATGGCGCGCTGGAGCGACGGGGCGCTGCGGAACTTTCTGAGCAGCTGCGGCGTCGTGCGCACGGCGCTCGAGGAGGAGGCGCTCAGCTTCGGCATATCGGTATGTACTATGCGTATCTGGCTGCGGAGAAAGAATGTATTCTCATCATCGCCGCTCTAGCTCTTCCTCTCGGACTTCGTTGAGCGGGACTTGAAGAAGTTCTCCACCTAGGCTTCGAACTCTACTAAACTGTTTCGAGATCTGGTTACTGCAACATTCACTTGCTATAACATTTTTTCCCTACAAATATTGCCCCAATAGTTCCAGAAACAATACCACTCATTCGTTTCCTTCCTCTTCTCCGGGCCTTGCCTAGGCACCCGGATCGTCTCGGGCCCGCTCATGAGCGTGTCCACCCGCGAGAACGACATGTAAGTCCCGAGATCGGCGCGTGGTTCCACTTCCTCGGGCCAGAAAATATAAGCGGGCCCTACGCCCTACACTAAACAAGTACACGGCGATCCCAGTGCCCGGGCCACACAACCCGACCGAAAAGTTCGAACCCAACACGCCCGACCTCACATCCGGAACACCCCAAAGCCGCGCCCCTCCCCGTCCCACGTCGTCGACCCCGCCCCCGCCCCCGCCCCGGTCCCGCGCGCCGCGAGCCCGAGCGCGAGCCCGACCACGTCGCGCGTGTCCTGCGGCCTTATGATCCCGTCGTCCCACAGCCGCGCGGTCGAGTACTCCGCCGTCGCCTGCGCCTCGATCTCCGCCTGCAGCGTCGCGTGCTGCGCCGGGTCCCTTCTCGCGCCATCAGCATAGGTACGTACACACGAGGATAACGAGAAGTGAAGCGAGAAGCAAGGTCGACGCACTTGGAGACGGCGGCCATGACCTGCGCGAGCTGCGCGGAGCCCATCACCGATATCTTCGCGTTCTGTATGTACGTCCCGCCGCACAACGCAGTCCTCAGCCGTCAGCGCTCGCTCTCCAACGCGTAAGCAAGTAAGCAAGTACGCACGGGCCACATCCACAAGAAGCGCGGCGAATACTGCCTCCCAGTCAGCCATCTCCAAGTTTCCGCCCGAAAGTAGGTAGTATAGTATGTAGAGAGAGACACGTACCGCCCGCCCGGCCATGCCTAGCCACCAATTGCGAGTGCGAGTGAGTGACCAGAGACAGAAGCGGCGGGGACGGAGCGTGGAGGCGCACCGTAGTTCCCCGCGCCGAACGACCCGCCGACGATGACGGTGAGCTTCGGCACGTCCGCGCACGCGACCGCGCGCACCATCTTCGCGCCTTCCCCCCAAAAGATCTTCAGCACGAGCAGCCGAGCTAGAAGAAGAACAGGAGCGCGCACCGTCCTTGGCGATCCCGCCGCGCTCCGCCTTCGAGCCGACCATGTACCCTGCCCGCGCCCATCAAGTCCCGTCCGAAGACACGGAAGAGAGGAGCCCACCGGTAACGTTCACGAGGAACAGCAGCGGGATCTTGCGCTGCGAGCACAGCTCGATGAAGTGCGTCGCCTTGAGCGCCGACGGCGAGAACAGGATCCCGTTGTTCGCGACGATGCCCACCTCGTACCCGTGGATGTGCGCGAAGCCCTGTCAACGCACCCGCGGCTGGCTGAGACGCAATTTTTTTTGGCGGACGGGGGGAAGGGACGCACGGTGAGCATCGTGGTCCCGTACTCCTTCTTGAACTCGCGGAAACGGCTCCCGTCGACGAGCCGCGCGAGCACGGCGCGCATGTCGAAGCCCTGGCGCACGTCCGTGCCGACGATGCCGTGCAGCTCCGATGCAGGGAAGAGCGGGTCTTCGGGCGGGACGGCGGGCTGCGGCGCCGAGTCAATGCGGAACTAGCTCGGGCGAGAGACGCGGGGGACGCACCAGGCCCGCTGTGCCGGCGGCGCGCCCCAGGTCGCCCACCACCTCGCGCGTGATCGCGATCTGCTCTCACGAGTAAGTCAGAGAGACAGGACGCGCGACGGGCGCGCAGACGCACCGCATGCTCGTCGTCCTCCGCGAGGTGGTCCGTCACGCCGCTCTCGCGCGCGTGCATCGCCCCCCCGCCGAGCGTCTCCTCGTCGACCTCCTCGCCCGTCGCGGCCTTCACGAGCGGCGGCCCCGCGAGGAAGATGCGCCCCTGCCCGCGCACGATGACGTTCTCGTCCGCCATCGCGGGCACGTACGCGCCGCCCGCGACGGAGATGCCGTGGATCGACGCGATCTGCGGGATGCCCAGCGCGGACATCTGCGCCCTATGGCGTGTCAGGCGGCGCACGTCGATTTGTGAGTTCAAGGGGACGCACATGTTGTAGAAGATGCGCCCGAAGTGCTCTTTGTCCGGGAACACGCTCGCCTGGTAGGGCAGCGCCGCGCCTGTGTGGTGTTACTCCCGCCGAGAAAACGCAGACGCGCGGCGGCTAGCACTCACCCCCGGACTCGACTGCCTCGCCATAACCGTCAGAGTGCATGCGAGCAAGCGGGCGAGGGGCGCACCGAGGTAGATACACGGCAGCCGGTGCTCCCGCGCGATCTCCTGCGCGCGGAGCTGTTTCTTGACCTACACCACACACCCATCAACCCAGCGCACCTAAGAGGGAGAGGAAGAAGGAGAGCCGACGCACCGTCAGCGGGTAATACGCCCCGCCCTTGACCGTCGGGTCGTTCACCACGACCACGCACTCCCGCCCCGCGACGCGCCCGACGCCCGTCACGAGCCCCGCGCCCGGGAGCGCGTCGGGGTACACGCCGTGCGCCGCGAGCGGCGAGAGCTCGAGGAACGGCGTGTGCGGGTCGAGCAGCAGCGCCAGCCTGCCGATGTCCAACGCACACGCCCCGGGTCAGCGGCGCGGCAGGGCACGGAGGCAGGAAGGGACGCACCGCTCGCGCGGGAGCTTCTTGCCCCGCCCGCGGCTGCGGAAGCGCTCGGCGGCGGCGGGGCCGCCGCCCAGGCGCGCGTGGGCGGTCTTGGCCTCGAGGGCGGCGACGAGCGCGTCCATGGCGGCGGCCTTTGCGGCGAACTCGGGGGACGCGGTGGAGACGAGCGAGGGGAGCACGGAGGCGGACGCGTGGTACGGTCTGCGGGCTGCGCGGTGCGCGTTTGCGAGGGCGGAGGCGAGGGCGCGGGGCGGGCGGGCATGCATCGTGGCCGCAGGTTAGTAGAATGTTACTTGGTAGGGTAAGGTCCGAGTCCGACTCAAGCCCGTCAGGTCCGGCCCGGGAGCCCGGTCCAAGCGACACCATGCAGATGCAAGGGTCTACAATAAATTACCGTGTACACTCTAATCCACAAGCTAAAAATCCTTCCACTCATCGTCCCAGTCATTGTTCTTCTTCTGCGGCGCCCCCGCCCCCGCCGCCGCCGCGCCGCCCGCCGCCGCCACAGGCTGGTCATAATGCGCGCCCTCCCGATACTCCTGGAACAGATCATCGTCGTCATCATGATACAGCCCGCTCGTCTCCTCCCCCTCCCCCCCACCCATACCCACCCCCGCCCCGACCGCGCCATACCCCTCGCGCGCCGGCCCCGGCCCCAAGCGGTCCGCCACAGCCCCCACCACGCCCCCCACCCCGCCCGCCACATCCACGCCCAGCGCGCTCTTCCCCCACGCGTTCGCCGCGCCGCCCGCACGCGCCGCGGCGCCGACCGCCCCGCGCACGCTCGCCTGCAGCGCGGGGTCGCGCGCGCGCGCCGCCGCGGGCTGCAGCACGTTCTCCGCGACCGCGCGCGACGCGCCCGCGAGCGCCGCGGAGAGCAGCGTCCAGCCCTTGCTCAGCGCCGCCGCGGGGTCCGCCTGCAGCTCGCCGAGCGTCGGCGCCGCCGCGGACGAGAGCGCGTGCGCCGGGTGCGCGCTGTTGCCGGCGCCGGGCGGGGGCGAGGGCGTGCTGCCGAAGCCCGTGTAGCGCCCGCCCTGCGAGGGCGGCAGGTCCGCGGGGCGCGCGGCGTTCGCCTGCCCGAGGCCGGAGAAGAAGGACTCGTTCGCGGCCTTTTGGCTGGGGTCGGGGTCGGGCGTGCCCGGGGCGCTGCGGCGCGTGGAGGGCGCGGGCGCGAAGGAGGCGGGCGAGGCGGAGTCGCTGCGGAGGGAGGTGCCGGTGTTCGAGCGTGTGGAGGCGCGCGACTTGCGCAGGCCTGCGGGGTCGGCGGACGCGAGCGGGGGCGGCGGCGGCGCGCTCTGCGCCCATTCGCGCCCGGCGATCTCCGCGTCGAGCTGGGTGTGGGTGCGGTGTGAGCGCGGAGCGCGGTGATTCGCAAGGGAAGAGCGCGCACCTTCTCGCGGTACTGCGACGCGGCCCAGCAGTGGTAGACCTCATACGGCGCGGCGCCGGCCTTGTACCCGCCCTGCTCCGCGGGCGCGTAGGCGGCCATGAACGCCTTGAACGCCGCGTTGCCGCCGATCTGGGTGCCCGTGCTTATGTTCACATGGGGGGTGCGGGCGGGGAGAGGGAGAGGGGGGCGTCACCTGCATGCGCCTCAGCTGGTCCGGCTGCCAGGTGTCCATCGAGATCGAGCGGACGAAGCTGCGCCACATGAGTATATCGACTAGACTGGTGGGGCACGAGAGAAGCGCACCTGATGTGCACGCCGAAGCCGCGGTGGGTGCCCGCGCATTGGAGGCACAGGAAGACGGCGAAGCTGGGGGAGGTGAGTAAGTTGGGAATGGGCGGGGCGGGGCGGGGAGACCGTGACGGACCCGAGGGAGGCCCACTGGGGGTTGGGGTTGGCGCAGTCGCAGCAGAGCTTGTTGTCGTTCTTGACGAGGTCCTGGAGGGCCTTTTTTGCGACGGCCTGGTCCATGGTGTCGGTTGGGGAAGGGGGAGGAGGAAGACAAGGCAGATGCTCACGTGCTCTGCATCACGCCAGCGCGTCGACGCGGCGTCCGGCGAGTCGATGCAGTTCAACCTGTTCAACTTTCCTTCATTTTTAAACTAACCAGTTTGTGAAGGTGACACTGACATTGTTCAGCTCACACCGTTCAGTGCAATAACCCATGGAGAAGCGTACCGGCTCCTGGGACTCACCACCGCCATTCTACGCACCGAACCTGCGGTCGACCGCCTCGGACCCAACACGGTGGACTGGGCGTGGTAATTCAGGGTAATTCTCGCGGCTCGGGGCGATAGCGTAGTACGGTATCTGATTAGCGGACTCGACGCGCCAGGCTGGTCGCGGTTCGCGTGAGAGCGCCGGCGCCGGGCCAAGCGCCTGCTGTGCGCCGAGGATATATATACGCCGCCGCTCTGCGCGCCTCTGCGCGGTCCAGTGGTCCAAGCGCACTATCCCAGTGGCTGTGCCGCGGCGCGCTAAAGCCTGATGCACTAGTGCTGCACCGAGTTTTGACCGTGCTCGTCGTGGCCGCCGGTGTGGGCGCTGCCGTCCGCGCCGTCGGCGGGTGGGCGTGGGCGGTGGGCGGACAGGGTGCCTGATTGGTGTCGTGTTACACCACCCTTGGCAATCCACTCTTTCGGGTCAGACAACATTAAAGTCCCTTTGTCATTCTCTTGTGTCTCTGCCGCCGACAGACACCCCAGCCCCGCCCCCGCCCCCAGCGAGCTCGAGCTCCCCGCCGTCGCCTCGCCCGCCGAGCAGCTATTCCCGTCTCCCGTCCACGCACCCTATCTCCGTCCGCCTCCGCCTCCCCATGATCCAGCACATCAGCCCGCGCAAGACCGCCTCCGCCAGCGCCCCCCTGCGCGCCCCCGCCGACGGCCTCGAGCAGTGGGGCAAGTGGGTCGGCCGCAAGTACGCAGTGCCCCCTTCCTCCTCCCCGTCCCCCGCACCCGCGCCCATCTGACCCCGCGACGCACGCAGCTACTACGCCCTCGAGATGGTCCAGCACCCCCTGCGCGCGCGCATGTGCGGATTCGGGGATAAGGTCCGTCGCGCGCCGCCCGCCCCGCCCTGCGCTCACGCATCTCCAGGATCGACGGCCCCTGGCGCCCGCGGCCGTCGCGCGCATGGTCGTGAAGCGCGACGACCACAGCCTCGTCGACGTCGAGTGCGTTCTCCCCCCTCCCCGTGCTGACTGACGCTGACGCTCACCCCTTGCTGGCAGCGACGTCGACTGCTCCTTCTTCCTCGTGACGGTCGACCTGTGGTCCGAGGACGGCCGGCACGAGCGCAACCTCGTCCTGCACCCCTCCTCGGGCGACCGCTACGTCCCCGTGCAGGCGCCCGCCACGAAGCAGCGCCGCCGCGGCTCCGCCCCCGGGCCCCCGCGCTCCGGCCAGCAGACCCCCATCTCGCGCGCGACGCCCACGCCCGCGCAGTACCGCCCCGGCGAGCCCGTGCGTCCGCATATCCATATCTTTATCTTTATCCTCATTCCCTTACCCCCTCCCCAGCCGACCCCCACCTCCTCGCTCGGCCCCGGCGCCGGCGCCGGCGCCGGCACCGGTTACGGCGGCAACAGCAGCGCCGCCTCCTACTTCTCCAGCCCGCACCCGCACCCGCAGTCGCCCCTCGCGCCCCTCGCGCCCAACGCCTTCCCGCCCCCCTCCTCCGTGTCCGTGTCCGCGTCCTCGCCGTACGGCAGCGCGCCGCCGACGTGGGGCTACCCCGCCCCGCACCCGCCGGACCGCACGACGGGCTACCCCCCGCCCATCCTCCCCTCCATCCACGCCTTCGGCCGCGCCAGCCCCGGCCCCGGCCCCGACTGGGCGCCCGAGCCCGAGCCGACGTACCGCCCCTGGACCGCGGACGGCTCCCCCCCGGGCACGGGCTTCGGCGCACCCGATGGTCAGCCGCGCGAGTGGGAGCAGCAGGGGCAGGGGCAGGGGCAGCGCGGATACGGGGGACATGCGCACGACAGCGCGTACGCGGGCTCGCCGCCGCCGCCGCCCCCCCTGGCGCCCTTACCCGTGTCCGCGCCGTCGTACGACCCCGCGCTCTACGCGCCCGCGCCGTACGCCCAGCACCCGCAGGCGTTCTTCACGCCGCCGCCGAGCTACAGCTCGCCCGTCAGCGTTAGTGGGAGTGGGAATGGCGTCGGGGGCGGAGGTGGGAGTGGGAATGGGAGCGGGGGCGGGAAGGGGCACGCGTACACGCGCACGCTCGTGGGCCCGCTGTCGTCGAATGGGTATCGCCTGCTGGACGAGCACCGCAAGCCGGGCATCTTCTTCCTGTTCCAGGATCTGTCGGTGCGCACCGAAGGTATGCATCGCACTGTTTTTTTGCCGCCCGTTGTCGGGCACCCCTTGCGGCTGTCCGTGGGACCACACCAGTGCCCGGGCCCGCAGCTTTGGCTCTGCGCTGCTTCCTGGCGTCAATCTGCTGTGCCCGTCACGTCCCGTTCCCGCGACGTGTGTTGACGTGTTCTTGTTCTTCCCACAGGCACCTTCCGCCTGCGCCTGCGCCTCATGAACGTCGGCGCGTGCGTCCTCCCACTTTTCCCTCCTTCCTTCCCACCGACTGACTGACCCCGATCGTGCACACAGCCCCCCTGCGCCCGAGCCCGGCGCGCTGCAGGTGCACACGACCGTCTCGCCCGTGCTCGCGCAGATCTTCTCCGAGCCGTTCACCGTCTACTCCGCCAAGCGCTTCCCCGGCGTCCCGGGTACGTCTCCTCCTCATTCCCTCATTCATCATTCCTATTCTTCCATTATTATGTGCTATTCGATTGTATGCTATTCGATTGTGGGCGGGAGGCTAAGCTACGTTTTGATCTAGAAACGACCGCGCTGTCTATTGCGTTTGGGAATCAGGGGCTCAAGCTCCCGCTGGTACGCTGTTTTCCTGTGCCAGTGCCTTCCTCCGTGGCGCTCACCCTCCCCCTCCCCGCGTCCCCCAGCGCAACCGCCACGGCTCGAGCAAGCGGCGGCGGAACGACTCGGGCTCGGACGACGACTCCGACGCGTGAGCCCGGCGCTCGACCTCGCAGGGATAGAAGACGGACGGACGGACGCGCGTAGTCACTGTATTTGTTGTATCTGTGGTATCATCATCGTCATCCTCTGGCCGCCCACGTATACACCTTCGTGAACCACCGCCCCAGCCGCCGCCGCTCGCGCCGCTCGAAGCGCTCCACCGACCGCACGGCGTCCGGGTACTCCTCGTAGAACGCGCGCAGGCGCGCCTGCGCGTCGTCGATCCGCGCCCGCAGCGCGTCCGGGTCCATGCTCAGCTCGTCCGCCGCGCGCTCCACCGCGTCCGCGGGGTACCCCGCGCGCAGGCGCAGCAGCGCGTCGAGCAGCCGCCGCAGCACGTCCGGGCGCGGGAGCCACGTGTTCCACATCGGCGAGATGCGGTGCAGGACGTGCAGGTGGTACGCGAGGTCCGCCGCGAGCGCGGGGTCGCCCAGCTCCGCGCCCGCGCGCCGGTGGAAGCGCGACCACTTCGTCGCCGCCGCGCGCGCGCCGCCCGCGAGCGGCTTCTCGGGCGGGGAGACGTCCGCGGGCGCGACGTCGAGCGAGAGCGGCGACGCGGGGTGCGGCTCGCGCTCGGCGCGCAGGCGGTTGCTCTGCCGGTGGTACGGGAGGAGCACCTTCTCGAGCACCTCGAGCGCGCGCTCGAGCTCGCCCGCCTGCGTCAGCGCGAACGCGAGCTGGTTCCAGTTGTCCGCGGAGAACGCGAACCCGTGCGCCTGGAACGTCTTCCACGCCGCCGCGATCTCCTCGTGCAGCCCCGCGCCGGAGAGCACGCCGATGTAGCGCGAGAGCGGGACGCACAGCACGAACGTGTGCAGCTTGGCCGCGCGCTGGCTGCTGCTGTCTTCCGCGAACAGCGGGATCGTCGAGTACTTGACGCCCAGGTCGAAGATCTGCGGCCACAGCTCGAGCACCGCGCCGACGTCGTTCACGCGCGCGTACGCGTCGAGGAGGGTGCTGAGGATGCTCAGTGTTGGCTCTCCGCCGTCGGCGAGCATCTGCTCGAACACGCGTTCGACCTCTTGCGGCAGGCGCCGCGCCGCGTACGCCTGCATGAGCGGGAGGTAAAGGTGGTCGCGCGCCGACAGCCGACCGTGTGGCGGCGTCTCCCACTCCCGGTCCTCGGGCGGCACTTCCGTCAGGTCCTTGATGAACTGCTCGGCGAGCTCAAAACTCTCCGCTGTCCCCTCCTTCCCGTAGGCGTTGATGATAACCCCGTACGTCACCGCCGTCGGCTTGAGGTCGCGGGCCAACATGTCCTCGTACACTGCCGTCGCGCGCTCCTTGTCGTTCCGCCGCAGAAACCCCGCCATGATGATCGTCAGCGTCCACGTCGTGATGTGGCGGCTCGAGCCCCAGTGCGCTGCGAGCCGCTCCATCTCGTTGAAGATCGACGACGCGGTATCCATCTGGCGCGCGTCGCACGCGGACTGGATGAGCAACGCGAACGTGTACCCGTCGGGCCGCACGCGCAGGCGCTCGAGCTGGTTGAATATGCGCGATACGATGCGGAACGGCGCGCCGATCTGGATGTACGCCTTGAGCAGCAGGTTGTAGATCCCGATCGTGAGCCGGATGTGGGGCGACGCAACAACAAAGTCGAAGGCGCGGATCACGCCCTTCCACGAGCCCGCCTCGATGTGCGCGTTCATCAGGATCGCGACCATCATGCTGTCCGGCACGATCCCGTCGGCGATCGCGCGCGCATAAATGGCCTCCGTGCTTGCGGGATCCTTGCGGTGCGCGAGGAGCGTCATGACGGTTGCGTACGTGACGAGGTTCGGCGGGTGGCCTTGGGAGCGCATCTGATCCAGCAACGACGCGATGGTGTCCAGATCGCCCCGGAGTGCAAAGCTCTTCAGGATGGTCGTGTACACATACACCTCGGGTTGCAGCCCAACCTTGCGCATGCCCTCCAGCCACTGAGCAGTCCCGGAAAAGTCGCCCCGTTGTGCATGCGCGAACATCCCCACTGCAAAGTGCTCGACAACCGGCCCGTTTGTCGGTATGCCGTGGGCGTCTTCAGGGAAATATTTTTGGAAGATCTCGAGCGTCGCTGAGGTCTGCCCTTGAACTGCAAACGAGTACATAAGCTGCTGAACATCCTTGGAAGTTTGCCACCCCGCGTCGGTAATCAAGTCGAAATACTCTTGTGCCTCCCGGTCCTTGCCCTCGTGCGCATACAGATAGAGACCCGTAAACAGATAGTCATACGACTCTGCTGCGTCCTTGAGCGACGAAAAGATGGTGTGGGCGTCGTCGTACAGATTTTCACGGGCGAGCGCGCGGACAAGCTGGAAAGGAAGGTACAATGCTGGCCTGAGGTTTTGCCGCCGCATTTCTCGGAGAACATCGACCGACTCCATGGGCAGCTTCGCGCGGAAAAAGGCCTCGATCAACAGCTCGCCAAGGTTCCTACGACGCCGTGGTTCCCAGTGTTCCTCCTTGTCAGCCAGAACGAGAGCGGGGAGGGATATGCCGGAGACGATGGCGAACGCGGTCTCGCGAAGGGAAGCAGCGACGGGGGCGATTGACGTCCTAGCATGTACTCTGCTGCTCTCCGTGAGAAGGTAGGAACCTATCGCTTCCCACTCTAGGATGAGAAACTCCAAAGCACGGACACGATCGAAGTGCCGCCATGTGGACACAAGTATAGACTCGTAGGCGCGCAGAATAGGACGGAGGTGCTCGTAGTCCGACGGCTCAGAATTGATGAGATCGAGGGCTTTTTGTAGGTCACCCTCGAGCGCCAGGGCTCGCGCCATGAGGCTGCGCATCGCAATTCTGTCCGCATGAGCGTCCACCGAACCAAGGGCCTCCAACACGCGGCGGGTGCGGTTGCCCCACTTGTGCATGTCATCGAGCTCATCGAGCTGGTTGCGCTGCTCAACGAAATGGAGGAGTTTCTTCGCCAGAGTCAGGTGCTCCTCCATCGTCAAGAGGTGAAGCCCGCCATGCGTCTGGACGACCTCGTACGCGTGCCAGCTTTTTTCGAGTTGGAAGTGGTCTCTAGGCTCCGAGATCAACTGCCGGAGGTACCTCACGTCGCCTTTCAGCGCTTCATCATCTACAGGGGCGGGGGGCGGCGGTTCAAGAGGGGACGGTGGGTCTGGTTCAGGTGACTCTTCATCTATATCAGCGATGCCGGGAGGGAGCAGGGAGCCCTCGGGCTCTAGGGACGGCGTGTCGGTCTCTTCAGTTTCCGTAGCACGAATGGGCGGCGCTGCCAATTCGGAAGGTGGGGAATCCGTCTCGGAGATATCATCGAGCAGCGGCGGGCCAGAGGGATCTGGATTCGACGCCTCAGGGGGCAAGTCCACGTCCTCCCCAGGTCCATCACCTGATGACACGCTTGCAGATGCCTCCGTGGACGGATCGAGCGCATTTTCATCCGCGCCGGAAGAAGGGGGGTCAGAGTCGGGGAACGGCCGATCGGCGGTGCGCGACGCGTGGCGGGTCTGAGTACGATGAAGCACAGGGGTACCAAGCGTGCGATCTCGGGGCAGGAAGGAGGATTTGCGCGTGCGGCGGGGCGCGCGTCGCGTTTCCGTCTCTTCCGGCTTCTCCAGGTCACCTGCGCGCGCGGAATAAGTGGGCAACAGGAAGCAGCATGAAGAAAGACTCACCTGCACACCCCACAGACACGCGCATACTGCAAGACCATTCCTTGCAGCGGGCGGAGTACACAGAAAGGACGTCGAGGTGTGTATGGTCGGACATGCGATTTTTGCCCTTGACGCGTCGCGGTTGGGGATTAAAAAATCCGGGCGAAAAAGAGCGCGACACAACTCTTGATACAGAGTATATCGAGCTAGAATGGCCAAGCGCTGACCGACCTTGCAGCAGCGTATTAAAAACGATGGTCGCGGCTGGCTCGACCATGAACACCGCTCCAAGATCCCCTTCAGCCTGGAAGAACGTCATGATAAGTGCTAAATGATAACAGAGGCACAAGAAGAGCAAACCTGAACCAGCAGCGTTCCAGGACTCTCCTCCAAAAAAATCGCGGAACGGTACGCTGGACCTCTTGTTTGGGCTTATTTCGGCGGAAGCCCAATGCGGCCCGGGAATGATCAATTTCGTCCTGTCTCCTGCCTTCATAGCCTCATGTATCCCGTACACCAGAAGAAACAAGTTTTTTTTTTGCTTTGGCAGAATAGCTAACCCAATTCCGCATTTCCAGAGCTTACTCCTTGGCCTAGGATACTTTTCAAAGCCCTGAACAGAGCTGCAATATCAAGCTAAAATCGGTACTTGCCAGACTTTGGCAACTCAACCCCAGGCCCATTCCTTGCTGTCTCCCACCGTAATCTCCGACCAGGGTTCAGGATACTCGTGAGAATGCCGCCTCATGCCACCGGTACTGCGTCGTCTGGCTTAATCAACATCCGAATGCCTATACCCGATTCCGAATGCCTACGATATCTGAATCCCTTGAACATCCGAAGACCCAGAATATCCGAATCACTGCGGTATCCGAATGGATTCTTCCCCTGAACTACTTGGGAAGCATCACATGTCCCACGAGCCCGCCTTCGCCCGGATTCTTGGACGTTTGCGAGCCCGAAGTACGCCCGGAGAACTTGAATCGATATCCCGCGAGCTTCGACCTTGCCAGCTGAAAGATGCGCTCCTGTCAACTTATCCCCCCCTGTCATATCACACCTGTGCTTCGCCTGGCTTCTTCATTGATTGCGTGTATAACGCATACAGGTCTCTCCGGTGTGGCTTCTCCATCATAACATCGGCCTCGCTAACATGGCTGCCACGGGCTGATCTACCGCGCTCCGAGCTACCCGACCTGCGCTCGCCTGGTGGGCGTAAGGTCACAAAAACCGACCGCTTATCCTGCGCTTCTTCGCGATGTGAATATGTGCGGTGTCGCACCAGTCATAATTCCGGTCGGAGCATGCCAATGCGGATCCGCCCAGGTCGATGGAAGTGGTAATAGTGGTAGTGGTCGATGCGATGCGGCTCATCAATACATACTCACTTTCAAGTGTTAATCCACCGCGGAACGGTCATAGTAGTTACGTCCTCTGTCGATCATCTTGTTTTCGGAGCTCACTCCGCCGCGTCGTTCTTGTGTTACCAGGTGTAGAGTCTCAATCTATGACTCGCGGGTAACAGTAGTCACGTCCTCTGTCAAACATCTTGTCCTTCCTTCTCACTCCACTGCGTTGTTCCTATGTGGCCAGACGCAGAGTCTCGATTGCAGACCCCCCTCCCTTCGGACGCTTCCACGCTGGCACAACTCCCCACGCGGGCAAAAGGATCCCGAGTCTATGGGCCGACGGAACACTGCTGTGGACAAAACACCCAGGATCTTGGGTGCCGATATAGGTGTCCCTCTATCTCGCGACACCCGCTACACCGTTCTTGGTTGTCCTCGGGACAGCACTGCTCCGCTGAGTTCCGCGATAGCTCGTTTGGCTGCTCCAGCGGACCAGATGCTCTAGCATGAGACCCGAGGTGGCATCAAGTACCACTGAACGTCGTGAAAGTTACCAAGCGATACATCGATTAGCCTGAGCCTGAGACCGCGGACAAGGGATCTAGATGGACGTCCGGCCTGCCTAAATCGGAGGATAAACATAGGCTATTCGACGGGATAGCAAATGAGTCGCCGAGACATAACTCGAAGTCCTCTGCCACCCCTCGCCAGAACGTTGCAGTTTGTCGCCAAAATAAGGTGGATGTATACGGGCTAGATGAAGCCTTTCAAACCACGCTGCTTCCGCAAGGAAGTCTGCTATATCGAGCAGGCACGCAGCCAAACTACCCGCTTTGCATCACAGATTTCCCACGTATATGTTTTCGCCTCTTTCCGAGTCGTTCTGTTTATGCAATTGCGGCTAAGACCTCCCCAGATGAATACGGGAAGACGCGGCGCGCCGAACCACCGACGTCTAGTGCCCCTCGCATATTTATGAACGGCTTCTAGACAGAGAAAAACGCAAGGTGGAAGCAAAATGCACCTCGAATGTAAAAGACTCGCGCAAACCTTCGTCCGGACTAGGGTACACGTCAAAGGTGAGAAGCAAAGCCATGCGCGCGGACCGATGGTCTCCATTCTACGTTATAAATATATATGCAGGGTCCATGAATCGACGAGCACGGCATGGTGATATACCTCCCGTAAATCAAGTTCCACAGCTGCCACAGCACAAAATCGATTCCATTCAAGCACGGCATATGGCAGCAACGTCATCAACCAAATGTGCCCCGAGACGACGGTCACTATTCGAAGCAGGAAACATGAAACTCAAGAGAAGAGAATACTCATTCAAGAAGTGCGGGAACAGCCTTGGTCCTGTCCGGATGCCGACCCATCTCTACGGCCTCTAGCTTTTCATCTTCGAGCCGACGACTCCGACCTTGCTCCACGCCTGTACGCGGATTCAAAGAATGAACGCCCTCGATTTCCATATGAGTCTTGGCGTAAATGGCCTAGCGGCACCTCTAGATCTCTTCCGTGGCCTTCTTAAATCCAACCGTAATCTGGACTCCATTCTTGGTCGTCCTTGGGGAGAGCACCACCCCTCGCTGGTAACGGCACAGTTCCGCGACACCCAGGATCTTTTCCGTCGCGTTCTTCAATGCGCTGTTCTGAGCCTGCTCTCATTCATGCTAGACACGGTCAGACGAGCATTCCCAGTCCTCATTCGCTGAAAGGCCTAGTGCACGCCATGCTCTGGGAAGCCCGCCTCCATATTCACGTTCAAGTCGTCCCAATGCATGCATCGATTTGCTGCCAGCCAGTGCTATGCGCGAACTTGAGGAAGCATGTCCTTTTTAATTCTTAAAAATCACGTCCTGATTTCGCGCGAGTGGAATACATTCGCTCGTGCCGCAGGCTCTTTTGTCCAGTTCCTGTAACGAGATGAATATATATTTCCATGAACTCGGACCCCCTTCCTAAATTGGGGATCTACGTGTGGGCGACTTCACGAACGCCCGATTTGGCAACTTCGAACTGAGTCACTTTCATTTCCCTGCCCCCATGTCGAGAATCGTCTCAACCGAGGTAGTGTCCACTGTGGGCGACCAGAAAATCATCCAGGAGTGCCACCGCATCCGCAAGGACGTGTTCCACCTCGAGCAGGCACGCCGCGCCCCCCCGCGTCCCCCGCCGCGCGTTTCTCATATGTCTAAATTTCCGCCGCCAGAAATTTCCGCTCGAAACTGAATACGATGAGTGCGCGCGGGCCCCCCGGGGCGCTCTGCTGACTGACGGGACTGCGTGTGCAGGGTCGAGGACGTCGCGGTCCATTTCCTCGTGCGCGTGACGGAGGAGGACCCCGCGACGGCGGCGCGGCGCGTCAAGTGCGTCGGCACGGTCCGCGCGACGCCCCCGGGGACGTACCCCGGGAGCACGCGCTACAAGCTGAGCAGGTTCGCGGTGGAGAAGGCCTACCGCAAGTACGGCCTGGGCCGCCTGCTCCTCGACAGCCTGCACGAGTGGGTCCGGCAGGACGCGGCGGCGGCGCGCCGCCCCGCCGAGGTCGAGTGCCACTCACAGCTTTCGGCGATAGGGTTCTACGCAAAGTAAGCGCAAGCCACGTCGACGCAGAACTTGGCGCGACCGAAACTTATCTAACCTTCTCTCCAGATTCGGGTACGCGTCCGAGGTGGGCAGGAAGCTGAAGCCTGCGTGCGAATCACTCACCGTGGCGTCCATACAGGGTTCCCAATTCGACGAGGACGGCGCGCCGCACCTGAACATGGTGCTGCGTCTGATGGTGCTGCGTCTTGAACGAGCGAGGGAGTCTGTCAAGAGAGACTAGCTGCGTCTGTGATGAACGCGTCTGTCATAAACGCCATAAACCAGCCACAATCAATTAAGGAATTAGACGCTATTCAAAAACGGCGAGTGCGCGTATATAAATCGCACTGGGCATAGAGGTGTAGAGAGGTCTAGCAATACAGCTAATAAGGCGCATAATATACAGTGTCCTGACCGAAGAGGATAAATACGCCGTGAACGAAGGCGGAGCAGCGAAAGGCATGACGGTCGTAAAGCAGGACAGCGTTAACCAAAAAAGTACGAAAAACCTATGAAGACCGCATTCATAGACGAATGTGGTAGAGGCCGTGGGCCTGTCCGTCGTCGGTGGCGAAGCCCTCGCTCTCGCTCTCCGACTCTATCTTGATGGCAGGGAACGCGGGGCTGCCGGGGAGGATGCTGAAGTTGATGCTCGAGCCGTAGCCAACGGAGCCGTCTTCGTAGAGGCGGCGCGCCGCTTCGTACTCCATCTTCTCCTGCTCCGCCTGAGCCAAAAATGGCTGCAAGCAAGCACCACGTCAGCGCCACAGAAAAAAAAGAAGACCACGGCCGGCACGCACCTTCCGCTCGTCGTCCGTCATCGAGCGCCACTTGGCCGCAGCAAGCACGCTCTGCTTCGTCGTCTCCGTCTCGTCGCCGAAGATGTCGCGCACGAGCTCCGGGTGCGCGCGGATGCGCTGCAGGAACATGAAGTACGCGCTCAGCGGCTTCTTCGGCGCGTTCGGGTCCTTGATGTTGCTCTTGCGCGACTTGCCCGCCTTGCGCTGCGCGGAGCGGAACACGTTCTCGCGCTTGATGTCGTCCGGCGTGAGCGTGCGCATGTACGCGTTGAGCTCGCGCTCGCGCACGTCCTTCGCGGCCTGCGAGCGCCGTTTATAGGGCTGCGCGCGCGTGATCAGCACGCCAAGCCAAGCGCGGAGGAGCGGACGGAGACACACCTCTTTCTCGTCCTCGCTTAGGCTCGCGTACTCTTGGCCGGCCTCCTTGGCTGCCTGCGCGACGTTGAGCTTCCGGCTACTGGACGCCTGCTGCCGCTGGATCCAGTCGGTGAAGTACAGCTGCCACGCCGAGGGTGCCAACTTGGGGGGCCGCAGCATCGACTTGACCGGGGCTGTGCGGCAATTAGGCAATTAGCAAGCCGGCTCGATGAACGGATGTGGCGCCGACACGTACGGCTCTCGTGGGGCTTGTCCTGCAGCTCGCCCTCGTCCGGGACCCGTTTCTTCCCGCGCCGCACGGTGGCGTCGCGGTCGTCCACCGTGCTGAACGACTCGGCGCGGCGGCTGCTGTACCCGCGGATCGTGTTCTGCCCCACGGGCGCGACGGACGGCGCGCTCGAGGACGGGAAGAGCTGCCCCGAGGACACGGAGTTGCGGCGCGCGGGGATCCCGAGCGGCGAGTGGCGCGCAGACGAGCGCGGGGAGGACGGCGTCCGCAGGTGGCGCGGTGGCGGGGGCGACGTCTCCCACAGCTGAGTCGCCCAGGCGGGCGTCTGGGTTTCGTGCGGTGACACTGACAGTGATTCGATCTGCTGTTGTTGCCGCGGAACCGACCCGTAGTGATGGTCCCCATAAGAGGATGATGGCGAGCTTGAGCGCGGCAGCGGGAGGGCGGCAGCGAATCCTGGCGAAAACGGCGCATCCTGCGCAAAGACGGAGGAGTGGTCGCTGAAGGCCCCGAAGGGCGATTGCGGGCTGGCGGAGGGAATGGGTATGGGGGAGGTTGGGGAGGGTATTGAGGATGTCGAGTCCGGCTCGTGGTTGAGCCAGTTGGAGAGGTAGAGGGTGTCGAGGTGCTGGGGACTCTTGAAGTCGTCCGGATACGAGCCATAGAAGCTATCGGGCGAATACGGGGGCGACGCAGCGAGCTCGTAGGCGGGGCTCCGCGGGAAGACGGGCTTCACGTCGATCATTTCACCAGTGGGATCGTATCCTGGGGTGACTTGATGCAAGTACGGCCCGTCGTCAAAGTCGAACAGCATCTGGTCCTCCGGGCTCTGGAGGAAGTGCTGGTCGTCAAAGCGGGGCTCGTCAAAGTCGAGAAAGGCCAAGGCCATGTCGTCCGAATTGGACGGCATCGCGTCAGAGGTGGGCTGTCGCCTGACGATGGTGGCGGCGGGCATGAGTTGAGGCGGCGGGGGCGGCGGGGACGTGCGCTGGGAGAATCGTCGGGAGAGCGCAGCGGAGGGAGATGTCGAGGAAGGGGTCAGAACCATGGGAGGTCGGAGGAAGTGCTTAAGAGGGATGCGGCACCTCAGCAGTGCCATTTCTGGCGAAGGGTGACTCGGGCTGAATCAAGAAGAGGGCCGAGTCCGGGCAGAAAGGAGCTGATTCCGGAGACCCAGAAGTCCTTATCAGGCCAGCCAGATCTCTGCAGGTGCAATCTCCCTCGGTTTTCGTCTGTGTTCTCCGTGAAAATCACTGCGCAGGCATCGGCCAACCGCGGCGGACGAGCAGGACGGGACACAGCTGTGCAGCGGAGAGCAAGGCGACCCTGGGTGTGTGCGTTTGCACACTGGAAAACAGAATGGAAGCAGATTCCAGCAGATTCGAAGAGCAAAAAAAGACGATCTCGCTACCCCCCTTGAGTATAATACACCCAAACAACCGGAGCCTATTGTCCAATACCGTCCGCGGTCCTCCGGCCCGATGATGGCCAAAGCAGTCGGAAAACATCGCGAATGGTATAGCGCAGGGTGTACAGGCAGTGCATAATACATGTAGCAGTCCGCCGCCCGCCGCGCCGCCGCGTCAGATCCCAGGCCCGTCCGTGTCGCGCGTGTAGTAGCGCGCGTTGTTGTAGACGCTTTGGCCGGGCTGAGATTCGTGCGCCAAGATTGGAACAGAACGCGATGGATTGCGGAAAGAAGCAGCGCCCCGAGATCAGTTGCCACAGCGCAATAAACACAGGCGTGGCTTACCACCCAGCCCTTGACATCCTTCATGAGATCCGTCTCGATGGCGAGCCCGCGCTGGTTGAGCGCGTGCGTGGCGCGGTCGCCCTCGGCCATGAGCAGCGGCACCAGGTGGATGCGCGCCCACGTCTTTTCCCGCTGCAGTTCCCTGGGCAAGGGGACATCAGCTGCTGGGGAAACAAACTCGGGTCGGCCCGGCGCGCGGGCGATAAGCAGCTCGGGCGGCCGGATCCAGCGGGGGTCATCTATCTCGACGAGCAAAGCAGAACGGGCCACGTTTCACGTTGGGCTCGACACCTGATCGAGACATCTCCGCCGCGCGCATGCTGACATACCTTCTTTCCAGGTTGCCCAATCCAAGGCGGTAGAATCCAAACGAGCACAGGGCTGTCACCCCGCCGAGAATGACAAGGGCTCCGGGCCCCTTTAGCGGAAGATTGCGCTTGTATTTGACCGCTTCGAACCCACCCGCTGGCGGCAAGTCTCTGGAGTGCGCATGAGAGTCAGACTGCGCAAGGGACCCAGGACGCGCACTGTCTGTAGCTCACTGTGAAGGGTGTCAGCGTGGCGAAATGAAGGGTGTGGAGACTGACTGATTGGGATGTCGAGGACCGAGAACAAGTCGCGGTGGTGTTTGCAAGTGTTAAAGATAAACCTGGTCACGTTACCTCCGAGTCCTCCGTGGAATCTGAATCATTTAATTATTACTGTGATATTCGCAGGACGAAGCCAGCGGCGGTTCTTGGTCGATCTGACGGACGGCGAACAAGGACCGACGCCGGGGTGCACAGGCTGCAGCACGGGCGTGGGGAACGGGGGCAGGCGGGTGGGGATTCCCTTTCGCAGTTGATGAACGTCGAAATAGTTGATCCCATCCTGTTTGGGAACATTCCTGAATAGCGGCTGTGCCAGTTCACCGTGTCCCACCATCTGGCATCATGTCTGTCCCCACCCCGCCGCCCCAGCAGGCCCCGCCGATTCAGTTCCCCGCCCCACCCCAGCGCCAGTCCACCCAGCCGTCGTTCTCCGTCGGCATCGCCGCGGGCGCGGAGGATGTAAAATACCAGGCAAAATACAAAGACCTCAAGCGAAAAGTAAAAGAAATAGAAGCAGTCCGTCTCGTCTCCCCCTTGCTCTCGCCGCCTCCGTTGACACCGTGCTCGTCTTGTTCGTCCAGGATAATGACAAGCTCCACTTCAAGGTCTTGCAGGCGAAGCGCAGCATCCAGCGAATGAAGCTCGAGCGCGCGTTAGTCTCGCTTTTTTCGCCGTTCAAACAGAACTTATCTCATCGGTTTTCATTTTGCAGCGTGCTCTATGAACGATTACAGCTGGTGCCACCTTCGCCCGAACTGCAAGATCGCCTTCCTCTCCCGCCGGTGCAGCCCAGTCCGGGCATGGCCCACCAACAACCGCAGCAGCACCATGGCCCGTCCCCAAACCACCCGGACTATGCGCGCCCCCACGGGGTCCGCCAGGACAGCCGTCCTGGCCCCATGGACTCCCCCATGGCTCCGAGCCCCCACCATTCCGCCAGACGCGGCTCAGCAAGCGGCCCCGAACCGCGACAGCTGCAATTCATGCCGCATATGCCTCCTGTCCAGGCAGACCCGCACCGCACCCACGCACCCATCCACGCGAGCCCGCGCACCCAGCACCCCAGCGCGTCGCACGAGCGCGCCCACTCGCCTTCCCGCGCGCGGGGGCACCCCCCACCGCCGGTCTACCACCCCCACCCCCAGCCGTACCCCGACGTGCCGCAGGCGCCGCCCCCGCTGCACAGCCCGCCCCTCTCGGAGCGCGGGCGCGGCCGCCGCCACGACATCCACGAGCTCACCGCCGCGCACACGCGCCACCCCGCGTCGATGCCGCCCCTCTCGCCCCCCGGCGACGCGCGCTCGGGCGCGGGCAGCGCCATCCACAACCACCAGCGCATCGGCCCGGGCACGTACGTCAACCGCGACGACTTCCTCGACCGCGAGCGCGACATCCAGCGCGACCGCGAGCGCGACTGGGACCGGGACCGGGACCGTGGCCGCCCACGCGACGCGCCGATGCGCCCGCCGCCCGCCGTGCACCGCGCGCGCCCCGGCGAGTACCCCGACCCGCACGCGCCGCCGCCACCGCCACAGTCGCGGCGGCGCGACGACGCGGCGTACCCCGCCCCCCCTGGGCGGCGCGGGTACTCGCCGGCCAGCACGGGCTCGCCGCGCTCCGCGTCGCGCTCCCCCGCGGGCGACCCGCCGGCGCGCGACGAGCGCGAGCGCGCGTTCCGGCTGCGGCCCGTGGCGCAGGGCGAGGAGGTCGATTTTGTGCACGAGGACGGGCGCGCGCCGGCGCAGGCGCGCGATCGAAATGGCGGCGGCGGTGGTGGCGGCGGTGGGGGGTACGCGCCGGAGCAGAGCCGGCCGCCGGCGCAGGACTCGCGCAAGCGAAGCCGGAACGACATGGATGTGGATGACCCAGACGAGGGGGCGTCCCAAGCGATGTACCCCAGACACTCGGACGCGGAGCCCAGAGGCGCGAAACGCTATCACCCGGGCCTGTAGCGCGGATTCTGTTCCTTTCCCTTACGCTCTAGTCTCTTTCTTGTTGTTGCATGTAATTCTCCTGCTCTTTTGTCACAGTGTTTTCGTAAAACGGCGCCCACAGCGGGCGTTCTCAATGTTTCTCGGCGATTCGATGTACAGTTAATAATGCGGAACGGTGGCGTTTGTCAGTTTGTGGGTGTCATCTGCATATGTTAGGCCCGGCGGCGCCGTGGAACGTGTCTCCCGTGCCCCGAGCTTGTCGGTGTGGCCCGGGCGGAGCCAGACTGAGAGACCTGACACTCGAGATTCAGACTCGTCGGGGACATACCGATGGGATTCTACTTGTTTGCCTTTAGCTCAAGCTTTACCAAATGCACATAAGGCCCGAGAGTCCGCGCCGGAGCGAGATTCAGATGCATCGCGCGATTGTAGCCCGCAAAAAGCCAGA
The DNA here is from genome assembly GCA_029282135.1 of Mycena belliarum. Taxonomy (NCBI): domain Eukaryota; kingdom Fungi; phylum Basidiomycota; class Agaricomycetes; order Agaricales; family Mycenaceae; genus Mycena; species Mycena belliarum. The sequence continues at coordinate 85,644 of JARJCN010000014.1, forward strand.
TAAGATTGCCACTGCCAGTGCCACCCGAGCCCCAAGACGCCGGTTTCCCCATTCCCATCTACATCCGTAAGCAGCCGTACGTAGTACGTACCCCCGCGGCGCCCAAGCCTCATCCACTGATTCCACACTCCCAGCCCGCGGTGGAGCGCTCCATCGACACTGGGAAGCGCGTCAGGACGGGGACACCCTGCGACGCGTCGCCCGCGGCCCAGATCGCCGCCTGGTCAGCCCAGTACGCCGCGAGCCCACCGCCGTCGCTGGTGAACGCGTAGTAGTCCCGCCGCGGCTCGGCGATGCGCAGCAGCGCGTCCTCCTCGTACGCGTCCCCCTTGAGATCCATCACCACGTCCATGATGCTGCGCGTGCGCCCGGTGTGCCCCCGCGCGCCCACCTCCAGCGCGACGCGTTCCTTTGCGCGAGACAGGAGTAGGCTCGCGCGCGAGGGCGAATGGCGAGATGCAGATGTTGCGGCGGACGAGCTGCGGGTGGAGCTGTGGCGTCCTGTGCGCGGCGCGGCCCGGGAGCTGATGAGGGGGGTGTCTAACTTGAAGTCTTCTCCATGCAATCCGCGTTCGCGTTTCGTGGCCCGCGCCTTCCTAAGCGGGGGACTCGCGCGCTCGTGGCGCAGGCTCGCGTGTCGCTTGACCGGCGTGGCGTTGGCCTGCGGGTTTTTACGGGCTGGGGCTCCCGTGGACGCGGAGCGCAGGCTCAGGCGCCGGCGCTGGACCGCAATCGCAGATCCGGCTGAACTTTGCACTGTCGGGGTCCTGCGCAGATGGCCATGGCTGGTCAGCCAATAATACCGCTGATAGGAGTGCGTCTGTCATACCCTCGACGCGGCGGCTTCTTCTTCGAAGGCTGTGGCTGCTGCTGCGCTTTCCCTTTCGGCGGCGGGCCGAGCGCGCCAGGATTCAGGATGATGCGGATGTCCATGACTCGGCTCGGCTGGGGGTGGGTGGGATGGAAAAGCGGCGCAGACGTGCGGCGGACTGCATTTCGCGTCCGCCTTGCCAGCCTCCCTCGAGTCGAGTCTCATACTGAATAGGGGTGGGGTCAGCCAGCCCGCCTCGCCTTGCCTTCCCAGCCTCCCTCGATTCATGTCTCGCTCACAGCGAATAGGGGTGGGGTCAGCCACGACCCATTTCGGGCACACTCAGGCTGGGAAGCAGACTGCTTCGCAGCGCAGCGCAGATAAAGTGTTCGACCGCCGACGTCCCGGGATCCTCGACTCTGAATCAAGAGCGGTTGGGAACGCTATCAGACAGCAGACAGCGCGCACCCGTCTGCGATCTGCGGGCCCGGCGCACATGTACAGCAGCGTCGGTCCGTTCGCTGATTCTGCGGGAGGGAAATCTGCGGAGGGAAATCATGCACCGCATCGAGATGACAAGGACAATGGAACGATGAGAATGGAAGTAAATCACCGCCTTGCGCTTCCTTGTCCCTTGCACAATAACGAACAATGGGACAGCAGTTTCGGGCTAGTTTCGCCATCCCGGGAATGGCATCTTCAAGGGGTGCGGTGAGGAGCGACCAACGTGTGCCTTTCTCAACGAACGGTACGGATTCAGCCTGCGCAGTTCAGCGGAAACAAAAAAGTAGAGCTCAGAACCAGAAGGGATTTCGAAAGGGAAGGAAGCCGGTGACGTCATGATTCTTTTGGGACTCGATATCACGATGCAGCGCTTGTTTGATGTGTAGGTTTAATATTAGGGAACAGAATCACCGACATGGTCAGCTGTACAGTTCAGTCCAGGGTTAGCGCAAGGCAACGGAAAGAAGAGTATAAAGCCGCGCGCACAATATAAGTTGGCGGCTTCTCTGCCTCTGCTCTATCGCCGTTCGCCAGGAGTTTCTCCTTCAAGTTGTTGTATTATTGTTGTACAGATGCTCTTCACGTGTCTCAGTTGAGAATTCTCAGTCGCGAATTCCTGGTTTGCGGCTGGGTAACATTTTAGTCTTCGTCGTGCGTTAAGCTGGAGGGTGGAAACTGACTTTCTACGATCGCATCGACCGGGCACGCCTCTGACAGACTCCACAGTAATTGGACTTGGTCATGTTGATATCTGGAGAGCCGCAATTTTTTGAACAGGCGCGTACATTCTAGCGAGCAATTGACCGTATTTTTCGGTCCTCCTCGAACCGTCAACGCGCATCTCGCTCTCGATCCTGATGGCATGTTCGGGGCAGATGGCCTCGCAAAGTTTGCAGGCTGGCCAGTCAGTAAGTAGGTTTCAGGCCGGTCGATAGGCTCACCAACACCTCTCCTCCGATGGGGTACCGTTGGGATGCCAATGACAATGGAACAATGAGAATGGAAGTAACTTCACCACCGCCTCACGCTTCCATGCCTTGCACAGAACAACAACGAACAATGGGGCACCAGCCTCGGGCCAGTTTCACCGTCCCAGGAAGGGTATCTTGAAGCTCAAAGGGCGCGGTGTGCCTTTCCCTTTCTCAACGAACGGACGGTACTGACTCGACCCGCGCAGTTCAAGGGAAACAAAAGAGTCGGGCTCAGAACCAGAAGGGATTTCAAAAGGGAAGGAACCCGGGTGACGTCGCGTTTCGTTGCGACTCAATATCACGATGCAGCGCTTGGCTGGACAACATTTTAGTCTTCGTCGTGCGTGAGGCGGGAGGCTCGAAACTGACTTTCCGGGAACGCCTCCTGGCAGACTCCACAGTGGATGTACTCGGACATGCCGATATCTGGCGAGCCGCAAGTTGAAAAAGGCGCGTAGATTTGAGCGAGAAACTTACGGTATTTTTCGGTCCTCCTCGAACCGTCCATGCGCGTCTCACTTTGCTTTCGATCGTGGATGTCTGTCAATATGCGGGGCAGATGGCCTCGCAGAGCTTGCACGCTAGCCAGCGAGTAAGTCTGCTATTTCGCGCCGGTCTATAGGAGAGCTCACCGATACACCTCTCCTACCATTGAGGTGCCAATGACAATGGAACAATGAGAATGGAAGTAACTTCACCGCCTTACGCTTCCTTCTTCCTTCCCTTGCACAGAACAACACCGAACAATGGAACAATGGGGCACCAGCCTCGGGCCAGTTTCGCCATATGCATCCCGGGATGGCATCCTGAAGGAGCACGACGAGGAACGTGTGCTTTTCCCTTCCTCAACGAAGGAACGGCCGGTTTCAGCCTGCGCAGATCAGCGGAAACAAAAAAACGAAACAGTAGAGCTCAGAACAAGAAGGGAAGTTGGAACCCGGATGAGGTGACGTCACGATTCTTCAGGTTTAGGCTCAATATCACGATGCCATTGCAGCGCTTAAAGCTTCAATGTCTGATGTGTAGGTTTATTATAGGTACAGCATCAGCATCACCGATAGACATGGTCAGCTATACACACAGTCAGCGCGGGCCCAAACAGAAATTTGGAGGAGAAAAAACAGTATAAAACGCACAGTATAAATTGGCGGCGATCTCCGCCTCGGCTCTATCGCCGTTCGCGAGGAGCTTCTCCTTGTTGTACAGCAGCTCCTCCCGCGTCTCAGTCGAGAATTCCTGGTTTTGGGCTGGACACAACAACATATTAGTCTTGGTCTTGTTAATCTCACTCGTGCCTGAGGTGAGGCGGGAGGGGGTGTAGGGTGGACACGGGAGGGTGGAGGGTGGAAACTGGAAACTGAACACTGACTTTCTACGATCGCGTCAACGGGACACGCCTCCTGGCAGAATCCACAGTAGATGCACTTCGTCATGTCGATATCTGCAGCTCAAACTTCAGAAAAAGGGCTTATATGTATATGGGAGAGGGAGCGGGACGCACCGTATTTCGTCGTCCTCCTCGACCCGTCCAAGCGCGTCTCACTCTCGATCGTGATGGCCTGCGCGGGGCAGATCGCCTCGCAGAGCTTACACGCTGCGCCTGTTGAGCAAGTACGGTTCGCCAGGGCGATAGGGAGGCTCACCGATACACCGCTCCTCGCCGCTGGGGTACCGCCGCAGAGCGTGCTCGCCGCGGAAGCGCGGCGACAAGGGCCCCTTCTCGAACGGGTACATGATCGTGTAGGGCGGGCGGAAGAACTGCTCCAGCACGACCCACATGCCTGGCGAGCATTGAGCGTCGAACACCGAGACAGCGGCGCTAAGCGGCGCACGCACCTCGGAGGATCTCGGTGAAGAAGAAGAGGTGCACGGCCTTGTCGAGCGCGGAGGGGCCGTCCTTGTAGGCGTCGAGCTCGTTGCCGCGCGCGTCGAAGAGGCGCGGGGTGGGGGCGCGGATGTGTTTGCGGATGGCGAGGTCGGAGATGAGGCCGTCGGCGCTCTCGAGGTAGTTTGGCGCGCTGTGCGGGGGGCGGGTGTTGGAGTGCGCGTGGGTGTGGGTGTGCGTCGACTGCAGGCGGCGGGCAGCGAGGAGGAGTGGGCGGGGGTGCGAGCGGAGGGCGAAGGAGCGGAAGACGCCGACGGGCACCAGCAGGGGGCGCGGGAGGGACGACATCGTGGCCAGCAGCGGGCGGTCTGTTCTGTTCCGTCACGCGTCACGGTGACCTCCACCTCGCACGCACCAATCACGAGCACCGAATTCCCCGTTCAGCTAACGAACGCGCCGAAGACCATGGCTTCCTCCGTCAGCGCATCCTCCGCCTCCAAGGCGAAGGGCAAGGTCGCCCCGCTGTCGGACCAAGGTGTGTGCGGCGCGCGTGCACGCGGAGCCGGCCCTTGAATCACCTCAGCCAGAGATATCCCAGAACTACTCGCGCATGCAGAGTGACCTCCAGGCGCTGGCCGGCAAGATTGGCGAGCTGGACCAGGAAGCGGACGAGCACACGTCGGTGCTCTGCACGCCCATCTAACATTCAATTCAGTTTTGCCTGTAGGCTGGTGCTCGGTACGCTGAACGAGGCGCTGGCTGAGGAGCCCGATCGCAAGTGTTTCCGGCTGATCGGTGGCGTGCTGGTCGAGCGGACGGTGAAGGACGTGGTCCCTGCGCTGCAGACGAACCGCGATGGGGTAAGCACGCGCGGCTCCGCTCGGTCCGCGACGTCGCTCATCCACTCTTTTTTTTGCAGATAAAAAAGGTGGTGGGCAACTTGACGGAGCAGTACAAGACGAAAGAGAACGAGTTCGATGCGTTCAAGCGCGACTACAACATCCGGCCTGCGACACGGAGTTGAGGACGCGTCTGGCAGATTGAACGCGTCGAGCAGCGCGTTGAGTCGGTTGGCTCGAGTCTGTACCACCACAGCGATACTCTAGTCCCTCCTAAATGTAGTCTCTTTGCCTCCGAGTAACAAATTTGTTACTGCATTTTGTTGTCAAGGCTGAGTAGATCCAATGTTCCACATCAAACCCTACTTGCTTTCTGCTTTCTGCACCCATCCCGGCCTTCGTTCGCCTTCCACGCTCCTTCAAGTTTGCCCATGAACTTCATCCTCACCGTCCTGGCCTTCGCCAGCCTCGCCCTGGCCCTAGCCACCCCCAATACCCATACCCCCGCGCCGCGGCACCGCTCCGCCGCCGCCGCGCGCGGCCTGCTCGACATCCTCACCCCGCCGTCCCCCGACACCAGCGCGTACCTCTGGGAGCATAACAAAGTGCGCCTCGCGCACGCCGCGCCACTCCTCACGTGGAACGCTACGCTCGCCGCCAAGGCCGCCCAGTGGGCCAACACGTGCCAGGTGAAGCACTCCGGCGGCAGCCTCCTGCCCTCGCCGTACGGCGAGAACGTCGTCGCCGCGACCGGCGCGTTCCCCATCGCCGCCGCGATGAGCCAGTTCACCGTGGACTCAGGTGCGTCGCGCGCGTTTCATCTTTATTACGGGCGTATCGTGATGCTGACGCGCGTTAAGCCGGGTACGACCCCGCGAAGCCGGCGTTCTCGCACTTCACCCAGGTCGTCTGGAAGGCGACGACGCAGCTCGGTGCGCCCGTCCTCTCCTTAGCCTGAGCGCAATGTTTAACGCCCGTGGTAGGATGCGCCAAGGCGCAGTGCAACGACGTCTTCGACCCGAGCCTCGGCGCGGCCTCGTACTACGTCTGCCTATACTACCCCCCCGGCAACGTCATCGGCCAAGCCGCGTGCGTCCCCCATCTCTCCCTGCTAAATTCCCTACCCTTATGCCGTTCCAGCGCAAACGTGAAAGTCTGACGGGCCCACTTTCTTCTCGTTCATTCTTTCCTTCTCCTTGACGCGGCCCAGTGCCCCATTAGTGCCCAGTGCCCCATTGACCTTAGTGCGGAGCCCAGCCTGCTCGACGTTGCGTTTGCCTGCCCGCATGTTCATATATTCGCTGTACCTCGCTGTACCCAATGCCATGCCACATCTTGATGCAGGAACGAGCTGTCCGCTGTCCACCTTCGAGAGACGCCGGGTGACTTTCCTAGGCCTGACATATCGACGCGGTATGGGTGCTGCAGATTAGATATGGCGCAGTCGAGGTTCTCTGCTTATACTGAACTCGAGGCCGTTCACGCGAAGGTACAGCCACGCACGTCAAGCGCAGTATTCAACAGACCATCGGCGGCGATCATGGAGCTATCGCGCTCATTGACACGGGATATGTGTTTCGCGGCGGTGCTGAAAGATCTCTCTCTCAACCAGCTGGCCCGGGAGTGCTTTGAAATTCAGCCTCGATACGAAGAATCTTGGTCATCCTGCAAGCCTTTACTACACTTGATATTGGGCTACTGGAGATGTTTGCGCTCGAAGTCTATGTGAATTGCTGAGGTGTTTCTAGAAATGCAGTGTCGCTCTTCCCGGGCTTGCGTACTCTCTGGGGCTTGATTATTTGGTTCAGCCTTCTTGCTGCCCTGCCAATCTCCTGGAGGAAGATAGCTGCAGTTGATTAATAATTTATTTGTACCTCGAGTCAGTCGGGCTTGGCAGAGATTTATATATTAATAGTCTCAACCTGGATGAGGAGCCTACACTTTGTGCACCGAGGCTCTGTTGAGAGCTTTCATCTTCCCAGAGAACATGGGAAGTCGAAGTCGAACCGTAACGAAACCTAAACGACTAAAGTGTATTGATGCCATTGGCTGAGCCCGATTAGGCTTCCAATCGGTTGAGCCATATAAGGGAATACTGGAATTTGGTGTCTCGAAGGTGTCCACCATCCGTGAGGGGGGCAGCCATTGGCTGAAGCACTTTTTGGTATGTTTTTCGCAACGCTGTGCATCTGCCTTCGGTGCCAAACATAACAGTAAAAAGGGCGGGCACTCTTCCATGTTATGGACCATGGTGAATGCCATTTCCAACAGATGTCTGAATAAAGTACACTAGACTGCAGACCTTGACATATGGCAACAGGGACGAGGCAGCTTGTGTTTGGTGTCGATTGATGGTCAATCAGGCGCTTGGCAGGCAGGACCCCTGGGACATGTAGGTAGGTGTATATAGGTGTATATAGCGGTGTATTCAGCCATATAGCGCATGTACTATTCAGAACTCCATCAACATATCTAGATCTATCTCGGGCACCTTGGCCTTCTTCATCCTAGGCTTCGGAGCATATGACCGTTCACCTACTTCGTCAACTTGGGCCTTTATTTCTGCACTTCGATCTCTTTTTAAGGCAGGTTGCTCGCTGCCCGATGGCTCCGCTTTCTTCTTCTTCGAGATTTTCTTCGAAGCCGTTGTCTTCATCCTTTCTCGCATCTGCTGTGATGTCGGTTCATCTCCTAGCTCATTTACCAGGTCTTTGCAAGCCTTTAGACATCGACTCTGCTCCTTCACCATCTCCCTTTGCGTGCCCTTTTGCATTCCAATGTTTGGATTTCGATGGGCCTCTTTAGCTCGGAATGCCAGCTCTTGCTGCTGTGGAGTAAGGTCCGGGTGCCAGAGGCAGGGGGCAACGAACCTGTTTCAAAATAATTAGCGTGTGCATGTGTATCACAAATCCAATGGAAAGAAAATACCACAACTTGGGATTGGACCAAATGAGCTGGGCATGTCCACAGAACGCCATCGGACTGACCGATTGGCCTTTTTCAAACCACTGAATATACTCAATTGTGTTCTGACACCACACTTTCTCGGGCTCTTCCTTCAAAACCAACACATCTGGAGGCTTGTTGGCGGGATCTCGATGTTTTGTGGTGAAAGGGGCCCTCGTTAGTGTCCACACCGACTTGTCCTCGTGGTCCCGATAGAGGTAAGTTCGAAGTCGAGCCATTTTCGGATCCTTGATGAGAGAAAGAGCAATGTCATTTGCTTCCACTGTAGGAGCATTAGCATATCGAAAGCAAAGACAAACTGACTGACCAGCCATCTCGTCATTCACTTCGTCTACTTCTTCGTCATCCCTTGATCTGTCCTGAAGTCCCTTCAGTTCATTTTGAATTAAGTAACACGGAAACAAACTCACCATATCAACAGACGAGCTAGATGAATGATAATACATGATAGACATGGAATGTGAGTCGATAGACATCCCATCCAAATCACCGTCATCCACAAGTATCAGTGACACGCAGCGTGATGAAGCCAGCGAAGTCAGAGGTGAGCCGGAAACTAACATAGGGGAGGCATCCCGGGTGATGTCCGGACGAGACGATTGAGGTTTCAGATCCAATGGTTCAAAATATCTAACAAGAGGGTTGACAGTATCTCCGTGTTCTGCTTCAAGGTAGGCCAATTCGTCCCAAGAAAGTTGTGTAACAGGCTTTAGGGATAGCTGCTGAGCACCATGAGAGTGGACGGCAATCTAGCCCCTTCAAAAAAATCATTGGATAACGCAGCGGCTCCTTCACTCTGTTCTTGCAGTGTTCTATCCCAGTCATCGCCAAAGATCAGAGGACCCCATCCTCCGAAAAGCAAGAGAACTGGAGCGACTTCAGCTGCATCAAAGAATGACGGAGCTTCATTCATATTAGTCTCCCTTGAACCAAAGAAATTACCATGGGCTGCTTCCTTATGGGTAAGGTCGCTCAGGGCCTTTGTCTGTGTCGGCCACAGAACCTTCCAATAGCAGATATGCCACCGTGAATTTGGACCACGCCCAGCAATCAAAGACAATGTCTACTGGCGTTAGCTACAGGCTATCACATGTTGGATTCATTTACCTGGGACTCTTCCAGACCTCGTGGCATCCATGTCCTCTTTTGAGAGCTAGTAAATCTCGATATCTAGTGCCCTGAAATAGTCAAGATAGTTTAACTGGTTCATCCAGAGCAAAGCTAGATCTGGGAAGAAATCAACACAACGACGTAGTCTTGGTATATACTGTCCTTTATTAGAACAGCAACTGGACAATATAAGCACATACTTTGACCAAGTCACTTGTCAAGCTATTCTTGAGGTGTTCAATTGATAGCCAAGCTTCAATTGTTGGTAGCGAAATCCTGGTCAAATTGACGCTATGAACGAGTCATCAGTGGTTGAACATATCTCGGAATGGCACGGCACTGGAATGGCATGGCACTACACAGCAGGGATCTATCCATTTGCGAACCGGCCCAATCTTATTTCAAGATCAATTATAACAAAGCTGGAAAAAAGAATATTTGGATGTTACCTCACGTATACAGGATTTGAGAACATTGTGAATGCCATATGCTTTTGAGTGCAGTTCAATATTGAACATCTTTAATCTTTGCAAACTGGCAGTCAGACCAGCCCATGGATCATTGGCCAGGGTTCTATCCAACAGGAGGGACTGAAGATCTGTGTCCCTTGTCAGGATTTTGTCCCCGCCATACACAGGTGTGTAACGGTTTAGACAAACAGCCAGTTTGCATGCTGATGGGCAACTCTATACCCGGCTGTGGCTTTTTATGCCATGGTACAGGTACTATTAAAATAAGTACCGATTTGTGCTCAAGAATAAAGTAAAGTTGACTTACATATCACACGGACTTTGAGTCAGCCAGTCTATTCAGCTTCAAGGCCCGCTCCCTGTAGCTGTAGTTGTCTAGCATCGAGGATACAAATTTTCGAGCAAACGATCTGAGCTTCTGTTCTCGTTGCTTCATCTCTTCAAGATCACAGGCCTGCATGTCTGTCCAGATTCCATTGAACAGCCACTGGGAAGTTCCTTCCTGCCCCAGAGCAGGAAGCAGCAGACAAAGAGCACTAGAACCTGGACTTCAAGAGTTTCTGGCATAAGATGGTGTGGACTCGTGTGGGTCCACGGCACAGCCACCGTGACACCTCTGCCACTTGAGTCGAAATCCCCTGGGATTTTGAACCTCAATAGCAGGTGGGGGAGTCTTATAGAAATTAGCAAAATATTATGGTAGTCTGTGTAGGCTACTAGAAGTATACCTAGCCCATATTTACGAACGGCACACATCTGTAATGGCTAGTTCTCCAAAAAACCAACCAATAATATGTTCGTCTTAATTGGTCTGGTCACATCACGTGACCGTGATCAGTCACCATTGGCCTTCATCAGCCCCTCACCGCTGCCTCGCTTGTCTGCCCCCGCCCCACGCTTGTTCGTCTGTCGAGACGAACGAACTCTCCACCCACCGCCCTCGCTCACCCTTCCCACCATCGTCTTGTTCGCTGGCTCGGCCCCTCGTCTGGACAAGCGACGAGGACAAGCCGCAGCATTTGTTCGATGCGCTGTTCGATGCGCACAAAGGTACGTCCGCCGCCTCCTGCGCGCTCCCCTCCCGCTCCCGCCGGCTCCTCACAGCTCGGCGAACCGCGCTGGCCGCTGCGCGAGTCGGAGTTCAGCACTCGGGCGTCGGCGCACATCGTCCGCCCAAGTTCCGAGCTCGCTGGCAGAAGCAGGACACGGGGACGGGGACGCGGGGACTCGGGACGCTGCTCGCCCGCATCAGGCTCGGGGGCGTGTTTTTTGATCCCACGGACGATCCGCTTTGACACATCGTAGGCAGCGTCCGAGACGCTTCGAGTTTCGACGCTGGGTGCCAGCGCCTCGTTCGAAGGTCGAAGCGCCGCCCGTCTGAGCCGGTCTCAAGGTGACGATGTTCGAGGGCGCGGACAGTCGGGACAGTCGACTCCGTGCATACGGGCGTGAATCAGCCACGTAGCAAGGTGCAGGGGGCATGGACTGGACTAGTAATGCACGGTATCAAGACGGATGGCGCATCGCGCGGGACTCCGCACGTGTCTCCGCCGTCGGTACGTCGCTGCGCGCTCCGGGTCGCTAAGTCCCCCGCAGACTGTCCCACCGCTACCCTAACCCAGCTTCCCAAGTCGGTGTGGCCTCTGTGGCCTCGGAGGCGTTGGCCCGTGTCACCTTGTGCCATCGACATTGCCTGCTCGACAATGCGACATGCTGTGCCGGTCTTCCGCGGGATACGGTGCAGCTGTCCTGCCCGAATGGCAGCTCGAGAGCAGGGTCTATGTATTTTAGTTTAGTACAGCCATGTACTATATCCCCGCTCGAGCACACTATTATATAGACCGCTGAACCTCAAGTCAGTCATTGATTCACACAATAGTGTGTAAGCCTCGCGAGCACCTGCTGTTCAGTGGATATTAGATACCTATGTACATTACAGTACATAGTGATTAAGCATAAGCATGAGCCCTCGAGGTGTCCCAGGGGTCCCACTACCTATCTGAGCCTTGCCGGACGCCAAGGGCACGGCACCGTCCCAAAATGGGACCTGCCAGGACCTGCCTCGTCCCTGTTGCCATATTGACAGACTCCCTCGGCAACACACGAAATTTTTCTCCAGGTAATCGGTGAGTTGTGTGTGCAGTACATTATCACATCATCTACGGTGAGTCGTATCTAATCTAATGGAAGACGGAATCTCATCTAGCGCAATTACCTGCCACCTCTGCCACCCTGCCCACGCGGGGGACGCGGCTCGCTCGTCACGACGTTCAGCCCCTGTATACCCTTCAGGTTCATCTTCCCGATAGTCCGCCTGTCGATCGACGGCATCTCGGGCTCCGTCCACCCCAGCGCCGACACAGCGAACTGGTTACCGTGCCGAACGAGGTCGTCGCGCGTCCAGCCCATCCCCTTCAAGCTCGAGTTGTACACCCCGAGGAACGCGCGGTACGCCTGCCCCTTCGCCTCGCGGCTGACCTGCGGCAGCGCCGCGTGCACGGCCGCCGTCGCGTCCGCGAGCGCCGCGGGCGTGAGGTGGTAGAGGCCCGCCGCCGGGGCCGCGGGGACGGGCGTGATGCCCAGACCGGAGATGATGCGCTCCCGCAGGAAGAAGCTCTCCGACTGGTCGAGGACCAGCATCCCGCGCCCGCTCGCGCCTGCGCGCGCGGTACGTCCGAGGCGGTGGATGTACTGCTCCGAGTTGGGCGGCAGGCCCGGCTGCAGGACGAGCGTCACGCTGCCAGTGTGTTAGTAAACCGATACATACGTTGGAGCGGAGACAGGAAACGCACTTGGGGAAATCCATGCCACGCGCGGTGACGTCCGAGCTGAGGAGCACGGCTTCCTTCGCGCTCTTGAACTTCTCCGCTGCCTTGGTGCGCTGGGGCTGCGACTTGCGGCTGTGGATCTCGACGAGCGTGGGCGGGAGAAGGCCTGCAGGGAGCTTGGAGATCGCCTCGAACCAGAAGCCGACGAGCCGCGCGGTGGGCAGGAATATGATCGCCTTGGACGCGCCCTTGTTCATGATGCGGTCCTGCTGGAGGAAGGCGAGCGAAGCGGCCATGTGCTGTGCGAAGGGGACGATGATGGACTGCTGGGGTACTGTGCGTTCCAATCATTGAGAGACTGTGTTTTCAACTAAACGGAGACGCTTACCGTGCTCGTGCGTGTTGACCTCGTCTGCGCGGAGGGTGCTGATGAACTTGTAGTTCGAAGCCAAGGCACTTTTCGCAATGACCTTGATTTCGTCGCTGACCGTGGCCGAGAATAAGAGAGCCTGACGCTTGACCTTGGTCTTGTCGGGCAAGTACGTCAATATTCTGTCGAGTTCTCTTCTGAAGCCTTGGTCCAAGAGACGATCTGCCTCGTCGTAAACGATCACTCTGAGGTCAGAGAAAAGGTGCCTGAAGCCCGTTGTATTTTCCAGGTGGTCATTCAGCCGGCCAGGGGTCGCAATCAAAATGCGCGGGGGCTCCTCTATTATTCTCTTCGCAGTAGCGTTCATGCTAAAGTCAACAGTTTGTGAGTTGCATGGGCGAAGATGGTTAGATGCCCACTTTGTACCCCCGATAGCATGTGCGACTCTGAAAGGATGGTTTTCGATGAGCGTCCGGGCCTCTTCCTCTATCTATCACCGCAAGCAGTGAGCGGAGACCTTGGCAGAAAAAGACAGAGAGTATTACCTGGAGGGCCAGCTCGCGTGTCGGAGACAGGACGAGCATCGAAATTTTTCTGCTGGCCAATTCCATCTGGGAGAGGCGCTCTACAGCAGGCAGGAGGAAAGCCAGGGTTTTACCCGTGCCCGTCTTTGCCTGGACAAGGAGATCGAGCCCGGAAAGAGCGTACTGTAGAATACGCTTATCAGCGACTTTTCAGAAAAAAAAGTGAACGTCACATACGTCAAGGGTAGCAGCTTTTCAAGGAGGGGAGGATTAGCTGGTCAGGTTTCATGGAAGGAGTAAAGCGTACCCTGAACATCGGACAAGTTTCTACGATGCGGTGAGGTCCTGAAGCGCAGTGCACAACAAAGGAACGCACTTGTGCTTGATGCCCTTTTTCGACGCCTCCGAGATCGGGGCGTCCGCAAACCGCCTGCTAGAAAAATGGCTCTCGTCCCTGTTCGAAGGCGCTCCGGCGGCGGGTGCTCGAGGGACAGGGGCCGCTGCAGTTGCAGCCGTGCCCATGCCTCTAGTAGCGGGGGGACCCTTGGGCCTGAGTCGCCTTGAACGCGTTGCAGGCATTTTGGTGGATGCAGCAGGGATCATAAGAGTGGAAAAGGAGGGCTGTCGGTTGATGCGAGCGAATATGCTCGATGTCGCCTTGACTGCGTTGAGCATCGGTCAAGAAAAGAGGCAAAAGTTATGCGGATAGGGTTAGGTATGACGGTCCGATCCGGACAATAATATAGTGAAAAATAGATTATGGCGTTCCGCATCGATGCGCATCGATGCGCATCGATGCGCATCGATGTGATTGATCTGCATCGATGCACATCGATGCACATCGATGCGCATCGATGTGCATCGATGTGCATCGATGCGCATCGATGCCCATTGATAGTAATCAATGATGCGCATCGATGCGCATCGATGTGATTGATGGGCATCGATGCGCATCGATGCGCATCGATGCGCATCAATTGTCGCCATCAGTTAGAATCTCATGGGATCTTGTATTTAATTACCGAAAATATGCTTTGATCGACATCGCCCAGCACTGATCGGCATCGACCGAAATTGGTCCGATTTCCCATTTTATACCAGAACGCCGCCACCCATATATGGACAATATCACACTTGCTATATAAGGACAATCTCATCAAAGTGCTACTACCCAGTTGTGACTAACATCACAGTCCCCCCCCCCTCGCTGCTCTAATCCCCCATGTCTCTTCCTCGTCCTCTTCCTCCTCCTATGTTTTTCCCGCGTGGACCTTGCACCCAGTGTCAATGTCGCTACACCACGATAACACCAGTTCGGCGTGTGCGTAGTGCAGCATTCCTCAATGTTGTGCCTTTCATCCTTCCACCTTTGACCTCCCCTCCAGATCCCCAATTCTGCGGATGAGATTTGTTTATGCGGCCACGGTCCCCACTCCCATGCGCAACTTGATGAGGAAGCCCTCTTTATGTTCGGGCAGGGCTACATCCGCGCTGGAATGCCCGACAGGCAATGCACTGCCTTTTTCACAGTCAGCCCAGCTTCCTCTCCCCAAAGCTGCTCGCTCACCTTTTCGCTGATCAGACGGACACCACCCACGCTGCGTCTTCACTTTGCATCTGCGGCGGTGTCTGGGTCGCCCACCACGATCTTCTACGCGAACGACATGTTCAACTTCGCGCTCTGCAAGCGGCCGCTCAGCAAGCACGACCGTTCGTCTTTCTTCCTTTTTCTCCCTGGTCTCTCAAGCTCCTTGTGTATTGTAGTCCGGCGAGTGGCTCCAGCGCCCTCGTGACCACCAGTCCTATTCGCGCTATCGATGTCCACACCCGTTCGAACCCCATCAGCGCCTTCCAGCCTCCCATCGGGAGTGACCAGCCTTTCGGACAGCCTGCCGTCCATACCCAGCACCACCTTTCTCCTCCTAAACGGGGGGGGAAGCGCGCGCGGGGCAAGATGGGGCGCGTCACCAGTGGTCCTGCCAAGCAGGAGTTCCACATCTATATGCTGCCACTACGTCCGGTGCGTAGCGTCCCACATATCACCTCTCCCCTCTCTATCTTACAAACTTCCTAGGTGAAGAGTACGTCAGATGGCGGCGATCACTTTTTAAGTTACCTGCTTTCTGTGGTCGACATCCCAGAGCTGCTCCCTCGTCTTGCCCAACACCGCCTTGACTTCAATGTGTCGTTCACCAAAAGCAAAGACACGAAGGATCTCTCCGTATGGCAAAACCTCGATGCAGCTCTGATCGACCATGCAGCCGACTCCAACCTGTCTCTGGTCACCCGACCTACCTCTTCGTCCGTCTTTTCTCAGCTCTCTTGGGCGCTATACTCTCACGGTGTCAAGAGCCAAGATCGGGAGAAACGCCGACATCTTGTTCCCGTCTCCATCGGAGCGTCGGACTTCACAGTTGGAAAGTTGTTGAGACTTTCTGCCAGGCTCCCCAACATTGACGCTCCCGATACGGCCTCTCCTATACTGTTCATAGGTGGGCGGCGTCTTTGTCACTCACCATTCGTCTTTATTCATCGGCGTTGACAGTACCCACCTTTGGCCATATCACAGGGCCCCTGTCTGTCGACAGCTCCCAGCGTCATGATTGCTTCCCGTATGAGGTTTTGCGTGGCACAGCGTGTCTCCCCGCCTCATCTCCAAACTGCCCCCCTCCCGGGTGCTTCTCTAGCTGCCCACTACGCATGCGCGCAACCAGCATTGAGCTCCCTGATCCCAGTACCCTCCTTGCTGTAAACGTCTCCTCATCTTGCCCTCCCCTCTTCTAATTATGTTTTGCCAGAATACCCCCCCACGGGCCCCAAATGGCCGTCCCTCCCAAACCGCATCACCCTCTGCTTTGGCCCCGAACCCAGCGTTGTCGCTTGATATTCCGAGGCCCCTCCCCACCTACCGCGCACCGTCTGCTTTCGCGGGACACCCGTCTGACCGTTCCACGTCGTCTCCCGTGGCCTCCTCCCACGTACCGTCTTTTCCTACCTCGCGTTCGGTTTCGTACTTCGGGGCTGCCCGCTTGCCCTCTGCTTCGATGGCCCCGCCCCTTCCCTCACCCTCCATCTCCCCTGTTTTTCCGCCGACCCGCTTGCCGTCTCCTCCGATGGCCCTGCCCCTTCCCCTTCCCCCACCCTTCCTCCCTTCTTTTTTTCACCCGACCCGGTTGCCCTCTCCTCCCATTGCCTCGCCCATTCCCCGTCCTTTTTTCTCTTTTCAGGATCCTCCGCTCCGCCCCTCTTCTGCCGTACCCTCTTCTGCCGTACCTACTCGAGCCCCTTCTCCCACCCCACTTCAAAACTCCGATGTCGAATCAACCCGGACTGCGCGGCTCCTCAGATTTGCTACGACGCGGTCAACGTCAACCCGTCCGGCCGCTGATATTGGAGATGACCCTGTCTCCCATTTTCAGGTAGGAAGGCTTCCGCCTCAGATAGCGTAGCTAACCTTAGGTTTTGCAGAACCCCAGTGGTGTCGAGACACCTACGCCCGCCCGTTATAGCCTCCGTTCCCCACCGCCAGCTCCACTTTTCATTCCACGGTCCCCCTCCCGCCCATCCAGCCCGTCCACCATTGGGAGTGACACCACCTCGCCCAGTCATTCACCGCCGCCTGCGCCCCGCACCCCACTACCGTCCCCTGCCACCCAGACAGCGCGGATGGTCCCGCACTTCGTACCAGTTGGGGCCCCGCCACCGTCTCCCCCGCCCCCGCCACCTCGTGCATCTCCTGAGCAGATTACAGCCAGCCTCAATGGGCTTCTGACCCAAGGCTGCGATGTGGACCACGCTTTTGAAGGTCGAGCTGAAACCGTCGACGCCCTGGCATATGCCATGCGAGCTCTGATACGTTTCCAAGGTCCTGGACCTGACGTACCCTTGGACCTCCCCCCCAACTGCCATCTCAAGGTTGTTGATCTTAGGGTTTTGCATGAGAGCAGCCTCAACCTGCGCATGTAAGTCTTCCTTTCTTTCCGAACTGGCCGGCGCACTCACCTGACTTGTTCTCTCTGTCTCAGTGGTCCCCCACCCGCCAGGGAATCACGTCTCGTCGACGCCCACGGCGATGGCCCAGTTCGCGCTGTCTTTGCCGCTGGTATCCGTCAGATTATGACGCCCGCCACTGCCCCTCCCAATCTGGAGACCCCCTCTCCTCCCACCGCGACCTGGGGTGACATCGGTCCATATAAGGTCCCACTTTGGTCTGCTGTATCTCAGCCCAGTGTGGAGGCCGATCTGTGGGCTGTTGGTCGTTGGGCGGCACTCTCTGTGGCCCATACGGGCGTTGCACCAGAACCCATAAGCATCTTCCTGCTCTTGGCAGCGCTACATGGGCTGAACCCCGACGGGCCTTTCTATAATATGACCTACCCTTTCATCTATGCCCACGATCCCGAGTCCGCTATATTACTGCACCCCTGGCTTTCCATCCGCCCGGAAACCGTTTTCCACGGATCACTCGCCCAGCTACCCGTCGCCCAGCTCCTTGTTACTCGGCTGGGATTCCACGACGTAAGGACCCCATAATCAGACATAATCGCTACTCCACTAACCTCTTTTTGCTAGCTCTCCTTCCTACGGAGCCCCCGCCGCCCAGAGCACCACACCGATGTTACCTGCCACCTCCTTTGTGCCGTTCTCTTAGGTGATAAAGCGGTCCTGCAACATGGGGAGTTTATAAACTTCCGCGAAGGGCTTGCCTGCCAATACCCCCCACTTCTGCTCGGACCCCCTATACCCCGCCCCACCAGCACGATGACACAGGTAAGTGTCCTTGACGTCTTTTGACGGTGCTCATGTAGTCGACCAGGCCTTCGCCAAAAGAGGATGTTCCCTCCTCTCCGCCCTCTACGACCGCCGGGTCAAAGCGGTCTCCGACATTACCAGCCGTCTGACGTTCATTACATCCATCGCCGACACCGACGAGGAGTCTCACCTGTTTTTCCGCCTTTTCAGCATGAGATTCCTGCGTTGGCTGAAGGGCGCCGGCCATCCTTCAAACACAAAGACCATAGTTGGCGATGACCTGTTTAGTCTTGACCAAAGGGATCCACTCACTCGCAGCAACCTTTTCATGCTCTCCATGCTTGACTCTCTCGCAATCCCTACTTCCGATAGCTTTCGCGATGTCGGATTTCAGGTCTGTCGTCTCCCAGCCTCGTCCACGTTCCCCCCAAATTGAGTTCGCTTGGTAGATAAACCTCCTGCGTGGCCCACGCGAGGAGCACCTCTCGCTGGCATTCTTCCACACCTGTTTCGCCCGACTCGATATCATCATCACCCCTTATGTGGAGAACGCGCTGCTTGAATTCTGCGACCTAGACGACTACGAGGATTCGACGCTTTTTGATCAATGGCTCCACAGCCTGTTCTTCCCTGAGGGAGCCCGTTACAACCGCAGCTAGGGTTGGCCTAGGCATTATATCAGTCTATCTATCTGTGTATGGCATACCACTGTGAATTCTTACCGTAACTCCTCCTACTTTCGTCCGTCCACTTGTGTTACTCCATCTACTTTCGTCCAACCGCCCATGCCATTCTCAATTAATAAGAAAACTACACGTATGCAAAGGTCGAGGACACAACTCGCGATAAAGTCTGAGCCACCCTCAACAATCACGTAGACTGTCATGGTCCCTCTTGAGCATGGCCGCTTTCATTGAGCTCGCTCGCGCACCCCCCGCAGTCAGCTGCATCTCCGTCACCGTCGTGTATGGCCTGTTTAGGAGCCACTCGCACGCTTCCAAAAGTATCTCCTCGTCCTTGGTCCTCTCCCGTTTTCTACTCAGCTTGAGGGACACCGTCCGCACCCACGACTCCACTCGCCTGACGTTCTGGAAGGATGCGGCCGGAAAGGTCTCGTTCAGGCCATGTAACCAGTTCAGGACCTCTTGCAGACTCAGGGTGCGGCCGTCTACCACGCCGTTGACTGGGGTTTTGGTGCCCGCGGGCCAAAGCAGCCCCATCGACTGCCATAGCTTTGTCATCTCCCGGGTGAGCAGGCAGTGCAGGTAGACCGTCCCGTGGCCGCCGGACAGCAAACGATCAAACACAGCCGGAGCGTGGGGGCATCGCCAGGCGAGATACTCGTCCAAGGGGGCTTTGGCTCCCGGCGCTTCCGGGACCCTCATCCCTGATGCTGACACAGCAAGCCCTGCGGCCTGCCTGGAAGAGGATGCCGCCGATGAAGCAGTCTGGCGACCCGCGGCGGTATCCCTCATATCTTCGACTTTCACGGTACTGGGCGCTCTCACGCCGCTCGAGCCAAGAACTGCGCCGGACGCCCTTGCTGTTCTGTTGTCACCCCCGCCCCCGACTTCGACAATATAGACAACGAAAAGATCATGTCCCGCTGGCGGCTCTGAGCTTCTCTCGTGCAGCAGCTTCGTCCGCGCCGCGCTCTTTACCGCCGGGTCAACCAGATGAGGCCGACGCTTCTCACTATTTTTGGTGAGCATTGGATCCAGGCTGCCGACCCATCTGAATCCCTGTGTGCTCTTCAGCTCTGGTAGCCCTTGTGTCACGGGCACTGGCTCTCCACAGGTCGCCACCAGATATTCTGGTCCCAGACATCGCGTGATTAACCCTGACATCGTGTATTGGCTGTTGCTCTGCACGTATGTCAAGATGTCTTGGGCATAGAGCGCCTCCCCCTGGGATGAGTTGACAATGATGTCGGGAAAGCAGGCGTCCACCTGATTGTCCTCCGTGAGCAGGCCGATGAAGAAAGTCGCGCGGTAAGGGATGAAGTGGATTGTACTAGGCTCCGTGCCGCCAAAGGAGTCGGGGTCGTACTCGGGCCAGGGGCTGTCGGACCCATTGTCGAACCCGTTGTCGAACCCATTGTCGAGCCCGTAGTTGTTCGAAGGCTCTGTAGAACGCTCGCGGGTAGGGCCGCGGATCGGCCTGAGCGCATACAGGCCCGCGTAACTAGGTGGTGCCTTGAACTCATCGAAACCTTTGTCCCGCAGCATACGCAATAGCCCCCGTAGCGTCTCCTTGTCGTAGTCCACCTGGATATCATACATGGGCGCCTGCTGTGTTCTAAACGCCCCATCTTCTGCGGTGCGCTCTATATACTCAGCCACTGTGGCAGCACGCTGAACGCGCTGGGCCTGGTGAAGGCGCGTTTCCGCGCGGGGCTGTCGCATGACCGGAACAGGGCGCCTTCGAGGCGGCTCCACCTCTTGCATGTCATCGTCGCTGCCTTCATCATCTGACACCAGCACGAGGGTACGCTGTGGCGGCTGGCGAGGAGGAGGGCTGTACGTGTCTACGTCGATGACATCTGGCGCGGGCAGAGGTGCCCCTGCTGCAGCAGACAAGGCCGCCGCGGGAGGAGGTCGGAGGGGAGGTGGCAAAGATTGAGGGGGAGGGGCAGGTGCCAGGCTAGCTGGCCCAAGGGCGGGGCCAGGTCCCACTGAAGCTGGCAGGCGCGTGGCGGAAGGAGGTCGAGGGGGAGGTGGCAGGCTAGCTGGCACCGGCGCGCGCACGGGCGCAACTATAGCAGGCGCAGCCGCAGCTGCAACAGGCGCGGGGCCAGGCATGGGTGCAAGCTGAGGCCCCGGTTCAGCCGTCGTTGTCGCTCGTCGAAGCGCGCGGTCGGCTCTGGTGGTCGGCACCCTTGCTGGGGTAGCCGTCGACGCATTCACCGTGACACGCCCGGGGGCCCGTCGGCGGGGCGCAGCCCTTGCAGGGGCGCCTGTCCCAGTGGCGCTGGGAGGAGCGGTACGCTCGGTTTTCTTTTTTTTTCTTTTTCTTTTATTGCCTGGGTGACACGTCAGCAAAATTTAGAGCTGGAAAAGGGCTGGGGGCTCCCACCTGCGACCTGGGGTGTGTCGTCCGATACTTCTGACAGATCCGACTGACCGAAGGATACACTCCTGGGACGGGACCCCCCCGTAGTAACTGTGGGGGCCGCGCTAGGTGGGCTTGGACCTGTATTCGAGCCAAGTGCGGCTGGCACGGGGGCAGCGCCACCACTAGGGTGACTAGCTTGGGATCCAGAGCGTGTGGTGCGACGGGGACGGTCCATTGGAGAGCAGGAGGTAGGGTGTACTGGAAGAACTTGCGAGCAGCTGTGGTCGAAGAAAAGGGTTGGCTTGATTCGGCCTGGGCTTGATTGCTTTGCCCGTGGTTTTGGGGTGCACGGGTATTCCTTCCTTCACTAGCTACCAAAGGCTATCTACTGAGATACATACTCGCGGTCTACATAGCCTATGCCGACGTAAGCTCCTGGCAGATGCGAAGCGCCTCTATCCATATCAGCTTGCGGACGTTCATGTCCCGTGAGGTCGCATCCACGCGCTGGAGCAGGAACAAATCCAGGCGGTCGCGCTGAGCAAGCGACAACGGGCAGCCGGGCGGGTCGCATATAACCGTGGTGAACTTGTCGGGCGCGGAGCCGGCCAGGAACGGGTTCTCATTCTCCCACTCCTGCGGGTTGTGCTCCAGCAAATGATCCATGAGCCTCGGATTGCCCTGCGCCTCATAGTCCACCCCGTAGCCCGCGAGCTCCTCTGGTGTCATATCCTCCGCTTCTGGCTCGCTCGCGTTCTCCGTAGCCTCGAGACCCCGGGCCCCGTCACGCGTCATCCCGAAGACGAACATCTCCACGGGGGACCTGTTGGGCTCGCCGCGGATCTGAATTACATGCGAGTTCCACGCGCTGACCCAATCCTCGGCATCCTGGTTCAAGGCGTCGAGAAAGAGGTGGTGGACGAGCCAGATGTGGGCGGGGTTGTCGTGCTTGAGGCCGTAATTATGCTCGAGCGACATAAAGAAGTCGTACCACTTGAGGCCGACTCCTTGCGTCCAGTCGAGCCAGAGGCGCTCGATCCGTGTGTTGTGAACACTTCGGCCGTAGATGTAGGACCCACGCCTGTATCCCTGCTGGGCCTCCATCGCCTCTGCGACCAGCGTGTTTTCGACCCCGTGGTCGCCTCGGACACGACTCGGCCAGCCGTGTGTCGCTGTCGCTCTCAAGAAGATCTCTAACACCGTCGCGCCGAGATTGTTGTTGCTTACGCGCATCCCAGTCACAAAGCGCGATTTCCCGTCGATGAACCCATGGGTGACAAGCTTCCAGCGGATGAGCCCTAGTGGCTGGAGCATCAGCTACACTGTCTCGGTGGCGATGCCAAACATGAAGGCCTACCGTGCTGTCCATCATGGTGCCAGAGCGAATTGACCCCGGGTACTGAGTATTTCCGTCTCCCAATTCGCCCGCTGCCAAATGTCACCGGTGCACCGTGGATTCGCAGGTATGAGGCTCGAATTTGTTTCCGGGTGACATGGAAACTCTTCGCTCGGAGATGGCCTGTGATCATACTCCGCCCGAAATGCGGAAAGAGTTGGAGGATGGTGAACATCTCGCCATCGAGATCGTGGTCAGACATGCGTGTCCTCGTTGACGCCGGTGTCGCCGCCAGGGGATTATATTTCTTGACGTGGGAGCCGTCCGCCCGGGGCTGCTTCGTATATACCGCATCACCCGGCTTCGCAAGCCCCTGCTTTAGCGCTGACCGGCGTACCGTACGCGAGGAACAGCCAAGTATGGACGCGATCCCAGATGGTCCCGCCAGAGTGAGGGCGCGCGCGAGATAGTTGTGGTCGATATCGACGCGGGGGCGCCCACGTTTGCCGGTGGCCCGGTGCCGGACCACAGCAATGTCGTCAGCACATGGGTCGGAGGACGTCGTGCAAGCCATCTCGAGGCTTGCCACTATCGCGCAGATGTTGGAGTAGAGAACGGGATACTCTCCTGCGGGAAACACTTCTCGATGCTGAAGCAATCCATTAATGGTCCACACCGTTTGCACAGGGAGAGAGACTTGCCTGCTCGGCGGCATCAAGGAAGGACAGCGCCTCGTCGCGCTGCGCATGCAGGCGTTGGACGTCTCCCAGCTGGACGCGCAGCGCAATGTGAACACGTTCCTCCAGCCCAGCATACCCTGCGCGGAAGTTCTCCAGGCGGTCTGTCATTGGCAAAAAAAAAGCATGCAGTTGGTTGTGACCGCAGGTCACTTGCTAATAGCCAGTACCAACTATACGCATGACCCTCCCGCTCCAAGCCAGCGCGATCCCCGCCCTTGAGACTGCCTCGGCGCTCGCACCCCTGCCACGCCGACCCGTAGACCTGCAAGCGCAGCTGGGTATCCGTAAAGAGGATACAGCACAGTATCTGAGATTGAAGGTATGCTATTATTCAGCGCCACTCACCGAGATTGGCGATAACAGGTCCCTCCGCAGGACGCTCTGGAGACGTGTGTGAACGAAGCGGTGGCCCAGGGTCCCGCGCTCCCTCATGAGTTCTGGGTCGAGCTTTATCAGAAGGTTCGTGGAGGGCATAGAGCAAAGGATCTCCGGACTGACCTAAGTCCATCATATGCAGCTGCACCTGCGCTTCCCTCTTATATTCAGTGGCCCGGCATTGTCGGGACGCGTCCATGGTACAATCATCTATGCCCGTCAACACCTCAGGCAGCTGTTGGAAGCTCCTCGAGTCGTCTTGCGGCGCCGTGTGGCGGTCGAGCGACGGCCGGTGAGTTGTTGGCGGACTGTCCTAGCTTGATGTTAGCTTAACCATCTCGGCTCATACTTTTGTCTTAGCAAACGCGGGCACACACCTTTGCCACTGCCCAAATTGTTACCCGCTCTCGCAGCAAATTGCGCAAAGTCCCCAAATACGATTAGATTAGATTAGATTAGATTGCTTCATTTTGGATCAGGCGAAATTCAGCTGGTATTCTACATTTATATTCCTATGCAGGACAAAGTCCACTACTAGGCTACCAGCATCGAGGCGGAGGTGCCGGTTTATGCAGACGGATGGTATACTGCGGTGGCCAACCGCAGCATGCCATCCGTCTGCATAAACCGGCACAGTATACAGGAGGGGGGCAGAAGGAACGCAGGCAGCTCTTCTAAACGTCCAGTGCTGGTGCAAGGAAATCAGCGAGAGGTCAGACCACACCCAATCGCTGTGCTGCCTACTCACAAGGTGCATCTTCAAGTGTTGGCTCAGGAAAGGAAGCCAGGGGGTTCTTGGATACTGACCACTACCCCAAATTTGAGTCGGGGCTCTGCATTAGAGTGGGCGCTCACCGGGTAACTTGCGAAAGACGCCACGGTGCTCGGCATACTGAGCGCTACCCCAAATTTCAGTCGGGGCTCTGCGTTAGAGTGGGCGCTCACCGGGTTACTCGCGACAGACGCCACGGTGCGGCAATATGGCCAAGGAGGAAAAGAGCCGGGTGGGACCTGCAGGCACGTTGTCAGAGGGGAACGGGTACGGGACCATCCAAGGTGAGTGGGGAGCACTTGCGCGGCGCGGAGCTCCTCAAGATCGTAGACAGGCCGATGGCGCTGCGGGGAGGTGCGAGGTCGCGCCCTGCACCCGGGGCAATACCACGAGCAGGGATGGAGGAGGGGCAGACACCTGTCCGCTACACTCGTACCATTTGCCGTGGGGGGGTCTGCTCTGCATGCTGGGACCAGGACCTGCACATACCACAAGGGCATGGTCCCCACACCCTCTCTGAATGAGCGCTGATACATGCCAGACTAGCTGGGGGCTTCATGTTTCGCAACTCCTGGACACACACGGCAGGCCCACCGCCGGTGCGCCAGAGACAGAGGGGAGGGGGACGAGGTGGAGGGAGTTGGCAAGAGGTTCCCCAGGTTATCAGATCGCGCCCAGCAATCTTTTATAGTCCCACGCACAGGCTCTCAACAACACGTGCAGCGCAAGCATCCCCAAACATGCTGGAAACGAGGAGATGGTCAGTCAGGACCCGGCTACGAGACCTGAGCCACGAGCTTACTTGTATATGAATCGTAGTAGGCGTGGTATCCACACAAAAGGTCTCTTGAATACGGATTAACGCTGCAGCGTAAACGTAAACACTTTGATAATAATGATATATAGGTGACTGCGACCAAGTTAGCTTACTTGTGTATGAGTCGTAGTAGCATCTGTGGTACCCACTCAAAAGGTCTCTTGAATACGGATGAAGGCTGCAGCGTAAACGTAAATACGATGATATCTAGGTGACTGCGACTAAGTTTCTAGCTCTGTAGGAGTTTCTCGCTCTATAGGGTTTCCGCGGGCTGCCAGCCCCAGGAGTGGCTGCGAGTGTTGTCGGTGCCACGGCGGGGTGTCAGCGGCGAGGCTGTTGGCGGGACGTTCACCAGGGTGGGCGGGATGGATCGTAGGGCAAGATCCTTTGGGCGGGGGGGGGGAGGGGGGGAGGGGCCAGTACGTGGCAGGAGGCAAGAAGCGATTGGCACGGGTGATAACGGGATCCCCAAATACATTACTGTGATTTGGCGCAACTTGCCGTTTTTTGTGGCAAAGAAGACGGGTCGTGGGTGGCTGTAGGCGCTTGTTGCATCTTGATCAGATACGTCAAGACCACGACGCCTGTGAGTATGAGTTGAGACAAGTGCGTGCGGTAGTAGCTAAGCCAGTGGGATTCTGTGTGCTCGAAAACCATGCCGAGTTCTGCCCCCGCAAATCAAGACTTAAACTGACAACAAAATCGACAGAGTTGACTATGGTAGGAACAGCAGTACGAGACCGCAGGGAGGATCAGGGGGGTCGCCGCCCGCGCAAGCGCAGAAGAGTCACTGCTGCCAAGATCGCGACCTTCCTCGACGTCGAGGCCGTGGTCGCGGACACGTCGGCTGATGAGGAGGAACATGAACAGGAGGTCGACAGAGGTGGGTGCTGCGGTGCTCCCCGCGGGTCTGCAGCTCACAGACGATCGACAGAATTTCTGGATGATTCACCGAACTCGGGCGCTTCATACTGCCACCTCGATCCCCAGGAAGTCGCAGATGCTGGGGGCGAGCACGGACTACAGGAGCTGGAGAGGGTCGCGGAGCTGTTTCGCGCTCGGGCTCGACAGCAACTGACCGAGGAGTGGATGGGGAAGACGAGTGAGCTGGCCGATGCGGCCAGCGCCACCATGGCTAACGCTCAGCGCTACGAAACCCTTGCTTGGAAACAACGGGGAAGAGCTACGGGGTGGGCGGCACCGGAGTTTATCGGACGTGCACCCGCAACGACCAAGACATCGCCATCGCCCCGCCTGAACACCGACAGCGTCACAACGGATCTCGATGCGCGAATCATGGCGGCGCTGAACCAGGGCCAGCGTGCCCCGAAATTCCGTCGATTTCAATGGGTCCGCACTCGGATCGCAAAAGGCGACCGACTGCCGGTGGGCACCCTGGCGCTCGTGGAATCTGCCGACTCCGTGCTGGTCGTGCTGCCGAGACTGGGGCCAACAAAGAAGGCGCCCAGAATTTACAACCTGAGGCAGAGGATGGGAACGGAGGGCATGGCATTAGTTCAGGAGCGCGTGCGCGAAGGGTGGACGATGGATGAGCTGGTTAGCCCGGAGCCCGCTCCACTGGAGGAGGAGATCGCATTGTGGGATCGGGTGGCGGGTACTGATCCGGCGCTACTAGGAGCCTGCAACCCGGACCGAGTCGCGGCGATGGCGCTAGAGCCGGGCTGTCGAGTGGTGGTCGATGCAGATCACGAGGGGCTGAGGGGCCGCAGCGGTTTCATCAAACACATCCGTGACGCGGACGAAGGGCAAGAGGACTACATGGCGGTGGTAAGATCAAGTATCCTTGGGACTCCGCTGGCGCAAGGGGATCCCGACATCTATGGGCAGCTCGCAGCGAGGGACTCCGTGATGGCCGTGCAGGACTTCGAAGTCCCGCTGAAACACTTGAAGCTGCACCTGCTCAGCAGCCCTCGTCGCCTGAAGCCCCTCGATCGCGTGATTGTCGCTCAGGGCGAGTTCAAACGGACGGTAGGGCGCGTCTGTCAGATCGAGTGGATGGGCCCGGAGGAGGCGGAGGTCAGTATTGTCATAGAGGAAGGTTGCGAGCGGCGAGTGGGGCTGTGGCAGATCATTCGCTACTTTCGGTTGGGCGATGTGGTGCGGGTCGTCGCTGGAAGGTTCCAGGGAACAGTGGGGATGATCGTGAACGAGAACGACAGCGGCGGCGTGGAAATCTTCGCGGTGAGTGACAGCTAGCTGCCGCCGCAACTGGTTGCTGAGCCTGCGTTCAAGGCTAGTGGAAACGGGGCTGTGACAGAGTCCGACAGCATGCCAACGTTGGTGAGCGGGACGAGATGGTTGAGGTGCAGCACTGACGTGGGCGTTGTGTAGTTCCAAGTGCTGAAAGTGCAGCTGGAATTCGCCGAGGGAGCGGGCGACGAGAGGGTGGGGGGAGGACTGCCCCTACCGTCATCCAGCGGCGAGACGTGGCCCGCGGTGGCGGGGACGAGAGAGGATCCTGAGGAGGGGCGGAAGTCTCCGCGCCAAGATGGCGCGCTGAGCACAGGAGAACTGGACGATTTTACGCGCCAACGGGAACGCGCACGTAAAAAGGCCGAGGAAGACAGCCGGAAAGAGGAGGAAGCTCGCAGTCTCGCATACTGGGCCAAGACTGTCGAGAGATTGAGAGACACGGAAGTCATAGTGGTCGGGACGAGAGACGAGCTGGGATATAAGCGGCACGGAATGAAAGGGAGGGTGGGGGTAATCCAAGATGTGCATGCGGCGGGACAGGGCGAGCACTGGGACCTGGTGTGCACGGTGAGGGACGAGAAGTCGAATGCGACGTGGCAAGTGCCCGAGAAACACCTAAGACATCGCTGGTAAGGCAGCCGTTTCACGATCCTTACCTTTACTTCAGAGTTAACACGTTTACCCAGGACCGGTCTCAATTTGCGTCAGTGGAACGTTGTGGTTCCGTGGATGACAGAATTGAAATGGAATTGGTGGAAGGAGGGGGGTGGGTCGACAGGGGCGGCTCTTCGCGCCCAAACACCGCCCATAACCGGTGAGGAGGACACGGATGCGCAAGCCCCGCCCGCAGGTGCGCCCGAAATCGGCAAGGACGGCGGACGTTGGCTGTGCCTGCCAAAATTAAACGGCAAGAGAGTCGACGTCCTGGTCCTGAAGAAAAACAAGGGCCGGGTGACTGGGTGTCAGGCGAATGCTGCGGGGAAGTGGGGCTACATCGAGCTCGGGGAGGCTTTGACCGAGGGCAAGCTGAATAGCCCGTTGACGGTTCGTGTAGGGGAGCGGGGGAGACGGATGCGGCTTGAGCCACGGTGGTTAGCGCCCATGCGGACGACAATTTGCCCGCCGATTACGGTAATGAACGTGTCGATCGCGCAGTGGATTGGACGGGTGGTGATAATCGGGCCAAGCGTGGAGGGGAGTAAGGAACGGATGGGGGAGTATGCGCAGACGGTGCCCCAAGGTAGAGAGGACATCGTATGGGTGCAGTTCGAGAGGGCGCCTGGGGAATCACCGCAGAGCGAGGCCGCGGGGGATTTTTACGACGTGCAGTCACTCTGTCGGGCACAGAACGTGGATGGCGTGAATACGAAGGCGACCCGGTTTTATTAGTAGAGAGGGGAAGGCCTGTGAATAATAAAATAGGACTGGTAGCTCAGGGGGCACTTAGTGGATTGAGACCAAATAAATAAGTCTCCACGGACGGACGGTCGCACCCAGTGTCAGGGATGGCTCGCAAAACCAGGACACGCCCCGGGCGCCGGGGCGGGCGGGACCGGGTAGCCGGCGGCGCACCAGTGGAAGTGGCGGAGCCGGAGGCCACGGAGTTGGACAACGGGTACGACGACAGACATTGCACTTTTGTGGCTTGTTGACTGAGGCCGCCGTCAGGTGCAACAGCGTGGCGGCAGCGGAGGGAATAAATAGCAGGTACGACGACAATCCATTGCATTTCTGTGGCTTGTCGACGGACGGCGCCGTCAGGGGCAACAGGAACTCGCGGCGCGGACGATCCCAAAAGTCGCTGGCCGAGCGGGCGCATGGGTACTTGCAGGATGGAGGGCCATTTAACCGGGGGCAGAAGAAAATCGTCCAAACCACTCGTGCGCGACGCTTTGGCTGGAACATTGGGACTGAGGCATCTGACATTTGGGCCAGAAACGCTGAAAATCAAAGTAAAATATCCCGACGATTTTGCGGTCTGGGACAAGAATGGCGATCGGGTGACTGAGCTCGTCAGCGCGGAATGGCCCACGGCGCCCGCAGACCTCCCAAACATCACAGACAACGACCGGCTAACCGTACTGGTTGTGTCGCAGAAACCGACTCGAGAACAACGGAAGACCATTGGGCCGGGCGGCGTGGCGCCATGGGCGGTGGCCCGCTTATCGGAGGACGAAATTACCGCACTGGCCCACGACGGCGAGCCGCCGTATCTGGTGATGCGCTTCGCCAAAGTTATCCCGAAAAGGACCCTCGAAAAGCTCCTGCGACGATGGGACGCGTTGAAGGGGCTAGCAGTCAAGTATCCCCCTGCAGATCACCGGCGCTCGGACCTGCCTGCGATGCATCTGGGCGTGTGGGAGCTGTTCGCGCTCGTGCCGCGAATCACGGCTGACTCGATTCAGTCACGCCAGAGGAACCTCGAGACCAGAGCGGAGGTGGTGGACGCGATGGATGCATTGTGCAAGGTGATCAGGCAGCTCGTGGTGCCGAAGCTGGAGCGCCTAATGGATATTCATGTGCCGGGGCAGCGGCGTGTACAAGAAAGGTGCGAGGACAAACTGGTCGTGAAGGAAGAGTACCTGGCTTATTAGTTTGGGGCAGAATCCACGCGCGCGTGCGTGAGTTGCTCGCGTCGGAGTTGATGGCGCGCCCGGACATGGACTTCGGCGGGCTGTTCTACACGGTGGCCGTGAAAGAAGGGTCGAGTGAACGCATTCATATCGACTGGAACGACAACCTCCACAAGTACGCGCTTATCTTTTGCACCGGCGATTATACGGGGGGAGAGTTCTGCGTCCCTCAGCTGGGGGTGCGGGTGCCTCTGGGACCGGGTTCGGTGATCGCAGCTAGGACGCGCCTGCTCGCGCATTGCAGCGCCGCGTTGTCCGGCAGGCGGGTGGTCTTCACCTGCTTCACAGACAGCACGTTATTGGAGCACACTCTGCAGGACCGCGATTACGCTGTTCTCCAGTAAGCATAGCCTGTAATCAGTCGAACCGTGGCTGGGTCTGGCTTTGCTGTGTCCCGGAACAGTATTACTATTATTATTAATATGAAGAAACACGTGACCAGCGGTGAAGGACTCCTTCAGGACCTAGGGAATCGTATCGATTGAACGAAACTAAATGTGAGCGGAGGAAATCAAGACCGCTTGATAAAGCTGACATGCAATCCTTACTGAGGACGACCGTACTGAGGATGACCAATGACAGGGGAGGGGAAAACCCATGGGCTCTGACTGCGAGGACGGGATGGTGGAGGACTGGTTGGGGCGGGTACGAGCACCCAGTGGAAAGAGGGAACCTGTAAGTTCTGCTGTGCCTCGGGGAGGGGATGCTGACTAGCGGGTTGCCAGCTTGGATGAGCTAAGTGACGAAGAGAACAGGAGGATCTGGGCTGGGGTTCTGTAGGGACATAACTGCGGCTACGCGACATGGCTAACTTCATTATTGAATTTTTTAGGGCTAACATGAGCTCCCCGGCCTTCCCCGAGGGCCACGATCTACATATGGGCGGGCTGGGCGGCTTCTCGGAGGTGAAGATCAACAACTGGCGTATGTTCCACGGGGACACACGGCGCGCGCGATATGTCAATGACGTGCGTAAGCTGGAAAAGAGCCTCGCGATTGCACGACGGGAGGCTGCCTTCGCCGAACGGATCTGGCATGGCACGAGAGTAAGCGCCATCTCCAAGCTGCCGTTGGAGCTGTGGGCGGAAATATGGCGCTTCGTGGCCGAGCGAGACCTTAAGGCCGGGTACTTTGCTGGGTGCCAAGCGAGGCAGGTCTCGAAGGCATGGCGCAGGGTTGTGACGGAATCACCGGCGGCGACTCTCTGGAATCCGATCGTACTGCAAGAGTTGAAGGGCAGCCCAGGCTCGGACTGGCGCAGCGAGTGGAACGTCCGGAAGCTGGGATGGGTCTTGAGGGCCGGATGCGCGCGCATTTCGGTGTCGTTGAACAGGATTGAGCAAGCGACGCTGGACCTGATTGTAGGGGGGTTGCACATCCCTCAGATGACGATCACGGACTGGTACGAGTCGGGGGAGGAGATAGCTGGCTTGAGGGCGCACATGAGACGGGAACCGTGGCCGCGACCATTCGTGGTGGATTTGTGCCTGGAGGGCGGGAAGTGGGCGACGAGGGGCGGCCGGCGTCCGGCAGAGCTCCCGCGTTGGTTAGTGGAGATGGGAGACCGAGAGATATCGTGGTCGCGGGCGCCTCAGAGCCCGCGATACTTGACGCTGGTGAGGATGGCAACTCCGGAAACGGACACGGATTTCCGGTGGGACGATGTATGGGAGTATACGGAGGTGGATACCCTGAGGGTGGGATGGGAAGTGCCCGGGTGGCATCTGGCTAGACTCCTCAACTTGCGCGCCCTGCGGCTGGGAGGCGTGGTGCTCCCGGGAATGGAAGGAACTGGAATCAGCCTGAACCGGTTGACGTCGCTGGAGCTGAGCTTGGACTTGTCGACGTACACGGAGGTGGGAGGGCCAAATGCAAGCTCGCTCTTTGCCTGTCTGGAAGCCCCCCATTTGGAAGTCTTGAGGGTGCGAGGGGAGTTGTCGGACGGGGCCGAGCCTGGGGAGGAGGACGGAACGGTGCGGCAGATTCACGTGGCGCTTCTGGGTTTCTTGGGGAGATGCCCGATGCTGGAGACCCTCGAGATCGGCCTGGCAGGCTGCTTCCGTATTTCGACATTGGTCGACCACCTGCAGGCAGTGCCGCAATTAAAGCACTTGGATCTTTCGCGCGCATCGAGCGAGCTGTTCAAGTCTTCGTTATTCTCTCATCTGGCGCATCCCGGATTGGCCTTGGTGCCCGCGCTAACGACATTGCACGTAGTCCCGCTGAGGACGCACAAATGGGGAGCAGCAGATTTCGAAACGCTGAGGGCGACGTGCCAGCAGCGCTTCGGGGCGGGAGGATGTTTGAAGACACTGGACCTGAGGGCTGTGGATAGGAATGAGCGGGGGTGGGATGTGTTTGTTGAACCGGGTGGACGAGGCGTATGGGACGAGGAATGGAATAAATGGGGTGGCCGGGGTGGCTCGCTATCCCGGGGATTCGCGCAGATGATAGAGGAGTTAGTGGAGGCAACGGGATGGTGTATTATGGTCGATATGCGGGAAGACTTAGCCAGTTAAGGTATGTATATAGCACTGTCTGAGCTTTCCAGCTTTTTGTGGTTTTTTTCCATTTTATGTGGGGTTATCTGATTTTCCCGCAATTTTTCGTGATTTTTTTAGATTTTTTTCGAATTTAGTACGTTTTTTTTCGAATTTATTTCGAATTTATCGACCTTATTTCGCATTTTTCCGAATTTATTTTGAGTTTAACGAATTTATTTGGATTTCTTCGAACTTATTTGGGACTTACTGACTCTAATTTGATTGACAGGGTGGAAGATCAATTTGACAGGTGGCAATGCGCCTTCTTTGTCGTTTTTTTTAGGACTTACTGATTCTAATTTGATTGACAGGGTGGAAGATCAATTTGACAGGTGGCAATGCGCCTTCTTTGATCGGCGTTTCCTTTTAGGTCAGATCGACAATTTATATTTGAATCCGTAATTATTTACAAAAATTGAGCGTGACTAGCCTATTAACACGAACCGTTGCGCAAGACGACGGGAGCCTACTCCTGTGGCCGAGGTCTGCTCCTGTGGCGCAAGTGAGTAGGCTGGATACAGAGGAGGCGCGAGACCTTTACCGGGCGGGGTCTTGGCTACGCCGTAGCTTGAAGCAACGGAATCTGCGCTGTTGTTAAATGTGGTGAGGTAATTAGAACAAGGATGAAGATACAAAAATAGAAGCTGAACCCAGCTTGCGTATGGTACAAGGGCTAGAGGTCGGTGGGTAAGCTATACTACGGTAAGTGAGGTAATCTACAGAGGACATATCAACAGCCAAACATCAGCCTGGAAATAGAGGTGAGTGGACCGATAATCAGTGGAGAGCTTGATTACCTTTCATACTGACCACCCAAAGTCTGGACCACTAGCTTTACGATGGCTTCGGCACGGCCTAATCCGCCGAGGGCGCGGAGGGAGAAAAACTCCCGATGGTGGACGCGGCAGCCGGGACAAGAATATGGGCGGAGCCGGGCTCCCATGTGCATGAAAATGAGATGGATGAGGCGCTCTGGATAGCGCATCAGCATGTGTACGTCAAATTGAGACGATGAGTATAGGAGACTCACCAGCGAGCATCCGGTATGGGACGAGACAGTAGGCCCAAAACCAGATCTGGTGGCCGTTTTCCTGGCATTTGGCGTACTGGGCGAGGCGTGCACGAAGATCGGCGGTGTGCCCGATCTTGAGGTCGAGGAACGCGCGGGTTTGCAGGACTCGGGGGGGCAGGTTGTGCGCGAGAGAGCTCCGAAGGTAAGGGCGCGCTACCCGGAACTGGAAGTAGAGGGCGCCCGGACCCTCGCGCTTGTAGACGCCGGGGCCGAACGCGAGGAGGGCGAGGGCTTGGGCCGCGGGGGAACGAAGACGACGCCTACAGGTGGGTGACTTTTTGCTCTCGCGCTCGTCTAAGCGCCCGGGACGACTCACGCGGCGGTAAGTCGGTTGTACGGATAGTGAGGGGGACGGGGGACCCCGGGGGCGGCCTTCCTGGTCGAGGGGACGTGGGAGGTGCGTGCCATGAAGGGGTGAGGTGGAGAGAGCAAGCAGAGATTGTGGTGGTTGAGGGAGAGGTTAATTGGACAGGTGCGGGAAAAGGAAGGAGGAACTCAATAGGTTTGATGGGAGGGCGCAGCCATTGCATACCAATGTATGTAGGGTAGCTGATAGTTGAGGAATGAGATGCTGAGACGCTAATTGACGCGACGCGACCAAGGTCCCGCACGTGGGCCCGAGGGCTGGCCAAAACGGGACTTTATGAGGAAATGTCTTGCGATCAAACTACATATCGGGCTGAGCGCGGACCAAAGAAAACGTTGAAAAAGATGGATTAAAACGCGTTTTTTATTTTTTTTTTCACGGTAGTTTTTTATTTTTTATTTTTCGATGCGCATCGATGCGCATCGATGCGCATCGATTTTTTTCGATGGGCATCGATGCGCATCGATGGGCATCGATGTGCATCGATGCGCATCGATGCGCATCGATGCCGAGGACTATTTACTATGTTATTGTCCAGATCGGACAGGTATAGTTAGGGTCTATTTATTCCAAAACGACTTCAATTCCTTGCTCTCTTGCCATCAAAAGTCCAAGCTCCTCCTTGCTACTCGCATACTCGAGTAAAGATTCCAATATTTCACGCTGGCCTACGAAATTCCTTAGCATCCCGGTCCACAAATAACGCACTGTCCTACCTTCGATGTAATTGCGCAACATGAGTGCAACATCTTCGCGCATATCATCGCAGAGAGCGGCCGGTGGCTGGGGTATTCTATCAAGCAGGGTACGAACCATATCTTCCAACGCTGCTGCCGCGTCCAAGTAGTCCTCATATGTCGGCTCAGACCCACCCGTCAATTCAAGGATACTCTCCCAAACTCCCTCAGCCCCGCGCGCACCGCGACCCACCTCCCATTTCTTCCCTTCTATGCCGCCAATTTTGAGCACGATCGTGTCGTCCGGATTCTAGGGCTGATGAGGCAGTTTTCCTCCCAGGCCAGCAGAAGTGCTCACGTTGGGCAGAGAGAAGCCATATCCTAGGATGAGCTCCGAATTGGGTTTGGCCCCATAGTTGTTGAATAGTTCCGCACCAGCTGCAGCCGGATTGTGCAGGGTTAGCGAGAGCGTTGAGCCTGGGCCGGGAACTGGTCCTGTGCCAATGTACGACTGAACCCAAGACACGGGCTCTGCGCGCGCATGATTTAAGCTGTCGACTCCAGGCAACAGAATGGGCTCCGGATCCGACGGGGATGTAAGGGAGACGTTTTGCGACAGAAGAGTCGACGGGAAGGCTCTCGATGACAGGTGGGTGGCGGCAGTCAGGAACAGGTCCCTGCACGTTCAATGAAAAGGGGGAGAAACAGCGCCATGGTGGACGGACCATGTGAACTGGTCAGCCCACCACTTGTTCGAGGCACAGACCGCGCCTTGGCATTGCTCCCACTCCGCCCGCCATTCGCGCCGCCGGTCGAGAGTAGCACCGTACAGGTTAGAGCCTTTGAACCGTTCGAGCTCAGCAGATGTAAAATGCAGAGGCGTCCGAAGGCTCTCTGGAGATGGCAGAGACTGCACGTAGGGCCGATGTGCCACTACCCCGCTGGGCGCGCTAGGACAGCACGGACTCAGTCACCAGGGAGAGCGCCCGACCGGGTCTTCACCTTGAGTCGTCCACGATGATGGAGTGAAAACACAGATAGGATGATATGAGTTGACGCTCGGACCATGTGTTGAGTTGAGGGACTGATTCTGGCCCGAGTAAGGTAGACAGAGCAGAGATAGCGACCTGCTTGGTGATAGCCAGCGTGAATGGGCACGAAACTATCATGCTATCCGGCGGCAAGCTCTCAGACGTGACGACGCAAAATCCAGACGGGACTTGATGTCGGTTTAACTCAGTACAGAAGGGCTAGAGTCTCTAGAGGGCTCGCCTTTCTGGAGGCGTAGATGTGGATGCAAGAATCCGCCATTGTTTTGAAGCCAGTCTCTCAGTTCTTGAAGTACGGTGTCCTCAGACATGATGCATGAAGGTTCAAAGAGGAATTATTGTGATCGTCGCTGATCGATGATCACTCGCCGACTCGCATGACATTGAAAGACTGCAGCGCGTCCGATACAACTACAATAACCTCGTCTATCCAACCCGCTCCAGGATCCATCATCGAGAAATGGTCGCATCCATCTCGACCTTGCCCGATGCGCCGCACACGTCCCGCACCATTATTGTCAAACCACTCCTCCAGCCCATTCGCAGCTGCAACACTAGGTGTAATCAGCCAAGCCGAGCACCGTGTTCCGTCCATCCCAGGCCATGCAGCCCTCTCAGTGTGCTCCAGCAAGTTCACAATACCGATCAATTCCACTGGGGTGAAATACGCCGACTCGACCACTGCACCGCCGGGGCCCTCTAAGCCGCGCGGTCCAGCGCGCAGGATTGGCTGCCAGGGCGCGTATGTGTCTATCAAGACGAGTCCCAGGACCTGTACGCTCTTCTCAGAGCGCCGCCGGGCGAATATGCGCGCGATTTCGGCGGCGAGGATGCCTCCCAGGGACCACCCCCCTAGGACGACGCGTCTGTCCGCTGCGAGCTCGGTCTTGAGCTCGGATTCAATAAGCGCCGCATATGCCTCCGCCCATGCGGAAACCGACGGGTACTCAAACCCCTGCACGGCTGCCGGTGGCGATTCCGGCGAGAGGGCAGAGAGCCCGTAAATCGTGTACTGCGAAAGCGCCAGATGTGATGCGAAGGGCAAGTATGCAAACGGAGAACCAGAAATGTCATGAATGAGAATAAGTGGTGGGTTTCCGGCTGCACCGAACGACAGCGGCACCAACGCCATCGTGGCGGAACGCAGGATTAGATTATAACTTCGAGGTGTGTCATGCGTGAGAACGCGATACATACGGCCAATAAAATTTACCCCGTCCTAGAAGAAGTTCCCGAGCAGTGCTGCAGCCCGTTTATCTCCCACCTTCTTCAAGAGCGGATGCAACTTCTCGTAGCAGAGCGCATTGTGCGCGTCCAACCACGCCTTTTCTTCCTTTGTCAATAGCGAGAAGTCCACAAGTTTGCTCTGGATCGGGACCTGGATGCGAGATCAGCAAACCGGACGAAAATTCATTCAGATAATATACCATGGTACAGCGGTCGAAACCCATCCAAATCGGGCCCCCAAAGTCCCTCCGCGTTTTCTTTTCGACCGCGACGATGGTCGACTCGATGCGGCAGCCGAATTTCCCCTCCTCGTAGAAGCCAGGCTCGTTCGTCACGACATGACCCGGCTTCAGTACGAATGGGGTGCTAATCCCGGTCGAGCTTTCGTGCACGACGCCAAAGCTGCCGATCCCATGTCCTGGACCGTGGCCAAAGTTCATGCCGTCCTTCCACAGGTGGTGCCGCACGATGCCGTCGAGAGTCGTGCCGGACGTCCCAGCAGGGAAGATGAGAGCATCGATGCCGATGTGGGCCTGCAGGACGCGGGTGAAGGCGCGCTTGTGCTCCTTGGCTGCGAGATAATAATAATCAATGCCAAGATGCCAACAGAACCAGGAGTGCTTACTGGGTTTTCCAAAGTGTACAGTCCGCGTTGTGTCGATTGTGGCATCCTCGTATTGCTGGCCAGAATCACTGCATGGAGTCAGCCATCAATCAGGTCGAGGTCAGCATACGCCGTACATCAAATATGGCGCATTCCGCCCGATAACAAGGCAGTCATCCTCTTCGGCCTCGTAGCTGTGGTATACGTCTTGAGACGAGTGCATGAGATGAAAAAAAAAGAAATGGCCGTACTGAGGAAGCGCCGCGCTGGGGCCATAAGCACTGCAGAATATTGCATAAGATCCCTCAGGCTCAACCTCACGTTAACAGACCTGATGAAACTTCCGGGGCCGGCCCAATGCGCCCCCATGGCCCGGTAATCGTTGAGTTTCTGCTGGGCTTCATATTCTGACACGCGAGCCTTCTTCTTGACGACCTGCTCCTCGAGCCAGCCGTACCAGCGCACCAGCGCGACGCTGTCCCGCAGATTCGCATTGTAGAACCCTTGGATCTCGGTGTCGTTCTTGATCGCCTTCGCGGCGTTGATTGGGGACGCGATCACGGTCGCCTTGCCCTTCAGGACTTCGATGATCGCGTAAGAAGCCTTGGAATCAACGAGAACCTGGGCCTATTCGAGTCATCGTAAGAATTGGCGCTAGTTTTGGTTCGTGGCGTTACTTGCCTTCGGGTGGAGCCGCGTTTGTTCATCGAGGAAGTCCCACACCTGGCCGTAGGCTTGGTATATGACCCCGATGCTATGAAGATAGCTCTTGAGTTCGGGGGTGAACTTTCTTGGGTCGAGGAAGAGCACGGCGTCCGTCGCAGAAACAAAGAAATATGCATAGAACAAGGGTTGGTTGAACATGTCGTTGCCGCGGAGATTCAGGAGCCACGCAAGGTCGTCCAAAGGCGTGACAAGGTACTGCGGTCATTGTGTGAGGAAGCAGAGATTTAACAGAGCAACACATGAAAGTACCGATGCTGTTGGAGAGTATGTTGCAATAGTCTTGCGCAGCTCAGCAAGTTTAGATTCAGCGGCCCTGCCTGTCAAGCATTGGAAAAGGCTCAGGGAGATAGAGATAATAAACGATTTACCAGAAAACTTGAGCGGGTGCAGGGTCACAGGGTCAGTGGAGCGCTCAGGCTTATTCTCCCAGACTTCGTCGACAAGATTCCTGAAGAGGCACACGAGTTGCGAGCCTGCGGGGAGGCTGGCATCAAGCGATGTCTTCAGTGCGGGCGGAATCAAACGATGGTCCACCCCAATGCGAGACCCGGCTGGTAACTGCTAACCGGTGTGTTTGTGAAATAGGGTTGATCCAGTACTAGTAAACTTACGTTGCACAGGTAATCCTGGAAGCCGCCGGGAACCATTGCGCGCGGGTCAACCTTTTTCAGCTTCCATAGGGATGCGTCCATGGCCTTCTCCGCCGCGATCCAATACCGACTGTCGACAAACAGCAGCGCCTCACTTTGAGTGACCACCGCAAGCCCAGCGGTCCCATGAAACCTGGGGCGGGTTAGGAAAGCATCGGCCAGCTCATTTACTTCGCATACCCTGTCATGAAACCGCGCCGCAGCTCCGAAGCAGCGGGGATTTCACTTCCATGCTCGTCCTCGTTGGGGATGATGTACGCGTCGAGTTTGTACTCGGTGAGGAGAGCTCTGAGCTGTGCTAAGATTGTGGCTGAACCCGCTGCTGAGTCAAGCCCTCGCAGAACAGAGCGGTAGGAAGGCGCTGGGTCGCGCGCTTTGCGCTCCGAGTATGACTCCGAGTCTGCAGGGTCAGGTTGGCTTTTGGACTTGAAGGGGAGACAGAAAAACATGATTGCGGGAACAAGTGGCCGCCGCAGCAGATGATATATCTGCGAGCAGCAATTAATACACGGCCCGCCGGTGTGATAACTTGATAAGCCAACTTCGCCAACTCGTCGCCAACGATAGGGCGCTTCCGCGGGCCGTGGCGGGCAATGTGTGGACTCAGGAACAACTAACACGGTCACAAGAGATCGACGGGGTGTCAATCTGGCCAAATAACGCGTCTCAGCTATATAAGGAAGGTGGCTGTGGCTGACCAAAGCCATCCCTCCTTCCCTTCTACCACCACCATCTGGCGCTCTCCTTTCCTTCGACTTCGACTTCACCCCCTTCTCCTCAATCTCGCCAGGTGGGTATTTGCTTCTATGATTTCAATATGGTGCGGTGTGAGTCTCAACGGACACATCTGGCCGTTGCAACGGGGAGTTTAGTGGATGGCAAGCGGTGCTGCGGGTGCGGCCAGTGCTCCCTTCTGGGGGCATCCCGTGGCATTCGTCGAGTCCTCTCGGTTGCAACGCTCCTGCGTCAGGCGTCGATGTGAATGTTCATGCCGGACATGGACCGCTCATCGTCGGGCGTGCCGAACCTTGTCATGAGGGTGTGTGGCAACTGCTTCACTTAGCTTCGGGCTGGCATCCTGTCGCGGTGTTGGATAGCTCCACTAGTGTAGTGCCATCGTGGATGGATTTCACCTTCTCGGTACATCGTTGACGACGTTGTACTGACGCCCTTTGGCAGATTCTACTGCCCGCCCACTGCGATCATCAAAATCTACCCTCTCTTGCCGTAGATTAGTTGTGCTTAAGTCGTCTATAGCACAAACTAGTCTCTCGAATGTCCGGACTGCAGCGATACGACGAGTAAATAGATAGGCTGCGATGTGGCAGCAATTTATGAGTTGTGGGGATACACGGCGGTATACGAGTTAAGTGTGTGTGGGGGGGTTCGGTTTTCCCAGCCGACTCGGGGCTTTCCGAGGCAGCGTGAAAGCCGCGTTGAAGGCCGAGAGGGATAGGGGCAAAACCGAACCCGTACACAAGGGCCGCAAAGGGACGGCGAACGAAGCCCCAAAGCAACCCAAGCGTGAGCAAAACAGGGACGGGAGGGCGGGCGAAAAGTTTTGCGGATGCTGACGATGCGAAGAGATTTTGCTGAAGCAGAGAATTTGCGGAGGCAAAGACGTGTTGACCGGCAATGTGATCGGAGATCACACTGCCACACGAACGGAAGGCAAAAGGTCCTTCATCTCGTATCTACTAACTTGTCTAACACTCAGGCCGGCTCGCAAGCTCGCCTCACCTGAGCTAGCATCAATACAATCTTGTCAGTAAGTTTGTGTCAAGTTCGTTCCGCGTGACCCCGTGTGACCTCCATATCCAGAACCAAGGAGTCGACGAAGCGACTAGAAAATCATTGACATGAGCTTTGTCTCAAGCGGAGACCCCAAGCCCGCCCGACGCATCCAAACTCGTTTTTGTCTTACACCCAGGTTACGCGCCAGCCAAGATCTTGCCCGCCTTTGTAAAGCGATCCGTCTCACGTACAAGTATCGAGCAAATCACCCTGAGGTCTCGGCGGTACGGCACGCCCGAATCGCGCGCGTCGGGAAGGATGGCTTGGAACAGGTGATCTGAACCCTTCAAGTAACATTGACATGTACTCGAGGGTTCCGTTGTCTCTCGTTACCGGCCGCAGTCTTCGCGCCTCATCATCGCTTTCAGTCTCCCACCAACCATATCCTCGACCTTCACAGCTGAGCTTGTATCATTCATAGCTCATGCACATTTGAACCCGGCCGACTTCCGGATCGAGTCAAGCAGGATATCCTTCGAATCGCCGCCCGCTTCCCACATGGCAAACCCGCCGAGACCCTTCGACTTGATGAATTTGCCCTTGGCAGCAAACGACTTCGCATCGTCGTAGGAGATCATCACCCTGGTGGTCTCGTTATAAACGAAAGGCTGTACGAATCACTGTGGTCAGCAACACTTTCCCACTGCATGATGATAGGACCTACCGTCTGGGAGCACTTATCATAAATATGCGGAACCCCCTTCTTCGGGGTACCGTCTGCGCGCAGATACCCCTGGTCGATCATCCCCCAGAGATCGATGTTCCCGCCCTGGCCCGAGGCGTTACCACATTTGTCCACGCCCGCGGCGTCGTCCCACTCGTCACCGACGGGCGTGTCCGAGGCATTGAACGGGGCGTAAAGGGCAAGTTCCGTGCGCGACCCGTTGCGGAACGCGTCGGACTTGGCCACACGGAAAGTGTGGCCGTAGGAAGGAACGCCAAGGACGATTTGGTCGAGCGGGAAGCCGGCAGCGTGCCAGTCCCTCACGGCAGAAGCCGCAGACCCGGCCTGGAAGTCCGCCGGCGCGCAGGCATCCTCGAGGGGGGCATTGGGACCGACCGCCGCAGACCAGGGGCCGGCGACGTCGTAGACCATGATAGCAACATAGTCGAGGACTTTGCTGAAGGCAGTGACGTTGGCGGAGGGGTTACCCTCTGCGTCGATGAAGGGAGTTGTGGCCACGGCGGCGGACAGGATGAGCTTGGAGCCAAGAGAGTCCGCGCGGAGCTCCTTGAGGAAATCGAGGAAATTCGCGGTGTCGTTGACGTTCATCGTGTTGCAGCCGATTCCGGCAGCAGCTGGGTATTCCCAGTCGAAGTTGAGACCATCGAGTTTGAACTTCTTGGCAAAATCGACCAAAGTCTTCACGAACAGTGTCCTGTGGACTCGGTCACAATCAAATTGCCAGTAGCAGGGGGTCGGAACTGACCTGTTTTGAGGCGTGGCAACGTTGGAGGAATAGTACAGACTGCCCGTCCAACCTGGATGGCAAAGTTAAAATAAGAAAGCAGCGAAAGCATCTGTCGAGCGCATGACGGACCTCCGATGCTTACTGTCGCTTTCACCCCCTGTTCAGTTAAAGTAAGCGTATGTTCCAGTGCGCCGTCCAGAAAAGACTCACGTTGGCATGAGCAGCGGTCACAAACTTGGGCAGTGTTTCGGGATCAGAGCCGTTCAAGGTAATGGCTCTGACATCTGGGGTTGTCTCGCTACACAAGGTAAGAACACGCAGTTTTATGAAAATACGCCAGTGACTCACGCAAAAGAATAGGTCAACTGGGTGTATTTCTCCCAGCTGACTTTGGATAGCGGAAATCCGGGGTCGGAATTGGCATGCCAGCCAGCGTACCACGCAGTCGCTATTTTGGGGCTGGCGAGCGTGCCATGAAAGAATATAGGGAGGGTGAGTAGTAGAGGGAGGAAGAACATGAAGAAGAAAGATGGGGTCCCGCCTTTCGGAAACTATCTATTTTATAGTTATTTAGTGCGGCGGCGTCATGCCCGGTTTCATTCGGCAATGCGAAACTTATTAGTGACGGAGGAACTTCGCCGGAGATCCACATGGAGTGCTCAGCCGCCGCGCCTGAGGCCGTCGCTGGCACATGAGGGACTTATTTTAATGCATGTTCACAATTCGCCAGGAATGGGCCGGCGGCAGGGCACTGGCAGCAGACTCGGAGGAATCCAGAATTATACAGT
This sequence comes from Mycena belliarum, assembly GCA_029282135.1. Taxonomy (NCBI): domain Eukaryota; kingdom Fungi; phylum Basidiomycota; class Agaricomycetes; order Agaricales; family Mycenaceae; genus Mycena; species Mycena belliarum. The sequence continues at coordinate 128,405 of JARJCN010000014.1, forward strand.
CGCCCCGTCGTTGCATTGCAAGCTCAAGAACTCCCGCGAAGCGGCGTCTTGGCGTCGAACCTCATGTGGGATCGTAGTAAGGGAAAGTGGTAGTAAGGGAAATGTAACGATGTAACTCTGTGTTACAGACTAGTACTGTGTGACGCGTTTCAACTTTCAAAGAATCCCTTGGGGGCGGGGGTTGGTTTGCTTGTAGAGGAGACACAGCTTTCGTTCGTTCACTGTGGCGATATCGCGATAAGTAGACTTAGAAACAGGGAGATCTCACACCGCGACTTCGCGGATCGCCGCGCCGATGCCAAAGATCATCCGAGTCGGCCTCTCGAAGCAATCGGGAAGTCGTGAATAGAACGTATGCGTGCTCGTGTACAATGTCAGTATTGGATGTATGGTCAGATATAGAGGAATTAGTATAAACAGTAAGTAGTCGTGACGTCGTAAAAATGTCAAATGTCGTGAAATCAGTCGTACATGCGGCTTTGAGGTCTCCCCCCATCGAAAAAGATCTTGGAAAGCGGACGAGACGGCCGAGCTCTCCGTTTTCCATCCCGCATGCTTCGGATAGCCTGATCGAGGTCGCCGCGTCCGACAGAGCGACCTTGTGATCCTGCCTCGGGCAAGGCAAGATGAGTCTCTGGCGAAGACTCTTTCGCGACCTTGATTGTCTGCGTTGTTTGCGTAAGTAACGACGACCGGTACAAAGCAGCGGGCTCACAGATTCGGATGTCGTATCCTGCGGGGGCTCTTCGATAGTCGGCGTCTTGGTCGGAGGATTTAGTTTTGCCTGCGCGTCATGAACCTCGAGTGCACATTTCTGAATAGGAACATTGTCAGAGACGCATGCATTGGCATCCAAACGATGAAGCCTACCTGAAGGGACGAAGAAAAGGATGAGATGAGGCCGAAAAAGTCTTCCGGTTTAGGGGCCTCGGGAGAACTTGGGTTCTCGCCATAATATGCCAACAACGAACGCAATTCTCCGTCCAGAGAGTTGCCCATGTTCTTCAGAGCGGCAACGCTGGGACTGACTTCGGCAACGAAAGGCTGCGCAATGTATCGAATGAATGGATGCTGGATTGATCGAGAATATAGTATCTACCTGCATGACCCGGACGAATTGATCCCCAGCTGGCATCGCTTTTGAAGATTGAAATTGAGAAATTTCGGCATCGACTTGGCTCAAGCCAGTGACGAGAGAGTTCACGGATTGCGTGATCGTCTGTACAGACACTGAAGAGGGAAAAAAGCATTTGAATGATGTTATCTCAACGTGGGAAGAATTTACCTCGTGCTGCGGCTTCCAGGGAGGGCAAATCCTCAATGAAGTTGACCAAAGACGGATCGGTGCGCATGAGAACGCGGGCGAGATAATGCAAAAGAGTAGGGCAATCACGTCCGCCTCTCGCAGTCTTGGTCTCCCTGAGCTAGAAATCCTATATTTAATACAATGCAACGAGAGTCTGCATCAGCATACCTTTAGTAGCGCATCCAATTGGAAACCACGAGCTCCACCTCGGTAGGTTGAGCCGTTTAATGCATTGCCAACCGCCAGAACGGCCTGTTGAGCAAGATGAGCCCGACGTCAAGAACAACTTACATTTGGCGATCAACGGACCTGGAGCACTTGCTTAAACTTGATTGACGATCGTAGCTCATGCGAGGCATTCCGAAGGATGTTCAGTTCAGGTCGAATCTCCGCAATTTCCAGCTCTAGTCCGCGGCGGTATATCATACAATCCAAACGTTCCGAGAGCCGAGGAATTGTCATGATCTGTCATGAGTCAGCACGAAACCTGGATGAGCTCTAATATACGCTTACATGCCCGAAATACTGCTCCGCCTTCCCGAGCTTGCTCAAATCAGCAAATTCTTTGATTTGCGCGATCTAAGAGAGATGAGGGGTTGATGCGAGCTCATTTGGGATAGCATACCTCTTCTGAGGTGGGCAACAGTTTGCTGATTTGCTTGAGGGTCTCATCATTGAGTTTCCCGTCGTCTAGATCTAGGAGGGCTTTCTTGATATCCGGGTAGCTCATCTTGAGACGAGCCAACATGATACCTGGCAACGTGAGACGACAGAAGAAACGACAAAGAAAAACGTGAACATACCAATGTTCTTTGCCCTCGTGCTGTCTAGAAGACAGACACCCTGTTTCACGGGACTCAGCCGCAGCTGCGAGGGCGTCACGGGAGTGCTGTCCATAGTGAACGTTGCTTCCAGATCATCCATGCTGAATGTTATGCCGGTGGGAGCCTCGCTCCATACTGTGGACGACACAGCCGGATTGGCAAGCTTGTTCCAGAAGAATGGTTTCAACTTCTTGGTCGGTCGTGAAACTACAGATTGTTTCCCACCCATTCTGAATGCTGTCGGAGGTGGTGGTGGCGGCGGGGGTCCACCTGCCAGCCCTGGCGGAGGAGGTGGGGGAGGTGGAGGGGGAACGCCACCAGTGGGAGGTGGAGGCGGGGGCGGAGGAGGCGGCGGGGGTGATCCAGCAGAGGCGGGAGGAGGAGGCGGCGGCGGCGGCGGCGGAGGGGGAGGCGCAGGGGAATCTGCTTCGTGATCGCCAGAATTCATAGGTAAAGACATGGTCCGGGACGGCGGAGGGGGAGGCGGCGGTGGCGGTGGCGGTGGAGGCGGCGGCCCTGCGGCAGCGAAGGTCAGAGGGCGGCTTGGAGCGGCCGGTGTGGTAGAGGAACGCTTCATCTTCGTGGGTGGTGGTGGCGGTGGAGATCTCGCCTTGAACTCCTGCTCCGTCTTCGGTCTGGCTGCCAGCTGGGCTTTAAGTTCCGCCACCTCACCACAAAGAGTCGCAATTTCATCGTCCTTGCGCGTGAGACGCTCGATTGTGCGGGATACCATGAGCTCCGCATCCATTTCTGCGCCGCGAGTCTCCTCGCGTGTCTCCTCTCGTGAGATGAAGCGAGTGTATACGGACTCGAGAGCCCGCTTAAGATAGAGGATCTCCTTGTCCTTGAACCCTAGAGATGCCTGGAGCTCGTCATTCTAGAAAGAAGATTGAGACCATCGTAGATCACTGATAGATTCACCCACCTTCGTCTTGAGTTTGGCGATCTCATCCATCAACGTGTTCCATTTGGATCTGTCACGTTCGCGTTTGGCACGCTCATCCTACAAGGCTAGAGCGTGAGAAGAATGGCTGTCGTACTTGGGGATAACAACTTGCCGCTTCTCTGGCTTCGCCCGGGTTCCTTGCATTAAATTCATCAACTTGAGCTTGAAGTCTCATAACTTCCTTCTCTTTGTTGATCAGCCGCTGGACCAAGCCGTGGAAATTCTGAGGCGTGTTGAGAAGGAGCAGACAAGTATAAAGCACGCTCGAACCTCTTGTCCACCCTTGCCTGAGGTCTTGGCATGCGGTACCGGGATGTTCAGCGGAAGCGATTTGAGGGTATTCACTTCGGCAATTTGCTGGTTGAGCCTATTGCGTAGCTCCGTCCGCTATTGAGAATTATGAGGAGAGTTCAAATGTTCGAAGTAACACATGCCTCATCGCTTAGCTCCTCATACTTGGTCCGGAGCGATTCGAGTTCCTGTTCCACTATAGTACTGGATGGGTTATCGGAGACGGCTTTGACTTCCAGCTCCTGGCCCGTGATATGGACCACAGACGCAGCGAAACGCGTCATGAATACACGCCAACTATCATCGCTAGAGCCAACACAATAAGTCTCCGTCCATTAGAGAGAAGAGGCGCTAACAAATCCTCGAGCATTGCTGCCTGTTCGATAAATCGGTCTAAGATAGTAAATAGATCCGCCTTGAGTTGTCTGCACTAGGTTAGCTTGGAAAACGTAGATATGATAGTCACGCACAATCCAACATCCCGCTCTAAGATTTGTCCATAGTGTGTCATTATATCCATCATCATTGGGTATACCTCGCCATGCTGCTTCGCGAGGCGCACGAGGTCGTCCAGCACAACTTCCAAGTCGGAGGGTGAGCCATCGCGTCCACTCATAAGATTATGCGCTCGGTCTCGCATATCTTGCTCGTCTTCAAACTTCTCCTCCGTGTACACATCCAGCTGTTTCGTCAGGAGTTCCGGAGGTTTGATGTAGCGGAGGGCCTGCGTGGCACGGTGAATAATGGGCGAGGGGTTATTACAGATGGAAACGCACCACAACCACTTCATTGAGGCCCCGACGCCCAAATTCCTCACGCAGCAGGATGCGGTCCTCGAGCGACTCCGGGCAATTCGTAAGGGCGTTGACAAGCGCCATAGACGCCGTACGGGCCTCCCAGACACCTTCATCCTCGCTGTGGAACTCGAACCCATCGTCACTCTCCGCGTCGCTGGTGGGATCGGGAAGCCGCAGGGAGGCAATCAGCGTCTCGAAACGGAAGGCCTCGTCGTAGGCGATTCGGTAGTCCGACATTGCGGCGAGAACCGCCTTGTGGCCCTCGGTGAGCGATATGACACAAATGGCGGCTAAGACCTCTGAAGCTAGGGTCCGGAGCTTCGGTGAGGAGGCATACAAGGAGTACGCTATATGCGTAACGATTGTTGGTGAGGACAATCCTTGCTTAAAGCCGGGCTAAGGAGGCTGTTATAAGTAAGGGCAATCCAGATTCGGCAGCGTTCACTCACCTCTGTGTTGAGCACTACCCGCAAGCACTTGATGACCTCGAGCAACACGGCCGACTCCCCCTCGGTCAGCATTCGTCGCTTGCCGCCTTTGGCAACAAGGCCGGCAAGCAAGGTGCCGAGGACATCCACCCCATGCTCATCGCCCACGAATTCCTGGATCCACAATAGCTTGGCGGTCGAGAGATGCACCCGCAGAGATATCAGATGCTTCACAAGCTTGATATCCGCCTTGCTTGTCCGCAGCCCGTCCACATACCATTTCGCAGATTTAACTGCCTCCTTCGCAGAGTTTGACGATGATCCGGGCTTGTCTCCGCCGGACGACGCCCACCAGCTGCTCCAAAGGCCGCCGGTACTCTGAGGTTGCAGGGGCTGCATCTCTTGTACGACCTTCTCTGCCTGTGCTTGACTCTTTCCCTGAGGGCTCCCGCCAGCTCCAAAATCAAACTCGCCGCTGAATCGCCCGGACTCGGACGCTACAACGGGTGGCGCGGGACTGGCTGCGCCCCATCCGGTTATCGAGAATCGCCGCATCAACCCAGCATCCCCGGTTAATTGTGGGACGAGACGGGGAAGCAATGCCGCCGCGCTCGAAGGTCCATACGAAGCCGCGTAATTCGAGTTTTTGAGAGGCGTCGTAGGGGTCTTAGTTGGTCTAGCCTGCCGACTTTGGCCAAGCAGATAGCGCTTCCGTTCCGGGGCGAGATCATACATGGCAGATCGCTTCTCGCCCTTCAAGCCAAGGTCATCCTAGAAGGTGATCAGAGACCGTTCGTTGACAAAATCGAAACATTATGCACCAACATGGCCTCGAAAGCGGCTTCGTCAAAGCTTTGAGAGTCTTCGTCGACCATATCCAAATCTTTCAAACCGCCGCCGGTGAAATGGGGAACAAGCTTGGGCTCGCTCACAACACTCCGACGATTATCGGGAGAGAAAACGACGCTACTACGGGTCGGAGTTGCGGGTGAGTTACGCAGCCATCCATCGAACATTGTCGATAAGCGATTCTGAGTTAGATGGTCCGCGTCATCTGCGGCACTGGCTCGCGGTGATATAGTTTCGCTAAGTTTGGCGGTTCCCTCTTCATCCTCTTCATCCTCCTCTTCCTGTAGTGAGGCAAGATGTTTGACCGTCGACTCTGACGGCTCGGTAGATGCAGAAGAGACGCTGCGAGCTTTCGAGCGACGATACCACTCATCTGGAACGCAGAAACGGAAGGTCCGGCGTGCCGAAGACGACAAAGGGTTCGGGGAGAATGGGAATCCTACGATGTTGTATACGAGAGAGGATCTGGGGAGCCTTGACGATTCTTATACGCTGGTAAGCCAGTGCAACGATCACAAAACGAGGCACGCACTAGAAGAGTTTCCATCCGTCCACACTTCTTCAACAACGTATTCCAGGTTGCCGCCTCCCGGAATAGGTAGGGTCTTTGCAAGACCAAGCTCCCCCACAACCGCATCCACGACTTCTTGAACGGTTGTTTCCTTCGATATGAAGATCTTGTATTCGAAACCGTCGTGGATCTCCCATACGCGCAAGAATGAGAAGGTGATGGCAAGCGCTGGGTTGAGGGATACGAGACGTAGTATAGCACTGTGCATATGTGAAGTCATCCCGAAGAGAGAGAATGAGTGGCCCTGGCTCTGGTTGTCGCCAGCGGCATTTATGAGCGGGGCTATGAGGGTCGTCGGGGGTAGAGTTCCTATATGTCAAGTTGAACCTAACAGGTTGGGCTTGAGTTTAGAAGAGGCTGACCATCACCGAGCACTTCTAACTCTGCCTCCTCCCATGGTCTGCCAGACCGCTCCGCCCTGATCTTCTGGAGGGCCCACCCTTGATCCTCGAGGTCTCCCAGTATGCCGGACTTGATGCCATCTTGCGCAAGGAGGGTATCAATAACATCTTGGGCAATAGCGTCGTGGTTGACCGCGGCGAACTTGGGGAAATTGGGGGAGTCCCGAGTGAGGATCGGAACGATTAACTGGCCCGTAGTCGCGGGCATGGGGGTGGCAGATGGGCCGCTGTGGGCCTCTGTGGAGTGTGAGGAGCTGGAGAAGTTATACGTCGATAAATGGCAGGCAATGCGCACATTCAAATGGCCTCAGCGACTCGAGGTCCAAGCGCAATGTAACGAGTCGTTACGACGTGAAGCCGCAACCACGTGCGGCCCGGAGCCGCACACAAACTCCAAATCGGGCCAATTGGTGAGGTGATGCAATTTCCGTTGAAACCCAGGTTCAAGCACTGAAACGGGTCCTCTAGACGATAGAAAGAAGTCAATCGCAGGGAAAACTGATTAGGACAAGCCAGGACTATAGAGCTTTTGTGTCTATCTTTCCTTCCTGAATCGGATCGATCACCAGATCCAAACCATATTGACCACGTTAATATTCTTGCTTCAAACCCCAACATGAGTGGATTTTCGCCACAAATGGGCCATGAATACATGACGCGGCAGGCCCAATTGCTTGTCGCAGCAGAGAACGCTGGTACTTCTCTCGAGTCGTTTGATTTTTCGTCTACAGTGGGTTTTACCTTTGCAACCCAATTCCAGGTCTATATACGCTGAGCAGGTCAATTGTATGCAATGTGGTGACCTGATCGAAGGGAAGGTACTATACAACGCCTCTCAGTCTGCCTCGTCTCTCATTTTTTTAGCCGAAAGTCTGTGGTGCCTGCAAGTCTGCGATGTATTGCTCCCAGAAGGTGCGCTTTCAACACCTCGTTATAACCACGTACCAATCAAGATCATAGTGTGCTACAACTGCCTGGAAAATCCCCAAAGTACCGCGCGCGCAGACGCACAAAGAGCTGTGCGATGACAACAAAGTAAGCAACTTGCAAGAATATCGTCGCGTTCTGAGCAAAAATAGCGCCATATGCTCAAAGTGCCCGAGGTCGAGGCAATACTCTGCCAATTTCCGTGGGGCAGAATCGAAAAAGACAGGACCTTCTCGGTCGATCTTGCTCGCGGTCGGTTCAATGTACTCGGCGGGAAAGGCTTTGGGTTCTGGAGTCACCGCGGCGGGCCGATAGCCCACCTCCCCACTGGCTCCATTGTCGAGGCAATCCACAAGGGTGGAAGCTACGGCCGGATGGTGGAGCAGATGGCCAAATTATATGATTATCTCGACGGTACTTCACTCCTCGACGCGAAACACCTCACCGATCGTGACGGCTGGAAGCTCGAACCCGAGTTGATACCATTTCACAACTTCTCTTCGTTGTGGGCGCCACCTCGGCTCCCGACGAAGGTCGAGATCAAAGACTGGGACAGCTGGTATTCGTGGCGGCGTCTGCCCAAGGAGTCCCCTGCAGCCTTGCTCATGCACTTTCCGATGTCCGTCTACTGGCTTCTCGTCGATACCCTCAATGTAGCCGATCCCAAGGCCGGCTCAGCCGACGGCCCTCGCATCAAACTGAACATCCAGTATATCGGTGCAGAAGTCGAGTTGAATTTGATCCCTCTGTGTGTCATCTCGTCTCGCCGTTTGAGTCGCTACTAACCCTCTGCACCCAGTTTTGCCGAACTAGCCCTGCTACTCCCATACACCGACATCAAACTGGTATTTTTTGGGCAGGCCGTGCACACCATCGTCTCGAAAGCAAAAGCGTCGCATCCGAAGAGTCTCGCGTCCCAGACGTCGCCTACCTCGCCGATTTACTCATACACGGCCCCAGAAGAAAGTGGCGCAGGCCGCATCCAGATATTCCTCAACGGCTCCGCGGACCACTGGACCCCTGCGGACGCCGATGCTTCACTGTCCGCCTTTGGCAAGCCCGACGCAATCGTCTCGCCCAACGCGGGCCTTGGGTCGTACGCAGCTTGGCACCCTGTAATCCTGTACTGCCACCAGATGGAAATCCCCTTCGGTGTGACGGAATACGCTGAGCAATCATGCGAGACGCAGCTCATGATGTTCCCGCGACTGCTGCAATCCGAGGCCATGGCACCTGGCTCCGTAATGGGAAGAGTCCCTGGGGCACCAAGCGCGGAGGCATGTAGGCGCGCCGCCAGCAAGCACTGGGAGTACCCAATTAAATTGAACCCGTTCCAACGGCCGGGGCAGAGACCGGTACCCACAAAGCTCCCCAATGTTCCCAACGGGTTTACAATACGGGTGGTGGGGAGGCAATGATCTTGTGCGCAGAAACTAAGATGTGATTCCCTGCTCCCCGCCCCGGGCAAAGCAACTGTAACTTAGTATCTATAGCTCATATCCGGCCGTATGCAATAGCGTGGCCAGCTGCTGTAAATCAGCGAAGAAATCACAGCCCATATATTCTTGAACTGACCTGAACTTTAGCAATCGACTTGACCTGGTCGAAATCGAACCCTTCGCGATCGCTGACATCACCTGTAGTTCACATACAATTAGAGGAGATATTGGATATGGAGACTACTCTTACCGCTGTGGTGATACATAGGATCCGCAACTGTACATCTATAAGCTGGGCTGGAGAGCTAAAGGTATGAACGAAGCAACTGACTCGGTCCCGCCCGTTCAGAAACCTCCGTGGCAGGGAAACCCTGTTCGTGGAAGGACTGCGGAATATGAGAAGAGGCCGAAAGAACGCGCTGAACCATACCTGATGGTCACTACAACACGCCTTTTTACAGGAAATGAACGGTGATTTTACGCAGAAATGGAGTTAGGACGAACGGCAGTGAAGCCAACGACAAGTTCCGGGCTGTAAAGTGCGGAGACGTTCGCCACGAGCTGTGCTACTTCCGGTGTGCCGATGCTGTATACAACAGATTCAGGACCATCCCCAGCAGGTGAGTTGGTCTCACTATTTGGGTTGTCCCAACTGAGCAGGCTCTCCAGGGACACGGTAGGCAAGCATATCTGCTTGAATCATGACCGTGATATTGGCATCCATTTCTCGCATCTTCTCTAGAACGAATGCATTGATTGGGACCGCAGAGATAAAGGATAAAAGATGTACTGGCATATGCTTTAGACCCGAGAAGCCCTTGTTCCTCGCCAGAAAAAGCAATGAGCTGCACGTTGCTGTGGAACTTGATGCCTTTTCTAGCGATTGTGCGAGCAATGGCGAGGACAGCCATGGTTCCAGAGCCATCATCGTCTCCGCCAGGCGCGCGGGTGCTCCCAAATGAGCCGCGGCTATCATAATGGGAGCTCAGAAGAACCGTCGCAGTTGTGTTAACGGTGGAGGGGTAGATACTGTTTGATTAGATATATGAAGGTTAGAATGGCAACTGTGGATGGCAGCTGTGAATGGGTGCTACCTACCAGACGACATTGGGCGCAAAGCCGGTCAAGAACGGTTGGAGCTCGCACTTCGCACCAGTATCCTCGAATTGCTCCTACAAACAATGTGTTGAACGTTCGGGGCAGCAGCATAAGGAGAGGCCATACTTTCAACCAACGGGCAGCTGTTCGTGAACCCTCAGAGAAAGAATGCCGAGACATGATACCCGAGATGTTGTCTTCACCCGTCAGGAATCGAACGTCCTGGATCATTTGAGGAACCGAGATACTGTCCACGATGGAAGCCACTTCGGTGTCAAAAGATAGGGTAGACAAGACGTGTCTAACATGGTTCAATGCCTCATCTGGCACAGGGATAGAGTTAACAGGTGTAGTTGAGACCAGCGCGGATTTCCAGAAACGTGGGAGGATAGTGTCGATGTTCTCAGCCGTACGATGACTCACGGATAGCAGAGCCGCAGTTGGGGTCCGGTACAAGAGCTCGTAGCCTCTGTTGTTATCTGGAACAGTAAAAACATTTTGTTCGCGTGCGATGTGCTTGAGTGTAGTAGATAGTTTCTGCAGGAAACTATCGAACTCGCTTTGGGATGAATGGACAGTGTCTGCCAGACTGGGTTCAATGGCCTCGCGTCGGAACCAGGTGAGCTGTTGAATATCTTGCGTAGCCTCCACAATGGAGGCAGACGAGTCCTGCAACGGCCATGTTGAAGCCAAACATGCGGATTCGGGCAAGAAGACACTGTTTGCTGTCTGGCCGTCAATGTAGTTTCCGCGGAAGCTCGTAGACAAGCATTCCTCGCGGAGCAGCTCTGGAGTGAACGGGGTTATGAGCAGCAAAGTTCCTGCAAGGCCGGCGAGCATGGTGGCGAGAGGGAGGTGGCAGGTGGGTTTACTTACGCGATTCGCCAACGTGGCGTCCTCGTTTCACTGGAAAAGATGGCGCTAGATAAATGCTCGAGAGACAGGTGCTAACGTTATATGTAGTAAGAAACTCGACTGGGTCGAAGGAGGTGCGGGAAACCCAAACGGGATTACCGGGTAGACTCGAACCAGTCGTTATTTGCGTACATTGATGACAGTCGATCAATAGAGTAGCTAAATAACGACTGGAACACTTTACCCGGTGGCTTATAGACACGGAGATTGCCGAAATCTTTAACGGACTTCGTCAAAATTCTCATAGGGCTCGGAACAAAATTTCGGCTTTGCACACATCTGAGGAGACAGTTCGGTAGCGGCTGAAAATCTAAGACCTCGTATGTGCTTGTTTTTTCAATACCTTTAATACTGACGGCGCTATATCACTTTCTAGTCTTAAACTTAGGGGTGGCTGCGACATTGCTCAGATGGGTTTTAAACGCGCCAGGGACACCTCGGACGGTGGGAGCGAGTTCATGCCACCTAAGCGACTGCGTCGCCTTGACCAACCAGGGTTACCAGCCGCTATCTCTGTGGAAAGAGCCCTCAGTCTTCCACCTAGCTCTCCCCCCGCACCCGTAACACCCGATGGCACACCACAATACACGAATGATGTGGACTTCCCGACACCCGACTTTGAAGCGCAGGAGCTATCGCGCGGCCGTCTTCCAGCTCTCCTTCCCTTCCTCTTTCCCAGCTCTAGCTCCGTGGCCCCGAGTCATTCTCTGGGGCAGCCCGAGGCACCAGAGCGCGGCCCTATGCTTGAACGTGCACAGTCTGTTGAGCCTCGAGGGTCTTCTCCTGTGTCTTTAATAAATGTCACACCCTTGAAGCCTAGACGAGGCCGGCCTGCATACACACCCCGGACCCGCGCTCTAAAGCAGAGCATTCAAAAGTTTAGCTCTAGTACCCGGACCCCAGACAAAAAGAAGTTTCAAGAGGCTTCGGAGGAGCTTCAAAAGAAGATTACCGCAAGGGAGCAGGCTGCGAGGGAGCGCACAAAAATGCAGGCACGCGAAAAGACTCTTGCAGCAGAGCGCGCGGCAAAAGAGAAAGCCGAGGAGCAGGCCGCTACTGACGCCCAGGACACTCTACGAGCACAGCGGGTCATCGACCTAATCACCAGCGACGCCAATGGAGGCTTCAACTTCGACAGCTTGGAGCATTTCTTCGACTCGCTTTGGCGCACGGGCGGGGATGCAGCCATATCCTCCAAGATTTCGCGGTACATTCAGCGTCATGGTGCCGAGCACGCTGAGGGAATGTTCAAGCGTTCCAAGTCTGCAAAAGACGACTATATCACTGCCGCCATGGCCAAGATATTCCAACAAGAGGGGCGCGCAATCCAAGCTATCTTGACTCGGAACTCTACGACCACTGTTACGGAGCTCCTGAAAGAGTTTTCCCTGGATCAATTGGGCGAAAAAATACAAGCAGCTGCCCCGACACTGTGGGCCGCCCTTGCGGTGCTTGCTACGCCGGACTCGTCTACGCGAAAGGAGACACATGGCGAGACTCGCCGAAACAAGCCCCTAGTGCGTAATCTAGTAAAGCATGATCTGCGACAACTCACTGACAATAACTTACAGGTTTTTACGACTATTTGTGCACTGATCAGCATCCTGCGGTCTCAGCGGGCCAACAACTTCCAGCTTGTAATCGGCCTGTTCCTTCTTGGCTCAGGGGCATCGAAACGAGAAATATCGGTGCTTGCACATGCAGGCCTCTCGATATCGTATGCAGCTATCATCGAGCACGTCAAGATCTTGTCGAAGGAGGGTCTAGATAAGATCCGCCAAGTTGTCAGCGAGGGCATGGTGCAGATCGTATGGGACAACTTGAATATAGCATTCCGAGTCGCCGCGCAACGCCTCAAAGCGAAGAATCACTTCGATAATGGTACCACAGGGACAGTGCTACCAGTTTTTGACCCAGCCACCGGCGGTCAAGCGGCTCACGGCACCCTACCTCTCAACATGAAACCCCCGCGTGAGCGAACACTCCCTGTCCTTGATTGGACTCCAGACGATGTTCTCCCTTCACCGGAGAGTGCCGCACAATTGTCAGATAGCTGCTTCTGGCAACTGAAGCGGATGGCATTGGAGCACATACCTGGCATGCCTGACGGATTGAAGAAGGAGCTCGGGGAGTGCCCGGAGGTGAATCAGATCCCCTTGCATAAAACCGCGCAGTTTCCCGTACCCGCGATGCAAGAAGACGAATCAACCCTAGACGGGAATCTTCGAGTCCGCGCGACAATTTACGAGACCATCGGCCTGGATGACGAAAAACTTGAGACCCATGGTCTTGTCGGAGAGGACGGAGATTTGATGACGGACGGATTGAAAGACAAGGTATGTGTCGATCTCCTATAAACACGGTATTTGCTAATCTGTTTATTAGCTTGAGTCCGCTCGAAGGAACAGCACCAGTCCGATAGAAGGTATGCGGGGCTCCTTCCGCCGCTGGGGCCTGTTTCACGGTCAAATGGCGGGAGGCCGGTTAACCATCAACGAACATTGGGGGACTCCGAACTCACCGTGGCCCGGCGGACTCTGGTGGGAGCACAACAAACTGCTCGGCCGAAAACCATTGGCAGCCGGATGGGGTGGAAAAAAAGCGACAGAGTGGCAGCCCGCCCATGAGCTGATACACATCTCGCTCCCCGCGCATATCGTCGATGGCTTCCGGATCTATTGCCCAAGCGACAATCTCGAGGAATGGGCGAAGACCACCACATATAGCGAGTTTGATGTAGTTGCGAAGACGGTTTACGACCAGCTGTTTTCGACAGCGGCAGTCAATAGACTGCGAACAAGTCAAGCACGCGATATCACCCTTGAAAACAGCATCCTATTCAATCGTGATGCTCTGTTTTACATCGAATTCGGACTGGCAATCAAGAAGGGTGACATTGGGCGCGTTCTGAATGTCTTGAGCATCTGGATGGTCATGATGCGGTCGCCGAAGACGATGCCTCGGTACGCGGATGCCATGTTTGAGACACTCGTGCGCATCAAGAGTTTCCCTCCGAAGCTAAGGTAAGTCTCATTTTACTCTCAACTTGCAATTGACTCACCTCGGACTTCTTCCAGGGAGCTATACCTCATGAACTGGCTGGTCAATATCACTGGTCGACTGTATGGTTTCAAACCCGTTGATCTTCTCCAGGAACATCAAAACTTTTGGGCAAAGATCATCTACACCGCGAAAGGGCAGAACAAGAGCTGGAAATGGCTATCAATGATCACGGTCTGCATCTTCACGATACGTGAAGCAATGCGTACGGTGCAGACTGCGTTCCGGATTCCGGCGTATGGCGAGAAGCACAAGACACCGCCAATTGATAAGGAGGTAGCGCTCATTGCAGCAGCACTCCAAACCGATCAAGTCCAATCGTTTGTGGAGGACCGTCCGGCAAACGACCACGTAGCCCCTGTCCGAGACCTCATAAAGGAAGGGGCACTCTATGCAGACACCCGCAAAGCATTCCACCGCTTCACTCGCGACAGTCGCCGACCGGAGAGACGGGGGTTTAGTAGATCTGATGGGGTCGATGAGGACACGGAGGGCGACAGGGAAGAGGAGGAAGAGGACGATGTGGAAGTCTACGAGCCCACAGAGGAAGACTTGCGCATGGATGACGAAGAGTTCTTGATGGAACCGGACGAAATCCTGGCATCGGCGATGGATCTTATGGACAGCATGGACTGTGATGCGGAGGACTGAGATGTATTTCATCAAAGATCTAATATCTCTGCTACTGAAGGCGGAGTCGGCGCTCTGCTGCCAGCGCGTGAGGGAATGCTAACTGAAGAAATCACTCAATGAGTAAAGGATCATGCATGCATGACGAACATGCGACGCACCGGGCAGCTGCTCATGACCAGGGATGGTGTGTAGGGTACTCAGCATGTACAAATTCCGATCAAATACCTTCTGAAGGTATTCCGCGTCCTCGTACACCACAGATCCATCGATGTTGTATTGACGGGCATTGTCAAACATCAGGTGCCACGCGTTGCGGTACTCTGTAAGGCCTGTGTAGTGGGTAGCTTTCTGCGACAGTTTCTGGATGTTTTTCATGGAGATCGGCTCCTTGATCAGCTCGTAATAGTCGGGAAAGACCTGTAAAGATAACGGAAACTGAGAGGAAGGAAACGAGGACATGTCACGCACATTGCGGTTAGGGAGCCTCAGGAACAGCTGACACCTTCGACGGGGCTCCAGAGGTTTCTTGCGTTTGCGTCCGGTGGTGCTGGGCTCCACGGCACGAGCCTCCAGTTCGGAATACACTGCATCGTAGCAGCCGTTGAACACAAGAAGAAGCCGTGACCGGAGTTCTTTGAATGCTGCAGCACTGAGTGTCCTCTCAGCGCGCTCTGCGGCCTGTGTTTCGCGTGCTTCCTTCGCGAGGTCCGGAAATTGGACAAGGACTTCTTGAATGGCCGGGACAACCTTGGGACCGTATTTCTGGGCATAGATCCAATAAGTTTGCTGGAGCAGAGTCTCGATGGATGTTACAAGTCGAGCTCGCTTTGCCAGCGTGTCGACGACATCGTTGCTGATGAGGACGTTCCCAGTTAGGAAATGCTGATTTGGGAACTCGGCTCCCAGGATTTCCTCTCGAAGAGCAGTCAGCCTTTCTCGGACGGCGTCCTCGACCTCTGGCGAGCTTTTTTCCTTCCGACCTGCTTTGATCTGGTGGCCACCGACAAGCACAATTGTTTCCACTTCGAACGCATCGGGATTGCAATTATCGCAGCAGGGCCCATCGGGCACCAGTACAGCAAGACGTTCTAATAGAATCGTAAGCAGGCTCAGTATGTAACGAGTTTGAAATGCTCACTCTTGTCCTTGTTTCCGAAGAACTTGTTCCATGGAATTCGCCGGCAACTCGTAGTGGTAATGTATTGAAGATAATAGCGCCTGTCTCGCAACTCCATCGGAGATGCTTTCTTAGCCTTACCCTTACGCCGGCGCTTCGCAGGTGCTACAAGGACCTCCTCGTCAGACTCTTCGCTGCTCTCCGCATCACGTTCCATGGCAGTTTCTCGGTCGGGCGGTTGCTCAATGTCTTGTTCCTCGTCATCAGAGGCCTCGCTCCCATCTTTGTCTTTCTCAGTCTCCAAGAGCTCCAACTCAACGCAGCAGCGCGTATACATCGCCTTGGTTATGTAGAGCACGGCCTGCCCTCGTTGGGCTGGGTCCCGCACACAGCGCCCGATCTTCTGGACATGGGAGAGAAAGGTTCGCGCCATCATCCATAAGATCACGCGCATTATGGCTTGGAAGTCCATACCCTATAAAAGCCGTAAGTTACAGTCCTAGAATGTGTCGGAAACTTACGAGCCCGAGGGCGTCCGTCGCAGGAACGCCTCGCAATGCCCCGTTAGCTATGCGCTCCTGGATTAGGTCCTTCCGGGCCTCCTCGATATGGCGGTGATAGAACTCGAAAGCCTCGGTACCATCGATAGTATTGGGCGCATTATCTCGGAGGAAGTCTTGGGCCTTCTCGGCGTCCATTCGGCCATTGGCATATATCAAAGTCTGCGGGAAATCACTGGCCGCTTCTGGATTTTCGGGGAATAAAATCAAAAGGTCTGCAAATGACCCTGGTTCGTGTTGCAGTATCCTAACGGCCAGGGAGACGTTTAGCTTCTCGTTAGACACCTGCACGCGCGCACAGTCTGCCGGCAAACCTAGATTTTCGAGGATATCCTTGATGACATGGTATGGTGCTGTTGCTGTTGCTCCGAGGATTGGCAGGCCGGTGGGTAGCCTTATTGCCAGCTTCACAAGATCTCGGTATTCAGGCCGGAAGTCGTCGCCTCCCCACTCGCATATACAGTGGAGCTCGTCGATTACAAGGCATATAACATTCTTGGTGAATGGAACTTGATTTAGGACTTTTGAATGGAAGTCTGTGCTGAGCGCCATTTCTGGTCCCACAAGCCCGACGCGGAACTTGTTCTGGCCGAGATCCTAGTAGAGTCGGTTCAGTATGTCCAGTATGAACTGAATTCGATGCCTACTGTCATCAACTGGTCGACGTTGGGGCTCCTCGATGTAATGGCTGCGGCCGGGACACCTTTCTCTCTCAATTTTTTGGCCTGAGACTCCATCAGGGCTACGAGGGGACCAACAACGAGAACGATCTTCTGGCAGGCTGCATCCGTATTCCCGGGCTGCCAGTGATAGAATAGCGCATACCAGAACGCGATGGTTTTCCCGCCCCCAGTCGGAACATCAAGCAGGGTAGTAATGCCTCTGAGGATGTTCTGTCCTGTTTCCTCCTGATGTGGATGAAGGGCGGGGATTCCGAATACGTCGCAGAGATTCTGCGTAGCGGTTTTGAGCCGCTCGGGGTCGAGCGTGGCGACGGGAGCGAAAGGCATGGTTTTAGCCCCTATACTTTGCCAGATACCGGCCCCATACAAAGTTCGCTCGCCACAGGGCCAAATCTCCAGTTATCAAAATTCTGGGAACATAGGAAGTCTTAGATTTTCAGCCGCTGAAATACTGTCTCCTAAGATTTGCGCAAAGCTGAGATTTTGTTCCCAGCCATACGAAAATTTCGACGAAGTCCGTTAATTATTTCGGCAATCTCCGTGTCTGCAAGTCACCGGGTAAAATGTTCCAGTCCCTGCGGTGCACTGATCAAACGACTGTCTTTGATCTTTCACATAGGTACTGGTTCGAGTCTAATTACCGGGGTCCGGTCTGAATCGTGGATCATATTTATCTCTTGCGGCTGCCCACGACGACCTGCAGTACTCTGCCAGTTGTATGCTCTACCTAGCCGCATAATTTCCTGGGTATATGGTGGCAGTCTCATCTGAGCCACTGGAAATCACGACCCCTCCACCTTCCTCTTCCGTACCACCCGCCCGCTCCTCGGCCGTCTCCACCACCCTCTCTCCCTCTTCGGCCGTCACCCCCCGAACGCGCATCCGGATGGCGCCCATGTCGCCCACGTACGATCGCCTTGAGGCTGGTCGACCTCCGTCGAAGCAGAACAAGCGGTTTGCGTGGAAGAAGTTCGCCATTGGCGCGGGGCTGTTACTCGCACTCGTTTACTTGTTTGTACCGAGGGAACAGCGCGTGCTGCCAGGTTGGACCGGGAGCCATACGTTTGAGAAGGGTACGTTCCGCTCATGGCGAACGAACAGCGGTGAACTCAAGGCGTTTCTGCAGGGCACACAGAGTATGAGAGTAACCCTAGTAAACCAACTGGAGGTGGGTTAAATTTCGTCTTCGGAACTGGGCTAGACCTGCGGTGAGGGATACCTCTCTCGCTTGGCGTGCGGGACTCTTGGTCCACGTATTATACGCACTGGTTCTAGATTCATCTCGCCGTGGAGTCCATCTCCTTCATTCATTATATCCCTTCATGCAAATACGTCGTACTGACATGTGTATATCTCATTCTAGACAGTGCGTATCACTTCCCCGAAGTGACAGTTCCATTGACGCAACCCTCAGTTGTAGAATCGCCGCCGATGCGACCGCCAACAAGTGCGTACTCTCATATTTCTCTTTCGTCCTATGGGCATCTCTCTTCCGTTTTACGTTTTCTTGTGGGATCTCCGCTGATACGCCCTGCAGAAGCTCCTGTGAAGGCGCCGCCGAGTGAGTGACTTATTCTGTTTTCTTTATCTGTTGTTCACGCCTCTTTGAGGCCACGCCAATGAAAACCTCACACACGCAGACTCATTTGAAAGCGACCCCGACCCTTCCAAGACGACACACTGTAAAGTTCCGCACTCCGCCTCCGACAAACTCGTACAGTATGGGCTCATGTTGGACGCCGGCTCCACCGGCTCCCGCATCCACATCTACAAGTTCAACAACTGCGGCCCTTCGCCCGCCTATGAATACGAAGTCTTCAAGATGACACAGCCGGGTCTTTCATCTTTTGCGGGCCATCCGACAGAGGCTGCCGCGTCGCTGAATGTCCTTATGGACGAGGCTATGCGTGTTGTCCCTGCCGCCCTTCGGAAGTGCACTCCCGTCGCAGTGAAGGCGACTGCCGGCCTACGCCTCCTACCTGGTTCGCAATCCGCAGACATCTTAGCAGCGGTCTCTTCGCACCTTCGGACGGCATACCCCTTCGCATTGCCGGCCAAAGACGCAGACGCAGTAGCGATCATGGACGGCGCTGACGAGGGCGTGTTTGCATGGGTGACGGCGAACTACCTGCTCAACACAGTGCGCGCGGACACGCCACCGAAGACCCCGACGTATGCTGTGCTCGATCTCGGCGGCGCAAGCACCCAGATCGTGTTCGCGCCCGTACCCGATGCCCCGCTGCACGAAGGCGACCACAAGTACGATCTCGACTTTGGTGGAAAGAAGCGGATCTTGTATCAGCACTCGTATCTGGGCTTCGGCCTCATGCGCGCCCGCGCAAGTGTCCACCGCCTCGTCGACTTCATGGCACCCCCGCCTGAGGGGACCTCGACCGCCGAGCGTGTGGTGAGCAACGTGTGCCTCGCACGGGGCACGCGACGCACCATCGAGCTCGCCGTGCCCGATCACGGTACGAGGGCGGTGACGATGGACGGCATGGCCGTGGGTGGATTTGACGCGTGTGCGCGGTTGATGGCGCTAGTGCTTGCCAAGGACGCAGTGTGCGCGCTGCCCCCTTGCTCATTCGGCGGTGTGTACCAACCTGCGCTGAGCGAGGCGTTCCCTTCGGACGCGGGGCGGGTGCTGTTGCTGAGTTACTTCTATGACCGCGTCGCGCCGCTGGTGCCCGAGCCCGCGAACGATGCGCCGCTCACGGCGACGGTGGACACTATCGCAGATCTCGCGCGGAAGGTGTGTACCGGCCGGGACGAGTGGCTGAAGAAGTGGGGAACGAATGTGGGGCTCATGGCTGAACTGGAGGGGCGGCCAGAGTGGTGCCTCGACCTGACATTCATGCACGGGCTGCTGAGGACTGGGTAGCCGATTTTCTTCCCCGTCAACGGCGCATGCTGACTTGCTGCAGTTACGAGTTCGACGGCGCACGGGAGGTTATGTTCGGAAAGAAGATCGCGGGCACGGAACTCGGATGGTGTCTTGGTGCAGGTATCAAGCTCGTCGGAGGTGTAGATGTGCAGTGCCGTGTATAGGTCTTCATTCAAGCTCCATTCGTGGACGGATGGGGACTGGTCGGTGACCGGCTTATCATAAGGTCTTATCTTATATAGACCAGTGATTTATTCCATCTCATTCTCTCGCGGCATATGAGTTAACAGTGCGGAGACGGCGGGCTGGACAGGTTGGACTCCCACCGGATACGCTACCTTGGGCTAGCTGTGAGTCTTTGGTGTTTGCCCACGACGTGAGTCCGTGTTCAACGCTCTCTATTCAAAAGATGTCTACATATGTATTACCTGAAGGCCTCAGGCCTCAAGGGCAGGCGTGGTCATTGTTCAAAGGATTGCGTCGTCGACGCTAGGATGGTTCGGAGATCCGTGGTGCGTCGTCGCAAAGCATGTTATGATACGGTACATCAATCAATGGCGAAGTGAGGAAGGACCACGTCGAAGAAACCAGGAAGACGAAATGGTATGGGAATCTACATTGTATACGAGGCGATGCGCAGCTAACTTTACTATGAAAGCCGAAGCAGAATCTTGAGCGGGCAGTAGAATCTGCCAAAGGGCGTCAGTACAACGTCGTCAACGATGTACCGAGAAGGTGAAATCCATCCACGATGGCACTACACTAGTGGAGCTATCCAACACCGCGACAGGATGCCAGCCCGAAGCTAAGTGAAGCAGTTGCCACACACCCTCATAACAAGGTTCGGCACGCCCGACGATGAGCGGTCCATGTCCGGCATGAACATTCACATCGACGCCTGACGCAGGAGCGTTGCAACCGAGAGGACTCGACGAATGCCATGGGATGCCCCCCGAAGGGAGCACTGGCCACACCCGCAGCACCGCTTGCCATCCACTAAACTCCCCGTTGCAACGGCCAGATGTGTCCGTTGAGACTCACACCGCACCATATTGAAATCATAGAAGCAGATACCCACCTGGCGAGATTGAGGAGGCTTGAGTAGAAGGGGTTGAAGTCGAAGTCGAAGGAAAGGAGAGCGCCAGATGGTGGTGGTAGAAGGGAAGGAGGGATGGCTTTCGTCAGCCACAGCCACCTTCCTTATATAGCCGAGACGTGTTATTTGGCCAGATTGACACCCCGTCGATCTCTCGTGACCGTGCCCCTGGACTTTGCCTCAGCTCGACTTTGCTGAGGCTCCACCCATGCTCCATGCCATCTTTGTTTCCTGCTGGTCCTGAACTACCCGAATTCAAGTCTCTATTAGTGAAAGGAGCCTACCACCCTTCTGCGCCGATACATCTCGCGTTGTCGCACACCGCCAAATTTCCTGCCACCCAAACTCTGCTGATCACGCCTTCCCGTGAAGCAATCGCCATCGCGCTCCAAAACTACAATGACGATTGGCTCTCTGTCCACTCGGGTCGCGGGAGGATTCTAGAAGTGGCTTCGAATATCACGGTTTTGTTGGTACCCGCTGCCCTCGAACGCATCCGTTCTTACGGCCGACAGCTATCCGCCAACTCCAGCGCATTTTGCGTACCTAATATCAACGCTTTCGGTAGACGGCCAAAGCCCCTCCTTGAATGCTATGACCACCCTCGATCGGCCTCCTTCCCTCATTATCTTGCACGAGCTGTCCAGTTATTTTATGCCGGATGCTAGTGAGCAGCTACATATATGCACCGGGTGCACCAGGATAATTACGACAGTGCTAGGTGGCCATCCTTGGACCCTGTCTTCTTATATGACCTTGATAGCAAGAACGTTGTCCTCTCTTGCTTACTTCTCGGTTACCGCAAGGTGCGGCCTTCCCAAGTGCCCCGTTTCAAAAACCAATCGTCGCTTCCGAATTCAGCGAGACCTCTGCTCCTCCTACTGATATAGCGTTGGCGCTGTTCGATTCCCAACTGGACTCTTTGAAGCTTCCGGTGGTAAAGCACCCCACGGCGCCGGGCAGGAAACTGAGCAAGCTTGAAAACGTCGCTTTCTTCGTGCAAAAATATTTTGAACTTATGGCTGTATTTGAAGAGGGTCCGTTGAATCCTTCAGCATCCTGCATTGAGTCGAACATCTTCCCACCGTAGATGACATGTTTTTGAGCTCATCGCAAGAGGAAGAGGGCAACGAGTTGACCAGACAGCGAAGGAATCGCATGCACATCTTTCGCTCCGGTCGCACAGAAGCTATCGAGACCCACCGGTGGATCGAACAGCCAAATCTCGGTAGCGGCGGGATCGTTTTTGATTGGGGCCCCTCATTGTAAAAACAAAGGAATGTACGTCCCTCATCTATCTGTGTTCAAGTGTTCGAATGAGGAAGGACTCCAGCGGCTCATATTGTACACGATACACACACAAATGATATTCAAGATTCAAGATTCAAAGACCCGTCCACGTAATCGTGTCAGGCAGCTCCACCTCCTTCGTGAGCCTGATATCCTGGGACGACGCCCCAACAAGCACCTGGAACGTGCCCTTCTCAGCAACCCAGCACTTCTGCCTGTCGTCGTAGAACCCGAGCGCCTCCCTATCGAGCCCGACAGCGAGCTCCTTGCTTTCACCACCCTTCAGCTCCACTTTCGTGAACCCCTTGAGCTCTTTGACCGGGCGTGGAAGCGACGATTGAGGGTCGGCGATATAGACCTGCGCGACTTCGCGACCCGCGACTTCGCTTGTGTTCGTGACCTTGAAGTTCAGCGAGAATTCCCCGGAAGCGGAGACGGGCGAGATTCGCAGATCCGAATATTCGAAGGTCGCGTAAGAGAGCCCGAATCTAGGGGCGGGATCAGCGCAGTGCACGGTGGAAGTTGAGAGGCGCTGACCCAAATGGGAACATGGCTTGAAGCTTCCTAATCTCATAGCTGCGATACCCGACGAATATCCCCTTGACGCACATCAACATCCGCAGCGAGTTCTGCGTGTTGAACTGACCTCGTTATACAGGATTTTCCCGAGCTCTTGTCCGTTACCGCCGAACGACGGGTAGGGTGGCGTATCCTCCAGTCGCTTCCTGAACTCCCCGTTAGCTATACAACAGGTACCGAGATCGGGATGCTTACGGGAAAGTGAGAGAGACTTTCGCGGACGGGTTCACCTTGCCCCAAAGGACATCCGCGAGACCATTTCCGAGCTCGTTGCCTCCGTAAAATGCCTGCATAATACACATCGTCAGCACATATCCAGTCTGTAGCAGGAAAGGCTGGACCTGCAGCAGCGTCGGAGCTTCGTCGACCCAAGGCATGGCAACAGGGGTTCCCGACTGATTGACCACGACCGTGTTTGGATTGGCACGTAGAACAGCCGAGACCAGAGCGTTCGTCAACCCTGGGAGACTAGAGGCAAACAGCACTAGTGAGCTAAGTCTGTATAAGAGATAGAACACCATTACTCCATGTCTGTGCGATCAAAGCCTTCGCTCTCCCAGCTAGCATTTAGATGAGATGGAGGGCTGAGAAGCGCCACCAATCCACGTACTCGTGATTCAATCCGACCACCAGGATAGCGGCTATGAGGTTTGAGGTTTGACCCAAACTTCGAGCGTTTCAAGAAACAGCGCACCATCCGAATCCGTGGCCAGCGCGACCGCCTCCTTAATAGCTTCCTCGCCGTCAAAGAGACGGACACCCCCGATGCGAACGCCGCCCCAGCAAGTAAACGGCGTCGGCTTCGCCGCGAAATCGGTTGTGCAGATCCGGGCTTCCAGGTCGTACGCCTGGCCCGCCTTCAGGCCTGTCACGACCGCGCGCTTGTCGATGGTGCCGAGGCCGAAGAAGCTCTCCCCGGGCTCGGGGTCGGTGCTGAGGTCCACGACGAGCTTGTTGTCCACGTAGAGGTTGCCCCGCCCGGCGAGGTTGATCCCGAAGTCCCAGTCGCCGCTCTCGTCCGGGGTGAAGACCGCGGAGTACTGCAGAAACGGAATAAGCCGGCGGACGGAGAATCACGCGAGGAGGATCGTACGCGGATGAAGCAGTCGGCGTTCACTTTGCTTGCGTCCTAGAACGGCTTCAGTTCGATCCAAGGCGAGGCGGAGCTGTATAGATACCACGCCGTCCATCAAGAAACAGTTCGTGCCACGCGTCGGCGTGCTCCAGCTGCAGCTGCTCAGCTTCGCGCCGAGGTCCGCGCTCAGCGCAACGAAATCGGCGCACGGCGCGTCGTTCCAAAACTCGACGAGCGCGCCCGGGGTACCGTCCTTCCGCTGGAGGTAGGGATCGAGGAGGGGCAGGTACCTGTGCGATGCCGCGCCGACGGCATACTTCACCTCCGCGCCGATCTCCTGCGCGGCAGCGGTGATGCCCTCGAGCGGCGACACCTTGTACGTGGACAGGAGCTGCGCGGACCCGCCGCCGCTGGTCATCGCGGGCTTCGCGTTCGGCCCGATCACCGCGATGCGCTTGACAGTCGGGGAGAGCGGGAGCACCTTCTTCTCGTTCTTCAGCAGGACGATCGCGTCCGCGGCGGCTGTGCGGAGGAGCTGACGCAGCTCGGGGGTATCGACGGACTCTTCTGGCGCGTCGAAAGGGATGCTGGATTCACGGGCGTGTTGCAGGAGTTCCAAGATCTGAGCCGCCCAGCTGAGTTCTTTCACACAAGATATAGGGGGGAAAATGAACCTTGCGGACTCGAGCGTCAATGTCGCTTGGGAACAGCTTTTCGGATACGAGGCAGCGTTCCACCGCTTTGCCGCGCATCACGGTAGGTCCGCTGCCATCGCTTTCTTGTTAGCTGTCCCTCGGTTCAGGTTTGAGTATTCCTTACGGCATTTCCAGATCCAAGCCTGCTTTGATGCTTTCCGCAGTGCTGTACGTGCCAATCCAATCGCTCATTATCATTCCTGAAGAGATTTAGCGAACCGGAACCACGGCCATCTGTTTTTGGGATCTATACCTTTATAGCCCCATTCCTTCGTAGGTGGTCAGATAAGTCTGAGAATAAGGAGAGAGCTTGCCTTGCGGAGGATCTCTTCCAGAAAGCGCTTGTCTTCGGACACATGTAGACCGTTCACGCGATTGTATCTGAAAAACGCATATAAGCGAGGCAGCGTAAGGAGCGAGGGAATTGAACCAACGCAGTCATGAGGGCCCACGGATTCGCCTCCCGTATGGCTATCTGGAAAGGCTTCAAGTAAATCTCGCGGAGAGCGCGTTCGCCAACATCGCCTGTTCAGGGTGAATCCACCAAGATCCACCGCCAAGTGCGCTCTTACTGCTGATGGAGAATCGCTGGAACTCCTGGTCGTTCGCGACGAAATGCTTGATCGTTGCGCTGACGCCCTTGGATTGGAGGCCGTTGATGTACGCGGCTGCGATCGTTCCGTTTAAGATTGGGTCCTCCGAGAAGGACTCGAACCCGCGTCCGCCCAGAGGGGAGCGCTGCGTGTTCACGGTCGGAGCGAGGAGGACGTGACATCCTGTTCCAGCTCAGCTCAAGCTCCATGCACAGAGAGAAACAACAAGCCTTTGGCACGCGCTTCATCGGCGAGCGCCTCGCCCACTTTGCGGGCCAGTTCCACGTCGAAGGAGGAGCCGAGGCCACTGGACGAGGGGAAACAGCTGGCCGGGACACCGTTGAAGACTGTGGATGGTCAAAACTGTGCACTTATGCAGCGATGGGCATTTACATTGCGTTCCCCGCACACCGTTCGGGCCTGCCAATGCTCAGCACTGGCTGCTCAGTTTCAGACTGCGCGATGCTCACCATCGCTCATTCTTATCGCAGGAACATCGGCCTCTGGAATGGCGTGGGTATGCCACCACCCCTGCCATACCCCATGTAAGTAAGTCGACTCGGAGTTGAACGCGAGGATGAGCTGAACCGTACATTTCCACTGAGCAGCTTGATCTTCTGCGGCAAGCTGAGTTTGGCGAGCGTCTGTTCAATATCCATGGCGAGTTCAGGGCAGAAGACAAGGATGCGGAGATGGAGAGCACCAGAGTCTTCCTGTCCGGCGAATCCTCGGCATAATCATCAGATGAGAGTTCCGTTCTGCGTTAGTCACTATTAAGTTAGTCGTCCTCACGGTCCTGAAATATCATGGGTCGACTCACGTGACCGCTCATCAGGTCGCAAGCTCGCAAGCTAAGGCTTAGCTTGAAGCGCTGAAAACCCTTCTGAAGCTCTCAAAGCAAGCTGAAGGGCCTCCCCCGGCCCGCGACTCGAGGCGAACACCCACTGCATCATGAGCCAGAACAAGTGCGTTCACTCCCTTTCAATTCAAATAACCCTATTACATGGCCTTGCAGAGGTAAAAAACGAGCCCGGGACGCCTCGGAAGCCGCCGACTTGTCTCCCCGCGCCTCAGGCAGCAGCTTGCGCTCGTCGCCCCTCTCCGAGCTGTCCCCCGCACCCGAAGCGGACCCCGGCCCGCTCAAAAAATGTAACGTAGCGCGCCGATACCCCTCGCCCGCCCCGTGTTCACGCAGCCGCACCCGCCGCAGACAAGAAGCGCGCCGAGACGCGCGAGTGCCCCGTCTGCGCCGAGCAGATCCCCACGCGGCTCCTCGCGGCGCACGCCGAGCTCGAGGCGGAGCGCGTCGAGGCGATCATCCGGCGCGTGGGCGAGACGGACGTCGACTTTGAGTCGCTGGACTCGCTCGAGCTGCTTGCGGAGACGTACGTATCCCATATCTACGCATTCACTGTATTACAGCTTACTCATGGAGGAACCAGCCCCACCCGGCCCCGCCTCTCCGCCCTTCGCGCGCGCAAATCCCTCGGCACCGTCTCCAGCTCGATGGGCGCCGACGCCGCGGCCGCGCTGCTGGCCGAGACGGCGCATACGATCCAGGCGATCAAGCGGCACCGCAAGCAGCGGCACGCGAAGCTGAAGGAGCTCGTGCGCGACGACGAGGGCGGGTCGTCGTCGCGCGTGCGGGAGACGTGGCGCACACGCCGGTCGGCGGGCGGCGAGGTCGTGTGCCCTGTGTGCCTGATCACGGTCAGGGGCGACGAGGACGTGCTCGAGGCGCACGTCGACGCGTGCTTGGCGGATCAGACGCGCCGGCTGGAGGAGGCACGGCAGGCTGCGATCGCGGACCAGCGGCAGCGGAGGAGAGACGGGGACCAGGATCTGGGAGATGTAGGAGAGATGCTGGGCCCCGGCGACGCTCGAGGTTTGCTTTCTCTCTTTTCTAAGACTTGAAATCGCTATAACTCAAGGCGTATTGGCAGGCACGGGCTTCGCGACTCGCGATCCCAACGCGTTGGACGTCGATGATGAGATCGACATCGACGGCGACGACGAAGCCGTGTTTGGCGAAGCTCAATTCACGGAGGGGGACATCGTCGCGGCGTTCCCGCCCTCGCAGCAGCTCCGCCCGAGCGACGAGGACATGGAGGTGGACGTGGACATCGGGGCGGACGACGAGGAGACACTGCGTGAGCTAGTTGCTCAAGGAAAAGTGATCAAGCGGGAAAAATCAGAACAACAGGTTGAGCCGGGCGACGCCGCGAAGGACACCGCGCATCTGGACGAGGCGGACAAGATTGAGCTGGCCATCCTCGCCGCGCGGACTCGCGGGGACCAGGCGACGCTTGTCGGCTTGCTCCAGAGCAAGATCAAGATCCTTGTCCGTCCCGCCTTCCTCACTCACCCTCGACTGACCTGACCGGCCCTTACCAGGAAACCCGCTCTGCCGCGACGTCGCTGTGTCGAATCTGCATAGAATCATACACGGACCCGACCGTCTCGACCGGCTGCTGGCACACATGCTGCAAGGGCTGCTGGCTCCGCTGCCTGGGCTCCACGAAGCTCTGCCCCATCTGCAAGCGGATAACGGCGGCCACAGATCTGAGACGGGTGTACTTGTAACAGTCCGGGCGATACAGCGCATTTAATTCATTATATATCATACGCAGTTAATTTTTCCCTGTAAACGAAGGAGTCAGTCGCGGAAGGCGTTCCAGCGGAGAGGAGAAGAGGGGAAAGTCAGATCTGGCCTTGTCGAATCCGCATGTCGACGCTGCGGCGTCTAAACCTGTTCTCCCAAAATTGTGGGGCGGTTACGGCGCGCGGCGCGCTTCACCGCCTTGCGGGGTGGATCGGGATGCAATGCATTTTTTGCAGAGCAACACCACGACTCTTATAATCATGTAGCTGCGCAGGGGGGATGCTCACTTTGGGGTGTAGGTGTAGCTAGCCACTATGCAAGCGGGCTGATCAGTCTGAAAGACGTTGATTAGAGAAGGCATGATAGCGCAGCGACAGCAGCGCACTTAATGAGGGAGGGCTGGGGGTTACTCCGCGTGAACCCGACGTAGATGATGAGCGGGATCCAGCCATAGTGGAGGACCGTCTGTGTGAAGAAAAGTAAGCACGGAGTCGTCGCTGAGCGAGTCGCCAACGCACCCGGCCGATCTCGACGACTTTGACGATACGTTCCTGTCGAGGAGAGGGTCAGAGGAGGAGCGAGGCTCGAGGGACGCGACAGACTTTTGTTTCCTCTGAAGGCATTGGACAAGGCGGATGGGCACGTGTTCCAAAATTTTGCCTCGATCACCGACCACCTCGCCTCGCACTCACCGACCATGGCGCTCGGCGGCAGCTCCGCGATCCACATCCAGTCCTCCACCACCGTCCCCGCGCTCGCCTCCGTCCCGTGCGTCGCTCTTCGCCGTCTCCGTCTCTGTCCCGTCCTAGCAGCTCATGCCCCGCAGCCGCACGCCGAGCAGCATCACGGTGCACCCCGTCGCGCTCTTCTCCATCCTCGACCACTACCTGCGCCGCACGGACGACCAGCCGCGCGTCATCGGCACGCTCCTCGGCACGCGCTCGCCCGACGGCACGCAGGTGCACGTCCGCTCGTCGTTCGCCGTGCTGCACAGCGAGAACGACGAGCAGGTCGCCGTCGACATGGAGTACCACCGCACCATGTACGAGCTCCACAGCCGCGTCACGGCCAAGGAGGCTATTGTCGGCTGGTGCGTGCTTGCGTCCCCTGCTCATCTCATTGGCGCACGACCGACCGACCGCCGCGGGCAGGTACTCGACGGGCTCGAATCTCAACACGTACTCGGCCCTGATCCAAAATTTCTACTCGCAAGAGACGGCGCCGCATCAGGCCATCCACGTCGCGCTCACCACGGGCGCCGAGGAAGGCGAGGAGCCGGGCGTGCAGGCGTTTGTCAGGTGCGCCGCATTCTCTCTCAGTCTGTTGCGGACAGATACCAATCCCAAGCCAAAACCAGCTCCCCAGTAGGCGTCTTCCCCAAACCCGAGAACTGCATATTCGTCCCCGTCCCCGTGCGCCTGCAGTACCAAGAGAGCGAGCGGAGCGGGCGTACGTTCTTCCCTCATAGAGCTGTTCCCCGCGATAATAACGCACCCGCGCAGTGGATCTGCTCACGCAAACCGCCCTCGCGCCAAACTCCACGACCGCGCAGCCCGTGACGTCCATCGCGAACCTCGACGCGACGCTCAGCACCGTCTCGCAGATGCTCGACCGTGTGCTGGCGTATGTGCGGCAGGTGCTCGCGGGCGAGGTCGAGGGCGACAAGGCGCTCGGGCGGTATCTCATGGACACGCTCGGCGTGGGCCCGATCAGCGAGAAGGGCGGCGAGGACAAGGCGTTCAATACATCGCTCCAGGTAATCGTTCTCCGTTTTTTGCCCCCGCCAAGCTGACTCGTTCCCACCTCAGGACACGCTGATGATCTCGTACCTCGCGAACCTCGTGCGGTCGCAGGCCGAGGTGTCCACCCGGCTGGCGCTCGTCGCCGCATGAGTGCTTGCGGGATGGGAGAGACGATCGATCTACGAGGGCGGGGCGTACTAGCTGTTGAAAATTCTCGAATGCTGTAAATCATGCCGTGCAGCAAGTATCTCGCCGAGCGGCCAGGTGTTTGCCGGCCCGTCCCGCACCTCGTCCCAGCCGTCGCCGTCCTCCGCCAGCACCCCGGTGCGCAGCCGCGCGCACTTGCGCACCGCGGCGTCGACCAGCGCGCCGCAGACGTGCAGCAGGATCTGCTGCGCGGCGTACGGCCCGATCGAGTTGAGGCGCACGGCAGCGGAGAGGAGCGAGCGCGCGTGCAGGTAGAGGTGCAGGTGCTGCGTGCGCTCTGCCTTGAATGAGCACACATAAGAATCGGGCGCGGCAGTGCGCACCTAACGACAGCCCGAGCGCCGCGCACAGGATGCCCCAGCACACGGGGAGGTGCGCGTGCGCATCGCGCTCGCCGCGGCGCACGGTGAGCTTGAACGCGTCGACGAGCGCGGCCATCGCGGCGGCCTCGGGCGCGGCGGCGGGGAGGGCGGACGCGGCGTGCCCCGGCGGGCGCGCGAAGCCCTTGGCGTAGAGCGAGAGCAGCGCGACGCCCTGCGACGCGGACGCGCGGCGCGCGACGTGGTTGAGCGTCGTGCACTCGTAGAGGCCGTCGAGCGCCTTAAGGAGCGCGAGCGTGCAAGGGGGGGCGGCGGCGCCGGTGCGCAGGCGGCCGACGGCCTCGTGGGCGTCGGAGACGAAGGGGAGGGCGGAGGGCGCGTAGGTGTTGAGGCTGTCGCGCACGAAGGCGGCGATGGTGTCGCTCTTTAGGGTGGGCGTGGCGGACTGGGGCGGCGGCGCGCCGAAGCCGTGGGCGAGGAAGGACTCCAGGCCGGAGGAGGCGACGAAGGCGCCGGTGGGGAGGTTGCTGTCTGAGAGGAGGAGTAGCAGGTATGCTTCATCCATTGCGATTTCGATTCCGATAATAATATTCGGCGGTCAGCGGGAAGCGATAACACGATCACGTGTGTGATATTGGAGACAATAAAGGCAGTTTCCGCTTTAGGCATTCGGTGAAGTGCGCGATTGCCAGCGAGGACGTACGGGCTTCTTAGCTATGTAGAAATGTTTAATATAGTCCGAAGCATATAAGTCGGAACAGCTCCAATTTTTCCAGGCGGGGCTCAGTCCGCCCACCAAATGCAATCGCCCTAAAACCTCTGAAACTTTGACATGTTTTGTATCATAGCTCAGTCTAGATGGGAGCGTTGAGTGTGCTTAACCCGGAAACTTATCGACAGAGTCTCGGCACTTGGCCTTCCCATTATATCTTGTGAAAATGCACTTTCCAAGACCTGGTCACTGAGACAGCTGCAGCTGGGCTGCGTTGCCGGGGCTTACCCTGGCTTCCGTTGATTGAATCCATCAGTAGCATAGACGTTGTTCATCTGAAGCGATGCTATAGACACCTGATGTATCATGGTCCATGAAATAACAGCAAAATTCTCTACGAAAGGACTGCGGAACTTGAATGATCTTAGTAGTATATATTCGTAGACATGAAGGAGAACGGCGAGAATCCGCTATTCCAGGAAGCCTTATTCTTCCGGAACTTTAACTCGACATCGTGGGCGCTCTAGGCGACGTGATTCTTGTCTGGAAGTTTAGACTAGAACACTCTGGAATCTGGATCGATCTACACGCGAAATTCCAGGGAAAACCTTGAAAAAATCCTCATGGATGCCATCGGATAAAAAGGAATTTACGCGGTATAATGGGAGCTCTCTGATCATGACGCGGGGGATGTACGCATGTGGGCGCTTCGGGGTCGGCACGCGTCGGTCGCGTGACGTCAAGCCAGTGATGTCATTGCTATGGCACCGCCACCTTCCAGTCGTACAAAAGGGCTCGTCCGTCTCAGCGCCGCCATCCGACCCCGACTCACTCCCACTTTACCCCACCCACCCACCACAGCCCCACCACCACAATGGCCAAGACCAGCAAAGTCCTCTACAAGCCCGACCCCCAGTCCACGGACGAGTACACCATCATCGTCAACACGGAGGAGGTATGTCTGTCCATTTCATACTAATCGCGTACCGGATCTGGCTCAACTCGCTCTATTTTTGCAGTACCTGAAGTGGAAAGACGGTGGTACGTCCCTCTTCCCCCGATCGCGCCCGATCTTCAATTGACCCATCTTTCTGCCCCGCAGACACGTAAATGCCACCGCCTCTGTGTAGCCACCGATCGCCCCAACTGACCCCCACGCAGCACGATACCACTCGCCGAAGTCGTAGACTGTGAGCAGCCCCCTCCCCAACCGGTCACACGAGCACCCTCTCACCTGCGCGCGCAGCCTTCGAAGTCTTCTTCTCCGCGCAGGGCGCCCAGGGCGTCCTCGGCAAAGCCTCCCACCAGCAGCTCGACACCACCTTCGGCACGCACAAGGACGTCGATGTCGTTGCCGCCATCCTCAAGGACGGCCGGCCGCAGGGCACGGAGGGCGTCGCGTCGAACGCCTTCACCGGG
Source organism: Mycena belliarum (assembly GCA_029282135.1). Lineage (NCBI taxonomy): Eukaryota > Fungi > Basidiomycota > Agaricomycetes > Agaricales > Mycenaceae > Mycena > Mycena belliarum. The sequence continues at coordinate 160,464 of JARJCN010000014.1, forward strand.
TCCAATCCCTCGCGGGGCGCCGCCGGTCTCGGAGGCGCCGGCGGCCGGTAGGAGGTGTACTTAGCGCACGTTGTCGCGACGATTTGAGCCAGCACAAAACAAATAATAATGTACTATCATCTGCACTCTGACATTGCTGCGGTCCCTCGCATTGAGTTTGCACGTCGCGTTCGCAGTTTGCACACTGAAAGTGCTCTATGGGAGTGAATCAAGTTATGATCGGGCCAGTGCGCCACATTTGCCTTGCTGAGAAATATGTCGCCCATCGCTTTGACGCGGCTGCGTAGAGCAAGACTCAGCAAGTCGGTCTGACATATTGTTTTCACTTGTCGAGAACAGATGAAGGATAGGGGCATTTTTATCTGGGGACCGTGACATCGAGTAGGCTAGAATATCCCGAGTCACTGTCAATCTCCCAGGATCGTGTATGTTATATGGGAATGAATGCCTAGGAGGCATTCACCCAAAAGGAATTGGGATTCAAGTTGTTCTGCAGCTCGAAGGTCACTGCAGTGACTTCCTGTATGGGCTTGCCCTGGCTTGCCAGTGGTTTGTGTGTAACCGATGCTGAGAGTGTTCAGGGCTCAGCGCTCAGCGCTCAGACTCCAAGTGAAGTGTACTCGGTGTCAATCATTTCGTTGATAGAGCGGCGTACAACTCTTTGCGGGATTTTCGGCGAGGTTGGCTACCAAGGTCGGTGATCGATTTCTTGTGCCGGACAGGAAGAGGGTCTATCTTGCTTTGACCCCAGATTTGGCAGCCCATCCAGAGCAGTGTATGCGTGCACGCGGACGAATGAGAAAAATTCGAGGTGGGATAGAAGTATTTCGTCGTTCGACAACAAGGCTGCGGCAGCAACTTGTTGTTCTCACCGCCGCCGCGATACCGTTGTTCTGTGCAGCTCAATTATCCGGCCCAGGCGCGAGCGAAGCACCGTTGCCCGACGGAGCTCGTTTCCGATGTTGAAGGTCATCGTCAATCGGTGTCTGTCAGATTGTCGCCAATACTAGCCAGTGGGCTCGAGTCGAGAGTCGAATCGGTCGATGCTCAAAAAGGGGTCGAAGCAGCAGTGCGCGCTCGTTCCGCGTAAGAAAAGGGCGGCGCAGCGGCAGAGTAGAAGCGAGGCGCCGTGGCAGCCGCTCGAACGCTCGAGAATCGAGGTTGAAAAAGCATGGGAAGGGTGGGAAGGGTGAGAAGCCGGAAGCGGCATCATACGGCGAATCGTCGATCAGTGTTATGCCGCGGCCGCGATGCCGCGATGCCGGCACAGCCACGGTGTTCGAGCTTTCAACCACAACCCTCGGAAATCTTGAGGGCCGGGAGAGGATACGGGGAAGGTTTTGGTCAAGGAAGTGACGAGGGAGTTGTGGGGTTGCTGCAAGAAAATTAGGGTCAGTGGGGGGGAAAGGTTATAGCGCGAGGCAGGAGAAACTATTGGCTGAGGTGGGGGAGATCGGAAGTTTGAGGGTCTGGCACGGAAAGTTGAGTCGAGTGCAACGGAAAAGGGGGAATTCGTCAACGGGCGGGGAGATGCCGGTGGGATGGGGGCGGAGTCGATGATGGTCGAGGGGTCGAGAGCTCGGAGCCGCGACTGAAGAGGAGGGACGTGATGCACACAGGGCGTCTAGGAGACGCACTGAGAGGACGGCGGCGCTTCAGGCGGGAGGCGGCACGGAAGGGAGAGATGTCTGGCTGCGGAAGGGTGAGGCGTCGATAGAAGAACTAGGAGTCGAAGAGTGGGTGTCGATGGCGGCGAGGAGAAGAAAAGGCGAGCAGGACGGTGTGATTTGGTGAAGAGGTGAGATGGAGATTTCGGTGGAGGTCGATGGCTGTTCAGTGAAGACCATTTCGACGGAGGGATAGGAATTCGGAGGGGGGCAAGATGGAAGCAGGAGGCAGGCGCACCGAGACACTCGTTGTGTCAGCCGCATCCAGTTATACTCCCCGTGGCTGTGCCAGTAAGCAAGCGCACACGCGACGCAGGCAGGCACAGACGGGTCCCCGTACTTTGAGCGTTTATTGCCTTTCTGGGGTGCGATGATGACTCCTAGGACTCCGATGATGAGATCGATATCGCTGTCGCCGAGCCAGAGCGGTGCTCGCCTATCATGGGCCGAACCAGACCATTCAATACGTCTACATTTATACCTCAGCCTGCCAGCTCAATGCCGCCTGGCCTGCTCCTGTCCCTTGTCTCTTACGACCACGCACCCCAGGTCCCAAAGTACAACACGGCAATTCCTTATCACTATATATTAGATAAATATCCCGCCGGTCAGTGTACAGCCTACTCTACGCCCCCTCCGCCTCCGGATCCTCCATCCACAGCGGCAACACGTGCCCCATGCGGAGCACTTTTGTGCGCAAGTACTTATCGAGGTCCGCGCCGTGCACGCTGTTCCCGCCGATGAGCGTCGCGCCCGCGACCCGCGGCACACCGTCGCGGTCCTCCCACACCTCCGCGCCGTGGGGGAGCATCAGCGCGGGGTTGCGCGCCTGCCAGCTGCGCGGCACCATCGGCACGCGCTCCGCGACGACCAGCCCCTCCTTCTGCAGCGCCTCGACCTTGTCCGGGTTGTTCGTCAGCAGGCGCACGCCCTCGCCCGCGGAGCCCGCCGCGCCGCCCCCGAGCCCCAGGTCGCGCAGGATCGCCGCGGCGATTTCGTACCCACGCTCGTCCGCGCCGTGCCCGAGCAGCAGGTTCGCCGTGACGGTGTCGTGGCCCAGGTCCTGCAGGTTGTACGCGCGGATCTTGGAGAGGAGCCCGATGCCGCGGCCCTCCTGGCGCAGGTACACGACCGCGCCGCGCCCGGGGATGCGGGCCGGTGGGCCGCCGGCGAGCGCAGGGACGGCCAGCGGCTGGGAGATGAGGCGCAACGCCTCGTCGAGCTGCTCGCCGCAGTCGCAGCGCATGCTGCCGACTGTCTCGCCCGTGAAGCACTCGGAGTGGATGCGCACGAGCGGGGAGGGGATGCCATCATTGATGGCGGGTGGCAAGTCGCCTGTGGGCACCGAGGCGCGGCGAAAAGTGGGGGACAGGCGCCCGATGTACGCGCCGCGCGTTATGCGGTCCATCTCGGTCTCATTGTCGCCCCACACGGCATCGAGCGAGCGCGATCGGATCGGCGGTGCGGACACAGCTTCCTCCGCCGGGTCGGAGTACTGTGCGGGGTCGATGACGATGGCGAGGTGCTCCTTGCCGTCACGGTTATTGTGATACAGGTGGAGGAACGCAGGACCGTGGGGGGTGGGTATCCGGGTGCGTGCCATGCATTTGACCTCAACCGGCTTCGGGGGCTCCGGCGCGACCGGCTTCGCGTGTGTCCTGGAGTCCGTGTCCGCTGGAGCGGCCACGGAAGACCGACGCTTCCTGGGAGATGGGAGCGGCGTACCCGTATTGTCTCGAGAGCTATCGTTTTCTTTTGCGTCCTCCGGGATGAGCCCTTCCTGTATGCGCTGCCGGCGCGGTGCTTGTCGGCTAACGTATGCGAGATGGCGGCGCGGCTGCTGTTTAGGGTCGTCGGGGGACCATTTTGTCCAGTCCCATGAGCCCTGGTGCTGCGGCAACATGACTCCCGGAAAGAAATCATGGTGGTAGTGGTTGCGGGTAACATGGGGTCCGGATGCTGTATTTTGGTTGAGCGATGTAGGGCACAACGAATGTGAACGAACCTGCTGCTGCAGCAATCATGAGGGGGTCGAGCGCTGCGTCCCGGCGGGAGAATTTCGCTTTCGGAGATTGTGGAGGAGTGGGCGCGGTGAGCATCTCCAAAAGCGCAGCGTCGGCGGCGTCGTTGGAGTGGGAGTGCATCTCGGCCACGAGAAACTCCGGAGGGTTTATAACGGGGACCGCGAGGGTTTGAAAGGTCTAGAGATCTTTAGAAATCGGTCGGCCGAGTCAGCCTCAGTCCGAAATGAGTGTCGCAGATGATAGTCAGCGGGAAAAGGTAAGCGGATCACGAGCCACTCAGCTTTCCTTTCCGCACTGCAACCAACCCAAAACCAACTGTTCTACCTTGCACCCAGTCAACGTTAGTCAACTTCAATCCTCAGGCCTCAGCGCTCAGCGCTCAACGTTCAACTTGGGTGAACTTTACCGGTGGTGCAAAGGAACTCTTCAGCATATATAACCAATTGAGAACCAGGGACGACGACCACGATCTTGTGCTTCACTCGCGGAATCAAGTTATTTAACGTCGCTCTGCTAACTGCCCCTCGAAGCTAACCCAATCACATTTCTAACCTTTCTCCCATCCCCTCGTTCCCTGAGAAAAGGCGGGGCCTCCTATACTGCAAACCGATCTCCTAGTTCCCCTCATTTCATCGGCGCAACCGATCTTCTATGCGAACATCGTCGCGCAAACATCAATGTGGCCTGCCTTCATGATTTATGACCAAGGACTGAAACACGGTGGTAGCGCCGTGCCCTTCGACGCGAAAGTCCGATGCTTTCGCTTCTGTCGTCGCGATCGACAATAAAAGCGGCTCCTGACTTGCGTTTCTCCTCGGTCGCTCACGAGTCCTCCTGTGGCCAGGATTTGATATGGTGCTCCGTGATGACCCCAGATCGTACAAATAGAGACAGGTAATCCTGGGCACGCGAACCCCTACCCTCCACCGACTTGGGGTGTGCAAAAATGGCAGCGTTCCCGGGCACACCACAGGTCCGTCTACCGCCTTTCTGTCGACATTCGACCAACGTTCCGAGTCCTCTAGGCAGCCTTGCGGATTACCAGCTTGTCGGTCTTGATATACGATTTCCTCATCACCATCCCCAGGTGAGTAACCTCTGCGATTTGTCTCTACACAAATGAAACCCAAGTCCCCAGTGAAGTCCGCCTCTACAAACGACAGGCGTCCGTCCTCAGGCCGTCCCTGGCGTGCATATTCTTCGTACTCGCGCGGTATATCGGGTTGCTCTACATCTGCTGGGTGTCGTTCGTGTTCTTCGGAAAGGACTGGACAGACACCGCGTGCGCGCGCGTCGCGCCGGTGTAAGCTTCAGCACACCTCCTCATTCCAAATCAAGCCGATGATGACCGGGCACCTAGTGGGGCAGTCCTGCGGGGCTTCGTCAGCAGCATCTCCGCTGCTGTCTTCATATGGCGCACTTGGGCCATCTGGGGCAAAAACCGTGTGCGCGTCCGCTCCCCCCCTGTGTACTTGGCTGCTGCTGACAGGCGCCCCCAGTACATCTGGATGGGCATGACCATCGTCCTCATCCCTGTGACGGTATTCTCGTACGCGCCGGGGCTGATCCAGATTCCTGTGGTCGTCAACGGCGGGTGCACGGCGGTGTCTCGGAGCGGTGGGGTGCTGTCGCATAAGTGGACGTTTGCCCTGGTCAATTTGGTGCGCACTTCCACCTTGAACGGGTCGTACAGGTGAGTTTTACTTGCGGTCCAGATCTTCGACACACTTGCGTGTACCCTCGGATCTATTCCTCTGATTCGGAACGTTCACCAGGGAGCGAGGTGAGACTAGCGCTTGTCGGCAAGGTCGTTACATGCTCACTATAGTTTCAGCCGTGTTTCCGGAATTCTGCTCGCGGAGTGAGCATAGCTGGAGTTCATGTTCGCAAATACTAATCCTCCCTCAGTGGTCTCGGATATTTTGTGATAGCTGTCGTCATGCAAACATTTAACCTGGTATTCTTGCTGAGCACCGTGCGTCGGCAAATCCGTCACTCACGTCCTCGCTAACTCGTCTCTACAGGACACAGCGAAGCAGGGCACGATGCTCACGCTGCAAACCATCGTCACTTCCATCCTCGCGCAGCGCATCAGTGCGTTCCTCTCTATCTACTTCCGCGCACATTGATCTCTCCGCAGTCACCTCGCTCTCCGAACGTACCTCGAGCGTACAGTCCTCGCAGCACGAATCGCGCTCGCTTTCCGGCGCGCAAAGCTCGCGCTGGCGCCGCAGCCGCCCGCCCCCGATGCCGATCCGCTCGTACGGCGTCGGGACGGGCACCACGGCGCCGGACGCGGAGGTGGAGGCCGAGGAGGGCCGCTCGCAGATCGAGATGATCAAGGTCGAGGTAACGACCGAGACGCTGCGCTCCGGGAGCATCGACGGGCACGGCGGGCCGCGCTCCTTCAATACATTGACAGACCAGAAAATCTCGTATGCGGGGTAGCACCCGGATACTTTGCTGGATTGTGATTGCCCAATGACTGGGCAGTGTGCCTGAATTTGTAAAGCAATATCAATCGTGCGTTGCCAGAAATTATTCGGAATCGTTCTGTGCAGCCAACGTTAGGGCAGTTGTAGAACCTTGCAGCAGCCTTCAGCTGCCCCACTCGGGTTGTGCTGATCGCCGCGGCCTGTACAATATTTCCCTTCATGTTCAGACGCGTCTCAGGATATCGGGTATCGTTTCTCCGTAATCCTTCTAGCTTCAGCGTAGTGTCGGATGCACCATGCGCCGCGTCGATTGCCGTCAGTAATGGAATGTTCCCCATTCAATAATCGGTCGTTCTGAACCAAGCGGTACCGGTCGGCGGCGACGACGGTCAATAACGGAACTGGCTGGATCTTTCGATCTTCGTTGCGGGATGATTTCGTGATGGTGAAATAAAATAGCTACGTTACTGTTACTGCAGGTTACAAGCTCAATAAACTACGTCCTTTTTTCCTTTGCTCGATGGCTGAATCACGCTGAATCGATGTTGAGGAAGTGGCTTGAAAGTTTGAACCACGGAGGATGCCTGCCTGGCGCCTAACATTGCTTATGTACATCATGTTCAGCCATCAATGCATCACGGTCGGGAGATCGGGCCGGTGTGACGGAAGCAAGTCTGTCGGATTTTTGTGATCCATGATTGTTCTTCACTTCCAACTTGTACTGCGCGCTATGCCCTAAGCGCATGCATCTACTCCCTCTCCCGCTGGCTCTCCTCCTCCTCGCCCTCCTTCCTATGTCAGTCCACCACCCTGCCCCCGTCTTTGCTAACAGTCTGCTCCAGCCTTTCTGCTGCTCCGACATCTGCCCTCCAGACTGACGAAGATGCCAGTGCTGACGCTTCCGCGAAGCCCTCATCCAGCCTTTTGTCCCGAATCGTTGGATCGCGTGTCCCTGCATCGCACGCCCTCTCGACGACTAACCGCGCAACGTCCCACAAACCCACTGCTAAACCCACCGCCGCAACCACGAAGCACCGTCACGGTGCAGCCACTACGAGCGTAGCAGCAAACGGCCAGATCACCCTGCGCCCAGGCAATCCGACGCACCCCGTCCCTGTCCCCATCCCATCGTTCGCGCACACCCACCACCCGCGACCGCGGCCCTCGCGCGGCCCGCCCATCGCGGCGCTCGTGCTCGAGATCCTCGGCGCGCTCGCGGGGTGCTTGTTCCTGCTCAGCATCATGCGCTGCGTGTACAGCTACAATCGCACACCCGCGCGCGACCGCATCTCCGCCATCTTGCACCGGCACCAGCTGCAGCGCGAGATGGAGGAGCTCGAACGCAACCCGCCCAACCCGCGCCGCTCGCTCGTGGAGCCGCCGCCGCCCTACATCCCCCCGCCACCGTCGTATGGGCACGGCGGTGACCGCGACCTACTAGGCCACAGCCCTGCCGCCTCGCTCGACGAGGACGCGCACGCGCACGGGCAGACTAACCCGCTTCACCCCAATGGATAATTTTGGCGTGGAAACAAACAACCACCCGGCATGTATTTTTAGTGGAGGGATGCGGCGCTATCGCTATGTCCACCCTGCTGTGCACAGACGCGTCCCTGCGTTCGTTCGGACTGATAGCGCCGCGCACACGACGACGTATCGGCTCTGGAATCTGGATGCGGTATGGACTCGAATGTGTACACTGGTCTGTATCACATGGACTGGCCAGGACTGGCCCGACGGACGGAGTAGTACGATGCTTATGATTTATCTTAGCTCACATTGGCGAGTACACGCCCGGCCGCTAAATGAAGCTTTGTATCTACACACGGCGATGTGGACTTGTCGCGAAGTCCGGGCTTCATGGAAAATTTGTGTGTTTGGGCTGTTGAACGGTGACCAGATTGAGGCAGCCAATCATTGGATCACGGCGGCGAGATGCTAGATCTCCTGAATTCAGAACTCTGTCTCCCTCCCCAAGCCCGTTGGCTGGCGCGTTGAGATGCTTTCGAGAACGGGTCGTGCAAAGAGAGGACGCGACGACGAGGACATTGACAAAACAACAATAAGCACAGCGCGCCGGGCCGACGGAATCCTCTCACTTGAAGATCGACAACTGCCAACACCGACGAACCATGGCGGCTGAGCCACCGCACAATCAGCCCACCGTCGCCGCTTACACGAGGTACGTACGCCCGCAGTCGCGAAGAGCGGACGAGACGCGATGTTAATCTGGCTTCGTGTACGTTTAGCGTGCGCCCGCAAACACGCCAGAAGATCATCGAAATTCTCGCCGGAAACGCCAATGGATGTCTCCAGGAGCTGGGCTACACCCCCGGGCTGCGCGAGCGGGTGCACTTTCTCGAGGAGGTGCGCCACACGCCACTGTGCTCGGCATATACTCATAGTATCGTATCCAACAACCAGGAGCTAAAGCAGGCGCAAATGCGCGCGGCGACGTACCAGGGGGAGAACGTGAAGCTATACGCGGACAACCGCCAGCTGCTCGCGGACAACGACGCGATGCGCACGCATCTCAGGACGTATGAGGAGCTGCGCGGGCTCGAGGGCGGACAGCTGCTCAAGGCGTATACGCAGCTCGCGGACCAATACCAAGACGCGGTGCGGGCCTTGCAGCGCTACACAGGCCTGCAGGATGCAGGCGCGCAGGCGGGGTTGCCACAGCAGCAGCTTCCGGGGCCTCAGCAACAGGTGTTGATGCCTCAGCAGCAGGGTCAGGCGGTCCCGATGTCGGGTTTTGTCCCTCAGCAGCAGGTTATGGTGTCTCAGCGGCATTCCTCCGTTCCCTCGCCCCAGGGATCCGCTCTTTTCGCGCCACAGGCTTTTGCGCCGCAGCAGCAGCCCATACAACAAGGTTTTGTTACCCAGGCACAAAGTTTTGTGGGACCATCGGTGCGGACAAACGGTGAGTGTTTCTGGCGGTCGCCTCTCTTCTGTGCTAAACGAGTGTCTTAGGCGTTGCTAGCCAGGTATCTTCTCCGCTCAACATCCTCAGACGAGTGCTGACTCTGATTTGTGCAGCAACCGTTCCGGCGCTCATCGGCACCAGGACCCCCACTCATGCAGTCGCCACTGGGCACGTCGTCTCAGCAGGGCTTCCCCGGATGGCCCTACACCCAAGCGGGGTACCCCTCTCAGCGCGTCAACTCACCAACGCAGCGCATAAGCTCTGCGCCCCTCAGGCCTCTCCCCGGCCCACCGACGCCCACCTCCGCCCCCGCCGCCCCACATCCGATGCTTGGTGCATACGCTACGTCGATCGCCACAGGCGTGCAGCACCGCCGGCCGAGCGCGTCCGGCTCGGGCTCCGGTGCGGGCACGCCCCCAATCAGCGCGCTGCCGCTGAATCTGCAGAACTTCGCGCCCCCGCCGCGTAATGCGTCCGCGGCGTCTTCCCATGCGCGGCACGCGCCCGTCGCGGGGCCATCTACTCTGTCGTCTCCCACCGTGGCGCCGATAGCGGAAGCGACACCGTCCACGACAGGGTTCGTCGCGGAACCGTCGCCCATCGCGATCCCATCCGTGCCGACGCCCTCTACGCCTGCGTCCGTGCCTCCGCCCACACCACCGGAGCAGCTGCAGATGCAGGCTGATGGGCCACCGCTCAAGGTGGAGCCGCAGGAGGAGCACCCACCCCATACGCCGCAGCCACCGCCACAGCCACAAGATCCAAATTCCCCGCCCGAGGCGCAGGACGCGCGCACGCCGCCCGAGGCGCACGAGGCGATCACGCCGCCGCCGAACGGGCCCGCCGCGACACCCGCTGTCGTGCTCGCATCGGACACGCTCAAGCGCACGAGCCCCGACGCCGATGGCGAGGACCCACGTAAGCGCGTGCGGGGGGAGCTGGAGGTGAAGATGGAGGTAGACGAACGGCTGGGCGAGCAGGAGGCCGCAGATGACGAGGACGACGACGAGGACGGGAACGAGGAGGGGTACATCGAGATTGGCCCGGACGGGCTGCGCACGGTCGCCGACTGCGTGAGCGCGGTGTTCTCGGACTTTGAGGACGGGCTGGGGTGCCAGTTCTGCATGTGGGTGCTCCGTCCCTTGTTGATTTTTCTTTGCGAGTCTCTGACGAAGTGCGACTCGCAGGGCCCGCTATCAGAAGGACTTGGGGGAGGGCGTGTCGAGCGAGCGGCCGCAGAGCTTCACGGGGGCGTCGATGGAGGTGTTGGCCGCACATTGCGAGGCGGTGCATGCGTATGCGTGGAACCTGTTGCGCGAGAATGTGTAGCTCGCGCTCACGCTCCGGTTTTTTTTGTCAGTACACGTACTAATCAACTACAGCTGCTATCTCTATTTCTTGGGTGCGAGTTCGCACTGTATTCTATGCGTGTCATTCAGTATTCGCGCAGGCAGGCCGGGCTGAGCTGAGGGCTCGGCGACACTGCGGGGAAGTAACGTAACTCGTTTGATACGCGCAGACGGGGATCAGAGAACCTGATCCACCGCCTGCAGCCCAGAAAGGTAATTTTAATTGCCTTCGAACGATCTTCAGGCCTTCAGGCTCAGCTTGAAGCTAAAACTTGACTTGAAGCCAAAATGTCGCCTGCCTTTACGGGGTCTCGTGATCTCTGGAGACGCGTCGCGTTGGTTGTATTTGGTGTGTTGCTTGCACTGCCACAAATACCTATAAAGTGGCTGACCCCTGTGGCTGACAGTCTCGTCGCTCCTTCCCTCCTACTTCCATCATCCCACCATCCCCCACTTCACCCCCTCCTTCCCTTTCGTCCGACTTCTCTACCTCCCACCACACCGTTCGCCTCCCGCGCCCCCCTCCCCACTGTCCTTTCGATCACTCCCGTCTCCCTTATCGACTCATACATGCCGTGCTCCGACTCCCCCGCTGACTCGACGCCCCGCGCCCTTTCCTCGCCACTGTCTCCCTTCCTTTCGAAATCTCGCCCTTCCACTCCACCATCATCTTTTCCTTCGACTTTCGTGTTGCTCCCTCCCTTCCCCTCTGCTCTCCTTCGATATTGTTTGCGATTCGCCGCGCTGAGATTTCCCCATTTCCCCCTTCTCCGTGTCTTCTGACCACCTTCTCTCTATCATTAGCCCCGTGCCTCCCCGCTCGCACACTCCCTCTCCCCGTTTGCTTCGCCACGGACTGGCCCTCCGACCCTTCGTTCCCTTTCGCTTTCAGTTGTCGACCTCTCCTGCATTCGTCGACACGCCGCCTCACCCTTCCCTTCGACAACTCCTGTGTCCGTTGACGCGCCACCGACACCCATCCCTTCGATATTTCCTGCGTCCGTCGACACGCCACCTCACCCTTCCCTTCGACAGCTCCTGTGTCCGTCGACGCGCCACCGACACCCATCCCTCCAACATCCCTCCCTCGCCTCGACATCTCCTGCGCCCGTCGACACGCCACCGACACCCATCCCTTCGACAACTCCTGCGTCCGTCGACACGCCACCCCACCCTTCCCTTCAACAACTCCTGTGTCCGTCGACACACCACCGACGCCTATCCCCTCCCTTCCCTTCGACATCTCCTGCGTCCGTCGACACGCCACCGACACCTTTCCCTCCGACATCCCTCTCCTCCCTTCGACATTTCCTGTGTCCGTCGACACGCCACCTCACCCTTCCCTTTGACAACTCCTGTGTCCGTCGACGCGCCACCAACACCCATCCCTTCGACATCTCCTGCGTCCGTCGACACGCCGCCTCACACTTCCCTTCGACAAATCCTGTGTCCGTCGACGCGCCACCGACACCCATCCCTCCGACATCCCTCCCTCCCCTTCGACACCTCCTGCGTCCGTCGACACGCCACCTCACCCTTCCCTTCGACATCTTCTGCGTTCGTCGACCCCTTCCCCCCGTCGACACCTCGCCTTTCCGTCGCGCCTCACCTGAGGCTACCTCTTCCTTCCCCTCCGCCCTCGCCCTCCGACGCCACTGTCTTGCGTTTTCTCCACTCGTTTTCTCACCATTCTATCAACGCGTTCACTGAAATCTCCTTTCTTCCACAGCTGCTTCTCACTCTCATCCTATCCACCTACCCTCAACCTCCGCACCATCCTTTCCCCTCGCCATCTATCTCTACCAATCTCCACTTCGGACAACTGAGTCCCTTCTGCGCACGTCACAATTCCTCTCCCAAGATTACCGCAAGATCATCTGTTCCTCGATCCGTTTTCCCTTCCCTAAGCCGCCACCTCCTCTGACGCTATTTCTTATCTGTCTGCCGCGACTCCCCTCTACTTCGTACCTGCCCGTCTATCACCCTCGCTGTTACCGGCGCCTCTCATCTGCGCCGACTTCGAGGCTCCAGGCTCCTTGCTTTATCATGGCTGTCTTTTTGGGTCTTTCGTGTCTGCGGCAAGTTTCATCTTACCAAACCGTTTCCACGTCAACTGCCCACCGAATTCATGAAGACCTCGTCGTTCCCTCGAGCCCTGGATCTCTTGCGTCTGTTGACTTCGCCGGCACTCACACGTTTTCACACCGCGAGGAAGAGGGCTACATCAAGAAGACGGGCGAAGCAGATTGGAGGGGGGGTGGAGCGCGGTGCCGGGGACTTGAAGGTGCAAGTGGGACACAAAACCGTTCTTGTACATGTAATGCGAATTGGTGTTGGCAGTGGACCGTGTTGCCAGTGCTAGTGAGCCTGAGAGAGTAAAGGACAACGGCATCGGCCGTCCGCGTCAGGTTTGGCCAAACATCATCAATCATCGCGCTTAAGTTCCTGTCCTCAACGCACCCTAACGCACCCTAACGCACCTTATTACAACACCGCGTTGTCGAAGCCTGCCGGCGCTGAATGGGCTCGCTAGAGATATGTCGAACAACTTCAATAAGTAAGCCCGCGTGGTGCCCACTGCTCGATAATTCCAGCTACGAAACTTTGTCCCGCACCATTGAGTTTGAACGCCTGCCTTCCGTTTCTGGGCGCGCAGCCCAGATCTTTCTCCCAATCCCGCGTGTGCCCCACGCAGTGCGTGCGCTAACACATTTTCCACAAAAGCCCCGCGGTCGGTTCCGAACGCATCGCAAACCAGCCCACGGACTACAAATATGTGATCCCCGGTGCGATCCTCATGGACGGCTTGTTGCACTCCTTCTGCCTCGGGTTCGTCCTCGCGCTCGGTCTCAAGTACTGGGAAGACGCAGAAGACTCTCTGCGCAAGCGCTTTTTCGTCATGACCGTTGTGTTCCTCTCTATGTAGGTCCCGCTTCAACTTTGTGGCGTGACGCGTCGACGTCGACGCGGCTCGCAGCGCGCAAACCATTCTTCAAGACTACAAGGTGTGGACGGTCGCGGTGGTGCATCGGCCCTGGGTGAGTCCACGGCTCGCAAGTGTGCTTTGCTAAAAGAATCCCAAGGCTGGCAGCCCCCTGCTGTGCGTGGACTTCTTCGTCAACGGGGCAATTTCCTTGATGTGCGAGGCGTTTTACATCCGACGTTGTTGGAAGGTGCGGCCTTTTTTGATGGCGGTTATGGATATTGATTGTCTTGCCAGTTGACGGGCAAGAGCCCGTGGGCGCTGTACCCTATGATAATGCTCTGGATGACAACCATCGGTGCCCAGTTTTACGTTGTAAGTATCTCCATCGTTCACTTCCTCTTTGCGATCTTATAGTACGTGGTCCAGACCATCACCCTCGGCCTTGAATTCTGGCACTTCTCGATGAAATCGGTGGTAGCTGGTCGATATCCTTGTTTGCGAATGTCGGCCTGACTACTTCTGAAGCTCCCTCCGAGCATAGAGCATCTGCTCCGAAACGTGAGCATCCGCACCTCCAAAGCAGGTGGACGCATTTATGGATCTAAACCGGTAGACCTTGTTTGTGTTTTCGTATTGGGTCGGTGGATGTACTAGTCAGTGAATCCTCCCCTCCCAGCCTCGAACGCATCTACATAACCTTTCTGAAGTTCTTGATATCACGGTCGCCGCCATAAGTATGTTTTAGCCATTCCACTCGCCGTATCTGACCTTACATCAGTGATAACTTGCCTCATCAAATCGAAGACGGGCCTGGAGGCCTCGAACTCGGTCGTCCACCGGGTCATTTTATTGACGCTGGAGACGGCCCTCCTGCCCTCGATATCGATGGTCATCGCTGTCATCATCATCCACGGAGCGCCTAACCGAGTAGGATTTGTCTTGAGGGCGAAGGACGAGCTAAGCCTCCATCTCTAGGGCCACAACGACGACCTTATCCTGTTCTTCGTGTTCATCACTGCAAAACTGTACGTCTCGACTCTCCACACACTGACCCCAGTCGATCTGACCTCAGCGACTCTAGCTACGCGATCGGCTTGCTCCGGACTCTGTACGCTCCCCGTACCCCGGACATTCAGGCAGACTAAACTGACAAATTCTCAGAAATGCGCGCGCTGTACTGCGCGAAAGACTCGGTTCGAAAGATCTGGGCCGAACCTCCTTATCAACTTATTCGTGGAAGCAAGACCTGGACCAAGAGGGCGAAAAGCACGAGACGGCCGGCAGACGAGCTAGGACGTCCACGGTAAATAATTATAACCCATACCAGTGTTGCTGCCAACGCTCATGTCGCCCCAGCCACCGCCCGAAACGGCTACGACATTGCGGGCGTCCGGCGGGTCCTGCGCGCCGACCTACATCTCACGCTACGAAGGTGTTCCGCCAGAGGAGATAGTGGAAGCGCCGATGACGCCCGCGGGGTCTTCGAGTCAACACATCCGTTTCGGTAGCCCGCTTCTAGACCGATCCGAGCGCGGGTCGCATTCCCGCCTGCGCTTATCCAGCATCCACCGACCGAAGCCCGAATCCAAATGACAAAATCCATGCCCATAGTCACGGTCCCAGGAAGAAAAAGTAACAATAATTATACAGCAACAATGGTAGTCTATATGACCGATTATACGCGCAAGTCTTGCGCAATTCGAGTGAGGAGGACCACTTCCTTAGCCATAAGGTGGGAAACCTAGTCTGGACTCACTCGAGTCGGTCACAGACGGTGGTGAATCGGCAGACCACGTGAGTATGCCCCTAACTACTCAGTCTCCAACTCCAACTTCCAGCGTATCGACTCCTGCATGGCCAACGCGTTGTGGGTCTGCATCGAAGGGCTTCCGGATGAAAGATACCTCGCCAGGAAATGGGAAAAAATACCCAAGCATGAGGAGCTGGCATTCAAGGCTATCCCTCCTGACCTCACGTCCATGATTTTATCTACACCGCTCTTCTCAAATGCAGCAGACGGACGCCGCGAGGAGGTCAACCTCGATTATGCTCAAGCATGGGGACTCAACGACGAGGACAATCTGGAGCTGGTCTTCGCGCAAGCGAAGTGTGCAGCCACGTCTAACCGATTCTGTCTGCGAATGATTTTCAATGCAGAACAGGCTACGTCCGACGTCCGGTCGAAGCGGTACCGAGTGTACAACAACCTTATGAATGATGCTGTTTTCCATGCAGCACATCTTGCCAGCATCGAAGGCCTATATGTGCCTCGACATTACGGGATGTGGATCATGGATACGGGCAAGTGGGCTGGGAAAGTCCTGTTCAGTCTTAACCAGTGGTGTGGAGTCTCCTGGAGGGAACTGTCATTTACGAAGTTTAATACAGAGGCGAACAAGTCTGTTTTCAACGTTGATTTCCTCTCCAAGTTGCTCATGAGTCCCGCAGAGTCCTGATCGGTCGTTCATTCGAGGCGCTGCACGATCTTGGCATTGACCACGGCGGGTTGCGAAACAGGGAGGATCTTCGGCATGCACTCATCGATGTGGACGCACCTGGTCTCTCTCAAGCTGATCTGTTGAACGGAAGGGCACGCTGCTACATCGTAGACTTCTCTGACGCCCATGCAAATCATCTCTGCACCCGCAAACTGCCTATCCTCCCGCACCACACCTTTCTGTGGAACACGCCGGTGGGCTGTGCTGAGATAAGCGGGGCACTCTTCCTGTTCGGTTTTGTGCAGTGTCCCAACGCAGGCGAGCTGCCTTCTTGTCTGTTGTACGCCCGAGGCTAATGCACGCCTCAGAAACTTCTGCCTCCGAGGCCCTCGAGTGGCATACTGAATATTCCAAATCACATCCAAACATGAAAAACTCGGATATCCTGATGGCTCAGCGGGTAATGAT
This sequence comes from Mycena belliarum, assembly GCA_029282135.1. Taxonomy (NCBI): domain Eukaryota; kingdom Fungi; phylum Basidiomycota; class Agaricomycetes; order Agaricales; family Mycenaceae; genus Mycena; species Mycena belliarum. Next base: position 176,697 of record JARJCN010000014.1, read on the forward strand.
GTACCCGAGTATGCCTCCAGTCCTCATATGTGCTCCTCGTTCGCTCAAGGAGAATGACGATGAGAAGACAGTCTCTACCAGCAACTCGGATGATGGAGTACCGACGGCAGGAACCGACTCAAGCCGCAGATCCGGGGCTGCTTAGACTATATTCCCCTCGGATGTACTTTAAAGCCCAGAATTGGACAATGTCGCCAGTGCTGCTGATTTTCACTACAAATAGCCCTCCGCTGGTGTCAAACTCAGGTTGGCCGGGTTCCTGTGCTTGTTACACCTACTTGTTCTGTATGCGCCTAGGTAACTACATAACGAACTCAGGCTATCGCTCGGCTTGACTTAGATCTACTTACTGTGAGTATATTCTCTTGCGAGAGCATTCCTCTGCCGATAGGAACATATCCTGTTCAACATGAACAACGCAGTCTGCCAGAGACACATGCTATCTAGATACGGCGAACACTTTGTCAGCACGGATGACCATACCTGCAGAAGAAACTTCGAGGAACCAGGAATCAGGAATTCATTGATGCAGGATGAAGAATCCTTCTCGCAAAAAGCGTTGATACAAGAAGAGAAGAAAACCGGTTCAGGCACGCAGGTCTTGCGCAAGTTGAGTGAAGAGGAGGACCAACTGCTCGGCCTCTTCCTTAGCCAAGGCAACGTCTTTGTCGATCGACAGCGCCTCATGCAGACCAGGCATTGTGACCGCTCCGTAGCCCAGCCATCTGCCAGGCGCGACAATGAGATTTCTGTACCAAGCTTCCAAAGGTTTGTCAGCGAGTGACGAAGGCACAGCGAGAAGAAAAAGAAACATACTCCGCCCCTTGATCCCCTCCTCGGAAAGGAAGCCCCGCTCGAACGCAGCGAGCTTCTTATTCGCCTTCGTCACGCGCTTAGCCGCCTTGATGAACTTGTAGATCGGGGGCACCCTGGGTAGATGCGGGCCCTCCGCGTCTTGCCCCGCAAACTGCGCGTCGAGGTATTCCTCCCACGCAGCGGGGATGTGCAGCCCGGGGCGGTGCCACCTGCTCCTCGGCGCGACACCGAGCACGCGCCGGATCCATCGCGCCAGGTGGCGCGCGAACCCAGGTCGGCTGTGCAGGCGCTGCGGGAACTTCGGCAGCTGGCTAAGCAGGCGCTTGAAGTCACGCTCCGCCTCATCCTTCTCTGCGTCGAGCTCGACGCTGGCGGCAGTGACGTCTTGGATGGTCTGGCGAATCTTGGAGAAGTCCATTTCGGCCGCGAGGGGCGTATTCGTTACGATTTCTTCGACTCTGTGTAGATGGTCGTTGGCTTGGGATACATACAGGAGGATAGCGGGTACGTACTCGTCCAGATAGTTGTGCAACTCCAACGCGTACTGCGTCGTATTCAACGGGACGATGATTGAATCCGTCAACCGAAGCAAAAGTAGCCCGAGATGTTTGGCTACCGCAGTCTAAATCGACGAGATCAGTAGACCGCAACAGCAACATGGTCTATAACTGACGGCACGACGGAACCCAGGGTCCGCGGACAGCTCTTGCCACATCTGCGTGTCGTAGATCGAATGGTAATGATACACAGGATCAAACGGCGCCCCTCCAAAGCCCTCATTCGCGCTCGCGACCTGGCGATCATCGATCTGAGTATCGTTCCGAGCTATATCGACAAGGTAACATACCCCAAGACGCTGCAGAAACACAGTAAAGTCGGACCCGCTGCCCAACGGCTCGAGGATGCTCTTCGCTGCCCGGCTGCGGGTCTCAGCAGCCTGGTATGCCGCCAGGTACTCGGGATCGACATTTGCTGCAGCAGCAGAGAGCGACCCCTCGTCGAAGCGCGCGTCCCAAAGCGTCTTCCCCGCCTCGGTTGGATGCGGCACATCCATTGCTGTCTGCCGGACGAGATGCGACAGCGACGGCGACGCCTGCGAGCTCCACTGCGAGCCAGCCGCGGACACGTCGACGTTGATGTACGCGACGGCGTGCTCGGAGATCCAATCCGCGAAATCCTCGCCGTACTCTGTCGAGCCAATAAGAGCGTACTCCTCCGCGTCCCATGATGCAACGACGACTATTTTATCGCGCTTAGTAGAGGTGAGCCGGCATATCGCCGAACGACGTACTGGTCCTGAGGGGCTTCCACCCCGCCTTGAGGAGCGCACCGAGACCACGAACCACTTCAGTTAGCGATGCCGTCCCGCTGATTGGATCGGTTGCGCCGAGCACCCATGCTGCGGCTCGGGGTCAGCGCCACGCGGACGAGATACAGACGAGCAACCGACCATCGCGGTGGCATCCGATGATGACGACCTCGTCGCGAACATGCCCCGGAATCGCTGCCATCGCGTTCCAGATGGGCCGCACCTTAGCGTCGACGTGGTTCACCAGGCGTACAGACCGCGCGCTTGCGCGTCCGCTGAGCCTGCGTTTCGCGCCGGCACCCTCGAGGTATACGCCATCAATCTCCGCAAGAAGGCGCTCGGCGTTCGCCCATGAGATGGGCAGGGACGGGATCCGCGGGCCGTTCGTCCCTGCCGTCCGGTTGCTGTCCTCGTATGCGGGGATGCCTGGCGTCGTAGGGTCGCCCGCTGTAGTAAAGCTGAGATTTCAAAAGATCTGTTCTGCAGGAGACGCACGGTAGAGGTTTATGTAGGCCACGGAGCCGCGTTGCACGGAGGTCGGATTTCTAGCTGGTCCAGCGGGGTAGGATTCGAACCCATTGTCGACGGTGATGTAGCCGTCATCGCGAGGGTCGGAGTAGATTATAACGCTGTGTGCATGAGATGAGGGTTGAGCGCGAAGCCTGCGGGCATGTCAAGAGGCTGAAAAGCTCACCCTGCAGCACCTAGATCTTCAGCGCCTTTGATCTGGCAATACGTCAGAAAACACCGAGAAGATGGTTGGTTTACCTTGAGACCTCGGAGGACGGGTCCGTACCGAGTTATGACGATCTTGCCTGTGAAGTTGACACCAGCAGCAACAAGCTCCGCGTAGTCCTGCACCACGAGATGGTAAGACCCATATGAGGTGGAGAGGCAGATCTACCTCTTGCGTTCCGTAGTTTGCGTAGATCAGCTACATATATATAAGAATTGAGCACAGCGGTAAGGCAGGCAAACGCGGCGACTACCTGTCCTTGAACATCACCGTCCCCGCTTGCAGCGTGCCATGCCGGTACCGCATCCTTATACTTGTGTGCGTCCGCATCGCGCGGGTCTCCGTCCTCCACCAGGTTCGCAGTCCACACAGGACTCCCGTCCTCGTCCAGAATGCTCAACTGCTGTTCGCGCCCACGGTCCATCACGGGGAAGTATTTATCGATCTTTCACCCGTCCTCAGACTCAGCATGCCTGCATACATTTGAGGCTCACCCAAGCCGAAGGTTTGTTGGACCCCCACAGCGCCGACGTGAGGTCCAGGGTCGCCCGCCGCGATGCATGAGTCCCAGCGGGGAAGATTGCCTCCTCCTTAGGCGCGGGGATGTCCAAAGCCTCGCGAAAGAACTCGAGCATGCGCACCGCGTCCATTGAGTCCTGCATGGAGCCCGCGATATGTGGGGCGCCGGTATATTCCCTAGATGTCGCCATTGCGCTGTCTGCGTTCGGAATGGACCTGCGGCGCACATAAGGGCCCGCAGTCAAGCCACGTCTGGATAACGTTGAACGCACAAGAAGAGCTTCTCCCGCTCCTCCATGCTCAGCTTGGGCTGAGGTTTTCCATACCGGTGATGTTGGTGACCTCCATCATCATGACAGGTATGCGGGGGCCCGTGGTGGGGGTAGGGGTGGTAGGGATGAGCGCGGTGGACTTGAACAACGCGCAAGCAGAAGAGAAGGACCAAGAACCAAAGGGCACGCGCCAAGACTGTCCTCACACGCGACTGGCGAGGACGCGTCACTTCAGGTTCGCCACAGGCGCTGTCCGAGTCCTTGTCTCCCTTGGTTCGCAGTGCCGCTTTTTCTGGGTCGTCGTCCATCGGCGTAGGAAGCAAATGGATTTCTACAGCGGCGGCCCGCATCGGAATTGGCCGGTGAACCAGAACAAACCTCCGACCTCACCATGGCGCAAATCTGCTGCGGGAGTCAGATATCGGTGCACGCACGGCTTCCGGTACTCTTGCTCTCTCTCAAAAATTGACTGAGCTCTGAATTCATAGGTAGGGGTATTCGCGAGCACGTGCACGAGAAACACTTTACTTATACATGTCTTTCGTCTTTTTTCATTCCCGACACTCACAGCAAGCCGCGGAGCACCTCTACGACGCGATCACCCACCTCAACGGTGGTGGCCTTGCCGCGCAGGTCTGCAGTGCGCATGCCGTGCCCACCGGCGGCGGGGTCGTCGAGCACCTTACGGACCGCGTCCTCGATCGCCTTCGCGGGCTTCTCGAGGCCGAGCGAGTAGCGGAGCAGCATGGCTGCGCTGAGGATCGTGCCAATTGGGTTGGCGATCCCCTGGCCTGCGATGTCCGGTGCGGAGCCGTGGATCGGCTCGTACAGACCCCGCGTCGGCTTGAAGTCCGGGGTGGGGACGGACGGCGCGCCGGCCAGGGACGCAGAGGGCAGTAGCCCGAGCGAGCCCGGAATGACGCTCGATTGGTCCGACAGGCTGGCATTCGATTGTTAGTTGCTTGACCAATATACACGCGTCGAAAAACATACATGTCCCCGAAGAGATTCTCCGTCAGAATGACGCCGTTGAGCTTCCGTGGGTTGGATACAATGAGCATGGCAGCCGAGTCCACGAGGTGGTGGTCGAGCTTGATTTGGGGGAACTCCTTCTTGAGCGTCTCCGTGACGACTTTGCGCCACAAGCGCGAGCACGCGAGGACGTTCGCCTTGTCGATGGAGTGGATCTCGAGCGGAGGGTTCGAGCCCATAGCGATCGTCGCAGCAACGCGGGTGATGCGCTCGACCTCAGGCACGCTATAGATCATCGTGTCCCATGCCGTCTCCGCCTGGTCGCCGGTGCCCGCGCCAAGCTCCTGGCGCGCACCAAAGTAAAGGCCGCCGATGAGCTCGCGAACGACGATCATGTCGACGCCCTTGACAACATCCGGTTTAATCGGGGAAGCGGCAAGCAGCGAGTCGGACGCGAAGTTCGCAGGACGGATGTTGGCGTAGAGGCCGAGCGCTTTGCGCAGCTTGAGCAGGCCCGGTTCCGGACGCACCTTGGCGTCCACGCCCCATTTAGGGCCGCCGATGGAGCCTGGTAAGGATGAGAACACAGACACAACAACCAGGATGCGGCGCACCCACCCATCAGGATTGCATCGGCCTCTTCGCATGCCTTGAGGGTCGGCGCGGGCAGCGGGTCGCCCACCGCGTCGATGGCGCATCCACCAAAATCGTGCGACTCAAGTTTGAGCTCAAAGTCAGGGGACGCAGCAGAGACGGCGTCGAGCACGCGCACGGCTTGCGCAACGACCTCGGGACCTGCCACAAGAGTTAGGCGGCATTTAGACGCCCGCACGGGACGCACCGATTCCGTCGCCGGGAAGCACAACTACGCGGAAACTAGACAGAGGTTAGGATCGGATATGCAGCCAGAGAAGACCGCGCACGATCTGGGGGCCATGGGGGAGGAGGGGAGGAGAATACGTTTGGGGGGATTATATCTATAATCCGCGTCGGCGCGTCGGAGCTTCGGCCGAAGGACTCAGATAAGATTAGATCCTATCAACACCGCCACGCCCTCACCAAGTTCGCGTCTCCAATCATGTCGCTCCCACCCGCCCTGCGCGCGTCGGTGACCCCGCCGGAGCTCGAGCTCATCGCATGCCAGGAGCTCGTTGAGATCATCCCTCTAATAGCCATGGAGAAGACCGCCTTCATCTCGGTACACCTGCCCCCGCCTTGCGCGCCGTGATCTAAGCCCTGTTGTGCTCAGGGCGCCTACGGACCACTGCGCCCCCCACACCGCGCCCAAATTCCGATATGGATGGCCGTCAACTTGAAGCAGAAGAAAAAGTGCCACATCCTCGCGCCCGCGTGGCTCACCGTCGGCGCGTCTTCCCGAGTGTGCTCGGTTGCATTGCAGGAACTCATCGGCATCGACTCCCTGCAGACTACCTCCAAGAGAAGCTCGTACACGAGACGACGCAGGCAGAGTTCACCAAGCTCCCCTTCCGCTTCGCCGAGATCTCACGCGTGCTGCTCGACGTGTGCGTCCCACGCGACGCGTCTTTGTGTGTCACTCTAACCCCAGGCAGAGCCTCGGACGACCTGCAGAGCCCCGACAAGCTACGAACCCTGCTTAAAGACCTGCGAGAGGCGCGCCAGGCAAAGGCGCGCGCGGGTCTGGAGAGCCTCGAACACTCCACATTGGGGGTACGCTATGATCCGCCTTCTGGACTCACCTAAGCAACAACACTTCTAGCTCTCCAACCTCTCCGCAATGGAGATCAACGAAATCCGGCCCTTTTTTATCAAAGCCATGTCCGTCCTCGGCCAACTGCGCCCAGGAGAATGAAAGCAGGAAATTCAATGCAGAATACACTGTACAACTGTCAAGTACGCTTGTATATCAGGAGTCCGTAAATCGTCACGTTGAAAATCACACCCCCGACAAGCCACACTTGATGCACCAGCGGCACCTATTGACCCTCGAGCTTTACCGCTTTCCCGCCGCCATCCAGCTTCTCGAGCACCAGCACCAGCTGCTTCTTCAGCTCCAAAATCTCCTTCAACATCAGTGCCTCGCTCGACTACGCCAGTTTACAGTCAGCTTCCCAAGAAATAAACAACACCCCAGCGCACCTCGTTCGTATTCGGAAACGCCTTGATGATCTGGTCAAACTTGACACGGCTGATCACGCGTCCCTCGCACTCCCTATCGTCGACCTCGGGATCGCGATGCTCCGGCTTGTCTTCATCGCCCTCGTCGTCGCCCCTCAGCCACCGCTTCATCCAAACATGTTTGTTAGAGTCGAACACGGACTCGTAGAATGCGATCATGGACAGCGGGATGAAGAAGACGAACATCATGGCGACGCGGTTCAGCCGCGCGTACGAGCGTTGGTTGAGGCTGCAGCGGCCCATGAATCTGCGAGCGTCGGTGCGAGTAAGCACGGGTGAGCGGGATGGAGAAAATATGCTGCGCACTCGAACGGAGAGATGAGGAACACCTCGATGAGGTTGAACGGCGCGGGGTACACATACGAATCCGGCGCGCGGATCATGCTGATCGTCTTGCTCGCAAAGAAGGCTAGGTACTGCGCCTCCGCGTCGTCCACGACATCAGAGTAAGCCGACGAGAAAAGCGAGATAAGGATGTTGAGCAGGATAAGACCTGCATAACATCTTTGTCAGTTGCTGCAGCAGAGCGTAGGAAGTCAGATACATGTGATTACCCCCCAGCTGTTGTGGCATCAATCAGCCTATATCTATGAAGAGTGGATGCAACGACGTACAGGTAATACAAGGAGAGCCCTGCGGTGCTGCCCGCGAACTTGCCGTAGTCCGGCGACTGCAGCAAAGCCTGGACCAGGACGTTGAAGACCTACAAATCAAACATCGCTCGAGGAGACACATTTAATCACGGATGGATACGCACGGTACCTGCCGCGTCCGTCTTCCCGTCCGATGCATCGAGCGCATAGAGACCCTGACCGAAGCCAATAGACAGCACCGACAGCAGCTGGAACAAAACCTGAGCTCGGCACCTCGAGTACAGTTGGAGCACGTACCGCGAAGAAGATTCCCGACTCCTGCAGCATGCGCGCGACGCAAATTTGCATCGTTCCGACGTACCTGAAGTCCATCAGCACCAAGAGCGCGCTAAGAGAAGCTACATCTACGCACTTGTAGCCGTCAAACACGGTCACGATTTCTGCGCAGCGGTCAGCCGGTGCTGCATAGATGAACCAGACACGACTCACTCATCCTGCACGCAAGGCGGTTAGCAGAGTGGCCAAAACGCGTGATTCGCATAAGAAAAGACACACCATATCAACGGCGCCGCGAAACTCAAGATCTGGAAGCTCTTGAGCCGTAAGATCGCAGACTGGTCCTCGCTCGCGGTCACTATGCCTGCCATCCGCAGGACGAATGCCGCCGTGAGAATCCCGTCCGTCACAAACGCCACTGAACCACAAGACATGAGCGAAGATAGCAAGGAGACAACCGGCGCGCACCGATCATCCAGAAGTTGTAGGCTTTGTAGGTGACGAATTTGAGCAGCTTGTAGAGCTGGGGGTGGATGGTATCAGGTTAGGTCGGGCGGCCAGATCGACTACTCGTGCGAGCAACGCACGCGATTGATGTCTTCGAGCAAGAAGGCGAGGGCCATGGCGTACAGAACGCCCTCCCACTCGTCAAAGTCAAGGCGTCCCTGGGAGCGCTCAAGCGGTTGGCGGACTAGAGCACAGGCATCATAAGAATTGAAATAAGCGCAGTAGGAGGGATACAGACCGGCTTGGGAATACACAAGGAGGAATAACAGCCAGACCACGATGCGAAACATATTTTGGTAACTGCACCGTGTTAGAGTGGCCCGGACACTGTGTCAGGCTACACTCACCGAGGAACGGACATCCGGGAAGGATCCAGACGGGAAAAGAACGAGGAATCTTGCCGCACCTCGGCGTAGTGGACATCTACATAATATGTATATTGGAGAGGCCTGGCGTCGAATCAACGGAAAACTTACAATCGATGTCGTGGTTCTTGTTATTCTTCTGGATGATTTCCCCGCGCCAGAGAGCGTTGACCACTGTTAATCATCAAAGAGACAAACAGAGATTTCAAGGATTGACCATACCGTCCTGCGCCTCACTAGAAGAAAGGAATATCGTGCTGGACCCAGTTGAGCTCTAAAGGCGAATGCTAACAAAAATCAAAGGTGATACATACCAGTGCGAGTCGATCGCCATCTCGAGCGCGCTGGACATATCGCTCTTGTCGCCGTCCGCCTGGATATGTTGGAAGCGCGTTGACATGATCGCGTTGAGCGTCTCGGGCGGAGCCGTGTGCGCTATACGACGAGCGAGGACCTCGCATGCGGTCGCTGGGCGGATTTAACAGGATTATTCGAGGAACGAAGAGCGGCGTACCTCGTCCCAGGTTCTCGCCATAATCAGCAGGGTTGTGGTTAGCATCCCACATGAACTCGGCGCGCGCGCGGAGCAGGCAATAAGGGAGCTATTCGCCTCGATGAACACCAGACAAGCCTGCATGAGGACGGACACCCACTGCATCGACAAAGTCGCCTGCGGCCTCGCGATACGCATTGATTACACGGGGGGTCACGACACGACTGGTGGGGTCATCAATCCTGGACAAACGCGTGAGTCGACGATGTGGCGGGACTGGATTCGACGAAATTTACGATTCTGGATCAACCTCGACAGGAAGTAAGGTGAGTGTCAGTGCGCGCAGGCGCTTAACGAGTTCTGATCAACGATTAGATTACCGTGTACGATTCAAGGAAGCGCCTTACTGGTGAGGGTCACAGGCGTGGGTTTGGCCTGGTCGAGGGACAACAGCGGGCGTTGTTCCGAGTCCGACATGGTGGTACGGAGCACGAAAGAGCTGTCTCGTTTCTTTTTCAACTTGGAGCCGCCGTTCTGCAACCGTTATGACGCGCATAGGGCGGGCAGCTGCGGCCTTTGCCGGTGGCAGTGCCGGCGCGCAGCGACACACAACCAAACACTCCTTGCTACTTACTCGAATGCCGGTAAGCACTCGCCTGTCTGCCTGGCCTCTGTCCAACGCGTCCAGGCCTACCACTCCTCCTTTAATGAGGAGCCCGATGTCCGTCTCGCAGGGAACATGGCCATCCTCCCCATCAAGACGAAAATACGCGGGCCAGCGCCGATAGGTCAGTCCACACCTCTCTATCCCTCAGCGCGTCCACTCAGGAGCCCCGCCAGCCGACGGCGAGCTCCCCGACATCATAGACGAGACGCTCGACCTCTTCCGCGCCAACTCGCTCTTCCGCAACTTTGAGATCAAGGGCCCCGCCGACCGCACGCTCATCGTGCTCATCCTCTACGTCTCTGACTGCCTCGCCAAGATCGGGACCGCACGCACGGTCCCCACCCAGATCGAGGCTTCAAAGTCGCTCAACACGCTATCCGTCGACACCTTCGCAATCCCGGGCGACGCCAACTTTGCGCTGAACGCGCACTACGCCGCACCGACAAGTCGGCAGGAGGCCGGTGCGTGTTGTGTACCACGCTCGCCACTTGCTCGTTGATCGACGCGATTTTAGACTACCTGCGGCAGTATCTTGTGCAAGTGCGCCAGGAGCTTGCCGCACGCCTCGTCGAGCGCCTTTACGCAGACGGCACCGGCAAGCCCAACAAGTGGTGGATGTCCTTCCAGAAGCGGCGTTTCATGAACCGCAGCCTGGGCTAGATTAGTGCGCCATAAACACCCCGATGTATGTACATTATCGCAACAACCATTACTTCCGCCTCTTGCGCTCGTTCGGGTTCTTGCGCCCATACCCGATAACGGGCAGGTCCCCGTCGCGCCCACCCGCGCGCACCGTGCGGCCCTTGCCGCCCGCGCCGACCGTGAGCATCTCCGGCGCCCAGTCCGGGTCCAACCAGCTCCCGACGCCGATCGCCCCGCCCTCGCGCCCGAGGATGCCTTTGTTCATCCGCGCCTCCTCCCGCTCGCGCTTCCCGTCCGCCATCTTCTTCGCGCGCAGGTACTCCGTCTGGTCCTCGCGCAGAATCAACCCCTCACCGGTCCCCTTCTTAGCAGATCCGGGCTTGGGCGCGGGAATCGAGTATTTGGTGCCCCGCAGCCGGTACTGGAAGTTCGACTTGAGGTGCACCTGCATCGCAGGCGCGTCCGCTGCGGCGCCCGGCGCCGAGACCGTCACGGACGCGCGCAGGAGCGTCGCGTTCCCGCACGAGGGACAGAACTTCTTCGAGTTGTCTTTACATATCCTGCACTGCGATCAGCGATGGTAATCGGCGTACGAAGAAATAACGCACTTGAAGCACGCATGACAGCGCAGCACCCAGCTCTTGACCCTCTGTATCCGCTTGCCCTCGACGCCGACGAGATTGAGCCCCATCTGTAAAAGCACGTTCTGCATCGCAAAGTCAGCGGTCATGCAGCCCGCGCCGAGCACCTCGTCCGCCTCGGCCTTTTGTTTGCCCTTGCCGTTCGCACCGGTGCCCGGGAGGAGATCCAGCGCGCGGGACTTGTGCAGCCCGACGTTGGAGGGCGTGATCCACTCACCCTCGCCGTCGTCGTCGTCCGAGGGATCTTCGAAGATCGGCTCGGGGGAGGAGGGTGGGGAGGCCGAAGTGGGAGGCTCGGATGGTGGCGGGGCGCTTTGGTCCAGCGGCTGAAGCTCGACATCGAGGGGCTCGAGATCTTGCTCGTCGTCGGCAGGTGCTTCATCCGCATCCAATTCATCTGCATCCTCTTCCTCGTCCGGTTCATCATCGAACGCAACCTCTACAGTTGCCTCGGCGGGAGTTGGCTCTTCTGTGGGTGTTGACTCGAGACTTGGGCCTGCTGCCGCTGGAGGCGCGGATTCGTCGGCTTTATTCACATTCTACTATCGTACGCAGTCAGCAAAGCCAGCGGGTGATTCAAGCATAGGCAACGTGCCTCGGCCGCCAGTTTCGCCGCCTTCTTTTCGCGCTCATGCAGAGAGTAGGTCAACGCGAGAACGCACAGATCCGGATGCGAGAGCACGGCGTAGTCTCCAGTCTTTTTCGCCCATTGTATCACTAGTCGGTATGAGGAGCTGGATACGGATAGACCAAGGAACCGAACCGGTGGAGAGGCTCGCGGCATCGGGGGCGGTAACTTCGATTTGGACGCCTGAGTTGAGGCCGAGCCGCTCAAAGTGCTCGCGCGCGCGCTTGTCCTTCAATTCTGCGAGAACCTGGGGCACGGTGAGGTATTTTTCTGCGAGTCCGCGGAGGGGGGAGAGCGAGAGGAGGGGTCCGGCATCGAGGACGAGGTTCTTGCAGCGCGGAGTGGTCATGGTGGTCGCGGCAGAGTTTTTTCGAGTCACGTCACAGCTACACGGCCACGTGAGGTTGAAATCGCCTTGCCCGCAACCACTGCGCTCGTCCTGCTCATCTGCTGCCCCTCCTCCTCCTCGGCGTACGCTGCTTCCCCACTATTCCGACATTCTCCATCCTTGGCCTTGCCACTGCTACAGCGGCCATCTGCGCCGCTGCCTTTATAGCTATGCTAGGCTATCACACGAAACAAGTCACCGCCTACGGGAAGCGGCGCCAGCGCATTGTCAATGCCCCTGAGGGGCGCCAACCCAGCGCCCCCGCCCCTCCGAGCATCTTTGACGACCTCCCCCCGCCGCAGTGGGCCCCCGTCGCCTCGCGCATGCGCAGGCGCGAGAATGGGCCCGCGACCGGCCAGCCCAAGTCCAAGTCCGCGTCGCCCAAGATCCTCCACATGAGCCGCAAGAAACGCCTCTCGCCCGCGTTGTCGCCGATCCGCAAGATGCTCAAGACGATGCCACAGCTGCGCCGCCTCGAGACGGAGGGTGACGGGCTCACGCCGGCGCGCCGCCCACTAGGGGACAGAGCGCTCAATACTCCGGGATCGCCTGCTGTCGGTGGCAAGACGCGCTTCGCCCCCGGGCACGCCACTCCCCTGCTCAACAAGCGCTTTTCGCCGTTTGTCGATATCCTGGTCGTCGATGACCACGGACACACGATCAGCCAGGAGCGCCGCGTCTCGGGTCCTCTCGGTCAGTGCGATCTTGACCCTAGTTGTTTTCGGCTGACGGGCCGCCCGCCGCAAGACAGTGACACCGAGGACGATAGCGCTCCATCACAACCTAAACCTCCGCGGCGACTGCGCCGACTCATGTCGGCGCGTATTGACTCCGACGACTCTGACTCTGATCTCGATGCGTCTCCCATCCCTGCCGCCTCCGTAACTTCTAGTGCCCCCTCGATACCAGCCGCGGTGGGTGCCCTCGCCCCTGCGCGAGGCAGAAGACCTCCCCTCCAGGTAGAAGTCGTAGTGCCTATACGCAGCCGGATCCCGTCCCCACCGCCCGATCCACCTTTATCACCAGAAGGGTCCCCATCTCCTGACCTTTCTCCACATGCGTCGCCGGTGGCTGAAAAGCCTCCAGCTGTAATTCCTACTGCTGCTTCCCTTCCACTTCGCAGGAGTATACCAAGCCGGCCCGAGCCTCCTCTCCGCTATCAGCGCGTCGCGTCCCCGATCCCCCGCGCTCGGCAGCTAACCCCAATAGGCGGCCGCGGCGGGCAGTATAACTTCCTCTCGTCGTTGTCATCGTCCCCAGTAACCCCCACCGATGATTACCTCTCCGACCGCAGCCTCTCAATTTCGCCGCCGCCAGCGGGACGCGTATCGCTTGCCGACGAGGTCCCAGACTACCTACAGCCGCTGCTCGCCGAGTGTGGCCAGCACAAGAGCGGGCTGCACGAGTTCTCTGCGTTCATTAAGAGCTTCCGGTTCGACCCGCTCGTCTGCGCGCACGAGAGCACGGCGCAAGGCTTCCGCAAGATCGGCGAGGCGAGCTACTCGGAGGTGTACGGCATCGGGGACGTCGTGCTCAAGGTGATCCCGCTGCGGGACGAGACGCGGCGGCGGCTGCGGCCGAACCAGCGCGCGGAGGAGGTGGAGGGGCCCGCGGAGACGGACGCGAAGGATGTGCTCAAGGAGGTCATCGTCACGCATGCGATGGGCGAGGTGTGCGATGGGTTTGTGAAGCTGCTCCGGACGTACATTGTCAGGGGGACTTACCCACAGGTCCTGCTGGAGCTGTGGGACGAGTATTATCAGCGGAAGGGGTCCGAGGGTGTCCGTCCAGGTAGGAAGATATTTTCGATTGATCTGTCTTGTTCAAACTCTGCGCAGATACATTCACGGTGTCGCAGGCCTACGCGATTATCGTCCTTCCGAATGGCGGGCCTGACCTCGAGGCGTACACGTTCGCATCAAAGGGCGGTTGGAAGCAGGCGTGCAGCGTCTTTTGGCAGGTCGCGAAGGCGTTGGCGCATGCGGAGCAGCTCGTCTCGTTCGAGGTTCGTGGTAGCCCTTTGCGCGTGCGCATCAACTCAGCCCGTTCCAGCACCGCGATCTGCACCTGGGCCAGGTACTAGTCAAGGACATCCCCGTTGCGTCGCAGGCGCTGCAGACGGTTAACCTGAACCGCAAGGCGACGAAGCCGCAGCGGCCGATGATGGACGACGCGGTGCACGGCGTGCGCGCGACGCTCATTGACCTAGGGCTCTCGCGGATGGACGCGGGCGACGGCTCCGGTGGGGAGAAGGTCCACTGGACGCCGTTCGAGGAGGAGATCTTCATGGGCGAAGGTGTGCTTGAGTCATCTGTTCCATCACTCAGCCGCTCATGGGAGCTAGGTGACTACCAATTCGACATCTACCGGTACATGCGGGACCACAACGGGGGAGACTGGGAGGCCTTTAACCCGCTGACCAACGCGATGGTGAGCTTGCCGTACCTGCTACGACGATGCGCTTACCGTCGCCCAGTGGCTGCATTACCTTGCGCTCAAGCTCCTCAAGTCCAAGGGCCTGAAGGCGCCGGCGCGGCGCAAGAGCCAGGCGCCCGCTGCGGCCGGCGCGGGATTCACCGAGCGCGACTGCTATGAGTGCCTCGTCGACCTCGAGGACTGGCTGGGGCATTGCGTCGCAGCCATCGTGTCGGCGTCCAAGGGTGCTAGAGGGAAGGGGCGGAAGAAGAAGGCCGCTCCTTCCGCTGTGCTGTCTACACCCGCGCCTGTTCTGCTGGGCCCGCTGTGCGCCGGAGAGGTCGTAGGCTATGGGGTGAAGAAGGGCTGGGTCAAGTCGCTGGCTTGACTACTTGTTCTATTTTATCTTATCTTATTCCGGTCGTGTGTACTCACGCTTTCACACATACTTGTGGATTTGTATCTTTGGCCTTCTGTTGGGCTTTGGTCTTATTTGGCTGCTCGTCCAGATACTGAAAAAGGAAAATCGCGATGGTAGTCCGACGGGCTCCGACGGGGTTTCGTATTCTGATTGCCATGTCTTGGCCCTTGATGGAAGTGACACTATCAGAGTTAAGGAGACACGGTTAGGGGTTCTGCACCCAAGTGTGATCTTATGGTAGGTAGGTATATTCCGGCGCGGTCCCGTTAAGGTACAGCCGGTGCCCGTACTACATACACAGCGTCAAATGTATGCTACGGATACAGTCTTTCTCCAATGGAATCCCAGCCAGCTTGATTATATTCATGGGTCCCGTTATATATAATTATAAGGTAGTAATGCGTCACGTATCCCTTCGTTCATGAGCAGGAGCCTCCGGCGACATCAATGTCGGCCAGAGAGGGTATCTCGTCGTCCGAGAAGACCTTGAACTTGTCGGGCGAAACGCCTTTGAACGCCGCGGCGAACCGCTCGTCGGTGTTGTTCGCGCCCTCGACCTTGCGGATCCACGCGCACGCGATGGAGTCGCCGTATTTGCGGATGCTGTCGGCGCGAGCGGGTTCAATAAAATGGAACCAAAGCGGAAGTAAAGGGTGCTCACGCCTCGCCGTAGGTCTCCGGGTCCTTTTGCGTTGAGTCGCCGACCGTCAAGAATTTCTTGCCGGGGTACATGCCCTGGATGCGGTCGATCATGGCGGACTTGTACTCGAACACGCCATCGCTCTAGAGAGAAGATCAGCATGGTGAGGGAAATAGGGGGGAATGCACGCGCCTGCAAAAAGTCGGTGATGTCGGTCAGACTGGTTGTCGTGAGGTTCTTGAGGAAGATGGGTCCGTTGGACTCGGCATACGTCGTGTCGATGAAGGAGCGAAGGAAGGGATATAGTTGGAAGGGCGACGCAGATACGTAGATGAATTGCGGGGACTTGAGGGAGGCCGCCAGGGACTTGAAGACCTCCGGCATTCCCGGCACTGGGATGGGGTCGTCGATCAGCGTTGCTTTGGCGAGGAGCAGCTTGTCGAGGCTGTGTGAGACCTTCACGGTGTCGTCGATGTCTATATCACGCGTTATCAATACCATATCTAAAACACATGGGGCAGAGAGATCACGTACCCGAGATAACGCCAAACCCATCCGCAGATGAAGGGAAGACTCTGAACTTGACTTTGCGAGTGTCGATGAAAGACAGGTCCACCGATCCGAGTATTGGCTTAGCGGTGTCGGCGAATCCTTTGCATGCGCCAAGGGTGATGTTTTGGATAGACATCCCGCCTTTTGCTGTGGCCGGGAGAGTCACCTCCTTCGAGCCACAACCAGCTACAGCGACCTTCACGTCCTTGCCCGACAACCCAATTGTCCCAAACAGCGCCAGACGGTCCGTGACTCGGTCGATGCTGTCGGCGATGTTCAAGCCGATGGTCTTGCCGAGAAGGCCGCCGACGCCGTCGACGAGAGGCCCGAGGCTGATCTGGCGCGTGGAGACGTATGCCTGTACCTGGGCGAAGCTGCTGCCGGGATTGGCCGGGTCGTCAAAAGCGGGGGCATCGAAGACGACGACATCGTCAAGGATGTTGACCGAGCCCCGGCGAGCGGGTTGTTGGTATCCGCGAGGCAATGCGTGGGCGATCTCGACTGCGGCGAGGCCCAAAGTAACGAACGAAAGAGTGAAGCGCATTGCAAAGAGAAAGTGAGCTGCGCTGCAGTAAGAAGACGGGGAATAGAAGATCCGTTAATGAGCGCGTCCGATGCACTGATATTTAAGGAAGCCTGTGATCAAAACATATCACAGATCCCACTTGGCGGCGACACGATCACCATGCCCACAAGTAAAGAATGTGTCTTGGCCGTTCCAAGAAGGCTGAATTGGACATCCGAAACAGGACCTCATGTTCAATCAAGGGGGCTAGTGACTTGCGCCTCTGTTGATGCGCTTGAACTTTGAAGAACTTTCTGACCTCTTTGAATGGCTTTGAGTACTTGCAGGGTGAGACTTGCAGAAGTAAGACAGGCTTGCATTTGGTACCAAGAGGCATCCTTTTGAATCGAGTCAGCTGAGAGTGCGAGCTGAGTGCAAGAAAGTAAGTAAAAGTTTCAAGGAAAGTTCTCGCGTAAGTTACCGTGAGTCACATGAGCGCGGTCTCTGACTCGGCACACGCGATCGCGCTTTTTTCATGGCGGGCCCTCCTCATCTTCTGACGCTTGCAGACTTGACTGTCCCGCAAATAAAGCGTCTCCTCAACCACTCTGCCCTCCTCAAGCACAGCGCTACGCCCTGGCTTGCCCCCCATGGCTCCCTTTCCTACAAACGCGCAAGCACGCTCCGTCTCCCGTCCCAGTCCCTCTTCAACAAAACAATCGCGATGCTCTTCTCCAAGCGCAGCACCCGCACCCGTCTAGCAGCGGAGACGAGCGCGACTCTTCTTGGCGGCCGTGCTCTCTTCCTAGGCAAGGAGGACATACAGCTCGGTGTAAATGAGAGCCCTCGAGACTCCGCCCGTGTAATCGGCGGGATGTGCCAGGGCATCTTTGCCCGCGTCGGGGAGCACTCAGAAATTGAGGTGAGTCCGTGCTCCAGCCCTCGACCGATCAAATTACAGACGCCTCCGCCCAGGAACTCGCAAAGTACTCCCCCGTCCCCGTCATCAACGCCCTCTCCTCGCTCTGGCACCCCACCCAAATACTCGCGGACCTCATGACCCTCCACGAGCACGCGGCCCTCTTCGCCACCCCCGAGTCGGAGGCCGACGCGGAAAAACAGGAGAACGAGAAGCCGAAGGAGCGCAAACCCGACCCCAGGCACACGACGCCGACCCTCCCGGCCCTGCGCCCGCTCACGATCGCGTACGTCGGCGACTCCGCGAACGTGCTGCACGACATGCTCGTCACGTTCCCGCGCCTGGGGCACAAGATGCGCGTCGCGACGCCCGCGGACCCCCAGTACCGCGCGCCCGCGCCCGTGTGGGACCGCGTGGTCGAGCTCGGGTGCGACAAGGACATCTGGTGGGGCGAGGATCCCAAGGAGGCCGTGCGCGGCGCGGACGTCGTGATCACCGACACCTGGATCTCGATGGGGCAGGAGGCCGAGGCTGAGCAGCGGCTGAAAGACTTCCAGGGCTACCAAGTCACGGAGGAGCTCTGCCGCGAGGGCGGGGCGAACCCCGACTGGAAGTTCATGCATTGTCTGCCGCGCAAGAAGAACGAGGTCGACGATGAGGTGCGCCGTCATTTGATAACTACGCGCCGACGTTTCAGCTGTGTGCAGGTATTCTACGGGCCCCGATCGCTGGTCTTCCCCGAGGCGGACAACCGGAAATGGACAATTATGGCGCTCTTCGAGTGCGTGCTTTCTCCATTGCGTGTTGCCTTGCTGATGTTCTGATAGTATCATAATTGGCAAATGGGACCTGGATGGCGATGGGAGCTCTACATGGTTCAAACGGAAAGAGAAGAAGGAGAAGGTAGCCAAGGAGGCGGAGGAGGAACCTCAGGACTCACAGTAACCGCACGATTCGTATGATATCGTTGCAGGCGAAGTCATGATCTTGACTTGGAGCGGCCGATTCTGATGCCAAAAGCTCCGTATCTGACACGTTGAGACGAACGAGCAGCACACGCCGAAACTACTAATGGTTAAAGCAATAATTACTACATACATACAAATGCTGCTGCGACCATTAGATATCGCCAGGCTCATGGACGACAATGTCCATAACAGATCTTGGTCGATGGTCAGCTCGGAACAAAGAACTAAGTGAAAGGAAATGTACCTCAGGTTCGTCGAGTAACCCGACACCACGTCCGTCAGAGTTAGCGTATTGATCGAATGTACGCCCGGTGTAACAGCGAGGAACTCCATCCGAACCGATTGGCACGCTGCTGGCAGAAGCGGTCTGCAAAACGGACCTCAGAAAGAGAGCGCAAAACCTGAAAACGAAACTCACCCAATCCTAACCCGGTTATCCAACGGTACAATGCCAGGAGAGGGCGCCTTCTCCCCTGGATTTCTCGACCGCCCGCGTCTCCGATCCGGAAACGTCACCTCGAACCTCCGCGTCCACTCGCTCTGATTGAACACGAAGACATCGAGCGTAAAATGGTCGAGCGGGTAGATCCTATGGAGCACGTCGCCGTCCCGCCCGCCATCCGTGGTTTTGCCCAGCTCGCCCCCGGCCCTGTGCGAGCCAGAGGCAACCAGCCCGATAGACACGACGATGCCCTCGCCACTCCTGACAGCGTTGGTCTCGCCCCCATCCTCGTGCTCGTGCTCGTACTCGTCCTCCTCCCGTATCGCCCCGCCCTCGGGGGCGTTCAGCCCGAAGAACCCGCTCCCGCCGCCGCCAACCGAGACAATCGGGCCCGGCGTCTGAGGTACGCCGACGGCGCCCGTCCCCATCGCCATCCCCCGTTCCCGACGGATCTCGACGCTGCTCCCGACCATGCCGCCGGGCACGCCTTGAGTGTTCGAATGAGCCATCACCGCGGGAGGCGTGGGCGGGAGAGCAGAGCGCGTGGGGTACGACGGATACGCCGGCGTCATAGGTATCGGCGCCTGGTAGTTAAGGTCCACCGTGGGGCGGGGCGGTGGTGCCCCGTACGTCGTGGGGGACCGCGGCATCTGGTTCTGCGCGGTGACCGATGGCGGGATGTACTGACTATTGTTGTACGATGCCGAGCGCGGTGGTAGCGGCGGGATGTCGCGCTCCTTGGCGCTATTCAACGGGTTCAGCATCGAGGTCGAGGCGCGGTATCCCATCCCGGTTCCGGGGGACTTGATTCCCAAGGCACGCGCAGCAACCATGGCTTGACCCCCGGGCAGGGTGTGACGCTTGGGTGTACCAGTGGGAGGAGCAAGTATTGACGGAGATGGAGAGTCGCGCAGGATGTTGATAAGGCTATCGGATCGGACCCGCGGATTACTTGGGAATGGCGAGGCTGGTTCCGGCAGTGCGCTAGGAATATTTAGCTGCATGTCACCATCCTCCATTTCATCGTCGGGCGCGGGATGCGGCTGGGAAGATAGATCCAGGACACAATTCCATTTGGAGCAGAATGTCCGAGTGGGATACGAAAAAGTGTTGGAGGATGTCGAAGACGGGGGTGGAGAGAATGTCTTCAAAGTCGCAGTCAAAGGCGACGATGCATAAGAGGTCCCGGTCAAATATGGTCGCCCAAAGATACTGATCGTCACAGACCGCTGCAGCAGCTCTTGTGCCGAGCTGTCCTTCACTAAACCCATGGCAAGGGCCTCATCCGGCGACCGCAAGAAGGACACCGCGTAGAGAAGGTTGTACTGCTCGCTCGCCCCTACCCGCATCGGGAACACGGACCCACCGTCTGTCACACCTTCTCCCCATCCAACAAGCACCGCGCGCGCTCCCGCGTCGTCGCCGCCACCCACTTTGACGTCGACCTTCTCCACCTCGAACCCGACGGTGCGACCCGAGTCGCCAGAGTTTTCCAACTCAACACAAAGCACCACGGTTCGCTCATCGGTACCAGCTTCCAAACGGTCTCGCTCCTCCTCCGTTTCCTGCTCGGTGCTTTGCGTCCCGCTGAGAGGCAATAGAACAGCAGGAACGAACACCGTGCGCATTCGGACTCGGAAGCCCGAAACTGTGCGCAGAGTCTTGCGGAAACTTTTCCGCATTGTTGCCGGACCGGGACCAGCGGCTTGTTGCGATCGACCTATTGCGGTCATGGGGGACGGGGACGGCGCAGGAAGTGGAGTACGCTGAGCCAAGGGCTGCAACGTGAAAAGCTTCAAACGCGAGACGGAACCAAGACGCGCAGTTGGAAGACCAAGTTGAGCGGGCGCGAACGAGGGGCCAGCGCTGAGACCCTCAAGAAGATTTATCTCAGGCAAGCCGGAGAGGGTGGTCTCATTCGATTTAGAGTCAGCCGGAGTACCGTTCACGGCGGTGGGGGTTGTCGGGCTAGCTGGTGCCGTTCCAGTAGGGAGAAAGTCTACGGATGACAAAAAAAGCGCAAGAGGGTGACTGGGTCGCGACAATGATTGGGGGCGCTCTCGTAGTGTCGCGGAGACAGTTAAACACAGCAGAGGGTCACCAACAGCCAGTCGTAGAAATGCTATAAAATTTAGCTTCAACATCATAAACATGACAAGCCTTGACTTACAAACAGTGAGAGCGAGCCTGTACACTGCAACCCACACCTCTTCCTCCTCCGACCACAATAATGTAAACGCTTCTTGGGAATCCTGAGCAGGATTCTGCCCCCATATGCTTGCGAGCAGCAGAGTACCCTCCGATTTGAGGTACCGTTTATCGGTTTCCGCAGACGCAGGTGTGGGATTTGGAGTGTTGGGTGGAAAAATAGGGGGGTGGGCCGAGCGAGCGTTAAGCTTAGCAAGAGATGCAGTACGCGGAGGTGCGGACAGTCTCGCGGTTCGAAGTCCGGGGGTTTCTGGTGAGCTGGCTACCGGGACTGACGAGATATACGTCGCCTCAAGCGATATTTGCAGATGTGATATGAATGACAGGAGATCCTTTGGTGGGTGTGCGGGGTCTCTTGTAGAGGTCGAGGGTTGGTGCTCTACACGAACAGTAAGAAACGAATGCAACTGTTCGTCTGTACACGAATTAGGTTTGAGAGTTGGCGCCTGCAGATCGCATACCAAAAAAAGCCTGGTCTCTTTCTAGGGCGCCACTTTTGAGCCGCGATAGCCAGTCATCGGAAGATGTGGCAGGAGGATATTCAAGAGATGTGTCTGGAACCACAACATCGAGGCTAGCGGATGCGAAAAGTGTCTCGAACGCCGACATTCAAGGAGAAGATACTGGTCGGACCATTTATGAGATTCTGCTGGCATGCTAAGGGCGTTGGTACACCCGTACCTCTGGCCACAAGGTACGCGAGCTCCAGTGGGACGTATGGGATGCTTGTGAGACGGCGTCGCTCCAGTGCTGATCCCACAGCGCTCGGTTTATCTAGCAAACAGTATCGGTCTAAAAGAGCACCGGCGCGAGCGTGTGCCGCTGTGGACTGAGGACTCGAAAGCGCGATCGTCGAATTGTTATTCGTGGCTGTGGCAGTGCCGCTCAGCCATCATTACCACCCCGATTTGGAAGTCTGACGTCTCGCAGCCTCGACGCTTGCTGTTGTGCCCTCACCATGAACCGCATATTCGGATCGTCTGCAAGCAAAAAGCCTAAGCCGAGTCTACAGGATGCCATTGCATCGGTTGGTACCATGACCATCGGCTTTCCATGTATACTCAACGAACTAGACCGACGTCAGAATGTCTTCGATCGAAGTCAAAATAAAGAAACTCGATGGCGAGCTGGGACGGTACAAGGAGCAAATGGCCAAGCTGCGAAATGGACCTGGAAAGGTCTTGTCTACTTACAGCCAGCCCATCGCGCATGCCGCTTACAGATCCATCAGGACGCCGTTCAGCAGCGTGCGCTGCGCACACTCAAGCAGAAGCGCATGTACGAAGGGCAGCTAGCCCAGCTTGCGCAGCAGACATTCAACATGGAATCTGCAGCCCTCACCACGGAGAACCTGCGAAACACCATGGCCACAATGGACGCAATGCAGATCGCCAACAAGGAAATGCGGAAACAATATGGCAAGATCGATATTGACAAGATCGAGGTCCTCAGTATCCTGCACATCTGCTGACAAATGATCTGAACCTTCCCCAGGCCATGCATTACGATATGGAGGACCTGCTTGAACAAGCTAACGAGATTCAAGAGTCTCTTGGACGCTCTTATGCTGTACCAGACGAGATTGATGAAGCAGACCTCGAAGCAGGTACGCCCCTACCTGGCCAACCCAATCATGATTCTGACGCTGCTGGTCCCTTGCAGAATTGGATGCTTTAGCACTGGAGGAAGACGATGAGGGCACCTCATATTTGTCGGACCTCAACAAGGTTCCGGATTTTGTGGACGAGCCACCCGTAGAGGTCCAGGTCAGCACATCAGAAGACCCATATAATCTTCTAATGCTGTGTTCATAGTCCCCTGCACCACATGAAGCCGTCAAGACCACCTGGTAAAGGTGCGAAACTTGTAATATTAGTGCATACCCGACGTCCTACTTCTTCAACTGTATCACAAGTAAGTATAATAATGTACAGCAAAATGACATTTGCAAAGGGTTTTACCCATATCTCCGGCCTTCAGCGTCTTCAGCGAACCAATCGTCTGTCTGCCTTGATTCCACTGCGGGCGCGATATTAACTATGACGGATTTGCTTTGTGAGTCTGGATGAGGACAAGGTAAGTAAGTGGCGGAAGGTCGATGATTTCTTAGATCTGCTTCACATGATTCGAACGCTTCGATTCCGTTTTCTCTCCCGATTCCACTTTCCTTCATGCCGCCCCTGCGCACGAATAAACTCTGAGCCAATTGAGTGAGATGACACATACCATGGACTGGAAGGGTCATTGCGATGGGCCGTGTTCACCCAACAGATGCCTGCCTCGATAGCACCAGCAATACGGTGCGCGCGAGATAGATTTTGTGTCCAGACGCCTGCACCCAAACCATACTTGCTATCGTTTGCCAACGCCAGAGCCTCATCCTCTGTCTATGTACCGAAGTGTTAAACGCATTGCAGGGCTTCTGCCGTCCACATACCGAAAAGCGTTTAGCGACTACAATGGGTCCGAAGATCTCCTCCTGCCAAAGGGCACTGGAGGTGTCGACGTCCGCGATGATAGTTGGAGGATAGAAGCTGCCACGGTCGAAATCGAACCCGTCCAGCTCAGATTTCCCCGTCAGGCGCTGGCCTCCCGTCAGGATGTTGCCCCTATCCGACCCCAAGGATTGATCGAGCATGGCTTGTATCCGTGCGAGGTGCCGCTCAGATATGACTGTGCCCATGCTCGACTTTGGATTCGAAGCTGTTCGGTGTTATGTGCGTGTATGGTGTAAAGTTGAATACGTACGATTCCCCATCCTCCTATGAATGCTTTCCGTCTTCTCGAGGAACAGAGGCATGATTGTGCCCCATATGTCTTCATGGACGATTAGGCGGGTTCCCGACACACATGTTTGACCGGATGCGACGAAGGCAGCGAAGGCGACTCCGTTGACCGCAGAAATTACGTCTGCGTCGTCAAAGACCACGATAGGAGCCTGCGTATAACAGTCAATCCAGAGATATTTCCGGCCCAGTGATTTAGTAGTGCACTTTGCCGCCCAACTCTGCCGTGAATGCTGCTAAGTTCTGCCCCACAGTGCTTCCCAGCAACCGGCCGGTATGTGTTCCCGCCTACCGCGTTATATCAGAACCAGCATCCGTTGAGTCTGAAGCAGTTACCGTGACGTCAACTTTGCGGACAAGGGGATGCTGGGCAAGCAACTGCGCTGTCGCCCCGTATCCGGGCAAAACCGACAACACCCCAGAGGGTACTAGATCATACAATAGTTCAGTCAAGGAGACAATGACTACGGTGGAGGCTCACCTCCGGCTGCCTCTGCCATCCGGGCGAACTCGAGAACTGAAATTGGTGCTAACTGAAGATATCGGCCATGATTCGCATACTTCTAGGCACAGGAAACCTACATACTTCTGATGGTTTTACGATTACCGAGTTCCCAGCTGCCAGAGCTGGCGCAATCTTCTTAATCGCGATGAGAAGAGGATGGTTGAATGGCGTGATTTGTGCAACGACTCCAAGGGGTACACGGTGGACATAATTTATGAGTTTTCCCTGAGTCGGGGCAACGAAGGCTTGGGTTGTTCGCAGAAGGGCAGCGTAGTAATCACTTGAAATAAACATGAATTCACGGTCGACGCATGGCAGGATTGAAGAGCCCCTACATCCATTCCGGCAATCTTAAGAGCTGCGCTTTCATCTCCCGGATTGACCGGCCGGTCTGCAGCGTCTCTATCTCGGCTAATTCAGGGATACGCTGCTCGAGAGCCCGGGCCAGCCGGGAGAGAATCTTTGAGCGCTCGATCGGAGGAGCCCTCGACCATGTGCCGGCTTGAAAAACAGACTGAGCACCAGAAACAGTTTGCTTCACGTCCCCCTCCGAGGCCAGCTCAACCCTAGAAGCACACATTGGACTTCGGCGGTTTGAGGGTAGAGAGAAGAACGAACACACATAGATTATCACCGTTGGCAGGGTTTGAGACAATAATCCTGGCAGTAGGCTCAGCCATGGCAAGGGACTACGTATCAGAGTTGAGGATCGCGCACTTTTCACGCTGGAGCTGAGGGTCGGGGAAGGGAACCGTCGGCACGAATGGAGTGTAGCTACTACGGTGCAGCGTGCGTAATGACACGGTTCGACGCGCTATCGGCCTGTGTAACATCTCGAGATGAGGCGACTTGGGCGACACTGGCAGTGGCCGTGGCGAGAAACGAGCCCAGTCCGGCAGTCCAAACGCGTCTGCACGTGCCTTGGCACTGCTACTTAGATTCTCACTGAGTAACGTGAGTTAACTTCTCCTATCTACTCATGCCGGCTAGCGATTTCTTACGAGTGAGGCTCAGCCCACCTCTCATAAACCCGACCCCGGTGGTTGAGAACCGAACATCGCTCAGAGACTTCACGACGATCACGCTAGGTGAACGCCGAGTCCTGACCCTTGTCCGACCCAAGTTCCAACTTTCTATCGCATGTACTTCGCGACGCTAGGTCAAGCCGTTCTCGCCTCTACACTACCTGGGTTGGCCAAAACTTGGTCGCGTGCACCGACTATGGGCGGACAGCTTGTCGACGCAGTCGCAGAGGACCTGGATACTTTGCTGACCAGCTTTCCTGCGCTGGGAAATGACCTGCGCGCGACCGTGGATGATATGCAACGGCTGTGGAGGAAGGAGATCAGCGGTCCAAAGGGAAGACAATACCACGGCTCCGAGAGGTTAACTGCGATGGCTTCGCAGCACCTCCTCAACGGCTTTGTCTGGGACGCCTTCGAAGCAATCCAGACTCACTTACAGCCTGCAGGCATTGCTGCCCATACATTCCGATGGACGCCAGATAGTAACATCAAGGGATGCAAGGCAGACAACACTTTCATCATCGATGGCCTTCCCGTTGTGGTGGTGGAAGACAAGCGCTTGACTGACCTTCCTCGAGTGCTGGAGGATATCAAAACACGAGCATCTGTACTGGGTGATGTCGAAATCAAGGTCACGGACAAGGCGCCTAACCAAGACTGGTCGACGTTGGTGAACAAGGTAGGTGTTTTCCTGTACATTAACTCGCGGTGTTTACCCGGTAAACTGCGCAGGGGGCCCTGTACCAGGAGGTCAACCAAACTGAATTTGTGCTATCTTTTGGTGTCACTGCAGTTATTGTTGGTTATCGCACCGGGGCCCGTCTGCTGTGGTCTGACCCGATCTATAACCGCCGTGATAATGGCGATGAATTTGAGCTGCCTAACGATCCGGAGACCATACAGCAGGCATCCGTCCTCGTATTTGGCGGCGTTTCACCGTCGCAGTCAGCGCAGACCGATCTTCCGTTGCTTTTCCTCGCGGTCATGCTGAAGGGAGCTGTGAAGCATGCCCGCTGGTTACAGCAGCACCTCCCCTCCCTCTGTGGCCTCCAGTTTACCGCGGCAGCTGCCGACCTGTCCTTCAAAGGCCAGCTCAGCCAATACTTGAGCACGGGCTTCAAGAAGGAAGATGACGAGAAGGCCAAGAGGAAACGCGGCGCTGATCACGATAACAGTGGAGACTACAGTCCGACAAAGCGCGGGATAGTGTACACCCAGAACACTCTTTCGTCTGCGTCCCAGTCTTTCGCCGGCCGCTGGCACGGGGAGCTGGCACAACCGGCGGGCTACTCAGTCATCATCTCGAAGTACCTCTCGCATGGTTCCCATGGCGTCGTTTACGCAGGGAAGCTTTGGAAAGCCGGGTTCACGGTGTCGGAGGTGGCCATCAAGTTTACCGAACCGAAAAACATTCTGCTCGAGTTTGCCAGATACGTGGATCTCCAGGACGTCATGGGTCATCATATTCCCAGATGCTACGGGGTCTTGATCGTCGATGGTGGTGCTTTTCTGGTCACGGAGCTTCTGGAAAGCCGCGAAACAGTCCACTCAGCGCGTGAGCGGTGAGTGGTTCGCTTTCTGCCTAACTGGAATTCCAACTTGGACAGGGAGGCCGTCTACGAAGCACTTTCGGCGTTGCATAAGGCTGGGTGGATGCATAATGACATCGTGGATGGTATGGACCTTCGCAATCTAGTATGGGCTCGCTCCGGAGACGCTGTTCTGATCGACCTCGTCACGGTTACCGAGCACAACTGCCCAGGAGGCAGCTGTGAGGAGTTGGAGGGAGCACGGAATATCTTGCGATTAGCAAAGCCGAGGGTAATTATCTGAGCTGGGACTGGAGGATCCAGTTCCTGGATTGTTGGCATTTGTTGCATGTTTCCCTCGAAATGCTTCATATACTACTCCGAGGCTAGCTCAATTCTACACGTCGGCATTGAGACTTCGGCAGCTTGAAAGTAAAGATAAAGGACGCACGTACATGGATGATGATCACCCCAGTGGTGGGTGGCGACAATGGCGAAACGACACCGGCCCGGAGGTCCGTGACGCGTCGGCACGTGACTCGAGGGTGGCTTTGATCATGAATGTTGTTGATTGTTTTCCCAGTCGAAACTCGCTTAGGTTGAACTTTGCTCTTTCCCTTCTTACCACCACCCGCCCCTCAGACCGCTATTGTAAATGTCGCCTTCGAATTCTCTGGCGTGCATGACCGCTAACTTCGGTTCTAGATGGCAACAGAGGCTCCTCTCCGACGCTCTTCACGGGCACCTGTTTCCAAAGCGGCGCCGGTGGCCAAAGCTGCGAATTCAAAAGCAGCTGCCAAGCCCGCATCTAAGGCGAAGCCCGCCGCGAAGACCAGCAAGAAACGCGCTGCCTCCACCGAAAGGTCGCCTTCCCCGCCCCCCAAACGTACCAAGAACCAGACGACAGAAAACGTCAACCCCGCTGTCCCCGCTCGCCCTGTGAAGAAGGCCAAGACTGCAAAGACTGCCACCGTCGTACCGCAGTCAAAGCCTTACTTCAACCCTCTCCCGACTCCGCCGGAGAAAAAGCGTCCCGGTTTGCAGGTGTTCTCCTGGGGCGCGGGCAACTTCGGGCAGTTTGGCATGGGCCCCGATCTTCTTGGCGAGCTCGACAAGCCGAAAAAGCACGCTTGGGCGGAAGAGCAGATGGAAGAGGGCACTTTCGGAGACGACAATGCCGGAATCGAGTTCGTTGCAGCAGGTGGCATGCACACTATTTTCGTTGACGAGAAGGGCACCGTGAGTAAACTGTTGCAAACTCATACGAAGCCAATCTCAGCGGTTATGTTAGATCTGGACGTGTGGTGTCAATGACGATGCCGCTCTGGGGCGAGTTACTGAAGGCATACCCGACCCGGACGGTACACTGACAAATGTCCCCCATCCGTTGGAATCCCTGGTGGCGGAGAAGTTCAGGGCTGTGCAAGTCGCCACAGGAGATAGTATATGTGTCGCCGTCGACAATCGTGGCGAGCTCAGAGTATGGGGATCATTCCGCGTAAGTGCTGCCACAACGTCTGATTTTCCCAGTACTCATTTGTGCAAGGCCGACGAGGGCTCCCTCGGTTTTTCGGAAACCGCGAGGCATCAGTTTGTCCCTATCCCGGTCGCGCTCGACCTGTACCATAAGCCTGGCGATTACGAAAAGGTCTCAGCGGTTGCGGCCGGCGGCAATCATATCCTCGTCCTCACCACCCACGGCCACATATTCACATGGGGCTCTGGGCAGCAGGCCCAGCTTGGCCGTAAAGTGCTCGAACGTCACCAAATGAAAGGCACTAACCCGCAGAAAATTGTTATCGGAGCACGCGCCATGAGAGCGGTGGTAATCGGTGCCGGTATCTATCACTCGTTCGCGGTTGACGAGACGGGTACCGTCTGGGGCTGGGGCTTAAACAGCATGGGCCAAACCGGCACCGGTCTCGAGACCAAAGAGGACGAGTCTGTTTCTCTGCCGAAGGTCGTCCGCGGCCTGAGCAAGGAGGAGCTGGGCGGAGAAACTGTCGTGCAGATCAGTGGCGGAAACCACCACACCCTATTTTTGACCTCGGACGGCAAGGTCTACGCATGCGGTCGCGCCAACAGCTCGCAACTGGGATTGGCGCAGGACGACCCAGCATGGAAGGATGCCGACCCCGCGCGCGAATTCTTGTCCGAACCCGTTTTGGTCACGTTCCCCGACGATGATGACCCGGTTGTCTACATTGCTGCCGGTCTGCACAACAATATGGCCATCACCAAGGACGGCGCGCTCTACTGCTGGGGTCAAGGCACACAAGGGGAGCTCGGCGTTCCCGACGTAGAGGTCCCGACGCCGCGGATGATCGTGCGACGCGAAGGGGGTTCGTGGGAAGCGGTGTCGGTCGCTTGCGGCGGTCAACATACGATGGGTCTCTTCCGCAAACGACAAAAGTGATTGTGTATTTATCTCGTCTCCCCTCCTATACATACACCATATCTATTCAACCGCATCTACATAGGTTTGTTATTTTCTCGGCATGTCTCACCACACATATACAACTCCATCCTACATATAACCTGCTGCAACACTTTTGCCTGCCATGGCCAGCTGCGTCCTTCCCGTGTCAGATAAAACTTCTTTCTCATTTAAGCTTTTTGAGATTTGCGTGGCTGTGAAGATAAGATTAGCGGCCAGTCTCGGCTAAAAAAAGTTGTATTGCCTTTCTTGTCTTTTTCCTCTGTTGGGTAGCCTCGCACTGCACGCGACTGCAACATCCACATTTCTTCACCAGCGTCCTCTTCCTGACTGATGGCCAACATTGTGGCCGCCACATTGAGCACTGACTCAGACACGGGGGCTCTTCTCAATGAGAAGCCTTTTGAGTTTTGGATCGATGACTCGCGCCCACAAAACCCAGTCGTAGAGGGCGCGGAATTTGCGTATCAGGTACACGAGCTGATCTCACCCGATGCGAATTTTTCATGAAAATGCACCTAGAAAACGAACATCGTCCGGGTGAACGACGAAGGAGTCAAACGGGCCGCAAAGCACGTAAGCTTTGCGTCCCACCTCTGTTCATTTAGGTATCGACGCGATCCAAGATCCACGACAAAATGCGCCTTGAAGCCTACACCCCGCGGTCCTGGCGGACTCATCCTCTGCATATCTGTCCGCTCGAGCCCTATTCCGCAGCCGAGCCCCTAAACAAAGCGTGCTTAAACTGGATATTTCTCATCTCGGCGCTCAACTTCAGCTTCTGGTCAGAACGCGAGGGGCACCCCGATAGATACGGCGTAATGTGGCAGGAGGGCTGGGCCTCTCCGAAGCCGGCGCTATGGACCGGCTACTGGAGCCTTGTCGCGTCGCTAAATAGGGGTATAGGCTTTCTTTTTTCTTTCTCGGATGTATCCATCTAATAGCCACTGAGCTCTCCAGGATGATATACCCATTACCGACCCGAATTTTTACGCTTCGGAGACTCTTTGTCCCGATTCGTTGATAGAACATATCTTCAGGCCTGCTGAAGGATGTAGCGAGACCGTTCCTCTATTACCCCAGCGAATCGCAGTCATGCGCGAGGTCGGGTTTATTCTGTGCCATGTGAGGTTTTTTTGGTTCGAAGAAACTAATGCTCAACGACGCAGGGATATGGAGGCTCCTTCCAGGGCTTTCTCGACGAGTTCCAACGTCAGCACAACGACGAGGGAACTGCGCTCGATCTAGTGCACATAGTTGCCCAGACTTTCCCCAGTTTCCGCGACGAGGTGTACCTCGATGGCCGCAAAGGTACATCATCTCCCGGCCTCCAGAAACCGACTGATCATGCGCCTCAAGTCTGCCTCTGGAAGCGCGCCCAGATCTTGGTCGCCGAGACTTGGGCAGCATTTTATCCTGCCGCCCCCGATGCAGCGCACCCGCTCTTCCCTCACGGCCCAGCCATCCATCAGCTCACCATGTTTGCGGACTGTGCGTCTCTTCTTCACCTCCACGAGCGAAACGCCGGCCTGAACAAACTACGATTCCAGACCGCGTGCCCCAGATCCTGCACCACCTCCGCATCCTGGCGTACCCGCCCTCGCTGGTGCAGCTCCTGCGCGCGGGGACGCTGCTCCCGCCGGGGTCCCCCGAGGAGCTGAGCCTGCGCGCGGCGAGCATCGTCGCCGTCGAACGCGTGCGCGCAGAGATGCTTGCATTGCAGGGGGCTGAGCCGGCGGACTCTGAATCGGGAGGCGCAGTCAGTAGCGTGTTGATAGACTTCTATCTGTGGGACCTGGCGAAAAGGGTCGAGCGTGGGGAGGAGCGCATAGAGGGGATCAAAACTGCCGACATGGTGCCCACGCATCGCACGCGGAGCATCTGGTATTAGCCCGCGAAGGCCACTCTGCCTTCAAATTTAGAAGGTAAAAAGAGGCACGCACAGGCGGGCCACGATACTTGTACTTAATAAACGATAATTTGCGGATCTCATTCGCGCTCCGCTATTCCAGGACCCCCATTAATAGACCAAAATGCCTGATCCGGATCCCGACAAATTTTGGAATTTTTTTGCATTTTGCCTGTGTAAAATCCCGACAAAATCAAGCCAAATGGTGGGAAGGCCTGCGTCCCAGTCCCGACAGATTGGGCCTTGGCTGATTACTTTGGCCCCAAGACCGCATGACGGAGCGGATTTATTGCTATCTGAGGCTGGTGGCGGCCGATTTCGCCGCCTCGCGTTCGAATATGCGGTAGGGCAGATCTGAGGACTTTTTTTCCGCCCTCGCAGCCGTGTTACGTAAACAAAATTTCACCCATTCTCGCTCCAGGCTTGTGCTAATCCCGACAAATTCTCGAAAATTTAGAAATCAGAGTCCCGACAAATTCTCGGTCGGACGGAACAGGCATTTTGGTCTATTAATGGGGGTCCTGCTATTCCCGTGTGCAACTTGTGTACATTCATTCATACATACATACATGCTGTTCGGCCCAGTGCGCATCACAGGGCGTGTGCATCGGATTTGTCCTCGGGGGAAGGAGGAACCGACAGCGATGGCCGGGCCGCAGCCACGCCCCGGCCGTCCTCGGTCCACGGGTTGGTCGTAAGGCGAACCGGAATCGTCTCGCGTATATGGATGAAGGGGCTTTTGGTGACGTCCGGGGGCGTAACGGTCAACAGGATACAGTCCTAAGTTGTATCGCAGATTAATAACAGATCCCGGGTGCGGTGTGCGCTGGCGGATGCACGTACCTGGACAGACAGCCCAGCGATTCTGAAGCCCATGACTTTGATCGGCGCGATTTCGATCTCGCCGGAGAAGGACATCGAGGTTGGGCCATCGCCCTAGGTGCACGCACTCAGTCGGTGCTGCTTCCGAGAGTCAACGAACGGAAAGTCACCGAGTGTCGGAAGGTCCCCTCCCCAATACAATCGACGCGCCATATATCGGTTTTCGTCCCGTGTATCGTGGTGCCCCTTGCCCATGCCATTAGCCCCAGGCGGACCTGTACAGACCTTCTGCAACTGACCTGACATCGACCGTGGACTGCCGCATCAACTGCACACGCGTGGCGCGCAGCTTCCCCGAGGACCCCGTCGTCGGGCCGTACGGCAAAAATAGGGCCAGGGAATACGCAGTCGACTCGAAGGTAACGTGGAACGGGATGGGCTGCGAGGCACAGAATATCCGGGACGCTGGTCCGGGGATGGATTAGGACTCGGACTCAGGTGAGACGAGTGGGTCTGGGAGGCGTATGTACCTGGGAGGTAGAACTTGACGTGGATGTCCTGCGCGCCGGCCTTTGCGTTGGCCTTGAGTGTCGATTTGTACTCCTTCCACTCTGGTTGCGGGATGAAGCCTCCGTCTACGCGGACTAACGGCGACGGGATGGGCACCGCAGGGCGGGTGCGGGGGAGGTAAATAAATGGCGTAGACACGGTTCTTCAGTCGAAACTCGATCAATTTTAGCCCAAGACGAGAGGCCACACGCACGTGCTGCCGATGTGGATTCCGAGTTTCTTGGACTTGACCAAGGGAACGAGGGTGGGGACAGATTGGGGTTTGTTGGCTATGACGGTAACGGAATACTGGCAAAGCCCGCTCACGATTTGGCAAGTGGGGAGCGCGAAAGACCTACGTCGATCGTGGCATAAAAGCCCGGGAGACCCTTGAGCTTGATCGAATGCGAGGGAGGGAGCGGCTGAAAATGAGTTGAGCGGGATCGACGAGGAGAGAGGATCTGACTACGCACATAATGCCGACCTTCGTACTCAAACTCCGTGGGAAGCGTGACGGAGAAGGGCAAGGACGAGGGGCAGACGGGATTACTCGGATCCTTGATCCACAGCAGGACTCGGTCCAAGCATAATACGGTGTTGGTCTCTCCGCCCTCCGCGATCTCCTTCAACTGTAGCCGACCTTCCACCTGCGAGAGGTCAGGGGGGAAGCGCGCAGGGCATCGGGAGGTTACCTCAACTTCCACCGTCGATATATTTTCGGTCTTGGTCAGCTCCACGGTGCCTTCGACCATGCCCCCCGAGCCATAGACTGGTAGGTCGATTTTATTTTCCTGGGCTGTCAGTCGCAATTTAACGCCCCCGCCTTTGGACGTCTTGACGAAATCACCGGTGTGGCGGGGCAGCAGGCGGGCATTGAGGGCGAGACGCTGTTCAAACAGGCCAGGTTCAGCGGAATAGGACGGGGTGCGGCTGAACGACGGCTGCAAAGGGTCGGGCGCAACGTAGGAGGGAAGGCTGGCGGTGGACATCGGCTGCGGTGTCAATGTGCCCGACTAGCCTGAGTATATGTATGCCGAATCGCCGATGACCAATGCCTACCTCTTTGATGTTTATGAGCGCCGAGATATATCTTGGGATCCCGAGTAGTCTATTAGTTACCGCGCCTTGATTACCGTTAGGTCTCCTTATTATATAATCAAGGTCACGTGTAGGGCTTCAGCGACGCGACTTCGACGCGCCGTGCGTGTATTTACTTCAAGTGTGTCAAGTTTTGGGCACAAAGTCTACTGGAGCATCATATGAAGCAGCTTGGGATATTTTTCTTTCGAATTCAAGGCCTACAGCTCAAAGCCAGCCATCAGTCACCCAATTCAGTGTATAGAATGGATATGGAAGCGGGATAGCCGGAGAAAAGGCCACTGTAGTAAGGCGTCAATAAATGACAAATGTGAGGGTACTCAGAGAGTCCCGAGCCCTCTGCGAACGGATAACGCGTCAAAAACGCGTCCGGGATATCAGTTGTTTGTGCAAGCATCCTGATCATTACATAATAAGGAGACCTAACGGCAATCAGGGCGCGGTAACTAACAGACTTCAGAACGAGGAACGAGCGAGGGAGTCTGTCAAGAGAGACTAGATCCCGAGCACATGCTAGTACAATTCAAAAGCTGTAGGCACTGTCAATAATGAGCGCTGAGCGTTGATGAGGCTATGTACATGGGTGGTACCTGTACATCGAGGAATTGAAGGATTAGACGTTGGAGAGCTAGCCTGAGCTAGTCTTGTCAATGTAACGGTGGGAACTAGTACTGCTGCGCGTGATGTGTGATCTGCGTAAATCATTAGGCGCGGCGCGTCCCGTCACACCATGAACCGTTACTCGTGACAGCCCAGACGTCCGAGTCGGTGCCAGCACCATGCCAGTAAGCAGCTGCTTTGCTAGATCTCAGCCTCGTCCTAAAATCTGAACCCCATAGGCCACGTTCCCCGCAGACCACACGTACGCGTTCCTCCGACCAAAGTACTTTGTGTCCGTCAAGGCAGAAAAAATCGCGACCGACCTTTTGGAAGAGGCCGACACCCAAGACGCATACGGAAAACTCGCGCTCATCGACACCACTCTCGCTACGCTTCATGCGAAAATCTCGGAGAACAGCTGGCCGGACGCTTTCGCGCTTGTGGCGGCTTTGACTCTCTTCAATGAAATAGAATCCTACTGGCCAAGTACGCCGTGCCTCCTTGGCGCGTACGAAGCATCTCACTGTTCGGCCTAGTGTGCGACGACGGGAAACGCGTCGTCTTGACCAACAAGGTCTACGGCGCGTCGCTTGTGACTGTCCTCCGCGCTTTGAAGCACGACGGCCGCCTGGATGCGGCGCACTTCCCCGGCCTCGAGACGACGCTGCGACAAGCCGCCGCCTGGGGCGCGGAGATGAAAGGCATCTCGTGCGAGTCCGACTACGACCTTGTATGCAAGGCGATAGGAGCACGGCTGTTCCAAAAGTCCGAGGCGGATATCGCGGCGGAGAAAGCGCGCCTCGACGGGTGGTTGGCTAGTCGCACCGAGGAGGAGCGACGCGAATTCCACCGGCAGGTTGAGGAGGATGCCGAGGACGAGGACGAGGACGAGGATGAAGGGGACGAGAAACCATGGCATGCTGGTGGAAGCGAGTTGGACGAAGATGCAGCGAACGACGATTTCGATCTTTCCCGCGTCTGGAAGGCGTACAAGGCATATCTGGACCTCATCTAGGTCAAAGCTCAGCCAGCGGGCTGGAAGTAATGCTCGCCATTCGATCCTTTACTTACATTCTTGAATAAAATCCCCTACGAGTACGTACTAGTTAATCGTCCCACTATATAAGCCTCGGTAGAGATTGGTTGGTATTTTGCCTCGGAGCCGCAGTTCGGGAGGCACGCGATTTCGGCGGAGAAGTTGGGGTTGCAGAAGAACGCGATGGACTGGCGCGCAGGCGTGATGACTTCCTGCGCGTTGAGCGGTTTTGCTGCCGGGGCAACCACGCGGTGGAGTGTGGATCGCAGAACGTCGTTGCTCCAGCGCGCAAGCAGATCGCCGACATTGATAACGATCGTCCCGGGCTAGGAGGCCGCATTGGTCAAGATGAGGAAGAGGATCCAGACTTGCAGACTTACAATGGGTGTCGCAGGCACAAACACCCCGGTATGAGGATTCTGGGCTTCGAGCCCACCAACCTGAACTTTGTTAGAATGAGTCCACGGGTAGTACTGACAACATTACCGAGTCTTGGAACAACAACGTCAAGGTGCCATAATCTACACGAACGTTTAGATCAAGATATCCCCCATAACAATATTGCATACCACTATGGGAGCCCGCCCTTGCTTGGCCTTCGTTATCTAGCAGTGCCCGCTTCATAGGAGGGTACGACAACAGCCGGAGATTATGGCACTGATCCTGGATCTTTGCATCGAAGAAAGACTCCTCGAGCCCAAGTCCGATTGCGATAGACCGCATAACCTGCACATGCAGCTCATGGCACAGCTGGAAGAACCCCAGCATGGTGTGCTTGAACTCCGGGGCGTCCGCCTCTTGTGGCCACCGATTCTTCCACACGGAGTCCCAGTCGCGTCCAATCTCCATGGTTTCTTTGTAGTCCGGAGCCTTCTCGCGGAGCGCAGCAATCTCAGCGGCGTCGGTGGCCTGGGTGACGCGCTCGCGGCCGATCCGGACGTAACCGCGATTCGAGCGAGGATCTTCCCAGGCAAGCTTGTCCTTCGCGTCCGTGGGCATTCGGAAGAACTCTGCGCTCTAGGATCCTGTTCAGGAGGGGGATTGTTGGTACAGCTTCGAGGTCACCTTGGTGAATGCCTTTTGGATGGTCGCTGGGAGCCCAGTCAGCAACCTCCCGGGGGGACGCCTGGGAGCAGCCGCGGTACGTCTACGTACGGTCTGGTATTCCATGCCCGCTCAGATAGATGAATCCACTCTCTTTGAACGCGGATACGATCTCATTGGCAACTTTGATCTTGTCAGCACCAGCTTCGTTTCGGAATCTTGAGAAGTCGATTAGAGGAATGCGGAACGAGGGCTGCGCGTCAGAAACTGTTGCGAGGCCACGGCTTTTGAGGCCAGTGCGAACGAAGATGGAGGCTCGCAAAGAAAACATTACCTTGCTTGTCAAGGTCTCTCTACCTTGATAATTGAGTCACCCGCTGCTCGTAAGGCCTTAAGGCCTAAACCTGCCGAGGGGGAGCGTGCCTCGTCCTTCAACGTTAACTTCAACGCTCCGGCATTCATCGCACCAAGGCCACGAGCGCATCGATTCGTCGCGCGCAGGAGGAGCGGGACCGCGAGCTGGCGCGGCAGCTCTGCGTGGTGCGTGGTGCCCAGTTTAAATAAATTACCAATGTACAAGGGAAGATACTGCATTACTCTTACTCGAATAGAAGGCGAAGCTGCAGATCTGGCAGCTGACAGGTTCGAAACGGGAGGCGAGCAGGGGAACGGTGATGCGGATCAAGTGTATGGCTCCGTAGGCCGAACCAAACATTGCCTCACAATTGGCTCAGCTCGACCGCAGCTCTACCTCTGTGCATCCTCGGTGGGCTTGCCTCAATCGAGGGACTATTTACTCTCGCCCTCAAACACCCTGCCACCCATCCCGCCATATCTCTGCCCACGAGCGAACGTCTCTGCTACGCGCCGCCGCACCATCAGTGGCTTCAAGGCTGTCCAAGCAAGCACCAAGTCCGCTTTACGCGTTGTCAAATGGCGGCGGGATCTCACGCCTAGCGCTGAGGCTAACGCCGTCAATGTTTCTCGCTTCTGCGTGCCTCAGAGAAGTGAGTCCACCGTCCACACGCCCGCGACTCCGCGTCAAGTTTGCGCGCGTACACTGTCTCCAGGCCTGGCTAGAGACACGACACCATGTCCGTGTCGCGTCCCTCCCGAGCTGTACGTACAATGCGCGAATGACGCCACGGGGCCGAGCGCTAGGAGCGCAAGTCAGGCATCTGCCGCTGAACGCTGAGCCTTGTCACGTCAGGGGCGGGTTGACGAGCCGCCGCTCCCAGAAGCAGACTCGCCCTCCGAAGCTGTGGTGCGCACAACTGCCCGGCTCGAAGCGTCGCGTCCCGCGTCGAATGCCGCATGCCGCGCGAACGAAACCCGCCAGATACACTTACGCATCGGTTCACTCCAGATACCGCACATAGAGATCGCTGTTCTCTGTGAATGTAAACTGTTTTGTACAAGGGACGAGGCGTCAATCTGAGAAGGTCGCGCGGCTTTCTCTTTTGGGAGTGTTAAGAATAAGGAGAACTTGAAGGCAGCGTTAGGTAGATATGTAGTATACATTGGTCTAAACAGGCATGCCGGGTCCGGAAGGCGCTCTCGGCGCTGCCAGAGCGGAAGTGCATGTGCGACAGCTCCGATGAGCTTCTGCTTCTGTGGCGTTGAGCCGAGTGAGAGTAATGCACCCTCCCCTCCAATGTACAATGCGCCGCGGCAGGAACGTTCGAATCCGTGTCCGCGGAGTTATCATGCTTTCAAGTTGGCTCCGAATCTTGACGGCTGTCTCGAGCACCAGTGTGCTCCGAGCAGTATCGTTTGCACTGTGTACGCGTCTGGATCACTAAGATACAGCAAGGGGTCCATTTACACGGCAGCTATGTACTGGTAGCCGCTTGTACATCACATTAGTGTGTCCGTGTTCGTTCTTTTTGGCATTATTATTGTCGTGCATTATCCCACTAGACAACCCCTGCGGCGCTCCCGTCGAACAGCTCCCGCCAAGAGGTGGTAGTTGCCCATATTGTCATTGTCCGCGCTGAGCTGCCCCTTGTGCACGCCCTTTACCTGACGCAGTCATTAGAACGCGAGGAGGTAGAATGCGAAGCCAATTACTGATACATACCTACGAAGTAACGTCAGGCTCATCTAGCCCAGATTGCAATCTCATGTGCTTTCAGACTCAACACCTTCTTCGCAACCTTCAATTCGGGGCAGTGCCCATCGCAAATGTGTCTTGCTACCGTTACCAGATCGATGAGGACGGGCCGCCCTGCGTCAGTCCACAAAATGTTGTGAATGATATTATTGACAGGGTCCACCACATCGTTGTGGGTCCATCCTCCATCGTGCAGCTTTTTAAGCGCCGCATATACCGCTCCTCTGACAATTTCGTTACACACGATTGGGGTAATATGTAAAAGCACGCAGCGTTCCGCTTTCGTCAAGGCGTGTCTCGGGATACGATCATGAAGACGAGCGATCCCAAGAAAGCCGTCCTAGAGGTGACACACAGAGTCCATAGCATCGCGGAATGTGCGGTCCCATCAGCTTTTTAAGCTTCTTGTAACTCGAGAACTGATCGACCAGACCGTCTATGTTGTCAGAGGCCTTCACGGCTACTGTTGCAAGAACTCGGCCGTTCTGAGACAATGCTCCAGCGTACACAACACCGTGAAAACCCTCAGATAGACACTCCATGATCCGCACGGAGAATCCCATGGATTGGGCGTCAATGGGCGAGCTCTCCATGCCAGGTGCCCGTAAGTAATCCGATGCCGCCCGGAGACAAGAGTGGTAGGAGCAGACGAGCGAGTCACTCGGGAGGAATTGTCGCCGTGCCGAGCAGAACCATTGGTGAAGTCGCTGCTGTTGTCTCCGTCATTGCAACTGTTCGAACTAAGTAGATTCGTCGGAGGAGTTGCGTAGTGTGTTTGGCGTTATTTGGCTGGAGCCTGGGGCAGATCAGGCGGGACAAGTTAGCTCGATTGTGTCCGGATTACGGCGACAACGGCGACAACAACAAATGTGTAGACAGATCGGCCGTTTCTCGGTCTCGTTAAGTGATTTCCGTATCTATGCGGCGGCTTAAGAGTTTTGGGTGTTTGCAGGGGGTTTCGGTCGTCCCGGGCGGCTCGTGGGTTTCCGAGGCAGCGTGAGAGCCACGGGAAAATCCGAGTCGGATAGGGACGGGCACGACCGAAACCCGTACACAAGGGCCGCAAAGGGACGGCAAATGAAGCCCCAAAGCAACCCAAGCGTCAGCTCAAGAAGGGACGGGTGGGCGGGCAAAGAATTTGCGAGGGCGAGAGCGCGAGCAAAGCAGAGAATTGCTGGAGCAGATAAAATGCGGAGAGCAATACACGATAGGTGGCAGTGTGATGCTATCACACTGCCACCCGGAATGGAACGACTGCGATTCCTCCATATTATCTACGCTAACTTGTCTAACACGCAGGCAGGCTCGCAAGCTCGCCGAGCCTGTGCTAACATTTTGGCAGTGAATACAACACATCGCATCCTTTTCCTGCGCATCGCGGCGGATCGTCTTGCGGCATCCGAGAGCGGCCGTCCCAGCCTATCCCAGAGTCCGACAGGTCCCGACCAAAGTTGGTGTATTCCTGGACATTGGGCTCACCCGAGGGAATAGTGAATGAAAGGCTTGAGAGTTTTGCAAACATTTGTGAAAGCCAAGGACAACCACCTTTGGCTATGATTCCTTTTAACATGATGGCCAAGACAAGTAGGGGAAGGCCGGTCTGAGGATCCGGCGGCGGAGGCACTTCACCGAATATAGCAGCAAGAGCCTCTTCGGTTTGAGGTATAACCTCATCCCCTTGGTCACGTCGATTGTAAACCGAGCACCAGAGCATGTGGTGGCCAATGCGATGGCCGACACAATAGACGCTCATCCCACCGAAGATTACCCAATCCATCTCGTAGGCTGCGGCATATAGTGCACCCTTCGAGAACATGTGAGAACAGTGATCATCGACAGTCGTGAAGAACACACCTTGTTGGCGATCACCCACCAGTTCGGCTGGTTCTTCAAGTTCGGTGCCTCGTTTTCCAAATCAACAACACCACAACTTAGCCCTCGCTGTACCAGTTCCATCGAAGCCCAGGGCAGAAGGCTGGCGCGCTTGTCTTCCACGCCCAATATATTTGTGGTCGCCGAGTTCAGATATAAAGCGTTGTCAAATACAGAACTCGCAGCTCCGGCGGCGTGCTTGGGGCGAAATCTCAATCGAGCCGTCGAAGTGGCTCCCAGGGTCGCTGCGGCTTGGATGGCGTGGAACGCGGCCGTGCCGACAGCAACCAAGAGCAAGCGGCAAGCATCGTTGGTTGCCGTCTCCTGATCATCGTAATCGTAGACTGCATTGTCGCCAAAGTGATCCTTCCATTCGTTGACCAAGTGGAGGATGGCTCTGGTGATGGCGTCATGAAGAATCGGGTGTTGTGGAAGGAGAAGATCAAGGTCGCTTTCAAGCGCCTCAGTGAGCTTGTTGCCCAAGTCAGGCGCAACCGACCAACTGCTTGGCTTGCACAGTTTGCCCTTCGCTGATAGATGTGAGTTCCGTTTTTCGGGACTGAAGATGCGAGGTCGAAATCCGCAGCGGCTGGAGCCTGCACCGTAAGACTGCGCTGGGACGCTGAGTGGTCTGAGTGGACATCGTGCAGTTGGAAGCTGTACACTAGCAGTAAGCATCTAGCTACTTGGGTGAGCATATGGTGCATATAATCTAAGAGAAAAGCACTGACCTTACTTCCAAGTTCCACAACCCAAGAATATACGACGTTTCTATTTCTTCCTGTCTCTTCTCTCGACTCGCCTCTGATTCCATTCTTATAGTGTTTCAAATTTCACCTAGCGACGGCCTAGTCGGTGCGTGTTGGAGTGTGCTACTCCGAACTATCGAGGAGCCTGCGAGCGGATGGTCGTTGGTGGTTATGGCAAGACCTGCTGACTAAGCAAAGGAAGCCCTAACCAGACACACTACCACAGTGTCTTCAGCCAAGAATCACTGGTATGTGGCAGTGCCGGACCAAGCAACGAAGACCTTCGCAACGCCTCAGTTAGTGTCTATCCTAGCATCCGTGCGGTTTAATGCCTAAACAGTTGTAAGGAATCATGTGCGACTATAGCCCAGGTTACTGGGTGAACGTAGACGTCGAAACAGCGCCATGAGCGTTTTTACCGCCTTCGACACCCCATCTGCCGGTAATTTGTTAATCATTCGACGCGTTTAGCGAGAAATTACTCACTCGCCAGCAGAGACCTCTTGGCAACACTGCTCGAACTCGTCGGAAACGGAGACTTCCTCCCATTTCTCCACCTGGATCCGGTCAGACATGCATGGGAAACGAACATATCAACTTACGACGTAGTCCTGAGATTGGTGTCAGAGTAAAACCCAAGGCTACAAAGGAATTTCAGGGCTTACCTCGACAAGTGTATGCAGTTCATCCCATACAGAAGTGGCCAGTAACAACCCGAAGGAAGACTGCGGAGTGATAGTCGACATCATATGGTCTAATGCGAGCGCAGCTAATGTCGGCATCATATACCGATGGGCCACTTGGTAGATAGATAGCGCAGACGCAGGCGGCGGCGCTGGAGTCGGATGAGGATGAGGATCTGGCGTCGACAGAGTGGACTGGTGAGGCCTCTGGGTCCGAGGAGAAATGGGGTAGTGACCGGAGGATGGAAAAGCTGCAGGACCTGCGGACAAAGGCACTGGTTTCGTGCGTGATATCCCGCTACTCATTGCTGTACTGGTAGAGGCGGAGGACCCAATGGGACGACGGACGGTAGAAGGGGTCTGACGGGATGTACTTGCGGAGTTCGAAACGACTTTGGCCGGCGCCCTCGACGATTGCGGGGAAGATCGCGTGGGCGAGGTCACCGAGGGTGAATCGACAACGACGGACTTTCCCTTGGTACTCGTAGGGGAAGCATCCTTGGGAACGCTCTCTGCGCTTGTTGCGCTCCTTGCATCTGCCATGGTGCTGTCATCGCCGGTTGACTTGGCGTACGTTTTCCAATCCCATTCTCCTCCGCGAACGCTCAACCAGCGCGCACTCCATCCAGCTCCGATTCCTTCCACAGCCAAACGAGGATCATCGTGTTCCTTGAATGACAGCCAGTTGGCGTAGCAAAATTTTAGCAGCCAGTAAATCTTCGGAAGATCCAGCGTGAGTAGAAGTACTCAAGGTGAAAAGAAAAGTGATTGACCGTTTCAAAATCGGCTTCCTCTACCACTATCGTGTAGAGCTTCCTGTCACCTGGTATGAGCTTCGTCTCTGCGAAGGAAGACGACAAGATGTTGGAAAAATATTCGGAACGCCGACTGAGTATATCTCAAAACGCATATGAACACCTATCAATGTAAAAAAATAAAAGGCTCACCAGAATGAGCATATATTACCCGTTTGCGAGCGGTCGTCTGTGTGGTAAATGGAGAATGGGATGATGTCGAAGACGGAGGGCGACGGGCTGAGGATGATGCAGTGACTTCCGATATTGGAGTAGAAGGGCTCTCCGCATCGGGGGGCATCCTTTCTAAAGTAACAAATCTAACATCCCCTGTATCTACGAGTAAGAGAAAAGGAACAGGTCAAAACAATGAGTGCATTCGAAACAAAAACCTACTTGGGTTGTCTAGAGATGCTTCGAGTCCGTCCAATAACTCGCGAGGGACATAGTATGCAGTGGGCTGTTGTGGGAAGAACGGCCCTGAATTCATACGAGTGAGTTTCCTCGTCTCTTGGAAGCGAAAGATTCTCACCAGTAGGACAATGAATTTGGATGCAAAGAGTGAAGGAGTCAGCTTCCCGCATCGTTTCAGATGAGTCTAGCAAGGCTGATAGTGACGGGAGGGCACAATCTGGAAGCGTGTCAATGATGGATGAGATTGCAGATTGTTTGGGAATTAATACCCCACACTTCATTCTCCCGACGAAAGACCCAATCATTCTCCCAGAATTCCCATATCCATTCCGGGCGCGCACCAACACGGTCATCCGGACATTTGATGGCAGCCATTATACTTGCGTTCATCTCATAGTGATGCGCAAAATCCAAAATCAAGGAAGTTATCGAGACCGACAAGGTTGGGCATTTGTTGTCTGCGCGCGTTTCGCCTTCGGTTGATAGACGTGCTGTAATGTCATATAAGTTGAATACTACTCATTCTGAATGCATGGACGGACCGATTTCCAATTTGAACTTGTCATCTCCAATCATGGGCGAGTGCTTCAGGACCTCGAAATCGTGCGGGTCTATTGCGGAACGCTGTTCATCTTCTCTGTTTTCTGGTTCTATGTCCTCCACGAAATCGCGTAGCTTGCGTACCTGTGTAACATGGTCATGTTAGGGTCTCGACACTGCCAATGCAAGGCGTACGTCGCGAACGACCCATTCAAACCCGAAAAACGACCACTGTCGGGTCCCGGATTCCTCCTGAACAGCGTATCCCATGGTAGAACCCGTATGTTGTCTCAATGTTGGGTTGGACTGCCAACTTGAGCCACTGGCAGAAAATGAACCGGTTTGGCTGGAAGTGGAGG
Source organism: Mycena belliarum (assembly GCA_029282135.1). Classification (NCBI taxonomy): domain Eukaryota; kingdom Fungi; phylum Basidiomycota; class Agaricomycetes; order Agaricales; family Mycenaceae; genus Mycena; species Mycena belliarum. The sequence continues at coordinate 220,612 of JARJCN010000014.1, forward strand.
AGTTGGGTCTGGCAGTAGAATCCCCAGGCCAGGCTGTTTGTAGCCCGGATGCAGGAGAAGAGGCGGACGGTGAGCTGGAGGCTCTGCGCGAGTATCTGCGGTACATGAATCACGTCCTTGTGTGTCGTGAACAGCCTGAGAGGAACTTAGTTGTACCTTGATTGCCAGGGCCAAGTTGGCCTTTCAAACGAATCACTGCGGCCAGGTGAAGAGGACAAAGGAGATGAGTTGCGAATTAAATCAGACATGAAAGTCGATAAGAGGAGGCCTCGTCCAAAAACAGCAAAAGGCACGTCCACCGTGCGTAGAGCCTCAAGAGATCGAACAACTGCCACTTAATTGCGCACTACGTAATGGGGTTATACCGACGCCCATATATTTTATATTGACTTCGATTACAGTTCCAGAGTACACTCTACATTCAATAAGTTTCCCAGAATATATCAGGAAGAACCTCCCGCATTACTGTGATGGAGGACATTAGAACAGTTCGGTGCAGCTGGAATAGTCGTACAAGACCAGTGATGATGCCCTTGAGCATTCTGCAACTTACCCAAAGGATTGCGGGTATCCGTCAGAATGAAAGTGTCGTCCAATTGACCGGTAAGGAGTTCAAAAGACACTTCCCGGTGCGGCAAGGTCGACAGAACATGCTCTCGAAGGTAGGAGTCAAGATAGTCTGATCTCCGAGCCTTCCGGAATGTTAAAGGGTTGGTGTCAGGGCTACAGAAGAATACCTGGATGTCATTGCTCTCAGATACGGGAGGTACGATTGAGGCAACGCGCGTACCAAGTTGATGAGCTCAGTTTCGTACTTTTCTTCTGGAATGATTGTCTGGGAGTCATGAAAAGCGCGACAGTTTCCGAAGCTCTTTAACAGAGTTTGGGAGATCATGCGAGAGGACTCTGATATGATCATCCCTGCAAAGTTCTAGAAAACAAAGTCATTTCAACCAAGCGATATGAAACACAAAAGGCTCACCACTGCTAAGACTCCTTCAGGATTCAAAGTCACTTTCAGGTCATCCCAGAATTCCAGCGTAAATATATGTTCGGGTACCCCACCGCCGGAAAAGCAATCGTGTACGATTATATCGAACAAGTCATTTCGTGCTCCGTTTTCGATATGACTGCGTCGCATGACAGCCCATGACCGCGCGTCTTCTAAGAAAAGATTCTCTGAAGTGTGCTCAGGCAACCCGAAAAAGAGTCGGGCAGCGTCATACACTGCGGGGTCAATTTCAACTATAGTAGTTGTGATCCCATGCCGACCGAAAGCAGTCGCGGAGATTCCGACACCCAACCCACTACATAGATGCTGGTAAGCGATATTCACAACACTGGTCGATATGGCGTACATTATCAGCGCCCGGTCCCAGTGGCCGGATGCGCCCTTGACAGAGCTATTTACGAGTCGAGCAGCTTCCTGGAGCACAAATGTGCTGTATATCGAATCGCCGAGCTCTGTCCCATATGAGTCAACCCATGGTGCAGCGTCATCGAGTGTTGCGACTTTTCCACCCATCCATACACCACCGAGAAGGGAATGGGAGGCTCGAAGGTATCGTAAAGAATGCATTTCTTGATCAGGACCACCCTCGTACGATGGCGGAGGGAGGGCTTCACCGACCACAATCAACCCTGTCGTTGACTGAACTGATGAATGTATACGCAGCGGGAATGTCGGGTGTGTATACGGTTGAGGAAGGGGATGCTGCAGGACAGGCGATATAAGCAAACCATGACCAGTCCACCAGAGGATGTTGAATATGGCTAGTAAAAGTGATGGCTTTAGAAAACCGGGTGAAGGTGGTAGGACCGCCTTCTTTTTTCGTTGCGCTTCAACAGGGCGGCGGGGGATCTGCACTAGCCCGATCCAAATGTTGAAAAAGGCAGCAGCCAGGCCAAGGAACTAACTTTGCATGAGCTCGACGATCGCAAGCCCCCGAACGAAAGACGCACGATTTGGGATTCAGATACGTTATTCAGCAACGAAACTTTGGCCCACAACGGCGCCAAACCAACAGTCCCACCGAAACAGACAAATCCCGCCAGGAAGCGGTGACTGATCGAATTTCGAGCCAGCGAACGTCCACGAGGGTTTCCAACAAGCTGAAGGTGTTTTATTTATTATGGCCGTCCATCGCAGACTAAAACATACTTTGATTTCCGCAACAAGTGTTGTAAGTGCAGAAAGGAGGGGCACAAGGACAATGAAGTGGGTAGTTAGAGGCCCCAAAATTGGACTCCTCCACCTCGAAGTCCATACTGCGACCCAGTAGGTCGCGAGGGGCGCGACAGATAAGACGACGCCAGCGAAGAGCACGGTCCGAGCCTGGGACACTTTAAGAGGGTGAGCTCCTGCAAGAAATGCAGCACATATCACCGCTGAATTCAGCGTATATGCCGAGGGCGCGGATCCGTAAAGGGGAACAAGAGCGCGTTCATAGACGAATAGCACAAGAGAGAGTGCAATGATCACAACGGAGTCGATCCCCAGTGGAAAGACAACTCCTGGAAAACCACCAAGCCATGCAGATGGCATGAGAAGTTTATGACAGCTCGCTAGAAACTGCAACCATGTAAAAGCTTAGTTACGTTGGCCGCTGGCACTGAGGATAGACGATCACGTGTTATACAAATAGCTAGCATCAGAGTTTATTGTACCAGTCGGGACTTCAAGCATGAACCCGTATCTCGTCGGCCAGCTTGTCAATCAAGTCAGTAAGACGTTTAACCTCATATTGCGCCAAAGTCGCGTTCTTCTCGAATTGGATCGCTTCGCTTAACGCAGGCATCGGTGTCGCTCCGTAGCCTAAAAACGCGTTCAATGACTCGCAGGTGCGGGTGGAAATAAGAGATTTTACCGAGCCATTTCCCGGGTGCTATGGCTAGATGCTTGTACCTAGCGCCAAAGTGAGTAGAGCAAGATAGGATGCCGCTGAATCCCACCATTCACGGTCTGGGATACCATCTTTCGATATGAAGCCCTTCTCGAACCCAACGAGCTTCTTGTTAACGGCACGGACGCGACGAACAGCCTTTTTGAAACGGGCTAGAGGAAACTTTGGTAGAGCGCTGAACGCATCCCCGTCGAAGCCTGCATGTACAGCGAGCCCGTACAAGACATCGCGACCGAGTCCTTGTTGTTCGTCCAAGAATGCGGGGAGTCGGCCAACTCTGAACTTCGAACTCGGAGCCGCATCGGGCATACTGGAAAATTTTCCTGTGCAAGGGTGCTCCTCGAAATCGTCGCCGTTGCAAGGGTGACCGAAAATTTTTCTGAGTCGACAATACACCTTGCGCAGCTTCCTCCTGAGTTTAAACTGGCGCTTCATCCATTTGCGAATCATCTTGCGGAGATCTTTTTCGGCGCTGTCCTTCTCAAAGTCGAGGCTATGGCTGGCAGCTTGCAAGGCCACTATCGATTTACGTAGCGGTGAAAGATCAACATCAACCGCCGAATCAAAGGCGATACCCTGGATTCTGCAGACAAATTAGCAAGGCAAAGTAGATTGGAAGCAGACGCACCCGTTGAGGTAGTTCTCAAGCTCGTAAGTGTAGTGAGTGGTGTTGAGAGGAAGGACGATAGCCGACGACAATCGGACGATCTCCAGACCGATATGTTTCGCAACAGCGACCTATAAGCGCCCATGTAAGTACGCAGATTACTTGTTTGGGGGAAAAGAAATTGACATGACGGTGGAAGCCAGGGTCAGCGAATGTTTCTTGCCAGTATTCGCTATCGAAGACGGAATGATAGTGGTAGATAGCGTCCTGCCCCGAGCCTCCGAAACCTGCGTCCGAACTCGCCACCTGGGAAAACATCGGTTCCATAGCTTTATCAGCGGTTTGTGACGCACTCCAATCATTTGCAAGAAGGCAGTGTAATCTGACCCAGAGCCCAATGGCGAGACACCAACGGTATCCGTAAAGGAGTTCATGGACTGGCGCACAGCAATGCTTTCAGCGTCAACGGCGTTTCCACCATATGGGCTGGTGCGATGAGTAAAACGTATAGGTAAGGTGTATTGACTCAAGTCTTATAAACGCTTACCCCATGTCATTCCGGGCGTCCCACAGAGTACGGCCAGGCGACGTAGGATGCGGAATATCAAGAGCAGCTTCGCGAAGGAAGTGAGAGAGCGACGGGGATGCGGCCTAAAGATGGTAAGAATGATTGTTGTTGACCGTTTCCCGAGTGCGCTCACGGCATGAAGACGAGATCCGCTGACGGAACTATCTGCAATTGGAATTGAGCGATATCATCAGCGAACAGCCATCTAGGTCACCAAGGTTGAGGTAGGTGACAACATGCTTGCCGATGAACTCAGGGAAATCTTCAACCCATCTGAATCATCTCTGAGATGATGTAAATGGACAAGTTTGAGAAACCCACTCTGTGCTTCCAATGAGGCCATACTGTCCATTCATTAGCAAATAATTAATGGGCCAGGGTGATGTACTAACCTCTTCAGCATCCCATGAACAGATTAGAATAGTCCTCAAAGGCTTCCACCCCTTCTGCATTAGAGCACCGAGACCACGGACAGCCTCGTGGACGGACACGGTCCCACTGGAAGGATCTGCGGCCCCCATGACCTTGCGAATTACGTGAGACATAGACTGTTCCCTGTTGAAAGATATCATACCCAAGCTAGACGACATCAAAATCAGTCATTGAGCCTGGAATGCGTAGAACCATTGACTCGCCGTCTCTGTGGTTGCCTATGACAACAACTTCGTCCTAGAAGATTATTCAAGTCTTGCATCCCCGCAGCGCCATGGTGGGGACACACCGTTATAAACCCGGGGATAACGCCCATTGTGTTCCAGATCGGCGTCACTGGTAAGGTACTAAGCAAGGATGGAGGAGATCATGGAGATATGCTCACCCTTGGTGTCGACTACAAGGTTATTCATTGAGCGTCCAGCCAGACATGGATTGACTCGAGACATACCATGGTTGACGAGGCGGACCTCCGTTCCGTCTTCACCGACCATGCTGAACAATTTCTCGGCGTTCGCCGCCGATATTGGGAGAGAGGGTATTTTGGGGATATTTTCTCCCGTCGTTCTCGTGCTGTTCTCGTAGGAAGGGAACCCGGGGGTTGTTGGATCTCCTGGATAGACACTCAGATACTGCACGGATCCACGTTGTACAGAGTTGAGATTTCTGGCAGGGCCTTGCCTGTATATTTACAAGAGTAAGCGAAGGAACGGCACGGGGAAATTAGAAAACATGCGGATATGGCAGGTAGCCATTTGCCTCTGTCACGGGTCCGTCGTCACGCAAATCACTGTAAATGAGAACACTGGAGGAAAAGTCAGTCGCGCCATTCAGTGGTGATAAGTAAAGCTACAAACCCGGCTGCTCCGAGTTCCTGGGCGCCTTTGACCTGGAAAGAACGTGTATAGGTGAGAACATGGCAAACGAAAAGACAGACGCTTCATACCTTCAAGCCACGGAAAATCGCGCCGTATCGGCAAATCACAATCGCCCCAGTCAGGTTGACACCCTTCTCAACTAGTGCATCATAATCCTGGGCGTGCCATGAGCAAACGACGATCAGCGATCGGGCACGCAGATATGTACCTCTTTCCTCCCATAGTCCGCGTAGATGAGTTTTCCTTGCACGTCACCAGGAGCGCTCAACCCATGGAAAGTGGGAACAGCGTCGTAGTACTTGCCGGCCTCGGGGTCGGTGTCGTCTGCCACTTCCTCTAGTTCAGCTTCCCAAACGACTTCACCGTCGCTTCCTACAACTTGCAGTGTCCGGTCCAATGGAGTGTTCATAACGGGATAGTAGACATCAACTGAACTGCCATGAGAGAGGAACGCTGCTGAATGGAGTGCACATACTCCATGTCTTGGGCACCTTGGTTTTGGGGATTGAGTTAGTTGCATCTTGAGAGTCGGCCGAACCAGCTTCATAGATAGGCACAGTTGAAGAGTCGATGCCGAAGGCAGTCTGCAGCACATTGGCAAAGTCCTTCGCGGTTTGTAGGTCACCCTCAGACCCAGCAAGATGAGGCTTTGTTGCAAAGAGACGAGAAGCCGCGATTGCACTTTCCTGGTCTGGAACAGACCTTGTACACCCCGTCAGCGTATGGGCATGGTATGATGCACGCATAGGGCATATGTAGGTGCTCACAGGAACAGTTTTCTCCGCCTCTTTGCCCCAAATGAAGTGTGTTTTCTTCGGCGGGTGTGCAGAGAGCTCCTCTGAATCTCCGCGATTCTCATACCAGCGTGCATAGGGCAAGATGAAACTGTGAAGGACGAGAAGGTTGACCAAAATGATGGCCAATCCAATGAACTTTTTACGACGACGCGCAGGTTGGGGACTGGCCGCAGCGCTGCCTGTGACTGGCAGAGGGATGTATGTCCCAGAGGTACTCTTTCTCTCCATGGTGTGGTGGGAGAGTCTAAGCCAGCCTGGGTCTTGCGTATGCCGCGGCCGCGCCGCCGCAGCGAGCCGAGATAAGTGAATGACTAATCACAGGGGTGAGGAACTGACGCGAGTACATATGCTGGTGAAATAAGTAGGCCACGGAAAGCGCAGTGAATGCAAGGCGCGCTCGTGAGGGAAACGACGCGACGGTCCAGGCGCTAAGTTTAACGCGGCAGGACGCCGACACGACACGACGACTGATCCTCACGTACACATGGCCACACAACGCGTGGTTTGATATTTATATATTGTTACATTTCTTCCTGCTACTTAGCAAGATCGCCCTACACGAAATTACTCGGATAGAGGTAGTCCTCCAAGTTTACAAAGTTCTCCTTTATGCTGCGAGGACTGACGAACCGGTAAAAGATGGAAATGCTGCCCGCCTTGTCATTCGTGCCACTGGCGCGCCCTCCACCGAAAGGCTGCTGTCCAACGACAGCGCCGGTGCATTTTTCATTGTAGTAAACGTTTCCTGCGGCATTTCGGAGTGCGTTGGTAGCCTTGATCAACGCCGCACGCGACGAAGCGAAGCTTGTGTGGGTCTCAGTATGTTGTGCTGACCGCGGTTGAAAGATAACAAACATAGCACCGGTTAATGCGTATTGCGACGTGGAGTCAATGAGTTTGAGTGTTTGCTCGTATTCCGAGTCCTCGTAGACGAAGACCTGTGATGAAGGTCAGGCGTGACACGTCCTGAGAGATGATACATACACACCGTGATGACGGGCCCAAAGATTTCCTCTACCATAGTGACCGAGTTAGGGTCCTTGGTAAGAATGACCGTGGGCTGCACAAAGTAGCCCTTCGAATCATCACCTAGACGTGACATAAGATATGCGTTTTAACCTTGTAATGAACACGAACCGGTTCCGCCAGTCAGTACTTCTCCACCAGCTTGTTTTGCCTTTTCGATGTAGCTCATGATTTTGTCGAAGGAAGGACGTCCACTGCATATGATTTAGTGCGGTAACAGCCAAGCAGCACACGAACAACAAACATGACAGGGCCCATATAGTTAGTCCAGTCGTCGGGGCCACCTACTTTGATCTTGGCAATTTCCGCCAGGAACATCTCTTTGAATCCGGCAGACCATACCGAGGACGATACGTACAGCCGTGAAAGAGCCGAGCATTTCTGGCCTGTTGCAGAATTAGCGACAATTCGGAGTTTGGACGAGTCAACTACCTTGGTACTCGAATGCGCCTCGGATCGTCTGGATGACAGCGTTGCGGATCTCTGCGCTTTCATGTACGACGTGGAAGTTCTTCCCGCCCGTCTCGCCGACAATTTTGGGGTAGCTCTTGTACACGTCAACATTTGAGGCGATGTCTTTCCAAAGTTGCTTGAACACAAATGTGCTGCCGGTGAAGTGTAGCGCAGCGAACAGAGGGTGCGCGATACACTGCTGTGCAACTATCTCGGGTGCTCCCGGGACGAACTGGATGACAGAAGGAGGGACACCGGCTTCCAGGAAGATCTGGTGGACAATATAGCTGGAATATGTCGCCATGGGCGAGGGCTTCCAAACGACGACATTCCCGACCAGGGCGGGGGCTGAGTGGCGGCCAGTAAGTGCACGAAATATGAAGAGAGAAATTGCACCTACTTGCGTTGAGATTACCGCCGATCGCCGTAAAGTTGAAGGGGGAGATAGCGAGTACGAAACCTTCAAGAGCGCGGTATTCAACGCGGCTAGTTTGAGTCAGGTACGGAGAGCTACTTTTCGTGCGGTCACGTACTTCCATGCTCCTGCGGAGTTCTTTGTGGGTTGCTGGGAGTACAGAGTTTGTACAAATTTGACGCCGAATCTCAGGAAGTCAGCCAACTAGAGAATTGTGCGTTAGGACCGCGGTACGATGCGAAATAAGAGCGCACTTCTGCAGCCGCATCAATCTCAGCTTGCCAGGCGTTCTTCCCTTGTCCGAGAATGGTTGCAGCCATGAGCTTGTACCGATACTTGCCCGAAACAAGATCCGCCGCCTTCAGGAAGATTGCCGCCCTGTCATTCCAGGGCATCGCCTCCCACTCTGCCTTAGCGTCAAGCGCGCCGTCGATTGCCTGGGCAACCGTGGCTGAATCGGCTTCGTAGTACGTGCAAAGGTTTTTCGCGTGGTCGTGGGGCATGGGCTGCGAGCACAACATCCCTTTTCTCACCTTGCACATATAATAAGATCGCGGGATGGCAGAAGCAAGAGCAGAAGTACCTCCTTTCCATTAATCACACAGGGAACCTCGAATGGGAGATCGCGCTGCATCTGCGCGATCGCTGCCTGGAGGGCCGTGCGTTCTGGCGAACCCGGAGCATACGCGTGCTGATACAAGGAAAATGAGCAGAGGAGAGGAACTAGAGCAGGATAGTGTCACACCATGGGCTCATTCTGTACTTCGGGAACGCTGAACAAGGCGAGCTGAGGGGATGCCATTATGATTGTGGTGAACCGTGAAGAAGACGAGACAAGTTGAAACTCGAAGTTCGCCGCGGCTACTATATTGATCTAATCTGGACGGCCCGGTGGACGATCGGATTACCTTATCGTGCCGTGAACGATGGAAGCACTGGAATGATGCGGGATGATGGCGGATGATGGCGGATGATGGCGGACAGTCGCATGCAGTGTATTGTGTTCAGTGGATTACCTGCAGGGTTTTGTGTTCAAGGAGTTGCATGCAGGCAATCGTTTCCAGTACTAGTGTTCAGGTTTCCGTGTTCAGGGTATCCTGTTCAGCACATGTCTTCAGTGGATTCGGTCCAGCAGACCCGTGCACAACAGTTCGGCCGAGCATCGTGCCTAGGTTCGGGCCGGAGAACCGGACAATCTCGGCCTTGATCCGAACCTACTCCGTTATCCTGCTATCATGTCGACTCCGTCGCGCCCTCCCGCTTCCGCAGCTCTATGGGGCCAGCTACTGCGGAAAAACACTCTTGCCACCCCCTCGATGGTCCCTGTCCCACCAACCGCACCACTAGACAAAACAGGCACCTCCATGCGTATTCTACTGCACGACACTCAGGCCAATTTTGAGAAGTTTTCTGCCAAAGTCGACACGCTCACTTCAGGAATCACCGAGGCAAAGCGGGAGATCGTCATAGTGAGGGATCTTTTCCAGCGCGAGCATGAAGCACATACCATGGACGTGGTTGACCTGGGTAAGTAGCAAACACTGGATATATGCGCGTATGTCGACCTCGATCCAAGTCAATAGAAGCCAGACGCAAATACAAAAATCCTTAGGTGAGCCAGCGCAAGCCACGAACCTCGACTCTTTCCGAAACGACGTAAACGGACGGTTGGATGGATTGACTAAGCGCTTCGATGACATGCAATCGGTGCTTCAAACATGCAAAACAATCAGATACTCCGCATTGACAGACCCTCTTCTTTTTCTCAGTTCAATCAGGCGCAGGCGCAGGCCTTACAACATGTGTCTCAAGTGCTGCAAAGCCTTCAAGACCAACAAGGCAAAATTGTATCTGCCCTGCTGCCTCTCTTGCCTCTTCTGCAAGCTGTACCCGTGCACATCGACTCAGCGCGAAGTAGCATCAACGAAACTGTGCTCAAGGTCTCTTTGGAATCCACTCGCATGCATCGAACACCGCCTCGCCTTTGGCCGCAGCCGCAACCGCCTCAAGTGCGCAAACGGAGCTTTCCAGCAGGTCCCCCGTCCTCTCCGCTACTTGCACGCAAAAGACCGAGATTAGATTATGGGCAGATTAACCTCGAACACATCACTCCGAAATCCGCTGGGGCAGGACATCCACGAGATGGTTATCCCAGTCTCAGACCTCCCAGCCGACAACCAGCTTCTTCAACAAGTCGTGGGCCCTCTCTAGTTGGGCCTGGCTGCCCGCCTACCTCCCGAGCCCCTCAAAATGTCAGAACTCCATCGCTCCCGAAACCTCGCCATGACCCCAGTATTCCTCGACGCCCACTTGGCGACTTGCCTATCCCATCACAAGTCTTAGAAGTAAATTCGGTCAAGCAGGGTCCAACCCTTACTCACCAAATATCCACAATCTCACCCTCCAGCTCGGTTTTACGCACTTTGCCTCAGCCCGGTAGCAAGCCGGGAACCCCACCCTCGCCTCGTGTAGCGTCTAAAAGAATTTTTACGGCGGAATCATCCACGCCGGAAAGATCCGCAGCCCTGAACCCGGCGCATGTTTCGTCCCCATCGCTCAAGTCTTCCTCCAACCAACCCGGTCTCGCCTCTACGCTTTCCGCTGTAGCGACCGACAAGCCTCCGCCCATGACATCTTTAAAGCCTTTCTCCCATTCTCCCCCTCCCCAAAACACTATGCCAGCACCGCAGAACATTCGCCGTCTACCCGTGGTTGAGCAACAATCTGCTTCGCTACCCATGAAGGTGACAATGGTCAGAGGTCGCCGGTCGCCTTTCGTGCGCTTCCTACGCTCTATTTCCCTTTTGCGCCGCTGATAACGCCTCCCAGCGAGACGGTAGACGGTTTATCGCGCTAGACGATGACGACTCTGATTCAGACGACGAATGATAATGATGGCGGCGGTTGAAAGCTCGCGCAATTACTGACCCTTCTGCTGATTATCACTATCTCCTATGCTACATCAGTCCTGTGCACCTCACCTCATTCATTCGACACCCTGTTTCGCTCGATTAGGATGCTAGCGGTTGTTGTTGCTTGTTGAGTCCATCACGTTCCACGTGTTAAAGTATTTCCCTGGACTCGACCACCGCGACATACTCGTGCTGACCATGGCGGAGGACAAGGAGTATGCGGCGCAATCGTCTCCAGTGGCCCCAGATACAGCCCTCGCTCAGTCCGAGGCGTCTACGAGCGCATCGATAGCCTCGTCGCCATTACCGAGCCCAAGTCAACCGGAACCCGAAAGCCGGGCTGAGCTCCTCGCCAAAGCTCGCGCCTTCCTTCACCAACCACAAATCCAGCGCGAGAACGACGCTGCGAAGCGCCGGTTTCTTGCCGAGAAGGGGCTAAATGACGCCGAGATCCAGGGTTTAATGCGCGAACTGGTGCGCCGCGATATGAAGTCTTTCTATGAAATTATGACGCGTCATTCAGCCGGTGCAGATGCCCGTAGTGCCGCCGAGGAGCTACCCGCAGCCCCCGCCTTCGAACCTCCCATTACTGCTGCTGGGTCTTGTACGGCTGTTTTCGTGGATCGCCGGGGGGTCCGCTGCCCTTGTGTTCATCTACTACGTGAGTCGCATCAGAACCCTCAAGCTCGCCTGCTCATACATTTCTTAGCGCATGTTCTTACCACGAGTCACCGCAACATACATAGCGCGCGGCTCTTTGAAGTCGCACCAACTCTCGCTCATCCGGAAGCTCAACACCTCTTTGACGGCGCTCAAGGAGTCCCAGGCGGAAGTGGCCGCTGTTCTCCCTAGACCGGAACCGCACAAGGAGCCCGCGCCTTTTGCGGCCTGTCTCTCAATTGATACGCTTTTGGAGAGGGCGAAAAAGCAGGAGATAGAGGTTTCCGGAATCCCTGCAATCTCACTGCTGCGGTGTGCGATCTCAGACTTCCGCAAGGGATCTGACTCGCGGAATCCGAGAACGGAAGAGGTCTTCCAGGTCATGGAGGGGAAGATCCCATGGCTTGTGTCGAAGGAAGGCGCCCCATTTGAGGCGAGTTTTCTCTCTCCGTATTCCCGTGCGAGTATTCATCACGTACATCGTTCAGAATCACCTCTGGGATACCCTCTCGACCTGCCCGCTCTTTGTACCTGATTCCACGCCTTCCCCAGATTCCACTTCCGCCGTCCCTGTAGCTGATGCCCCTGCTATCATTCATTGGGCATATGTGCCTCCAGCACCGCAGGCCCCCACTGCTTTGATGCAATCGCTTAACTCCCTCTCGGCCTCGATTCCCAAACCCCCTTCGGAAAGACACAGCACACTCCAGCATGCGCTGCAGACCATGTCCGATTTCACTGGCTACATCAGCTCCCAGATCTACGTGCCGTTTGCGTCGTCGGTGAGCCGGTTCACGCCTGGTGGTGGGCTTCTTGGACCGGCTGAGGAGGAGGTACGAAAAGAGATCCGAGCGTTGAAGGGACTGGTACTCAATCGGTGCGCCGTCACTTGATCTCGTTGTCTTGAACTAACCAAATCACCTAGACGGTCATTCATGCCTACGACGACGCTGCGGCATTAACAAACATAATGTATAGTATCCTACGACTGTATCAATGCATAGACTACTCAGTCCTCCGCCAGCAGCGTGGTCGGGCGCTCCCTTTCCGATATGACTTGTGAGGATGAGGGTCGCGTATTCTGGGGTCTGAATGCTGTCTGAGCGAACCGTTTATACCTCTGGAAATGAACGTGAACTAGAGAGCAGTACGAACGAAACAAGCAAGCACCCTGATATCTCTCTAGCGCCTTTCAACTTGTGCGCCTGAAAACCTGTCGTGTCCGAGTTGGGAAATTCTGCAGGCGGGCCAAATGGGGATTGATGGGTCGCGGTCTACTACGTCAGAGTCGCCAAACTCGAACGCGTCTTGGACACTACCTCCACCATGCCCGCAGCAGCCCTAGACCCCAAAAAAGTCCTCGCCCTCGACGGCTATCTCGAGCCCAACATCCCCGCTATCGTCCAGAGGCACGACGCCTTCAGAAAGTGGAAGGACACCATCGACCAGTACGAAGGCGGCTACGACAACTTCACCAAGGGCTATCTCAAGTTTGGCCTCAACGTCGGCTCCAATGGCCAGGTCGTGTACAGAGAATGGGCTCCGAATGCTATCGAAGCATCCCTCATCGGCGATTTCAGTGAATCTTGTTTCTCTACCACATTTGCCGCATCTACAACGACGCGCTCCAGACGAATGGAACAGATCGTCCCACCCCATGAAAAAGGACAGCTTCGGAGTGTGGGAGATCACGCTTCCTCCTACAAGCTCCGGCAAGTGTGCCATCCCGCACGACTCCAAAATCAAAGTGCATGACTTACCGTGCTTTCCATCGGAAAACTTATCCTGGCCAGATTTCGATGGTGATCCCGTCCGGCCAGCGCATCGAGCGCCTCCCTGCGTGGATTAAGCGCGTGACCCAAGATCTCAGTGTTTCCCCCGTGTACGACGCGCGTTTCTGGAATCCCCCAGCTTCCGAGCGGTATACCTTCAAGAACGCGCGTCCTCCGAAACCGCTCGATGCCAGAATCTACGAGGCACACGTCGGAATCTCCTCCCCCGAAGGGAGGGTCGGTACGTATAAAGAGTTTACCCAAAACATCTTGCCCCGGATCAAGAATCTGGGGTACAACATCATCCAGCTTATGGCGGTTATGGAGCACGCGTATTATGCTTGTAGGTTCTGTGACTTGCAGTCTTGGCCCTTCTCACGAAGTACGCAGCCTTCGGGTACCAGGTGACGAGTTTTTTCGCTGCGAGCTCCCGCTATGGTACACCCGAAGACCTCAAAGAGCTCATCGACACCGCGCACGGAATGGGTCTCACCGTCCTTCTTGACATTGTGCACTCCCATGCGTGCAAGAATGTGCTCGACGGGATCAACGAGTTTGACGGTACTGACCATCTGTACTTCCACGAAGGCGTGAAGGGTCGCCACGAGCTCTGGGACAGCCGCCTGTTCAACTACAGGTCGCACGAGGTCCTGCGGTTCCTGCTCAGCAACCTGCGCTTCTACATTGAGGAGTATCACTTCGACGGCTTCAGGTTCGACGGCGTTACGAGCATGATGTATCTCCATCACGGTATCGGGACCGGCTTCTCTGGCGGGTATCACGAGTACTTCGGGCCCGGCGCCGACGAGGAAGGTGTCGTGTATCTCATGTTGGTATGCTAATCTCATCATGTACGAGACGTTGCATTGAACTTGAATTTCAGGCTAACGACGCGATGCATACGCTTTACCCGCCTGTTATCACCATCGCGGAGGACGTATCGGGCATGCCGCTGCTCGGCGCTCCTGTCTCGCAGGGGGGCGTCGGCTTCGACTACCGCTTGTCGATGGCGATCCCCGACATGTGGATCAAGCTCCTCAAGCACAAGCAGGACGACGAGTGGGACCTGGCCAACATCGTCCACACACTGACGAATCGGCGGTACGGGGAGAAGAGCGTCGCGTACTGCGAGAGCCACGACCAGGCGCTTGTGGGCGACAAGACGCTTGCGTTTTGGCTGATGGATAAGGAGATGTGTAAGCACGTTCGATTGGAGAGAGATTTCGCTCAAGTCGTATGCAGACACCAACATGTCGGATATGTCGGAGATGACGCCTGTTATCTCGCGAGGACTCGCATTGCACAAGATGATCCGGTGGGCACGATAGTTTGAGCAATTTCTCGGACGAGCTGACACCCTTAGCCTGCTCACACACTCCCTTGGCGGGGAAGGCTGGTTGAACTTCGAAGGGAACGAGTTCGGACACCCCGAGGCAATGGAGATGCTCCCACTGGCATACGCATTACTGACACGCAGCAGTGGCTCGACTTCCCCCGCGCGGGGAACAACAACTCCTTCCACTACGCGCGGCGCCAGTGGAACGTCGTCGACGACCCGATCCTGCGTTACCGCTACCTCAACGCATTCGACGGCGCGATGAACGCGCTCGCGGGCAAGTACGGATGGCTCCAGGCGCCCCAAGTATCGCCCTCTTCCTTCTCTGCTGACGGTGCTGACGTGCCGCCGTCCTCGCACCAGGCGTATGTGTCGCTGAAGCACGAGTCGGACAAGGTCATCGTGTTCGAGCGCGCGGGCCTGCTGTTCGTGTTCAACTTCCACCCGACGAACAGCTACACGGACTACCGCGTCGGCGTCGAGGATCCGGGCAAGTACGCCGTCGTGCTCACGAGCGACGAGAAGCGCTTTGGAGGGTTCGGAAATGTCCAGGTCGGGGGGGAGTACCTGACGACGAACATGGAGTGGAATGGCCGCAAAAACTTTGTGCAGGTGAGGGTCTGGACTGTTGCCTCGCTGAAACGGAAAGTAATCGAGTCTTGCAGGTGTATGCCCCTGCTAGGTCGTGCCTGGTTCTTGCAAAAATAGACTGAAAGCTTTGGTGCGCTTCGCTTCCTTGTGCTCATGAAAACAAACCTGAACTCTGCCAGCTGTTTGAATGCAAACCGAATGGACGGTTGTATGTAAAAATAGGCTTTGTAATAGACTGTCAGCTTTTAGTAGCTCGAAAAACTTAGACGATTCCCTGACTTGGTTCCGCAAACATGATAAAATTAATAATCCAGCCGATACTTTAGCATAAAGGTTTTGGTCCTCCAGGCACGACGACAATCGGAACGTACAATCATGCAAGGACATATGGTACAGGTAGGCTAGAACATCTTAGCGAGGCTCTTCGCCGCTTCGCGGGCGTCCAGCCGGGGACGCGGCGGCGGCCCGCGCATGGACTGCGACATTGGTGCGGGCTGCAGCTGGCCGAGAGGGTCGAGTCCGTTGTTCAGCCCGTGACCATTAGCAGCATTCGGGCTCCTGCTCCCGTTTAGCGAGCCGTGTAGCGGGTCGCCCAGCGGAGACGAGACGCCGCGCGACATGGTGCTGCTCCCGCCGCCGAGCAGCGGGTCGCCAACGTAGTGGCTCTGCCTGTCTAGCGGCGTTGTGGGGCGAGCGGTCAGTGGGGAGGAGCCGGCCGCCTGCAAGGGCGAGGCAGGGGTGGCGGATGAGGGCGGTTTGATAAACATGGATTTGGGGCCCTCCACCAAACGACCGCCGAGAGGAGGGTCGTTCGATGTCGATGGCGGAATGGGTAGCTGCTGTGGTGGTGGTTGCGGTTGCTGAATCGCAGGGGATGACGGGCCGGCACCGGGAGACTGGGGGAGAGGCTGGCGAGCCAACGAGCTGGAAGCCGAGACGGAGGATGAAGGAGTCGGATGATGAGATGCAAAGGATGACTGTGTGGATGAGGGTGTTAGCGGGTCGCGTCGGTCGAAGATTGCCTGGGTGGACGAAGCGGATGGGGGACCGGGTGAGAGCGGGTTTGCTGATGGATTCACCAGAGACTGGCTGTACGACTGGAATGGAGCGCGTTGCTGTGGTGTTTCTATGCGGGGGGGAGGAGGTTGGCTTCCAGGAGCATGCTGAGTGCCGTTGGACAGAGCTGGGGAGGGCGCGAGCCGCGAGGGCGTCGGCTTGTGAACTTCTTCGGCGGGGAGAATCGTAGGTGGTTTGACAACGTTGGTGGGTGGTGGCACATGTTTATTCGCGGCGTTGCTCACGTCTACCCGAAGAGCCTCCAATTCGCGCAGGAGCTGCCGCTCGTACATGATAGAGGAACGTGCATGCTCAATCAAGGCAGTTGTGATATCGTCATTGGCATATCTGTTGTGCGTCTCCAAGGCTTGATGGAGATTCTGAGATATGCCCTCCGCTCGCCGTGCCAATACTTGCTCGTATCTATTGGCCTAGAAAACTTGAGCCTCGTAAAATGATGCATAAGGTTCGGGACTGACCTCTTCCATATCCTCCAAAGCTTCGTCCACACGATCTGGTCGGATGCTAGAACTCGCTTTTAGCCGTTCGATTTGGCGGCGTTTGGAGATGGTCGTTTTCACAGCCGTTTGGTATTCTTCCAGGACACCGGTTCGCATAAGAAGTGTCTCCTTCGCTGAGCGGGCGTTCATTCCCTGATAGCCCAAAGAGTCTCCCAGAATAACACATTCGCTGATAGCCTGTGCTTGGTCGAGGTCGGCGAGACTGTGCCAGGTCCGCCCGATCTTTCGAAGCGCATTACCAAGCGGCGGGTGCGCCTCGGTCGTTGCCACATTGATGAGCTTGTTGCCCATCTCCGCGTGCGCCACGGCAAGAGCTGCGTACCAAGATTTTAACGAAGCACATGGCGTAGAGGTAAACGAACGAACATTTTCGGGCTATGGAAAGCTTGTCAACAGCTTTCGCAGTATCGAAGAACTGGCCCTCCAGCTTGGTGAGCTCGAAGCGCGCACGTTGCAGGTCTTCGTCCTCGTCCGGAACACCTCGACGCATTATGCCAAAGCTCGAGGTCGTCTTGCGGCGGGGCCGCGGAGTGGGCTGGTACCCGAAGTCACTCTCGATGAACGCCCGGACATCCTCGTCGTGCACCAAGATCGGGTCCTCACAGACACGGGTGATCCACCGCTGGAGCATGATCTTTACCAGGCGGTCGTCCTCCTCGTCCGTTGGCGCCGAAGTTTGGGCAAGCGGCAGCGCTGGTACAATGGTCTGAGGGTTGCTGTGCACGACCGAGTCGTAGAATTGCTGGAACTCGAGGTAAGAACGCGACACATTTCGATACGTGTTGCCCGTGAAATTCGACAGGTTTGTCTGGAATTGGGTACCGGGTGAGCGAAGCGCCTCTAGCAGTTTAACAAGCCGGGACGCACTTGAGCATCCAACTTGACCAGAATGTCTCGCCTATTCCTATCGAGTCCAGTGATGCGAACCCGCAGGTAAGGTTCTGGCTTTTCATAATTGGAGCCATTAGCTCCAACGGCCTCGCGAGGGGATATCAGGCCGGAATCGGGCTGGCCATAGATTTGAGGCTCCTTGCCGAAGAGGCCTTGCGCAGGACCCTTGTCGGGCGTAGGCGGGACCGGTGTGGAAGCGCGGCGGAGAGGGGAGTTCGGGATGGGTGAGTTGGGGAGATGCGGTGTGGTGGGCCACGGGGGATTAAGGGCATCGTCGCCGAAACCGCCCGAGCTGAGAGGGTCGAACATGGCAGGCAGCCAGAGGTACAAGCGGCTATGTGCTGTTGCTTGGCTACACCCTCCCGACTGCACTCCTCGATTCCGACTGCGGAGTTGAGAAATGACAACAATCGCATGCAAGATGCTAATACGTGATGGGGTAAATAGATTATGTACTGGGTATCATTCTCAAGACACCATCGTGAGTCGTATGTAGCAGAGGTTCGTCAGTGGGAGATAAACTACAAATGTCAGTCATTGTCCGTCGTCGCTGTCCATGTTTGCGCGTAGATGATTACAGTTTAAGGCGCTGCGCAGTCCGGAATGGTGACTTTCTTGAGGGTCCGACTAGAAAAGAATTGAGAAGCGGGTTGCAGAAAGTGAAAGAAAACACTCACTCAGCATTGAAGAGACCCCACCAGCCCTTGGTAAAGTGTCAGACGGATTGAAAGGACCTTAACCAGATCGCACCTCAACCCCGCCGAATTGAACATCCTTCCACTGTAAATCGATGTATCAGAAACATCCCACATAGTAGTTCAACGACGACAAACTGACCTGTTCATCGAAGTATTCGAAGAAGAAGCTTCAAGCACTTAGCATAGGGAGATTGGATCTGATCTGCGACTCACTAGCCCGTGCCATTCTGATTTGCTTGGCACACAAAAGTGTCGAGGAATATCTGGCTCTCCGTCAGCGTGCAATGGGTTGCGATGAGATGGCAAAAATACTTGGAGGTTAGGGACCGACGCGAGCGCAGCACCATTAGACTCCGCAGCAACAGACGACGATTTCTGCATCATGCACATGAGCAATTGTTAGCATCACGCTCTGGAGAAACGGACCGTAGGCCAGCCCGTCTCTGCGATGTACATTGTGGGTTTGTTACTCAGGGCATTTGCCGCAGCCACGTTGGTGGTGGCAAAGAAATCGGCAGTCCATCCGGCAGCATCTTGTATAGTCGTTTGGGCAAACCAGGGGTGCCTAGTAGCGGTTCAATAACCGAAGAGCCATTCTTAAGTCTTGGAAGCACTAACACATTAGCCATCTAAACCCGGATGAGTATAAGTTATTCAGCGGTGGAATGAGAACCGACCCCATATTTTACGGCGGACAAGATCTGAGTATTGAAGTAGCTTCCAGCATCAGCGTTGCCGACTGGGATGTTGAGACCCATGCCACTGAGCATGCTGATGGTGTCCGTGATGTTACTCAGCAGTAGAGCGGCACCTACTGGTGTTCAGGAGGGCTCCGAGTGGAAACGTGCATACTAACCGGCGTTCCCAACCGCGCTATTCGGGTCTTGACTTGTACCACCATTATCACCAAGATAGCTGCACTAATGAGTACGGAAAGAATATGAAGGGGAACCATAAGGTACTTCAAAATAAACTCGTTTCCGACGGTCACTCCCGCAACGTGGTCAGCTCCGTAGGTTTGAAGAGCAGCTTTGATGAGGTCTCGTTGTCTGACATATGCCACACCACCGTCGCTCGGCACAGGGTAGTTTCCCAGGAATACCTTCATGTCGACTTTCGTCTGCTTGATGGCCTCGAGCTATATGCAATTTAAGCCCTAGAAAGCGAAAAACAAATGATAACACAGACCACCAGAGCCGATTGGTTGCAATCTACACAGAATGCGACCGTTAGGAGCAGCAGCAAAGGAAACGTCGATGAACCCACCGGCGCCATACAGGCGGATCCGCTTCGTCAGTTGCGACAAAAGCTAAGGACAGGCGTAAAAAAAAGAGGCTTCAACGGAAGAACAACCTAGACCAACCTGAATATCCACAATCACGTCCGCTGTTCAGGGTTCCATCAGTCCCAGAGTGAGGATGGAGAGAAAGTAGGTACCAAGCGAGTTGTTGCAGGTAGGCAATTGAGAACCGTAAGGCGTATACGCCAGCCCGTAAAACGATTGCTTGAGAGCTGGATTCTTGACGAAGGTGCTCGGATCGTTCGGGTCTGTTTGCGGTACGACGCCACTTGAATTGGAACCCGAGTTCGATACGGCAGCGGACTTCGGGCTGGACTTGTTATGCTTCGAAACAGAGACACCAACGCCGACGCCGACTGCAATAAGTGCAACAACGCCGAGTATGCTCCCGATGACCTTCATGAAGCGTTATATAGACATGTGGCAAGAACTGGTTGCGGTGCGTACAATCCACTTTGAACGACGATTTTGGGCCTTGTTTTGCTGAAGGACATTCGAGTAGTTGTCGACGGCCTGGTACTGTGTATTGTTGTAGGCGGACATCGTTACACGCGGAGGGGCGAGAAGAGAAGAAAGGAGGTGGTCGAATCCCGCGGAGAGAAAGCTGGGACGGAGGTGTACACAACACGGTTGAATTCGAAGTGAAGCTAATTTAGAGGCTGTGCGCAACACGGTTTCGGGCTGGCTGCGGCGGCCAGCCTGAGCCGAGATCTAGACCGTCGGAACGGATCAGGTGTGCAATTGCCGATCGTTTGTACCTTCCTGAGACCTTCACCCTGAGGCGTGAGCGCTGAGCTACCCTGCTACTGAGACTCAACTGTGTTTGACTCGGGTCTCTAGTCACCTGTAGTGACGTGTGAGCCCTCAGCTCTGACTATGGACGCCTAGGACGATTGCATGGACGAACTCAGGCTTGAAGCGAAGGCTGCCGGCTACGAAATAATCACTTGTTCTCTGAGCAAGTCAAGACCTCCCCGGCAGATATGCGATGCTACTCTTGCTCGAAATGTGACCTGGGAGGCATATCAGGACCATGTTCTGACGTATACTAATCTATAGTACCGACGTATACGTCGGGCGACTTTCAATCGATCTCGACCCAAGTTCGACGTAAGCTAGCAGCTCTCTCTTAATCCCTCCGAACCCTGGTTCACCTCCCAAGTGGAAGAGCCCAACGGAGACACCTGCGGTTTCCACGCCGGCGTGTACGCAGAGGTCTAGCGCTACTACGAACAGGTGTATCTCCTCGTTTCGCAGTCCGATGGAAAGGCGCACAATTCCTTCCCTTGGCCCCCCGCCCCCCCCCCCCCCCCCCCCCCTCCTCCGCATCCCCTACCCGGCTTATTCCTGCAGTATGTGAAACAAATTCCATGAGGGGCCCACGTGAACCTCAAATGACCTTTGAACGTTGTCTGTGTTGATTCATGGCACAAACATTATGATCAGAGCGAACCCCGCAATATTGCTTGTGAATAGCCCGGGGCCGGATAGGACTCGGCTTGCGACAACCTCGCGAAGAGGTTCCCAACAGATTCTTGTTCAGAAATCACCCCCCCCATTCGCGAATCTCGCTTCACGGAGGATGAGAATCAGAAATTCACTGGGTCCCCTACGCGCATTCGTTTTTGCAGCAGCGAAGAGTATCAGCCGGTCCCAACATCTGAACGACGTGGGATAGAGCAGTCATCGAAAGCAAGAGTTGCAAGGTGACATTGCACTATGCTATGTATCGGATCGGCCGACGCGATATCATGTTTTCTTAATACCTATTAAGTTCGGTGCAACCTGGTGTAGCCGGGCCCACTTTCTGGCATGGCCCATGTCACAATCCTTGAGCTTAGGCCTAGATCAATGTATGCTTTAATGGATGCGTTTTTTTTCCACCGAAATTCGGATCGAGTGGCGGTTCTCAACACAAATGAAGCTCGTCAATCTTGCGCCCAGGTACCAAAGCCTGCGAGATCGCAAATTAACCTTGTGAAGAGAGTGGTGATTAAGCCAAGACATCCCCCATGTCTTCGCCCGCTAATTAATGCAGATCGATACCTCGATGCGTCTATTCTATAAGTATGCTCTGGCGCTCCGGCGCCCCATCTACGTGCGATAAGCGATTGCCAGGAACCTTCAAAAGTAAACGGGAAACGAACCTCCATCACCTTCCACCCGCCAGTCAGTTCGTTCCCAAGCTCCTCTTCCAGACGCGTTATGGCGGCGATATATGTGCACTGCTCGACTCTGTCCTCGGCACCCACTACGACCTCCCTTGTCTTGGCATTCCGGAAAAGGAGGACTTCCTGCGTCGAGAACTGGATGAGGAAGATGGGGACCACATTATCGAGGATTTTCCCTGTCGAGACCTGTACAAGCAGCGTCAGCGGGGCACCACGAAATGACATATTAGACCTACCTCTACTTGTCGGATGTCAAGGCATTTGCTATCGCTGACGAGGCCCTGCCGCAAATATTGCTCCACCGTCGCCCACAGCAGGTTGTACGTCTGGGAACCCCGTTAGGCAAATTCGAACGGAAGGGGGGCCGCACGGACCGCTTCGCCACACCAAGCCTTGAGCGCCGGTTGGTCAGCCGTGAGGTAGGCATCAACAACTTCCGGGACGATGTACTCGCGCAGCTCGCGCTCGAATCCCTCCCGCGTGAACGTGGGGTCGAGGTTCTTCATCAGACGCATCACCTGCGCGGTCTCATTCTCCTCGAACCACGACCCGACCGTTTCGGTAACATTTCGCACGGAGGCGACGACGGGGTTCTCCGACTCGTCGTATGCTTGTCGCAGGGATGCAAATGTGCGAAGCACCGGGTTTGTCTCCTTCATGCGGTTCCATTTTTCCTGCCGCGGAGAGTCTTTGTGGAGGACGAGGGCTGAACCCGCTCTAGGATGCAAGAATGAGGGGCAGGGCAACGGGGGAAGCAGACATGGCGCACTCGGGGTCTGCATCGACATGGGTCGTGGGTCCACGCGTAAGCCCGGCCTTTGCCAACCGTTTTTGTCGCCGTAGCCTTCGCGCCTCTTTCTCCTCGAAGCCCGCGTGCTTTGCGCTTCCACTGTCGTCCAGAGCATCTATCAGCGTTTCGGACAACGTTTTATATGCCGCCGTGTTGCGTATAGGCTCCGTCGATTTTTCTATGGTGGAGGAGACCGCTGCAGAAGCTCTGGAGATCTGGAACGCTGGTCTAGCGGACTACAGGAGTGCGGAGCCAATACGCACGGCTCGCATTACGTCGCTCTCCTCCATTGTCTTGAGCGCCTCGGATACAGCATCTCCGACCTTGACACCGGTCTTTTTTAATTCCTCAGCTGCTGCTCGTAATCGAGGATTTTCTTTTATGCTCGATGTAAGCTAGGAACGAAATGTGATGAGAGATACTAGAAGCATTCAGGAAATTATAACATACCCGAGCCTTCTCGTATGCCGCCCTCGCCCTCTTCATAGCCTCCGAGTCTTGAAATTTGTCGACATCACCCTGCAGCTGCTTGACGTTGTCCTGCAGCTCCCGGTTTTTCTTTAACTCTTCGCGGAGCACCTCAACAAAGGTCTGGAACGGAGATTTGGGGGGCTCATTCAGCCGCCTGGACGAAGAGTGGAATCCGGCGGCAGGCAGTATCCGAAATGGCGGTGGAAACTGGACGTTCTGACGCGATGTGAGGGCGCGTCTTCGGGCCGCAGTTCTTGAGACAAGTCCCTGGAGGTTGCGGGGTAGCATTAGGGTCGAAGCGGGCGCAGGCCGCTATGGTGAAGATTTTGGGGGTAAGCAATCTCCCTTACATCAAGCGAAGCCAAACAGCTTCAAGCCGTTTCCTCAAGACCGTCGTAAAGATACTGATGGAGGCAAATGCTCCTCCTCCTCCTGCCGAGTTTGAGGCGGTTCAAATACGTGACAGCCTCTATTGGTTAACCTGCGTGGCCCATGGACTGCAGGGCAAGAACCCGACCCCGGACAATTCCTCTCTCAACCCCAATATACAAGAAGCTTCAAGCTCAAACTCGAGCGCACGCGCGCTAAACCACTTGGCTGCGATCCTCAGTCGAGGACGGAACGACGCTGATGAGCAGGAGGATGCTCGGATTGTGGCGGTCGCGGCTCCGTCGTTCTCAGTCAAGGGCATCGAGGTTGCAATATTTGCGACGTGCGACCTTTGAGATCCGCTTTACTGCTTAACTAACTCTGCCCAAGTCCACCCTCCAACCTAAGTACCTTGCCGAACACTTCTCCCTCCTCCTCTTCATCCGGTGCTGCAGATGCTCCTCCAGGAAATGCGCGCAATTCAACAAACGAAGCTGAGGACGGCCTTTTTAACGGCGAAGTCATTGTCACCCCGAGCTCAGACGATGTCTTGCCGTGGCTGTGCGGACTCTCTTTTATCTGTGACCCATCCAGCAATTCGCTCATCTTCTATCCTTTCCAGCGACGAGCTCCTTTCAAAGCGACCTCCGACAGTGGCACCAAACTTCCATCAATATGTCAAAGATAGCCTGCAACTGCTTCGTGTCGCTGGTGCTCGCATTAGGGAGAGCCCGGTTTCAGCCTCACTACTCCACAACGCTGTCTCATTGTATTTTGTCGCGTCGTGTTCTCCAAAGCTCAAATGCCGTCTCAACAAATTCAAACTTGCATATCCTTCGATGGCTCTGAATGGCTGGACCCCTCATAGTAATGAGGTCAACGCTGAAGAGGTTGTTGTAACAAGCCCGAACATCGTCGTGCTGCTGAAGGCGCACCACATACCCGATGGCGGCAAAGAAAACACATTTGTGTTTGATTCTACGACGGCTCCTGTATGGTGGCAAGTGATTCAACTAGTCCTCATGCAGTTGGACCTCCTTTTCCAAGAAAATCAAATTGAGTTTAGCATGGTCGCAGCTACCTCACTGCTCCTACATGAAATAATTCATGCGGTGCCCGTGCAGCTCTGGATGCTGCAGTCCTTCAACGATTTTATCAACCCTGCGAAAATTCGGAAGGGTCCGTATCATCATTTTTTGACAATCCTTTCGGTAACACTAGCTTCTGACAACAGGGCAGCGCGACCATGTGCTCTCGACTTTCTCGCCGCCAGCAGCCCCCATCGAACATGGTGAGAATGAAGCAGATGAGGATGATGAGCCTGCGGAGGCCCTTCTCACGGGTAAGTCTCCTGTCTTGCGTTCGTTTGTCTTGCCCATTTCCAATCTCGATTTCACCAGATGTACGTTTAAATCTACCAAACACTACGCCTCCGCGCTCGCGCGCCTTCTTCCGCATGACGGATGCCCTGACAGCCTGGACTACAGGCCCAAGATACCTCCTGCGCAGCTCGCTTACAAAAACCTCCGTCCCAATTCACCTTTCCGTTATCAGCCTTCCTCGGATGCCGATAGCGACGAAAAGAACAGAAGCCTTGGTCAAGCACTGGGCCGATAAGGGGAAGTGGTCTTCTGAGGCATCTTCAGTGGTCCTCGAGTGTCTGCATAAGATCAATGGCGCGGGTGTTCAAGGTGCTTGCCACTGTGAAGCCGGGCTGATGGCATCCTTGTTTCTCCGGTCCAGTCAGTATCTTCCCGTAGGTGAGCGCCAAGATCACGAAGACCAGGACGACCCCGTTTTTCTTGCAGCAGCCCTCGGGAGCCAGGTAGACCATCTACTTTGTGTCCCTTCAACGTCTCACATGTCCAGAGGATTATCGACAACAACGTCCAAATCGGGGTCGCCAAAAAATGCTGCCCCGCCTGCAGCATGCTAGGGGATGTTCTCCGAGAGAATCACTCATTCGTTGTTGAACTACCCGGCCGACATACTCGGTACTATCCGTGGGTACCACCGCAGTGGCTCCCAGCATGTGTTCTACATGCAATGGAGGACCGCCTCCTTCTAGTGATTGAGCATATGGTGAAAGGCCAACTGTTAAACAGCAGCCGCACTTCTTCCCCTGCCAGCGATCAAGACATAGACGAAAATAATCCTCTGGATCCCGATTTGCAATCGCGTCTCTGGAGTACGAAGATGCGATGTATGTAGTACTGGACCCGGCTGTTTCTTAACGGGACTGCGCCGGAATACACCTACCTACCTTGAGCCGTTTTCTTTTTAATTTGACGCCGATTATTTTTCGAGCACTTGTTCCAGGGATCAGGTTCATATAAATATACGATGAAGACTTTGAGGGGTGCGAGTTTGCCTTTTCTTGCCCTCGCGGACTTTCTTTGCAGTAGAGCAAAGGGTAACTTGGAGAAAGACGCGTTTGTAAATTCGACATTAGTGCATGTCAATGCAACGGAACAAGAAATGGGCAGACTAGCTTTTACGAGACGGTACTAATTATCATCTTCTGCAAAAAAACATACGCTCTCAGAACGGGGGCACACTGATAACTAACATTCATCGAGCGGAGGCAGCGAGAAATTGGGCGTGGCGTAGCTGGTGCGTCGCGGCGGTCCGGAGTACATGTGCGGCAGCGAGCCATTCCCACGATTCTTGTACGATGAGTCTCCCTGCGACGAGCTTGGAGAACCTTGGCCGCGCGACGCGTGAGGGCTGCCGTGGTCGTCGCCCTGGCGGCCACGTCCATACGCAGGCGAACCGTAGCCAGGGGAGGCGCTGTCCCTTCCATGCCCATGACCCCCATCGTGCGGGCTGCGATTGTCGTGATCGGCCCGTGCGTATGTTGGCGAATCGCCACTGCCACCATGGCGGGAAGGGCCATCCCTGCCACCACTGCGATTACCATCGTCTCGCAGGCCCCACCGAGGTTTATCGCGCCCACTGACCCCGTCGTCCGGATGAGCGACCGAGTCCGTCTTCATCGATCCAAGCACGAAACTGTGCGATTCTGGAATCACCTCGGGAACTCCAGCGATAGCGGGACTGCCGAAGTGATCGTCAGGCTGCTGGTCGTAGTCAAAGTAATCTGCGGCGCGGGGTGCAGGGGCGCTGATGTTGACGCGGCTCCTCTGGGCGAGACTCTGCGACGGTGAAAACGAGTTCTGCGCAGGCTTGGCCGGCCCGGGGCTCGTCCAGTCGACCGTATTACTGTGCAAGAAGTAATCGAACTCGGCTGCGGGGTCGTTCTCTCGATTTCCGCTTTGCGCGTTCTCGTGCCCGTCGCCGTCGTACATCTCGCCAGCGCGCGAGGCTGCGAGAGCGGCGACGCTGGACTGGGAAGGAACGCGGACATCGAGAACATTTGCAGAGAAACGCGCTTCCTCAACGAACCGGCCGTTGCGCGTTTCGTTTTCAGTCACCCGGTCGCGGAAAGGGGAGTTCTCACCGCGGGCGGTGGACGGCGGCTCGCGTTTGTCGTTGAGTTCGAGCATCTGGGATTGGTGGTTTTTACTCTCGTCTGCACCCACCGCCCATGGATCATGGCTGGCGACCCATTCGTTCGCGGGAGTGGCAACTCTGCCCGAGTGATGGGGGTCGGACGTATCGAAGATTTTTTGTCCAATTACTTCTGGTTCTGTGCGGAGGGATTGCGACGGTGGAGGGTGTTGAGATTGGGACGCGTCGCGCGTCTCCGTCGCTGAGTTGTTCGCAAGAACGACCCAAGGGTCATGTTTAGGCGTCCAATCGTCGACCTGGTCGTTGCTAGAACCCTGAGGAGCAGCGCTTTGACGAGTTTTCGCGGGAGCCGTCCACGGGTCATGTATCGGAGCCCACTCATCGCCTGCAGGGGCAGAGTTCTCAACAAGCGCAGTAGTATTGTACAAATGCGGACGGGTGGCACTAGGTCGCGGTGGGGTGCGGTAAGACTGATCGTGCGACTCATTCGCACGGAGGTGCGGAGGCATGTCGTGGCTCCTGTCGTTGTCATTGTTGCTCGGTTCCCGAGAGCCTCGTCGGGACGGCCCATTGAGCGCGGTGTGGTTGTCTTGTCCACCATGACCTCTGCCATGCCCCGAGGACCGCCGAGACGCATCCCGTCCAGAACGGTCACCACGGTTGGATCGCGATCGGTGGCGGTCGTGGTCGCGGCCGCCGCTCTGCCACTGTTGGTCAAAATCATTCTGGTCCTGAACGAAACCGCTCTGGCGGCGGCCGCCGAAGTCACGCCGCTCGCGGCGAACCGGCCTGGGCGAATAACAATCTGACTCGGAATCGTCGGGCGCGAGCGCCCAGTTCGGATGGTCGGGGGAATGTCCCGGCATCCCAGGTGGTGGCTCCACATTCATGGAGGTGTTTTGCTCGTCTGGGGGAGGGTCGAAATTGTCGTCTACGGGGCCGAACGACTGCTCTGCCTCCTTGAGCATGATATTGGCTTTGACAGGAGTCGCAAGTGGCTCGTTAAGGACCTTGGTAGCGAGTTCAGGGAATCTGGAAGCGATCTGCGAAGAGTCATTGGTGCGAAACATGCGTCTACTACAGTCAGAAATCCGTACATTTGTTGCATCGGCGTACGTAACCGGGGGAAGTTGGATAGGCTCGTCGCCCACCGAAACGAAACTGGAGGAACCGCTTTGAGGAGCGGGATCCAGCTGCTGACCGTGTCAGTCGAGGGGTTTGACCACAGTGGGAATACATACCCGAGCGGCATCAGTCGATGTCTTTGATGCGGATTCCAGCCCTAGGTTCAACTCTGGATGACTAGCCACCAGCTGGATACGACAGGGTTAGATAGCGCCGGTCAAAGAGTCAGGAAAGTTATCACCTGAGTCAAGGTCTCTTCACGACACATCTGGACACCGCCGGACGGCTCCCGGCTGGGTTGCGCGCTGATGTTGCATGAAGAGTCGTCTGCCGACTGTTGACCCGAGGGGATACCGTGGGCCCGGATTTCAAAGGATGTGTCGTCGGAGAGGCGCGCAGTCACGGTAGAGGACGAAGCAAAGCTAGGCATCGCAGGAATCGGCTCGAAGAAGTCAATGAGTGGTGCGTCACTCTTAACGGCGGGCGACACTGGTGCTGAGATGCGGACGGGAACATGCTTCGGTGGCGCCCACAGAGCATCGAGGGTCTCTTGGAGACTAGGTTGTCCCATAGAGTCGTTCAAAGCCGTCTGCAGCGAGAAGGAAAGGTTGGTATCGTTGTGGACATATGATAAACAATAATGCATACCATTGTAGTTCTTTGGACACTTGATGCTGATGGCTACAGGGTCAATCAGTTTAACGGGGAGTGCTGAATACTATATGAAGAAAGGACTAACAGAGTTGTTTGCGGCAGAGTCGAGTTTGGTAGGAGGCAGAGGGAAGAAATGCGAAAGCTGGGCAGGCAGATCAGCAGATATGTCGAAGTTGGAAGGCACAGCGGAATCCGAAAGAGGAAAGGAGGAGTTGGCAGAGGAGCTGGCTGACGTATCGGGATCCCCGTTCTGTGCAGACATTGGTCAGTCGAGAATGTATTGAGAAAAGGTCGATCAAGACGAACCATGGAAGGAGATCCCGCCTGAGCATTTGTAGTGTCCGAGCGGTAGAACTGGAGCAGAGAACGCGTCAGGAATGAGTGTAAATGAAGCCATAGAGGACAATCACCTTGGGGTGGAAGGCCGGCGCCTCGATGTCCAATCTCTGCACCGGAGACGCGTCAGCGTCGAGCCCACGAAGAGAAACAGAGCTCACAGGTGTGTTCTGGGAAGCGGCGAGACGGGAGACGTTCTCAGCGGACATGGTATCGGCTGACATGGGATCGGCTGGTCGAGGGTCGTTGGATCCATGGTTGCCCATTGGGACTTGGGTTGCGCAGGAAGGAAGTGGGAGGAAGGGAAGAAGAGGCCCCCAAGGAATGGCATCAATTCCACAACCCATATCTGGTCCCCGACACTTTCGGGTCCGCCATGGACTGGTTTCTTCCCTGTCTGCTTCGACACGTCGGAAAATCTTACAAAAATACAGCAATGTCTATCCCACCATGCCTCCACAGAAAGACAAAATCCGTATTTCTGTATTTCTTTTTTGGACTGGTCTTCGATTTGCTGAACCAGAGCTTCGCCAGAATTAATCACGCCGCCGTTCCAGATGAGGTAGAGGAACTGCCTCCCTGCCACTCCAGAAGAGCGGACGCCCTTCGTACCACACGCAGCAGAGTAGTTGAGTCAAGAAGAAAAACACACAGGGATCGGTCACGGCCACAGCTTTTTATTGCAGGTCTATTCTATATACATGCAGCGAGTCATCAAGATAGAAGACGGTCAACAAAGTATACGTATCGTAGGGGTGTGCGCCAAAAGAACGGAGGAGACGAGTGTCACTGAGGTGTGCGTACACCATCGACCGCGGAGGCAACGCCCAGCATGTGGGGGACAAGTCCCAAGTGAGTTGGGCTCAGAACGAGCCCAATCACCAACCGCACACGAGCTTGATCTTACACGATTTTGACTCACTACCGACAGTAGACAGCGGAAAGGCTGGTGGGGACGGGATGTCCCCCTGTCGAGACAATTTAAGGATCGTGTGGTGCGAGGAAGCAATGGGAAAGAGAGCTAGCGGCCGGGCGACGGGCGAAACGAAGAACAGGGACATGTATTGGGAGAACATGGGAGCTCGGGACGAAGAGATGTGGTTTGGTTCGCAGCCGGTGAATAAATAGGTGGTGACACGTGGTTCTGGCTAACTCTGCTCAGCCACAAGTTGTTAAGGTTAGGGTTACCAGCACCGACTTCCACTTTCTAATCAATCCACCATGGAAAACGACCAGGTAGGCCCTCCATGCTCTGTGCGGCGCCAGCAGCTTTCTGACGCGGCGTAGGGCATTCTCGTCGATCTCTACGTCCCTCGCAAGTGCTCGGCAACCAGTTCGTCCTCCCTCGTTTCGCCAAAAACCAAGTATTGACTGTCTGCAGACCGCCTCATCACCTCAAAAGATCATGCCTCGGTGCAGATCAACGTCGTCGACGTCGACAGCAACGGCCGCGCACTGAACACGTCCACGACCTTTGCCCTCTGCGGTCAGGTTCGGTCCCAGGGCGAGGGCGACGATTCCATCAACAGACTAGCGACGAAGGCCGGCCGTGCGTTACAATCTTCTGACAGCCCCGGCAATGCACTGACCGATCCTTCAGTGCTGAGAAATGTGTGGTCGTACCAGAAGTAAACTTGCAGTAACACTTTTGCACACACATTCGCATACATTCTACGCGACCTTGGTCTCTCGCTATCAGTCCTGGGCGCGGCATCTGAGTCAAAGGATGAAAAGAGACGACTGCCGTTCTAGAGGCTCGTGCACGACCTGTCCATGCCATATAACCGCCCCGCGACGTTTTGAGCTTTTTTCTGCAAACTGTTTGGCCCCTGAGCCAGAGGCCTGAGTGATTTTGTTGGGGAGTCTCGATTCGACGAGACAGGACGAGACCCGTTGCGTTATTCTTGCGCCTGGCCGCAAGGCCTCGACCCACTGGCATTGGCAGTGCTCTGCGACAAACGCGACAGTTTGCATCCGCGATGAGAGTTGGGCGACCCGCATCCTCACATGTACATACTCAGCAGAACTACTTATCTTTCGTGTTGTTCGTGTTGGGAGGAAGCTGTGAGATGCAAATCATCTTATCTGATATCATAGCCGAGCGGAAATAATTGAGATATCTGTGACGAGTCGTTTTGGATCAATCCGTTCTCTGCTCTTACCGCCTTGGCCGTGCCAGCGAGTTTCAATCCTTCAGCTTCAACCGTCCTTCCCTACGCGCATTCCAACTCGACAACATGCAGGAAGCAGAAGAGTACACCGCCGACGGCTCTCCCATCTTCGACAGCCTCGATATCGACCTCTTCGTCAAAGTCTTCGCCAACACTGCTTTCAGTGCGTTGGCTTGAACTCGAGCCTGTCTCGTTGCTCACCGGACTCTGCAGGCCCTTTCTTTGTCATGCTTATCCCCACATTCTACATATTCCAGGGCGCGAAGCTCACGGACCCGATTGTCGTGGGGTCCGCGATTTATTACGTGTTTGTTTCGCTGTTCTGTTAGCCGCCCCTAATTTTGCCCTACCGTCTTTGTTTCTGATAATTCATCCTCCTAGGGCTTGTAAAATGGGTTTCCCGTCTGTACAGCAATCAGGGGAGCCTGTTTTACGCTCCCCGGCCGTTCGAATGGAGTGACCAGATCGTCGTAATCACTGGCGGTAAGTCGCAGCAGGGTGTTAACAATCAGCTTACGCGTCTCCACAAAGGCTCATCTGGTGTCGGCGAACTGCTGGCAAACACTCTGGCCGTCAAGAGCGTCTCGGTCGTGGTCCTGGACGTCAAGCCGATCCAGACCCAGAACTGTAAGCGTTCAGCAGTTTGTTCCACTCAATGTTATTGAAGCTCAACTGAAAGACAACATCGCGTACTACAAATGCGATGTTTCAAAGTGGGAGGAGGTTGAAGCTGTTTCCAAAAAGATCATCGAAGAGGCGAATATATCGTCTGGTCGTAGATGAGCAGCGTTAATAGTTTCCTGCAGATTGGGCAACCCACCGTTCTCGTCAACAACGCGGGCGTTGCTCAAGGGAAGCTCATCCTCGACCTGTTGCCCGAGGACATTCAACAGTGTGTTAAATGTTGTTGTGAGGCTACCCCCTAAACTGTACACACCTCTGCAGAACTTTCGGCGTGAATATGCTGGCGCACTTCTGGACACTCAAGGCGTTCCTCCCAGGTATGATTGCGAAAAAGAGAGGCCACATCGTACGTCTGATCCCCGGCCCCCGGTATAACGTTTGATCTTGGGGTTAGGTGACGATGGCTTCCGTCATGGGTATCCAAGGCGCCGCCCAACTGAGTGAATATATATGCTGACCCCGCCCTCCTGCTGCCGCTAACCTCTCTGCAGCTGACTACTCTGCATCCAAAGCAGCGCTGATAAATCTCCACCGGTCACTCAGATCCGAACTCGACAAACGGTAACGCCGCATAGCGCATATCCCGCCGTTTACGCATCCTCAACCTTTCTTCTTTGCCGTAGGTACCAATGCCCCGCGATCCGCACTACCCTCGTCTGCCCAGGCCAAATCCATACGGCGCTTTTTGCCACAGTCAGGTCATCCTACCCCTTCTTCTTCCCAACGGTGCACCCGATCGATGTGGTCAAGCGCATCATCCAAGCGCTCGATGAGACGCATTCGCAGACCATCTACCTCCCGTTCTACGCCCACTTCATGCCGGTGCTGCATTTGCTGCCCGACTTTGTGTCCGATCTCGCGTCCTGGGTGTGTATCGGCTCTCCTCCGACATATAATCCGCATCGCTCATGTCCACATGTATGCTCAGATAACGAACGCGGACTTTGCCATGAAGAAATTCGTGAAATTGTCTGGCCGCAGGCCAGAGGAAGGCGACGCGCCACCACAGGAATTTGGCAACGGGTACAAAATCAACTGAGTGTGGCGTACTATCTGTGCAGTGGTGTATAATCCATTTTTTCTCCTATACTTGGGCCACGCTATCTGCAGTGTTTCATTTGTATGCATCAACACAGGCCGAGCCCGAGCTAATGCGTGCTGCATTCGGGTTTGCAGTCGACGAAGCGCACGCCGAAACGTCCGCCCCCAGACGGCCTTCATTTCACGCTTGGTGCAAACGCAATCGACGCTCGCTATGGTTTTTGACGTCTCTCTTGTTGCGTTCCTTCTACGACGCCGTAACGGCCCCTAGGTGCAATGTTACCATTGAGATCCATGAAGGCCGAGGCTCCGATCGCTGTCCGCGTCGCGTTTTGAATGCTGTTTTTTTTCTATGGGGATGTGCCTCGATGGGGGTTAGATTCTGACTCGAGGTGGGCGCTTTGAGTGCTTTGTTCGCTTGGAGCTTTGATCGAGGTTCAAAGCGCACGTCGGATAATATAATATATATAGAGTGCTTGCCTTCTGCTCTCTACCAACTACTCTGCTCTCCCAGTACTTATCCTGCCTCCCAAACCAACTCATTTGTTGGTTCCACACAAGATGTTCAATGTAATTCGCAGGGTGCTGCTAGCCGTCGGCAAATCATTTGCCGGCAAAACCCTTGCCACCAACCACACCAACCACACCGCACGCGACACCGACCCCAACGCGCCCTCGATGGCCTCCCCGACGCGTCAAAGGACACGGACGAGGACGACGTCCCTGAAAGGGGTGGCCACGTGCAGTCAACAGTCACTCCAAGTCGAGGTCACCGTCGCCACCTCGCCACTCGCCCTCACCGCCATCGTCCTCATCCAGCACAAGGGCTCGGACTCCCTCCCCGTGTTCGTGTCGACCCACACCGCCATCGATGGCGATGGCCTCGCGTCCAACATCAGTCCCGAAGTCGTTAGCGCCACACCCCACATCGTGCCACCCATCACTGACTAACGACGCGTTTTTCTAGCCTGGCACGCAGGATGCCACATTCTCGGACAACTGCAGGACGTCCGAACGCGTGGACGGGGCCGCTCAGCGCTCGTCTGCACCCGCTGTCGTGGACACACCGCAAGTGGCGCGTAATGAAAATGACGCACACGAGGAGATACTTCAAAATCCCGGCGCGCCCGAGAGTGGCACGCCACTGATGATGGTGCGTCCTTGCCTCTTCATCTCTTGATAACGCGTTAATCGTGCGCCATGCAGGATCAAACTATTGAATCTGCTGAGGTGAGTCCCGCGACGTCGATTTCATCCTTCCTTTCTGACGACGCTATCTCAGCTGTTCGCGACCTTGCGCGACGAGCCGGGCGCTGTAGCTTGGGAGTCCGCGGCCTCGCATATCCCCCACCTTGTTGTTACCCCCGCGGACGAAGCTTGGGATGATTTTGTTGTTCGGTGGCACAACCAACCGAATCAACAATGGGTTGACCATCACCTCCCCGTACCTCTGGCTATCTCCCCCTTTTCACCGTTCGGTCCGACCGACCCACCTCGCGAGTACGTCCCGTCCGTTGGCGTTTTCAGCCCCTCGCGCTTTGCTGCATCGGTG
Organism: Mycena belliarum; assembly: GCA_029282135.1. Classification (NCBI taxonomy): domain Eukaryota; kingdom Fungi; phylum Basidiomycota; class Agaricomycetes; order Agaricales; family Mycenaceae; genus Mycena; species Mycena belliarum. The sequence continues at coordinate 255,263 of JARJCN010000014.1, forward strand.
AGCCGATTTTCGCTTCGCAAATGATTTCATTGCTGACATGTTCAGGTCTCTTTATTCTCGAACCACACACCGTCTCAAGCTCTCTTCGTGCAAAAACACACGTACAAGGCAGTGGTAAGCACAACGCGCATCCCTTAATTCCGCCCCGCTCAAACCACATGTCCGCCAGGCGTATGTCGCGTGCATTGCCGGTTCGGGCTTGCGCGCCTACTACGACGACCCTACCGTGCTCCAGTCTCTCGAAAAGCTGACCATATTTGTGTGGACGGACCCTGCGGCCCCTCTTCTCAAATTTTGGCGGACGTGCTCAATGGCCTCAGTTTACGAGTCCGACCACCCGTTCGCCGGTGTCCCGCACATCGTTGTCACTGGCACGCCCCCGAACGCGCCATGGGAAATCGATCACGCCTCGGTGCCTGAACAGAACGAACAGTTCCTAACCGTGCCACAATATGTGTCTACTGAGGTCGTCGAGGAGGAGGACACAGACGACAAGTGGTATTGTGGAGATGACGAGGAGGAGGAAGTGCCAGCGTTCCTGACTCAGTGGTCCGAGTCGGAGGAGGAGTCCGACTACGCCCGCACGCCCTCGCCTCCCGCCTGGTCGGTGCGCACATACCCTGCATCCGGCCGCAGCGTGTCCACTCTGGACGATGTCTTCGAAGAGGACGAGGAAGATACGGGCAACGTGCCCTCCGTACTCGAGACGCGTTTCCGCAAGTCATGGCTTCAGGACGACGACGACGACGACATCCTCCCGCCTGCTCCCCGTCCCCCTCCCCGTCGCCGTCCCTCTCGCTTCAGGTTCACCGCCGCCCTGCCGGACATCGACGAGCGCACACACGAGGACGTGTATCGGCCGCTAGCTGCGGACTACCAATCCCTCTGGACGGGCACCGCCATGATCCCCATCTCCAAGGGCGATGCAGTGGACGACTCGACGGACGGCCAGTCGCAGTACACGGACGCCCTCGACCACGTCCCGGACAGCGCGAGCGACTCGCAGTACCTCGACGCGGAGGAGCCCGAGACAGACGCGGATCAGACCTCCGAGTCCGAGTATGGCTACCGCGCGCGCTGCATGCCGCGCCCCTCCTGCGACATCTTCCTGAGCGGCGAGGACAGCGACCTCGCCGAGGCTCCCGCGCCGCGTGGCAAGGCGAACATCCCCGCCGGCAAGACCGACTGGTTCGACCTCCTCGACGACGACGACCTGGGGAGTCCCGAGTGGACGTAATGCCTGCACCGCACTTTCGCTCTCTGCCCTGCCGGCCCCCTATGCGCTCCGTCCTGCTGCCTCGGCTGTCTCAATGTGTAATGTGTACCTCTCCACATGCGCTCCCCGCCGCCCATCGACGCTGGACCGGGGCTGCACGCCTCGCTGCTAGCCACTGAGGGCGCGCCGCGCACCGTGCGCGCGCATCTCCATCCTCCCCGAGTCCCCGTTCCACTCCAATCGCATCACATAGCCAATCTGTATCGCATCGACCTGTATTCCCCCCTGCATCGAACCGTATCACTATCAACGAAATGTAATATCTCGTATGTACATACCATTGCTTGTACCACTTCTCGTGCTTCTGTGCTCTAATGGCATCTGTGTTTCCGGAGTCCAAATCTTGTCCGAACGAGGAGACCCCAGTGGGATCTTGATCAGCGAGATATCCGAGGACGAATCTGCCAGGAGCAGCACACTGAGAATGAGACGGTGAAAGAAACCTAGAAATGAAAAGGATAAACAGATGATGGAGGATAAACCCGGGCAATAAAAGCGAAGAGCTGCAGAGCTACAGCTGACAGCCCAAAGCTTGTCCGAGGACCGAACTTCGGTTATGATATCCCACAGATTCAGAGGAAGAACCAAAGAACAAAACAGAAGATATCTGGCACAAGTTCATTGTACTTTCATAGGGTATACTTGGATAACCTTGTCCTGCTCCTAACCATCTCTCGCGATTACCCGACGCCGACCCGGAAATCCATCCCAGTCACCGGCCCCCGTCCCTCCGAACACCTTAAAGCAACTCCAGCTCGCGTCGGTTGACTCGGCGTCTCGGAAACGTCTCTCCATCCCCGCGATTAGTAGCCGCGGCCGCGATGCTCACAGACTCAGAGTCGTCAAGTTCGACTCCGAGTCCCGAGCTTCAGCATGCTCACGAACGATGCCTCGCATCCCTTCGCGGCCCCATGGCCACACTCCGCCAGGATCTGGATCTGCGCCCTTTCATAGCCTCCGAATCTTGGGATTTGTCGAGATCATAGTGTCCCGTAGACAGAGTAGATCAATTCCTCGAATCTTCGTGCCTCAGGATATCCTTGATCTGACAGGTATCTTCAGTTTCGAAAGGTGACCCCGCATCTTTCGTCTGCCTGAGGGAGACTACGAGATCACCCTGCAGCTCTATAGTATACACGATTCTGAACGACTATCTTCAGAGAATGGTGCCAGGCATACTATAGAGGCTGAAACGAGCCTACCTGCAGCTGCTTGACGTTGTCTTAGAGCTCCCGATGTTTCTTTAGCTCTTCGCGGAGCACTTCAACAAAGGTTCGAAACAGAGATCTTGGGGGCTCATTCAGCCGCCTGGACGGAGAGTGGAATCCGGCGGCAGGCAGTATCCGAAATGGCGGTGGAGACTGGACACTCTGAGGCGATTTGAGGGCGCGTCTTCGGGCCGCACAAGTCGTTGGAGGTTGCGAGGTAGCATTGGGGTCGACGCAGGCGCAAGCCGCCAATAGTTTGCCGCTATGAAGATTTTTGGGCAAGCGATCTCCCTTATTCCAAGCGAAGCCAAACAGCTTCGGCCGTTTCCTTCATTCAACGTTCCGACTGTCGTAAAGATCATGCAGGAGGCCAAATCTCCTCCTCCTCCTCCTCCTGCCGAGTTTGAGGCAGTTTCAGTGCATAGCAGTCTATATTGGTTAACCTGCGTGGCCCATGGACTGCAGGGCAAGAACCCGACCCCGGACAATTCCTCTCTCAACCCCAATATACGAGAAGCTTCAAGCTCAAACTCGAGCGCACGCGCGCTAAACCACTTGGCTGCGATCCTCAGTCGGGGACGGAACGACGCTGATGAGCAGGAGGATGCTCGGATTGTGGCGGTCGCGGCTCCGTCGTTCTCAGTCAACGGCATCGAGGTTGCAATATTTGCGACGTGCGACCTTTGAGATCCGCTTTACTGCTTAACTAACTCTGCCCAAGTCCACCCTCCAACCTAACTACCTTGCCGAACACTTCTCCCTCCTCTTCTTCATCCGGTGCTGCAGATGCTCCTCCAGGAAATGCGCGCAATTCAACAAACGAAGCTGAGGACGGCCTTTTTAACGGCGAAGTCATTGTCACCCCGAGCTCAGACGATGTCTTGCCGTTGCTGTGCGGACTCTCTTTTATCTGTGACCCATCCAACAATTCGCTCATCTTCTATCCTTTCCAGCGACGAGCTCCTTTCAAAGCGACCTCCGATAGTGGCACCAAACTTCCATCAATATGTCAAAGATAGCCTGCAACTGCTTCGTGTCGCTGGTGCTCGCATCAGGGGGAGCCCGGTTTCAGCCTCACTACTCTACAACGCTGTCTCATTGTATTTTGTCGCGTCGTGTTCTCAAAAGCTCAACAGCCGTTTCAATAAATTCAAACTTGCATATCCTTCGATGGCTCTGGACGGTTGGACCCCTCATAGCAATGAGGTCAACACTGAAGAGGTTGTTATAACAAGCCCGAACATCGTCGTGCTGCTGAAGGCGCACCACATACCCAATGACGGCAAAGAAAACACATTTGTGTTTGATTCTACGACGGCTCCTGCATGGTGGCAAGTGATTCGACTAGTCCTCATGCTGTTGCACCGCTCTTTAGCAAAACCAATCGACTTTAGCAAGGTCGCAGCTGCCTCACTGCACCTACATGAAATACTTCGTGCGGTGCCCGCGCAGCTCTGGATGCTGCAGTCCTTCAACGATTTTATCGACCCTGCGAAAATCCGGAAGGGTCTGTATCATCATTTTTTGACAATCTTTTCGGTAACACTAGCTTTTGACAACAGGGCAGCGTGACCATGTGCTCTCGACTTTCTCGCCACCCTCAGCAGCCCCCATCGAACATGCTGAGAATGAAGCAGATGAGGATGATGAGCCTGCGGAGGCCCTTCTCACGGGTAAGTCTCCTGTCTTGCGTTTCTTTGTCTTGCCCATTTCCAATCTCGATTTCACCAGATATACTTGTAAACCTACCGAATACTACGCCTCCGCACTCGCGCGCCTTCTTCCGCATGACGGATGCCCTGACAGCCTGGACTACAGGTCCAAGATACCTCCTGCGTAGCTCGCTTACAAAAACCTCCGTCCCGATTCACCTTTCCGTCATAAGCCTTCCTCGGATGCCGATAGCGATGACAAGAACAGAAGCTTTAGTCAAGCACTGGACCGATAAGGGGAAGTGGACTTCTGAGGCATCTGTAGTGGTCCTCGAGTGTCTGCACAAGATCAATGGCGCGGGTGTTCGAGGTGCTTGCCACTGTGAAGCCGGGCTGATGGCATCCTTGTTTCTCCGGTCCAGCCAGTATCTTCCTGTAGGCGAGCGCCAAGATCACGACGACCAGGAGGAACCCGGTGTTCTTACAGCAGCCCTCGGGAGCCAGGTAGACCATCTACTTTGTGTCCCTTCAACATCTCACATGTCCAGAGGATCATCGACAACAATGTCCAGATCGGGGTCGCCAAAAAATGCTGCCCCGCCTGCAGCATGCTAGGGGATGTTCTCCGAGACAATCACTCATTCGTTGTTGAACTACCCGGCCGACATACTCGGTACTATCCGTGGGTACCACCGCAGTGGCTCCCAGCATGTGTTCTCCATGCAATGGAGGACCGCCTCCTTCTAGTTATTAAGCATATGGTGAAAGGCCAACTGTTAAACAGCAGCCGCACTTCTTCCCCTGCCAGCGATCAAGACATAGACGAAAATGATCCTCTGGATCCCGACTACTTGGGGGATGCGCTATCGTATCGCTGGAGCTCCTAGAGGAGCAGTTGTATCAGAATGCACAAAACAATACGTACTTGAGAGCCGTTTTCTTTTTAATCTGATGCCGATTATCTTTCGCCCACTTGTTCTATGATCCAAGTTCAAATAAACATACGATGAAGACTTTCGGTGGTGTGACTTTGCCTTCTCTTGCCCTCGCTGACTTTCTTTGCAGTAGAGCAAAGGGTAACTTGGAGAAAGACGCATTTGTAAATTCGACATCAGTGCATGTCAATAGGGTCAGTCAGAGTAGGTGATTATGAGGTCGATTATGCAAACGATTCTCGAAACGATTCTGATAATTGTTGTGATCACAATCGTGTGAGAATCGCCTGTCAACCAGAAGCAATTCTGACCGACCCGGTTGAGAAGCGATTCTTGCAACAATTCCCAAGAACTATTGCTTCTCTACAGGGTGCTTGTGAGCCGTGACACATGGCTGAGTATTTAATTTGGATAATCGCCTCGAGAATCGTTGTAAAATCTCCTCCAGAGGAGCTTTTACATCTTTAAAAGTGATTATGATTAAACACGATTCTCCCACGCTTATAAATCAGAATCGTTTTGACAATCGACGACCATAATCACCCCAAAATCATCTACTCTGACTGACCCTAATACGGAACAAGAAATAGGCAGACTAGCTTTTACGAGACGGTACTAATTATCATCTTCTGCAAAAAAACATACGCTCTCAGAACGGGGGCACAGTGATAACTAACATTCATCGAGCGGAGGCAGCGAGAAATTGGGCGTGGCGTAGCTGGTGCGTCGCGCCGGTCCGGCAGTATCCGAAATGGCGGTGGAAACTGGGCGTTCTGACGCGATAAGAGGGCGCGTCTTCGGGCCGCCCAAGTCGTTGGAGGTTGCGAGGTAGCATTGGGGTCGACGCGGGCGCAAGCCGCTAATAGTTTGCCGCTATGAAGATTTAAGCGATCTCCCTTATTCCAAGCGAAGCCAAACAGCTTCGGCCGTTTCCTTCCGACTGTCGTAAATACTAAAGATCATGCAGGAGGCCAAATCTCCTCCTCCTCCTCCTCCTCCTCCTGCCGAGTTTGAGGCAGTTTCAGTGCATAGCAGTCTATATTGGTTAACCTGTGCGGCCTACGAACTACAGGGAAAGATCTCGACCCCGGACAATTCTTCTTTCAGCTATGATATACGAGAAGCTTCAAGCTCAAAGTCGAGTGCACGCGCGCTCAACCACTTGGCCATCATCCTCAGCCGGGGACAGAACGCCGCTGATGGTCTGGGGGACTCTAGGACTGTGGCGGTCGCGGCCCCGTCGTTCTCGGTCAACGGCATCGAGGTTGTAATATTTGCGACGATGTGCGACCTTTGAAATCCGCTTTACTGCTTAACTAACTCTGCCCTAGTCCACCCTCCAACCCGACTACCTTGCCGAACACTTCTCCCTCCTCTTCTTCATCCGGTGTTGCAGATGCTCCTCAAGGCAATGCGCGCAATTCAACAAAAGAAAATGAGGACGGCCTTTTCAACGGCGAAGTCATTGTCACCCTGAGCTCAGACGATGTCTTCCCGTTGCTGTGCGGACCCTCTGCTATCTGTCTGTCAAGCAGTTTGCTCAGCTTCTATCCTTTTAGCGACGAGCTCCTTGCAGAGCGACCTCCGACAGTGGCACCAAAATTCCATCAATATGTCAAAGATAGCCTGCAACTGCTTCGTGTCGCTGGTGCTCGCATGAGGGAGAGCCCAGTTTCAGCCTCACTACTCCAAAACGCTGTCTCATTGCACTTTGTCTCATCGTGTTCTCGAAAGCTCAAAAGCCGTCTCAACAAATTCAAACTTGCATATCCTTTGATGGCTCTGGACGGTTGGACCCCTCATAGCAATGAGGTCAATGCTGAAGAGGTTGCTGTAACAAGCCCAACTATCGTCGTGCTGCTGAAGGCGCGCCACATACCCGATGGCGGCAAAGAAAACACCTTCGTGTTTGATTCTACGACGGCTCCTGTATGGTGGCAAGTGATTCGACAATTCCTCGTGCAGCTGGACCTCCTTTTTCAAGAAAATGAAATTGACTTTAGCACGGTCGCAGCTGCCTCACTGCTCCTACATGAAATAATTCGTGCGGTGCCAGTGCAGCTCTGGATGCTCCAGTCCTTCAACGAGTTTCTTGCCCCTGCGAATTTTCGGAAGGGTCCGTATCATAGTATCTGACAATCCTTTTTGTAAAACTAGCCTTTGACAACAGGGCAGCGCGACCATGTGCTCTCGACTTTCTCGCCACCCTCAGCAGCCCCCATCGAACATGGCGAGAATGAAGCAGATGAGGATGACGAAGATGACGAAGATGAGCCTGCGGAGGCCCTTCTCACGGGTAACTCTTCTCTCTCGTTCGTTTGTCTTGCCCATTTCCAATCTCGATTTCACCAGATGTACTTCTAAATCTACCAAAAACTACGCCTCCGCACTCGCGCGCCTTCTTCCGCATGACGGATGCCCTGACAGCCTGGACTACAGGCCCAAGATACCTCCTGCGCAGCTCGCTTACAAAAACCTCCGTCCCACTTCACCTTTCCGTTATCAGCCTTCCCCGGATGCCGATAGCGACGACAAGAACAGAAGCCTTGGTCAAGCACTGGGCCGGCAAGGGGAAGTGGTCTTCTGAGGCATTTCTAGTGGTCCTCGAGTGTCTGCATAAGATCAATGGCGCGGGTGTTCAAGGTGCTTGCCACTGTGAAGCCGGGCTGATGGCATCCTTGTTTCTCCGGTCCAGCCAGTATCTTCCCGTAGGTGAGCGCCAAGATCACGAAGACCAGGAGGACCCCGTTTTTCTTGCAGCAGCCCTCGGGAAAGAGGTAAACCTACTTTGTGTCCCTTCAACATCTCACATGTCCAGAGTATCGACAACAATGTCCAGATCGGCGTAGCTAAGAAATGCTGCCCCGGCTGCAGCATGCTCGGGGATGTTCTCCGGGACAATCACTCATTCGATGTTGAACTACCCGGCCGACACACTCGGTACTATCCGTGGGTACCACCGCAGTGGCTCCCAGCATGTGTTCTCCATGCAATGGAGGACCGCCTCCTTCCAATTATTACGGATATGGTGAATGGACAACTCTTGAGCAGCCACATTCCATCCCCTGCTAGCGACCGAGATATCGCCGAAGACAATTTCCTGTATACCAAACTACTGGCTCATATGCTATAGGACCACTGGGGCTACTAGAGGAGCAGTTGTATCAGAATGCACAAAACAATACATACTTCGACTTGATGCCAATTAGTTTTTTTCGGTCGCCGTTCTATAATCCACGTCCAAATGAATCAGAACATGCGGTCGATGAAGACTTTGAAGGGCGGGCAGGCATAACAAGCGGGAACTCGTCCCGGTCTCCCAACCACTGCCATCTCTCACAAGCTCGAAGGCATGCCACCCTAATCTGCGACGTCGACTCAGACTCGGGCGTCCATTCCATTCACCGGCCCCCCGTCCCTCCGAACACCTCAAAAGCCACCCAGGCTTGCGTACTCGCGTCGGTTGGCTCGGCATCTCAGAAACGTCGCTCCTCCCCAAGATGCTCACAGTTACACGCAGCCTGCCGCGAGCCGCTTCGACGCCCGAGCTTCGCCATGCTCTACTTACTTACACCTCGCATCCCTTCGCGGCCCCACAAACATGCGCGATCCGGATCTGCGCGCCGTCTCAGCTTGGTCTGAATCCCCGTCCATCGCCGGCAAGATCGATAGGGCAGGGGATACTACAACAGGAATTTAGATTATACAGTCAGTACGCGGAACGGCATTCGGTGTAGATTTATAGCAACGGGCCATTGCAGTCAAGCCCGTCTGTGCGCCAAGATGATTAAGCAGTAGTAATGGAATGCCGTGTCGCCGTGTCGCAGGGAGCTGGCTCAGGCTATGACGGAGGCGGAGGCGGAGGCGGCGGCGGCGCGGTAGCAGGCGCGTCGGCGACGGCGCTCTCGCCGGACGCGTACTGCGCATACACCTGCGCCTTGAGCACCTCGAAGAAGATGCTGCGCGGCGGCGGCGCGCGCGGCGGCACCGGCACCCTTCCCATCGGCAGCGCGCGCACGAGCTCCACCCGCGCGCCCGCGCGCCGCACCGCGGGGACGAGCACCGCGCCCGCGCGCGGCGCGTACACGTCCGCGTCGCTGAACGACGCGCGCTGCAGGTCCGCGAAGGCGTGCTCCGGCGCGGGTGTCTGGGCGTCGCGGGCCGCGGGCGGCGACGGCGCGCGGGCGGGCGCGGCGAGGAGGCGGCGGCGCGCGGGCGTGGACGGAAGCGGGGGGAGGCTGCTGGGCGGCGCGGGCGCGGCGTCGTCGGGCGCGAGGCGCAGGAGCCAGTCGGGCGCGCGGACGGTGCGCGGCGGGAGGGCCGCGAGGCGCAGGCTGGCGGTGGGGACTTGCGCGGGGAGCGGCGGGGGCGGGGGCAGCGGGCGTGCGGGCGGGCGCGGGGCCCAGCTGGGGAGGAGCGCCGGCGCGCGGACGTCGAGCGCGCGGCCGACGAGGGCGGCGTGGTGCGTGTGGAGGTGCGCGACGAGGTCCTTCTCCTTGAGGAACGTGTTGTACGGGGCCGCGCGGCCGAAGGCGGGGACGTGCGGCGCGCAGCCGGCGAAGGGGCACGGGAGCGCGGTGCTTTTCATGTGCGAGAGCTCGATGTGCGCGGCGAGCGCGTCGGCGGACGAGTGCGTCTTTGCGCTGCATTTGTTCAGCCGGCACACGTAGACGATCCCGCCGTTCGGCAGCTGTACACGCCCTCAGCAGCGTCCAGTCCAGCGGGCAGAGAGACGGGGACCTACTCGTCGTTTGGTGGTATGTCGCTTGATCTGGTGCTGCAGAAGAGGCGTTGGTCGTTGAAAGAAAACTTGTCACCCCACCCACCTTGAGAAACGCCTTCCAGCAGCTGAGCTCCTGCCCGCACGGCGCGCTCTTCTGGCCCGGGCCCTCCGCGTTGACGGGGACGAGGACCTCGCACCGGATCGGCACGAGCGCGCAGCGCGCGAGGTCCGCGACCGTCTGCGCGGACACGACGACCGTGTGCGGGTCGGGCTCCGGCGAGGCTGGGCGTCTGGCAGCCACGGTGAGGAGAGGACGCGCGTCTAGACTAAGACAGAGACCATGCGCAGGGTTGGTGGTGGTCGCGTCCAACCCTCGAATGGGTTACCTAATTTGGGACGCGCCGGGTTCACGCGTTGGACTTCTCGTCAGGTCCACGATACGATACACGACGAGACCGGCTCTGATTCCACGACAGGCAGGATACACGAGCTAGTAATAGGACTAGTAGTAGTGATACAGCAGCGCGACAAACAAGAAATCGCCTTTTGAGCGCACAATACCAAGGCGCGGCGTGGATAGGGAGGTACAAAGTACAACAACAGAGTGCATATGTATGTACGGGGTGGCTGGGTTGATGCATGAGTGGGTCAGTGGGTAGGTGTAGAAGGAATACAGGGAATGCAAGGCGGGGAGACGGCAAGTGCTAGTGAGCGGGTATTCAGTGAATGCGATGGGTGGGGTAGTGGGTGAGGGTGAGGTGCGCGACAGCTAGCACCCCCTCAAAAGCCCCTCCGCCCTCCTCGCGCGCCCCGTCGGCACGAGCAGGTTCGCGCTCCTTAGCGTCGACGCGTACATGTGGTTCACCCCGCCCGCCGCAAGCGCGCGCGAGAACCGGTGCACGAGCCCGTGCGTCTCGAGCCCCGCCCCGCGCAGGTCCACCTGCAGCGCGCTCAGCAGCGGGTGCGCGTCCGCGTCCGCGTCCCCCTCCTCCTCCTCCTCCTCGTCGTCGTCGTCGTCGTCAAAGTCAAGCTCGTACCCAGCCTCCTCGGGCACGGGGGAGCTGCAATAATTTATGGGCACGACGGGCGACGCGGGTCCGGACCCCGCGTCCACGCCCTCGTCCGCCAGCCCCAGCGCTTGCGCGTGCGCCTCCGCCTCGCGGTCCGCCGCGTCGAGCTCCCCGCCGCAAATAACCATATGCCGCTCCGCGCGCGGGAACAGCGCCGCGAGCACGCGCGCGCCTGCCGTCAGCGACGAGCCCTCGGGCGTGCGCGTGAAGCTGAAGAACGGGATCGCGTGCTCGACGTGCGCCGCGTCGCGTCGCGGCGTCGTCTGAGCGGCGTCGCGTCGCGGCGTCGTCTGCGCGGGCTCCTCGCTACCGTCCGGCGGCCGCTCCCCGGCCTGCGGCAGCCACGCAAGCGGCCCGGGCAGCGCGTCGAGCGCGTCGAGGCGCGACGGCACCGGGCGCGCGCGCGAAGGCAGCACGTCCGCATCCGGTGCCAGCACCCCGTTTTCGCCCTCACCCTTCCCGTCCACCGGCTCGACGCTCGGGCTCGGCGAGTGCGAAAAGTACCCGTCGTCCTCGCCCTCCTCCTCGCCCTCCTCTGCTACAGGCGACGTCCCGCCCCGCCTGTGGTACGCCGGCGATAACGGCACGCGCGCACTGGCAGGCAGCGGCAGCGGCACGAGGTCGGGGAACGCGACGAGCTTGACGATCTTGAGCGCCCAGTGGTCCGCCGCGTCGTCCGCGAGCCCCACGCACGCGAGGTCCGGCGCGAGCACGCGCACGTCGCGCGGGGGCAGGCCGCCGCTGGTAGGGACCGGCGGCGGCTTTTCTTTTTCCTTGCCGGAGCGGGAGCTGGATTTTGAGGTGGAGCGCGAGGAGGCGGAGGCGGAGGGCGCGGAGCCGCTGCGCGCGCGGGTGGGCACGGGGGGCGGGGGTGGGGGCGGCGCGAGGAGCGCGGTGAGGAGGTTCGGGTCCGCGGCGCACAGCGCGAAGCCCGCCGCGGCGAACAGCGCCATGGCCTCTGCCAGGCGGCGCTCTTTTACCTGTTGGCGTCGCTCAACGATCGATATATGTTCTGCGGGAGGGGACGCACGAAGATAAAGTCGCTCATGTAGGAGGACTGATAGAGGATGGAGATGCCGGCGGCGGCGAGGGGCGCGGAGAGCTCGTTCACGCGGGCGCCGGAGTTGTCTTGCAGTTTGCATAGCGGGGTTAGAAGGAGAGAAAGAGAAGGGGGGAGAAAAGGGCGCACCGAGCTGGTCGCTGTGGGAGTCGATCTGGAGGACGCTCCAGCGGTCGTGCGAGATCTCGACGGGCTCGGTGCCGTCGGTCGCGCGGGCATCGGCGCGGGCGATGGCGTCGAAGGCGTGGAGGGCGGCGGGCTCGGCGAAGAGCGAGAGCTCGAGGGCGTTGCAGGTGACGCTGAGGAAGGCGGGGGCGGGGTGCAGGAGGGCGCGGAGGACGGGGTGGGAGAGGGCGTCGAGGCGCGGGCGGGGGATGGAGATGATGTTGACCGCGGTGGGCAGACGGGTGATGGTGACCTGCATGCGGGGGGAGGAGGAGGGACGGGGAGATGGGGGGAGGAGGGAAGGGGCACGGGAAGGGTAACGTTGAGGTGCGGCGTGGGTCTTGCAAGGTGCGCAGGAAGGAAGGACGAGAACCAGAGAAAGGGGCCCCGGCCCGACCGCCGGTCCAAGTCACTACAAACAAACATTTATTTAATTATCATAACTTCCATGTACCGATACACTACAACTAAAACTAAATCACTTCATGAATGGATCACAACAGACACGCTCGACTCGCGCCGCAGCGGCGGCCGTCCGCGCCGCTTCTGCAGCGGCGACCGCTGCGGCGAGGGGGGTGGGCGCTTGCGCAGCTGGTAGCGCGGCGCCGGGGCCGCCGGGGGCGGGGGTGTGGGGGGCAGCACCATGCTGGGCACACGCGACAATGGGGCTTCGGACAGCGGGGAGGAGAGCGTCGAGCGCGTCGATGCGGTGCGCACGAGGCCGGCGGCGGGGAGGGCTTCGAGCGAGAGGGTGCGCTTGAGGACAAAGGGGATGGGTGCCGGGCGGGGTGGTGTGGAGGTCGCGGCCGCGGGGTCCGTGGGAGCGCGCGGCGGCGACGCGACGCCCGGGGGGCGGCCGCCGATCCACTGCAGCGAGCCGTTGGGCGTGACGAACGGCGTGGGGATGTATTCCGTGTCCTGCGAGTAGTCCTGCGACTGCGAATAGTCTTGCGACGGGCCCTGTGATTGCGAGTAACCCTGCGAGTATCCCTGCGACTGCGACTGCGACGACCCAAACACGTCCTCCGCCGCCGCCCGCAGCGCACTCTCGTCATCCAAACTCAGCAGCGCGCCCTCGCGGCGCACCCCACCCCCCGCCGTCCCCGCGCGCAGCAGCTTCCTCGGCGGGCCGCCTGCGCCCCCGTCCCCCGCAGGCGCCACGCGCGCGACGCCCATCACATACCCGTACCCGCGGTCCTCGTCCTCCTCCGTCCCGTCGCGCCGCGTGCGCTTCAGCGGCCGCGGGCCCGCGTGTGCCGCGCCGCGGCTGCGCGGGGGGCGCGGGCGGTACGGCCGGATCGGCGGGAGCGTGCTCTCGTAGGCGAAGTCGCGGACCTTGATCCCGAGCGCGGCGAGCGTGGAGACGAACTGCGCGGCCTCTGCCTCGGCGACGGCGCGCGGCCGCGGCGGAGAGGGAGCGGTGTTGGCGTCCGCGTCGGCGCCGGTGCCCGTACCAGATGCAAGGAAGTCGAGGACGGCCTGGGTGGTGTCGGAGGGGGGTGTGGGTACGAGCGGTGGGAGCTTGCTCGTCGATGGCTCGGGCTGTTGTTGCTGCTGCTCGGCAGGCATAGACATACACACAAGATCGGGTCTGGGAAGGCTATTGATACAAAGCAAAGGAGCGGGGCAAGGGACGGGTGGGCAGCGGCCTTTAAGGCGTCGTATGTACGGGCGGAAGGGAGGTCTCGGTCACATGGGTCACACCACGTCCATTGTTGTGACAGTGGCGAGATTTCCTTATTTGGACGACGGTGGCCTGAGAGTCTCTGCATTCGGCGCGACGACAATGCAGATGACTCGATCGCGGTGGACCCTCGCACGTCCCCCCGGGTCCACCCTCCACCCCGTACATCCGAATTGGGCGATGGCCGCGCGTACAATGGGGCCACACGTACGACAGGCCGAGGTAGAATGCTCTATACCCGCGACGCTGGTCCCCGCGCAGAATTTCTAGAGGCCGGTAAACAGGCCCTGGAGCCTCCATCAGGTAACGGAACCAAAGGAAGCTAACCTAGTATTCGTGCAGCAGAACCCTTGCCCAGCGACGCCAGGCTCGTGGAACGGGCACTACAAACGCGGGCACGGCCCGGAAACGCGAGGACTTCGCGGCGAGTCCGCGTCTGCTGTGTATCTTATCTATCCTGCAGTAGTCCGCGGCGAGATCCTGAGGCGTAGATGAAAATGGACTCTGAATCTGAAGCTGGCGGATCGAAAGCCAGGGCAGGTAAGGTAAGCACACTTCGTCTGAGCGGGAAGGTGTTCATTGGAAGAGAAGAGGGCAACTCGGGGTAAGGTGTTCTTCGAGTCGGCCGGATGAGGAGGGTGGGTAACTTGAAGCTCTGGAAGCTCATGAAGCTGGAGTTCGAAGTCGGGCCGAAGTTGAGGGACGCGCACTTGATAGGATGCCTGGCCCGAGCGGCTTGAGCTTGAGGCCGCGATGAAGCAAGTACTTGACAGGGATACGAGCTTGGAGAGCCCGACGTCGACAGAGATATTTGTTCGAACGACGCCAGTTGACTCGTGCGAGGAAGGAGATAATTTCTCTCAGGACACTTCTTACTAGGAAGCTTTGAGTCTGTCCGTTGCGAGAGCTAGAGACCAGGTTCGAGGCGAAATTGCGGTAGAAAAGATGCAAGGAAAAGTTATTGGACCAACCCTAAACAAGTCAGACGCGTCCGAGTCGCGCCCTCACCAGCACCCTCGCCCTCATGCTCCGCCGCGCCTGGAAGCCCGCGCTCATCGTCTCCGCCCCCGCGCTCGGCTACCTCTACTACACCTCGCGCGAGCAGCAGCAGACCTTCGACCTCCCCGTGCGCGTCCGCGGCCCCGACGGCACGCCCGCCATGGCCACGCGCACCCTCCCCCTCATCTCCGCCGCCGCCGCCGACGCGCGCATCCGCGAGCACGCCGCCGCCACCAGCGTCGCCCGCCCCGGCGTCGTCTTCCGCCACAGCACCGGTGAGCGCGCCCGCCCGCCCGCGCCGTGCACCGCGACAAGATGCTGACTCCTGAGCGATTGCGTGCAGCGTCGGTCGCGGCGAACGACCCGCTCGAGGACGCGATGGCGCACCAGGTCGTGCGCCGCGACGCAGGCGACGGCGACCTGCTCTTCTTCACCGTCATGGACGGCCACGGCGGCTACCACACGTCCCAGGTGCGTGGGCGGCGCTGACTGCGCTGCGCTATAGCATTTTCACGCTACTCAAATAACTACAGCTCCTCTCGCGCGTCCTCATCAACGCCGTCGCCCTCGAGCTCTCCGCCCTCACCGCCCCCAAACCCGCCTCGGGCTGGCTCGACGGGCTCAAAGCCGCGCTATGGGGCGCCCCCACCACTCCCGCCGCCAAAACCGTCGACGCAGACATCCACCTCGACCCGCGCGCCGCGACCGCCCCGCACCCCAAATCGCCCGACGCCGACCCCGCGCGCGTCGCGCGCGCCATCCAGACCGCCTTCACGTCCCTCGACGCCGAGCTGCTCTCCGCGCCCCTCCGCGTCCTCGCCGCCGCGCTCGCCAAGGACACATTACCCAGCACGGCCGTCCCGGACCTCAGCGCGCACCCGCTCGCGCTCCCCGCGATGCTCCCCGCGCTCTCCGGCAGCTGCGCGCTCCTCGCGCTGCTCGACACCGCGCACCGCAGCCTCTACGTCGCGTGCTCGGGCGACAGCCGCGCCGTCGCGGGCGTGTGGGAGGCGGACGCGCAGCGCTGGCGCGTCGAGGTCCTCAGCGAGGACCAGACCGGGCGCAACCCCGCGGAGGCCGCGCGGTAGGCGCGTTCCCCGCTGCTGTGTGTTGATAGCTGACGCCCGGACAGGATGCGCAGCGAGCACCCCGCGTCGGAGGCGCGCGACGTCATCCGCAACGGCCGCGTGCTCGGCGGCCTCGAGCCCGCGCGCGCGTTCGGCGACGCGCGGTACAAGTGGTCGCGCGGGCTGCAGGAGACGTACGTTCTCCTATGATTTACTCACGGGCATTCGATACCTACGCGCGCGCTTCGTAGGCTGTACCACGCCTTCCTTGCGGGCAACGACCACCCGATGCGCGCCCCGCCCGCGGCGCTCAAGACCCCGCCGTACGTCACCGCGCGCCCCGTCGTCACGCACCGCGTGGTCGACCTCCCCGCGCCGGGCGCCGCGCCGCCGCCCAACGGCGCGGGCGCGATGCGCTTCATCGTGCTCGCGACCGACGGCCTGTGGGACGAGCTCAGGTACCCATCCCGCGCGCCTCCCGCACCCGCCCCGCCCGCTGACGCTGACCCCGACCGCCCGCAGCTCGGAAGACGTCGTGCGGCTCGTGGGCGGGCACCTCGCGGGCCTCAGCGGCGCGGTCCCCAAGGCCGCGCTCCCCGCGCTCGTGCCGACCGTAACGGGTGCGCGCGCGGTCGAGGGCAAGGACGCGCGTCGCCAGCGCGACGCCGCCGCGGAGGGCGCGTGGGCGTTCGTCGACGAGAACCCGTCCGCGCACCTCATCCGCAACGCGTTCGGCGGCGCGGACACGGGCGCGCTGCGCCGCCTGCTCAGCATCCCCGCGCCGCTCGCGCGGCGCCACCGCGACGACGTGTCGGTCACGGTCGTGTGGTGGGAGGAGGCCGAGGGCGATGTGCCCGAGGTGGCGTCGGTGACGATTCCGCGGAGCGAGGTTCGGGCGAAGCTGTAACAGTATCATTGTGGCTATTAACACCAAGGCATATTTCGATAATCCATGAGGGGTACGTCCGTGCCTTAGCGATACGATACGCGACCACAGTAAACAGCAATAATGATACGAGGTGTTCTACGAAAGCAGGTTATATACCGCGCGGTCTGCCCTTGTGCTTCTTGCTATAGGTGGTGAGGCGGTGGTTTCCATACGGGTTCAGACTCGCGCCGAGCGGCGAGCGCTTCGGCGCCCGGTCGCGGTCTTTTCCGAATGAATCAGAGTGCTTGCGCTTCTTCTGGGAGGCCGGCGTGGATCCATAGAAACTCGTCGCGGAGAGAGCTGTCGCTGGGGAGGATGCAGCGTTGGCGGCTGGCGAAGAGACTGCGGCGGAGGCGGTCGCGGGCGTCGCCGGGGGGAGAGGCGAAGACGGCGGTAGCGACGAAGCAGGACGGGGCGATGTCGGCGGCGGCTTGCCGGCCTCCTCCCCCTCGCTGTCCGAGGCGTAGTCGGCAAGGCCCGGGAGCGCCTTGCTGCTCGCTGCCTCGATTTTCTTCCGCACGATGTCCGCCTGTGGATCGGGTTTCGAGGGTGTCGATTTTGGGCGCTCCGCAAGAGACGACGGCATCTGGGGTCCGATAAACGGCTTGGTGACCTTCGCTCCCGTGTCCTCCTCGTCCTCCTCCCGCGCCCGCCGCTTCTTCATTCCCGCAGCGATGCCGCCTCCGCCATTCGTCTGGGGCACGGATTTCACCGCAGCTTCGAGACCTTGGCCCTTGTCGCGCAGGTAGAACAGGATGTACGCATTCTTCAGCCCTACGGGTGTGCGCACCCCGGTCGTCACAGACTCGTCGTTCATCTCTGACCATTTCCCTGCCCCATTCTTGACGTACGCAAAGTAGTGCCCGGAGTTCGGGCCACCGCCGGCGTGGCAGATGACGCCGTATAACGAGTAAGACGGCCCGTGTTGACCTTCGCTCATGAACGGTTGTAACGACAGCCGATCCTCGTATTCGACGTGGTTCCCAATCTTGCGGCCCATAGGAGTGAAGCGTTTCAGGTGGACGGTGAGGACAATCGGGGCCTCATGTATTGAGAAGCGTTTCTCCGCATCGACAGCTTTCTTGCACCTGCTCGACATGTGAGACTCGGGCATCAATCAGATGGGTGAGGTGCAATGTACTTCTCGCATTTATACTTGTCTGCGCCCTTCAATGTGTCTATCGCAACAAACTTGCGAAGGGCAGTCCGTACGTTCGGCATGTTGTGAATGTCTAGGCTGAGATCCAGGATGCTGTCGAACGTGTCGCTGTTGTAGCCGCACTCAATGCAGTGGACGCGCGATCGTAAGCGTCCACCAAAGATTTTGTGTACCCAAGTCGTTTCAGCGAGTAAAGGATCAATTTTCCTAGGAGGCTGTCAGAGCTGACGAGATAGTTCACGAATGCTGCTCACGGAGAATATCCTGCCAGGCAAGACTTTTGTAGGGCGTCGATGGCATACCGAAGGAATTCGTGCGAGTCTTCCTGGCGACCCTTCCGCATATGTTTGGCGATAACTTGAGAAGCGTGAGACGATAAAAAGGGAAAGAATCAAGAGGATGCACTTTGTAATTTGCTAGACACGGGGTGCGGAACAAATGCGCTCTTGCCCGTGTACGCCTGAATTGCCACCTTTCGTAGACCACAGGCCATGCAAAAAATCCCGGTTTTGACGCGACCTAGTTGAGTGGTGAGCCAAGCTAGTATAGCGACCTGAAGAGAACATACACTCAGAGTCCGCATGAGCTATCAACACATGAAGAAGGGGTGCGGTATGGATGAGACATTGCAAGGCACTGTTCAAAAAGCAGGTGTTGCCGTTGTTGTATAAACCAGTTGCGCTCGGAGGGCACTTTGCAGGCCATGTTGCATCGACGGTGCCCTTATAGAGATGGGCTTTCGTAGTCGACCGTGGTGCGTCTTTCGACGAAGAAGGCGAAGGCGATGGGTTGCGTGGGCGCTGCAGACAAGCGTGTTTGAAGTCCACAAGCATGCGGGAGCGGCAGGGCTCACCTCAGTTTTTCCTGCCTTGGGAGTGGCATTAATCGGCTCGTATTTGCCCTCTGGCACAGCAAGGGCCCCCGACGAGGATCCCTCCACAAATTCTATCGGGGGAGGAAGGAGTTTGTTGAAGGAGTCTATATCTCTTGATGGAACGTATTTGAGGCCCTCCTCTGACTGGGGCGTGAACGGGGTTGGAGCGGCATACAGAGGGGTCGCAAGCATGGAAAACAGGCGATAGTCGTGGCGAAAAGGCGAGCGTAAGAGAGCCCAATGTGTAAGAGAAGGAAAGCGAAGGGAACTGAAGACGTGCAGGATGAGGAGGCTGTTAGTTGCTAGACACTGGTCAGTGAGACAGGCGCGTCAACAAAAAACTTCACGTGCCACCGGATTCGGTTAACTCAGTCCCAACGCTCTCAAAGTGGCCAGGTGAACAACGTAACGTTATGGCTATTAGGAGGGTATATGTACTGGGGTTTACAAAATGACTACAAGAGAAGATCGACGGGCTATAGTATCGTGGAAATTATTGAATATCGACAGCAAATTCGAGAGCAAGGGCGAGGAGAAGAAGATAGTATGGATACAGAATGATGGTGATGGGTCCGTGGGTGTACACTGCGGGTCAACCAGCAGACGAGAGCTAGGCCCACTCCATGGGCGGTTTGATATGCTCGTTAGGATCGTAACCACAATTAAACATGAATTGTGAAATCGGCGAAAGCGCTAGGTATGCACCGGACATGCTAGGATCGAGGGCATTCGCATCAGCGATATTGATATGGGGCAAGCCGGCGAATTGAGGTTGCTCCTCGGGAAAATCGAGGGGGCAGGGAGAAGGAGAAGCGGACGGCGAAGAAAACGCCAAAGAGGGTGGGGAGAGGGACGCGCGCGGACTGAAGATAAAGAGATCTTCGGTGTCGATTTGCGGTCGGAGATTGTTGGAATAATCGTTGATATGCACCAGCATGTCGTTGGGGAAATCATAATCTGGTTGGATCGTATCTGAGAAAGCAATTTAGGCGACAGTGACTGTATTCTGCGATGGGACTCACGGGCCATATCGTCGAAGTTCATGGCGTGTTCTGACTTGGATAGCAAGAGCTGGCTGACGGCGCCCCGTGAGCCCCGTGAGGTAGGGGCTGTCTCAGAATAAAAGTCGTCTATATCGACACCCATGTACTTCATGCCGTGTTTCCGCAGATGGGCAGTGAACGCAGAGCGACGTTTGATGCTTCAAACAATTTCAGTATAAGTCGGGAGAGAAAGGAAAGGACCAACCTCGATTTGCAGCGGGCATCGGGGCATCTGAAAGCCCCAGGAGAACAATGGGTTTCTTTGCGGTGGCGAGCACGGGAGGACGGATCGCCGAAAGCGGCCTGGCATCCGTTTGAGCCGCACCGAAACGGCTTCTCGCGAGTACTACGACAAATCGGTGAGCCAAGGAACGGAAAGGAGACGTAGAGCAAATTCACTGGACGTTTTCGTGGGTCCTCAGCCCAGAATGTTGCGCAAAACCCTTGCCGCACTCTGAACAAACATATGGTCTGCGCAAAGGTTAAAACAGGAGGAGGGCGTCTCCAAACAAAAAACTTACCTGCGTCCAGTGTGAAGAAGGCTATGGCGCGTGAGGTCGCCTTTGCGCGAGAAAGTCTTGGGGCATTCGGGACAGTGCCACTAGACATAGCGGTTAAGATCTTGCAGTGAGCAGGCACTGAGAAGATATGAACCTTGTTCATCGTCGAGTTGTCTCGCATTAAGTTAAATAAAGATCAAGGAGGGGAGGGGGTTGGGAACGATGTCCTGCAACGTTAGTAAATAGCGAGGAGGAGGGCAAATAAAAACGTCGAGGCGCATTTCGTTGGCTTTAAGGAATCCCGCCCCACCGGATTGGGCAACAAAGCACCGAGAAAGCTTATTGTTCTCAGGCCTAACTTGAAAGGATCGTCGCCAAAAAAGGGAATCTTCCTGGAGCGTCCGAGGTTCTGACATAGGATGGAACGCGACAAATCCGTTGGCGCGACAAGGCGCACGACAAAGGAAACGGAAAACAATGGCGAGGCGGCTGACGCGGACAGGGCTTTTTGTTTTTCTCAGTGTCTCAGATCGGGACCGCTTCCGCGCGCCCGATCACACGAACAAAGGAGCGCTGATCTTGTTCAGTCCAAGTTGGGACGAACGCTACGACACGTGGATATCAGTCCATAAGGAGTTGACGACAAGCGACGCGTGCAGACTGCGTGCACCCGGTGTACACCTTCAAGCTTGATTAAGAACAAGACGCAGGCCGCGTAGAACGGCATACAGCGGCGGGAGCAGCGGCGGGAGCTCAACAGCAGCAACAACCGGACTGCCGCCTCAAATCCCCAGCCCAGGTCCATCGACCTGCCTCGTGATTTGGTCTTCAAGCCATGGCGCGATAGCCCACAAATCGTCCCAGCTAAGCGACGCGTAGTGCTGTCGACCGGGACCAAGGACAAGGTCGTCGTCCTGGAGGGGCGGCCGGCCATACCCCGCTTCGTGGATCCCTTGACCCAGAAGCTGGGCGACAATCCTGGAGTCCATGATTGAGCACGGTGCCCAGCAAGAGAAGATAGGATGTGAGCTTACATTAGCCCGCCTATCCATTGTAAACCTGATTCTTCCGATTCGTCAGGTGTTATCCATCTCTTGTCTTCCGCCCCAGGGGTAAAGAAAGGATAGTTGGCATGCGTGTCGGCGGGCAGAGGATATCTCATACGAGAGTATGCCGAAGGCGCGAGCGAGGTGAATGGATCCAGATTTTCTGGTTCGATGCCGGGGGGATTGAGAAAATGTTTTGCGTTCGGGTTCAGAGTGAAAGCGCTACGTGGTCGGGTGAGGGTGCCGAGCGCAATGACACGCACGTCAGCGAGCTGGACGACGAGCTGCATGAATGAAAATCATTCTCTGAACTTCGTGCGGAAAAGTAATAGCCGAACCCTGGCTCGCATCCGCAAGTTATGTGTGTTCTGTTGTACTCTTGGGTGAGGCATTAGGATGTTAAAGCCACTTAGAATACGAGAGCATGCCTCATATCGTGGAAAATTATCATGGGGTCGAAATTCCGTGACGAAGCTTCAAGCAGGTTGGCAGACCCATTTCGATTCAGCACGATGTACCTGCCAGTTGCCGCCGCTGAGCACAGCCAGGAAGGTCAGAGCAATGGCACAGAGCTGACTTGGTCCAAGCCTCATTGGCTGTGCATGAAGTGTATACGTGGCTGCGGTGCCAGGTTTGATGCAGCACTCTGCATGAAAAGTAAGACCACGCCGCTCCTCGCTTCACAAGGGAGTTGAGGACCTGAGAAACGCCGCTTTCCAAGTGCTTTCCCTCTTCCATCTGCTCCACGACGGGAGGAATCTCATCCGGAAAGCGTCGCGCCAATCGTCCTCTCTGAGGTTTGGGAGCGTCGCTTCGAACAAAATGAAGGAGGCCCTCCCTAGCGCGAGGATGGGGATGAAACTGCTGCGGGGAACACTCATATGGACGCTAAGATTCTTGAGGGATTCATAGTCGTTCGATTGGAGGTGTCGGAGTATTGGAAGACGCCAGACGTTGAGAACTGGATCGGACGCAACGACCTGCAATATTCGAGAAAGCTGCGATGTTCTGATGACCGATGGGATGTCAAGTTCACCGAAAATCTTTGCAATAAGCTCCACTGGCAGAGATTCTATCATAGCTCGGACAAGGGCAGGATGCAAGCAGGATGAGAAAGGCAGAAAGGCGTCCTTAGATCGTTGTGATCCACGGGACTTGCCGAAGTCGAGTACTAAACAAGCTGGACAAAAACAACTTGATAGCAATTATAGAGAAAAGGCGCGACCTTGGCCCGGCATTAACATTACTGGTACTTGATCGAGTTAACGTAGAACTGTATAAACAAGTTCAAGTTGTACACAAAGTAAGTACTACATTGCTATTTGACTGTACATGTTGCACAACACGATATTCGACGACCATGTACTATGAACGTTCGACGTACTCTAGAGTCTGAGGGGTAACGATACAGGGCGCAAGGAGGATCTGGAGTCAGTCTTCCTGAAACGATAGAAATAACCAAATGTACAACAGATGTCCGAGTCACGATGTTTGTGGGAGTGTCCAGTCCAGTTCACGCGGTGGCGAGTCCGGCACAAGGCGAGGTTGGAGTCACTGTGAAAATGCCGTTGTACTCGTCCGGATATGTGCAGCCGGCAACAGTGACCACCCCGCCCGCAGTGTCCTGAGGGTCCAGCCAGCCGTTCACTGGCGCGGTGACCGAGCTCGGCGCGGCGGTGAATGTTGCGGGGGGCATAGTGATGATCGGTCCTGTGGAGGTGTATGTCGGTAGCAGGGAGATGGGAACGACGGCGTTCGAGAGAGTGGTGGGTGGCCACGGGAAAGAAGTCGTGGAGGAAGCCACGATCGTAGAAGTAGCCCCGCCGGTTGCCCACGCAGAATAAGTTCCATCGAAGGGTGTGGCCGCTACCCCGAGAGCCTGGCATTTTCCGACAGCCGTTCGAGGATCGGCAGGAATCCATCCTTGGCGGAGGCCTAGTTGGTACGACCACGACGGGGCACCTATTACTCCCGCTTGATTCGGCGCGATCTACATCGTGATTTCAGTGAGTGGGGTGAAATAACGCGCATTGACATACCTTCCAGGTCCAGAAGAACCAATCACCCGTGGCGTCCATGCTTCCCAGCACATAATTAAGTATCCCGGCCTTCATGGTGTCGTTGTAATTCGGGTAATCGTCATATTCCGGACATTGCGGGTTGGTCGATTCAGCACCTACACCACGCAGGAACTGGCCGCAGTCGTTGGGTGATGCAGCCCACTCTCCAGAGATAGTAACACCAAATGCTGTTTGACTAGATTGATGAGCAGTGAGAATTCATCGCATCGTCAACGTTGAAGAATGGAAACTCGCCTGGCATTCGTGGATGGACCCCAAGCGTTACATGCCTGGGTGGGCCATTTCCCTCCTGGGTTGCCCTTATCATCGGTCACAGCGATAGGCGCAGTGTCGATGCCGCCGAACGAGAAATAAGGGTGGGTGTCCAAGATTATGCGGTCAGACCCCTGAAGGAAATCTGCCCAGGAGTCCAGGGCCTGAAACCCATCGTGAATCGCGATATACTACGCAAACAGCGGCATCAGCAGCCATCAGGCATCATGCTAGCTTGAAGCACAACTTACGGGACCGTTCCCTTCTCCGAAACCCGTAATATCTCGAATCATATTGTGCGCCTCCAGATAGAACGATGTGAGTTGGTCCCTCCCGATGATTCCAAGCAGTGGCTACAGAGGTTCATATTATTGGATACCTCTTGATGCGGACTGAAAGTTTGTACATACTTCATTGACGATGCCGAAGATCGGAATGAGGTCGCGATAGGCGGGTTGGGAGATGAATTCCGTGAGTACTCGAATATAATAAAGGGTTCGTTCAGCGTTAGCCAGCCCCCTAAAACATAAGAAGTAAGAAAAATAACGTTAACAAGGTTAAATTACTACGTACATGTTGCCGTTCATGAAGTTGACGGGCGACAGGCTGAATTAAGATCAGTATGTGCTTCTCTTTCGGCTATTCGAAAGAAAACCTACCGCCCGGAATGATTAAGACCTGATAAAACAAAAATGAGTGATCTGTGCGCGGGGAAAGCATTGGGACCACACCGTTTTGAGAGCCTGATAAACGAAATCGCACATCAATGACATGAGAATTGTGGATGCAGCGCACCTGGAACTGTGTGGAGGTCCAGGTAAACGCGGAGACCGTATTTACGCGCCCACCCAAGAACGCGCAGGAAGTATCTTCCGAAGAAATCAGACTTTATGTATCTCGGATGCAGTTAGATTACCCATACTTCCATGAAGTCTTAGCGAGGAAAGGCTCGCCCGGCCATGTTTCAATTGCCCAGAAAGGAATGGGAATTCTGAGCCAGTTAAGACCCGCACCTTGAATGACGGTGTTCAGAGACGGTGCCTACGATATCGTCAAGGATGCCCACCTGCGATTTCAGCGATATCCTCCTCTGTAATGAATGTATCGTAATGTGTTTCCAGCTGACCCAGACCGCCACTGGACGTGTCATTGGCCATGGCCACACTCAAGGTCCACTCGTCGATTGCGGCTGGCGAGTACTTTTCGTAGAATGAGGGAGTGATAAATGGCTCTGAGAAGGTATTGAGATGGTCGACGGCACAAAGGAACCTGATGTTCACCCATAACGAAAAGACCACCGAGATTAACGCCATAGACACGATCTACGCCCCATGTCCAGGTTTTATTTAGAGGTGGTGTCCACGAGTTTGGTTGGGCATTGTTATTGAACGGGTCAGCAGGATCGTTCACCCCTGCAGTGTGTCAGTATGGGTGATAAGTCATGGCAATCAGCACTTGCAAAATCCGCCGAAACTGTTCTTATAAGTGAATGTGGTGCCGTTTTCAGTGGTCACAGTTGACCCGTCTCCTCCAATCTGAGGTAATCGATGAATGAACATGTTGCAGGTTGCAGTGAATGGCAAGGAGGTTAGATTACCGCGGCTTTTGCGTTGGACCCCGAGGAGGAAGAACCGCCTGAGGAAGAGGAATCGCTATGATGTTTTGAACGAGTGAAGGTTACAGGCAACACAACCGCGAGAACGACGACAACCAAGGCGGCGAGACCAAAAATTATAATTCGTCCTCGTCGTCGGCCGTTTTTGGGGGGTGTCCCGGGCGTGATTGCGGTGTGTTCATATGCTGATTCCTGATTCACAAGAGGCGTCGATGACATGTGGTTTGAACAAAGAGTGGACAGGGGAAGCACGAATTGCTTCAGCCCGGTATACGAGGGGTGAGGACAAAATGCGGAGTCTCTTCCATTAATACTTACACCACCCGATAAGTCGGCGAGAGCGTGATCCGAGCAGGAAGGCCAAGTTGGCGCCCAAAATTCCCCCGTACAAAGAGGCGTTAGGTCAGCGTGCGTTTCCGGCGACGAGGGTACTCTTGAAGTTGCGCGAGTAGCCAGGGTGTCGTTTCAAGAACTTCCGACTCAAGCCCAACTCGCGAGGCATGCTTGAACGTACCCGGTGAAGCCTCAGGTGTGGTGTGTGTCGGCGGGATCGGCGCGACGGCCTCACACGACCGCGTTTGTGCTCCGAGTGGTGCCTGTGAGAAAGGATACGATTCCGAGTGTGCGTTGATGTGGCGGCCCGGGTGGAGCAGTGATAACAACACTGCCACAGGCGCCCTCAGGCTAGTCTCCCGAAGGCAGAGTAGATAATTCCTTTGATACCTTCGTGCCTCAGGGTATTCCTTATCTGACTATCTTGAGTTCCGAAAGTTGACCCCGTCTCTTTCGTCTGCCTCTGGGAGACTACCTCAGGCTACGTCCGACTCGGACCTACACGACTCGTGATAATGTTTTTTTGATTCTCCTCCAATTATGCATCGCTCAAGCTATTCCGTGAGTTTGACGCGGGCAATCGAGTTGTCCCAGTCTTCGTCCTTCACACTGAGCATTCGGTGCGAACGTAAGGACAGATGTGTCGCAGACTTGCTATTCGTGCACTTTTGGATTTACGCGAAACGCTACTCTCCATGACTAATCTGCACTTGCTTATCTAGCTCCAACTCCGCCTCATACGCTGGGAATGCCTCCCTCCGAATATCCTTCCAACACCACATGAACACGAAACTCGAGCGCGACGACGCCACTGTCTCCCAGTACTCCGGCATCCAGCCTGCGCACTCCCAGTCTACGAGCCCTGTTGGGCGAAGGTCCGAGTCGGCGAGGATGTTGTGGAGGAGGAGGTCCCCGTGGACGAGGTTGATGCGGTAGGATTTGTTCTTTCGAGCTGAGACGAGGCGCGCGAGATGTGGGTCTGAGGCGAGCGGCTCAGGGAGAGTTAGGGATTCGTGTGCGTGGAAGTCAGCAATGCTGGTGAAAGGTCCAACAGGGAATTCGTTTTCGATGCGGAAGCTTCGGAAGCTGCCGCCCGTAAAGCCACATACGCGCTGCCCAAATGGACTTTGGAGGTTCCGAAGCTGTCCGATCCAATCACGCAGATATTCGCTGACGCGCTGGACTTGCTGCTCCGATGCGCCTCGTAACCTGTGCCCACCGAGAAAAAGAGGGACTCCAGGAAGGACGGCGGAGATCATGAGCCAGTTTCTGTAGGGATGTAAGCTTCCAACGGGAATTTGGACGACGTCGAGGATTTTAGGGACGGGGATGGAGGTGTGGATGCGGACGTATTCCGTAACAAGTGCTTCATCTCGGGAATGGCAGAGTTTGAAGTAGCAACCGGGAATACGGTAGGCGACGGAAAGGGTACGCGACGGGCGAGGACGCGGAAGACAGTGCGATAGACGCGTTCCCGCCAGCTTGAGGGGACATGCAGCCAGATAGACCATAGCCAGCTTCCGGGGGAGGCTAGTACCCTGGGTGAAGATAAATGAAAAAGTACTTCTGAATCAAGAGCTGCGCAGCGTACCGCTGATAACGGAAGGTCTGTTCAGCCGACATGGTGGTCAGACTCAGAGGTGTCTGTGTACGCCGATCAGGTTTTCGCTCACCCGACGTCGCTGAGCGCGCCTTCCCGTGCGCTCCACTCTTGGATGTGTTCGAACTTCGCTGCCCGTCGCAGGCCCGTTGCAGGCGTGTACGGCACGACAACACTCCTTAGCTAGCCCTGGCTGGCTCTCCCCATCTGAGTCCCCTTGATCCGGAGTTGTTGGAGGAAAGGGCAGCGCATCAGTGGCTGTGCACAAATATGCTGCTTGGACCAGACCCGGAATCACGGTGGACCAAGGCGGCTTTGACCAAACCAGAACATGACTGGCGGACAAGATGCGCTTCTAACAAGCTCTCTTCAGCCAATACTGCTCGTTCAAGTCAGCCTCTGACCTGTGCCATCCGTCCAATGAATAAACTGTGACACTGTCAGCCTCCCTCCTAGTACTCTGTGTACCGCCATGTCTGCTGGATATCTCGCTCATCTACTCCACGTCTGCTGGGCCTTCTTGCTCTCCCTCTTCTCTTCGCGGCCCCGCAAACGCCTCTCATCGCCGCCCGAACTCCCGACCTCGTCACCCCTGCTTACCTGGTCTCCCCGCGTGACAAATGCCCAGCGCGATGCTCCGTACCAGGGACCAGGTACTTTGCGCGCGCGACTTCTCGAGAGGCCGGGGCTGATGTTTTCTCAGAATCGTGGCAAAGGGACAAGCAGCAATTCCTTCGGCGCCCCAGCCTCGTGAGAGCAGATTCGGATCAAGGGACACGCACGCACGAAAGTAGGAAGAAGAAGCGCACAATGGCTCCTCCGCCCCCGGAAATATACATCCAAGATTGGAGCTCCCTTGGGCTGGTCATGACTGATATGTTCAACTCTCCTTCCACCCCAACGTCTCGTTCTGGCGCGGTCGGATTCGACCCTCAAGCACCCTCTTCTATGACTAGTGCTGGCCTTTCAACTATTCCGGAGGATTCATCTCTGTCGTACTTGGGAGACGCTGCAAGCACTGACTCCTTGACGGCCGCGTCCCACTCAAGCGACGACAAGACGGTGGTGCCCGATCCTACGGAAGCCGCGGACTGGAACTCTGAGGCTGATTCAAGCATCTATTCGAACCAAGACATGCAGGACTACGGCGTTCAAGACATCTCTGAGCCTCCTGTAGTCACCTTCACGGGCGGTTACGCGTCCAACCCACTGTCTGCACTCTCTGGCCTCCTCTGGGACCCCCCGTCGGTTTCGGACTCACACTCGATCCCAATCCCAGGCGCAACGCCTGTTTCCCCGGCCCCCGTCCCGCAGGCCACCCCTATCCTCAGCGGACGGGACAGCGTGCTGCCGTATCCCGATCTATTCGACTTCAGCATGTACACGCGCCGCATCTCACGCGACAGTCTCTGTGATGCGCTCGAGATGCCCTCCCTGGCGTTCACCGGCAACACCTTCGAGAAGAAGGGCCTGGAACCGGGTGGGCGGGTCAGCATCTACGACGTCCTCCAGGAGCGCGACCGGTACCGCAGCGCAGCCTATTCGTCGTCCCTCCCGTCCTTCGGGACGCCGTTGCCCCGCCGTCCGCCGTTTGCGTCGACCATCAACTTGCGAGCCGGGAAAGATGCGGTCGACCTGTCTTCTGCGGTCGCCAACAAACCAGCTGCGGAGGATCTGCCCTTCTGGAATGGCGAGTCAGCCAAGGATAGCATCGGTGCCTACTTCCTGGCCGCGTGCGACGAGCTTTCGCGGTGCGAGTGGACGGAGGAGGAGTTTTTGAAAATGTTTGCTTCCTCGTCGCCTTGCAGTTAGTTTACAGTGCATCATTTGTGGCTTGCCAACATCCCGATGACAACGGCGGGCATATGAGACTCCGAGAGCGATGGTTGATGCTGAGAAGGGTAGTCTTCTAAGGTCAGACGCAGAACAGGATTAAAACCTTTCGTGCCACAAGTATCCTGTCTCACATGAAGTCATTCACTGGAACCGTGTTGGCATCTTGCAAGAAATTGGGTCGCGGGCGGTCTACGTCAGCTTAGGATGGCAATAAATACAGCTCTATGGTTGTTATTTGTATCAATGAACAGTCCGAGCCGTTGCTCGAGCACCGTATCCGCCGCCGACTCTTCCCTCCAGTCGTGTTCTAGGATGATACCATCTTCATGCCCGCAGGCCCAAAACTGCGCACAAAATTAGCCAGAGGAAGAATCGTCGAGAGGACATTTCTGTTGATCGTCTGTACGAAGACCACAACCTGTTTCAGTATATCGTGCTCGTGTGTCATTTGGATGCCAGTATGCCAATGACAAGTGCGCAGGTCATCGATGAAACGACGTTCACTTGGTTGTTCGTCAGAATATCCCAGCCACTGATCACCTTCAGCTTTGCTTTTTCCCCGTCCTCCACCACGATCTTCCGCTCGTCGTCGTAGCGGGTCATCTGGATCGTGGCGCCGAGCAGCGAATCAATAGCACTTCCGCCCAAACCACCGACCCCGCCCCAGATTACGAGATCTCTGGAGACGGCAACCCAATCGCTGCGGCAAGCCGAGTTTTCCAGGAGTAGTGTACCGCCCATCATCAGCCCCATCGTAATCCCGCCCGCAAGCGAGGCGAGCGTCCCACCGACGGAGACGCCGCCGTTAGTGCCGTGGGGCACGACCTTTCCCGTCGTAATGAGCCGCGGGGGAGAGGTGGACAAGATGCCGAGCTCGGAGGCCAGTGTATCGCCCAGGCAGCACGCGAAATGTCTTGTCCATCGTTAGCATCCCGTCCGCGGTAACAGGCACGAGTGGTACTTACCCCAGCGCTGCGAACAGGAGCGCTCGGCTCCAGCCGTCGCTCACGTCCGCGGACAGCGGACACCAGCCGTCGCTTGCATATGTGCGCGCGCGAATGGGAATCTCCAGCGCGCCGGCGGTCAGCGCGCGCCAGACCCACGCGTGCACGCCCTGCGGGACGAACAGCACGTTCCACAGCGCGCACGCGAGCACGGCGCTGAACGAGTTGCTCAGCACCTGCCACCCCGAGCGGTTGCCGTAGTCGTGGTACCCTGCCTCTAGCTTCGCCTTGCGCTGTTTGCCGTCTGCGCGGGTTCGACCGTCAGCGTTGCGCGGCGGGGAGAGCACGCATGAGGCGCGACCTACATTTCGTGGCACGGCTCCCGAGGAGGTAGAACCCGATTAGAGAGACGGCCCATACTTTGAGGCCGCGACCGCCTGCGGGGTCGCCGGAGCTGCCTGCGATCATGGCAAAGCCCACGACAAAGGCGGTGAGGGCGCCGCTTGGGGAGAGGGATTTCTTGGAAAGGCCATGTACTGCCAATAGCGTTGGGACGAGAAGAGAGACAACAGAAATTCGTGGCAATGGCATATGCATCGGACGCGCCTGTTTGTTCGTGCGGGCACCTGATCGTCGGAGTCCGGACCGTACTGGAGTCCTGCTGCAAAAGTCGGTTACTCAACACTGCCAGTGCTCAGTATTTATTTCGTAGTCTAGAAAGCGATGATTTTGTTCACAATGTTGATATTACAGCATGTATCATGACAAGAACCCCCGTATCGCACCGCCAACATTCAAGACATCCAACCTGGATGAGAGATGAACGAACTGTCCGCGAGAAAAGCAAATATAAACTCACAAGAACGTATCGTGCCCCCACACGCCACCGAGTTCGTAGTACACGACGCGCTCGTTGCCTGCCATGCGTAGTGCATCGACGACCTCGCGCTGCTGCTCGACGGTGAACAGAATATCGCTCTGCACACCCAGCACGAGCGTCGGCGTCTGCGCGAGCGGTGCGAGGCCCTGTGCGAGCGCGGGGAGGTGCGCAGGCGGGTTCGTCGGCGGCGGGTGTGACTTGGAGTGCGACGTCGAGTGCGGGCGCGCCGACGCGTCGGCCTCGGGCTCCACGAGGGCCGCGGCCTCGGGCAGACGCAGCGCCTGCAGCGCGGGGCGCGTCATGTCGAAAAGGTCCATCGCCTTGGAGATGTAGATGTGCGAATTGGCGTCGTATTTCAGGCAGAACTGTTCGCCCTGGTGGTCGAGGTAAGTTTCGATGAGGAAGTCGGGGCAGAGGGCGGGGACGTGTGGGGAGTCAGGTGAGGCGTCCGAGGGTGGTGGACGCGTCTGTCGCCCGAAACGTGCGTCCCACTCGGGGCCGGAGCGGTACGTGATCGTCGCGATTTCTATATTTGCGTTTAGCGCGCATGGTCAGAGACGATTGAGACATTACGCACGGCGAGCAAGTTTCATGCCCGTATGTGGTGGTAGGGCATCGTAGTAGAAACCGTTATTCCAATTAGGATCGGCCATGAGAACTACAGAAAGTCAATAAAACATTGTGTTTATTGGAAAGCTACGCACCACTTCGCTGAGCAAAGCGCATGGCCACGCTAGACGGACTGCTACGCGCCGTCCCGCTGATGCTGACGACCTTGCCGACCCGCTCGGGATGCAGCCAACCGGCAGCAAGGCTCTGCATCGCGCCCATGCTGCAGCCGACGCTCGCATAGAGTTTATCGACGCCGAAGTGGTCAAGCAGCCGAAACTGGGCGCGCACCATGTCGAAGATGGAGATGATGGGAAAGCGCGTCGCGTATGGAACACCCGTCTCGGGCTCAATGGAAGAGGGGCCGGTGGAGCCGTAGCAGCCGCCGAGGACGTTGGTGCACACCACAAAGTAGTTGTTGGTGTCCAGAGGCTTGCCGGGCCCGATGAACTTTTCCCACCAGCCCTCGGTGGGATTCGCAGGCGTAGATGCGGCATGGGAGGAGGCAGAGAGACCTGTATGCAGGAGAATAACATTGTCTTTGGCCGGAGAAAGCGTGCCCCATGTTTCGTACGCGATGTCGAACGTTGGGAGCGGATCCGGATGGTAAGTGAGCGGCAGAGGTGTTGAGGAGTGAAACACAGTGTATGAAGTTGGGTTAGGGCGGGCGTAGGGCGGTTCTGGGCCAGAGGGGGAAGAGTTTGGGTGCTGTGGAGAGGATACGAAGGATGCCAGGCGGGATTGGCGGGCTGCGTGCGCTTCGACACAGGGAAATCGGGGGGTCGAGGATGTGTACCGCACGCCGCGCAGACGCGGTACAAGACGCGGTAAGCGGAACATGGAGGCCAGAATTCAAGAGGTGAGTGGAGGCCATAATTATTAAGTGGTGGAAGTCGTGCTGATTGCGCGACTCGGCTAACCCCTCGGCAAACTCCCACGGTGCGTCTGCTCTTGACCGACTTCAGTGGCACTTCACAAGTTGTGTTCAGCGGGCAAACTGGCTTCACCCGAGCACGATGAATCAAACTATATCCTTCTTTCTCGTGTCTCCAGAGGCTCTCGATTTCACTTAGCAGGCATCGACACGCCTGGCACTACGAAAGTCGCCCCTGCATCGTCTATGATTCCCTGGAATCAAGTTCCTCTCTGGCCCTAATCTGACTGAATGGATGGAATATAATACGCAATGCAGCCTTTCCTGCTCGTGTATCGATTCCCACCTCAATGGCTCACAACTTGAACTGAACTGGACGCAATGTATCTAGATATAAAGGCCCGACGAATATTCAATCTCGGTAGATGAAGAAACATGCAGCTTTCGAAACATTTGGAACCACAAATTCCAGTTGTCGACACTTAAAGAACCGGGTCTTGATCGTCGATTCAACCTCTCGCATGGTCCCTGCAATGTGCATTTCTTTCAGAATTCGCCTCGTGAGTCGTGTCATCGTCGGATTGCCCCGCTTCTATGCCCATCGGCTAGGCATCATGTATAGCCCGTACTTTCTGAGTGATACAGTCTCACAGGCCACCTTGACCTTCATCCCGACCTCGGAAATACCCGACTGCGACGAGCAAGTACTCCGCTTCTCCAACGGCCACAGAGGGACTCATCGGTCGATCTCCTGTCTTCACCTGGCTCCCTAGTGCTATGCGCTACATCCCCTCTTCTGGGACAATACAGCAGCAACGGACTCAAAGCCGCAGCGGACTACAGCGGACCAACCATGAATCAAACCCGGATTTGGCCGAATTCGTTGGTCATGATCCGGTAAATTCCGTCTGTCTGGAACGTCCACCCGCGGCTGGAACGTCCCCGACAACAACCGGGACCAAGGTCGCAGCGTCTTGAACAGCCCCTTGCTCTTTTCCAACTCTTTTCCGAGACAACTCCGACTCTCCCACCGATTCGCACGGCTTGATTATGATAGTAGCAATCCATTCCCAGCTGTCCAGAACCACCACCATGCGTGATCTAAAATTCCCTTCGTTCTTCCCGTCGCGCGCTAGTACGAATGGGCGCGTCGCGGGGATAATACCGTACATAGAATCATTTAATTTAAATTTTCTGAGACACGGGCTCACGTGCCATTCACGTCCTGTGCGTCACACCTCCGAGACTCGGCTGGAGCTCGACCGGCGGCTGGGCTACCATGGACGACGACGAGGCCTCCGACGAGGATACAAGTCGTCGCGCAGACATCCGCCGCAGCCTCTCTCTCTTTGCGAGAATTCCGAACCTGGACGTGGGTTTTTCTGGTCGCGCCTCGAGGCAGAGCTGATCCGACTTATTCCAGCTGGGGGCCCTCATCCGCTCGAGCAGCCTCACCTCCAAGCGCGTAGTGTCCACGAACGTACGTGTTGGGTAGCGCGTTGTGTACGTCCAGCTGACTCCGGATACAGGAAGGCACGCCCCAGCCTCGTAGGCGCTCCAGAAAGGCAAGTTACGTCAAGCACGAGATGTTGGACGACCCTCGCAAGCGAAGTTCCAAGGCCGACCGCCCCGTCAGTCCGCACCTCGCCTTGCGCGCCTGCTTGTGTTTACTTTCAGCAGATTCTCAATCTTATCTCCCGTTCACGATCACGCTCGCCTCCACCATCAAAAGCGAGCGATGAGGCAGCCCACTTCGACCCCGTCAACGTCCCAGAGCTGCCAGCCGATGCTGAGCCCCAGAGCCCCCACAAGCCTTCTGAGCTTCTGAACTCGAGGCCTTTCTCCGCCGCCACAACAAACACGGCTAGCACGGTCACCCCAGAAAATGTCACCCCGCGCAAACACCCTCCGACGCGTATCCCGATTGCTACGGTCCAGGAAGAGCCTCTACCCCCTCCGAACGAGACCCAGGTTGCTGCCCCCAAGAAGAATTTCCACATCTTTGGCATCCCGCTGCCTAGTCCCCGAAAATCCTCTTTCGGCAGCAGTCGCCCCACGACGCCGATGACGGAATCATCTCCGTCCCTGGCCCGGCGCATGAGCTCCTCGTCGTCTCGCCGCGCTGCATCACCGACTCCAAAGTCCAAAGCCAAACTTGCAAAGCCGAAACCCAAGCCAAATATCGGCCAGGGTCCTGCACCCACGTCGCGGCTCGATAACTTGTCTAAATTCTTCGTGGGCACCGGGATGCGCGTCTCATCCAACCCGGAATCATCGCAACCTGAAGCAAAGCCAAGTAGCGCGACGCCATCAAAGTCGACTGCCCCCGTAAAACCGAGTCCGTCGAGAATACCCATACTCAAAGACTCGCACTCACCGGTGTCACAAAAGTCACCTGGCCCGCATAAGTCACCTGGCCCACACATCACCTCCTCCACGATAGTCGCGAGCCCGGTGAATCCACATCCCTCCAGCGCCCAACCTCATAGACGGTACATGTCGGAGGTGGGGAACACGGCGCGCGTGCAGAGTAGTTCCATGAGCTCTATCGGCGGCAGCACCGCGCGTGCGCGTGCGTCCGGAACGAGTGCAATAGGACCCGCGGCGACAACACATGCCCGGAGTAGCATCGGCAACCCACGGACGTCCATCGTGGGCCCGCGAACGTCAGCCACAGGGTCGACGCTCGCGCCAACTCCGACACGCGTTCGTGCGCTTTCTTCTGGGATGGGTGGCGGGTCGCGGTCGACGATAGGTGTATCGACCAGGACGAGTGTCACGACTGCCACGACGTCCACGACTACGCTTTCGACGCGCGAGCGCCGGGCATCGACAGACTCGTCAACGCCTGCATACCGCGCCTATCACCCCACACGACTGGGGGGTATCGCGGAGGACCGGTGGAAGGACAAGGACAATCACAGCGGTGGCGGTGGTGGGACGGATACAATTTCCGCGAATGGAAATTCCATTCCCGGAAAACATGTGACCGCCTCCAGATCAACGGTTGCAACTTCGGCTCGGACCACCACAGCTTTTGCGATGACTGCGACCGCAAAAACCATCTCCCCCACGCCTTGGGGGTCGACCGCCCCCACCGCCTCCCGAAAACATGGCAGCTTCGACTTCGAGCGCCCTGGATGGGGGTCCTCGGCGAAGCGTGGTGCAGCGAGCTCGCTGGGTGTGGCATCGCGCGCAAAGCGGGATGTCCGTGGCGCGTCGGGGTCCGTCGATGGGCGTGGTGACCGTTTAACGGGGGCAGGGCTCGCAGGCGTCGGTGCCGCACGGCTCTATGCATCAACATCAGCGACGCACCGTATGGTGCGTGTCGTCCCGCCCGCGACACCGCCACCGGTTGAGCCCAACCACACGGGCGCGTCTGGCTCGACATCGCACAGCAACGTCACCGGGGGCAGCAGCTGGGGCCGCAGCACGGGCAAACGTCTCAGCGCGGGGCTGACGAAGCTCACCAGCGGGCTAGGGCTCGGAAAACCGAAGAGCACTATCAGCACCGGCAAGGAGCGGCAGCACGGCAAGTTCCCCTTCGAACCGCCCGTCCCGGCGCTGCCACCCAACATGCGACGGGAGCACTCACTGGATAGCGAGCGGCAGAAGGACCGCCAGTTGGAGTGGGAGGAGCGCGAACGACGAGCAAAGCCGCCGCAGTCACCTGTAAAGATACGGCACAACACAAGTCATTCAACGTCGAGCACGAGCTCCACGCATACGGGCGTCAGCGTCGGACACCGCTCCGGTACCAAGGGTCGCTCGTTGGATCTAGGGCTGGGCCTCGCGTGGGCACCGACCAAGGTCCGCGAGGACGCGGTGATGCCCGAGTCGTCCTTCGGGCGCACCCTCAGCGCGAGCCGGCGCGAGCAGCAGGGTAAAGAGATTGCGGAGGTGTTCCGTAACGCGCTGGACGAGGACGGTTTCCGCAGCTTCAAGAAGTGTGAGTTCGGTTCCGTTACAGCCTCGCTTGTGCGTCTCATCAGAAGGCCCGCTGATGCTTTGACGCAGATGTCCATCGCTTTGACGCGCACGAGATCCCTTTCGACGGCCCCACCGGGATCGTTACGCGCGTCGAGCGCCTTCTCCGCAAGGCGCAGCACATTGACGACACCGAGCGGGAGCGCCTCCTCGAGAGCTTCGTCAAGCTCATCCTTCAGAGCGCGTAGTCTCTCCGCCCCAGCCGCAGTCGCGACGCGATATGACTCAATGCATGCACGCTACACGAACTAGCCATGGCCGGATCTCATCATGCTTATCGACATGCACGACCAACTACGCCTCACCGACCGCTACGCATCGCCCATGTATGCTCCGCATGATCTATTGACATCCGGGTTGGTCACCGCCCAGCCTATGCTCACGACACCCTCCGACGCACGCATATCTCACTCAATGCTTTCCCTCACGCACGCAACAACAACTATCACCGAAGCATCCCATGTATCGCTCCTCGTTTTGTTTATACCTACATTATCTTCGCCTTCTAGGTATCCTCATCTTTCGGCTTCTTGACTTGTCGCATCTTATTTACTTAGATTCAGTTTTGAGACGCGCGCCTCTCTTGACTACTTCGTGGTTCCCTTGGTTGTTATGGGTGTGTATGTTATATGTCTGCGCATTATTCGTGTATCGCTACTACGCCCCATCCTATCTACTAATCCGCTATCTGCAATGCTATCTGATGTTCTGACGTTCTGTTTCATGACATTCGCGGGACCCAGCGAGGTACGATTGAGACGACACAACAATACCGCAAATTACAAGCATAAAAACGTTTTCAGTCGTGTTCTTTTCTTTTGTGCCTTATCCTTCGCACCCGGCTTGTCGATGTCAGCGCTCTCCTTAGTCGCAATGGTTGAACGGTCACATTCGTTCTCCAGAACCGCTTGGAGGGTGTTCGGGGCCAATTCTGGTGCAATTGCTATAACAAGCTTTACCAGAACGGCTCACAGTGGAAAGTCCTGGAAATGCGCAGACCCAGTAGCCGTTCACCCTGGTCTCACAATCTCAACACTGAAACACATAAACTGATGTACGACAGCGCATATAAGCAGAGATTTATACCGAGATCCAAGACAATGTAATGATCACTGCACAAATTCAAGCCAAGGATGGTATGTCCACCAGTATCTTCTCGAATTTATCGAAGGTGATATGGTCCCCAAGTGTATCGTCGTCGAAGGTAGTGGAGGCCGAACCAATCATCACAAGTGTCTTGGCCTGCGTCCGTGCACTATAGGCGTCAAGGAACATTTTGTGTAGGAGCAAAGTTAACCTCAGGAGGGCAGAAAAGTTGGATGTCGGTGGTACCGTCAGGGCGTTAAAGAGGAATGAATACTTCTTGTCGCGAAGAGCTGCCGTGGGGAGATGGTCCCATGCGTCGAAAGGCGGGTTGTCGATCTTCTTCCCTTCGTGATACTGATATACGACGTACGCAATGACGTAAAAGAGCGATTCGAGATCGAATCGATAAATATGAGGGGGAGGAGGTCCAGTCACAAGGAGGTCCACTGCCATATACGGCTCGGTTCCGGTGCGCTGTTTCGATGTCGAGCGAGGTTCCTTGTGCCGGAAGACCGACAAGTCGAAATCGTTCAAGACGCCGTAAACCTTCCCGTCTATCTTGCGATACATCAAATTATTGCGGCTGATGTCGCGATGCATGATACCAGCTTTCTCGTATAGCCATCGATAGCCTGTCGGGATAAGATCCAGGAAAAAAGGTCACTAATGCACAAGGCAGCCGTACATTTGAAGATACCGCGGAACGCTTCACCCAATTCGGCCGCAGTCGTCAGCTCCGTGATCGGACGAAGTCCCTCCTGAACTATGATGTACAGAGCCCGGAGTTCGTAGTCGTCCCCAAAGTGCTTCCACAGATGCCGCTGAGGGGAATCATCATCGAATTCTTTCTGCTCGGCGTGCAGAATCTTTGGGAGGTGGTTGACGACCCAGAAATCGCCGGATTCGGCCGCACATTCGATAGCTTTCTTGACGAAATCGGCCTCGGGCGTTCTGGTTATTGCCAGCCAGCTCCATTTCACGATCACGTCGTTGTCCTTGCCGTTTGTCTTCATCTTTGCCCGGGAGACGCATGTGCCGCGCCCGATGATCTCGTGGGCCTGGAAGATCGTTTCCCCCATGGTCAACAGTCGTCCATCGTTCAATTCGATGACGGAACCGTCGAAAGGGTGTCCTAGTACCTTCTTGTCATTCTCCTGTCCTGAGCGTTGGTAATGCGTAAAATCCACTGGAAAAACTGCGCCACGGTGATCGTCCTTTCATGACTCTGAGTAAGATCCTCCTGGAGATACGGTGCGTAGTCCTTCTGAGTGTGTTCGGAAGCGTGCTTGCGGTGGCTTCCCGAACCCCTGCTTTGGGGAGTGGAGTCTAAGATAGGCGCTGGTCCGGATGGAGGTGTGGACATGGTGGCTGTTGGTGAAGTGTGCACAGAAACGTGAAAAAAACAAACAGCGTCGTGCCACACCGACGGGTACCTGAGCCTCTATCGTCTCCGAGATTACAGGCTAAACAATCACCGGTATTTTCTACATGCACCTATGAGACAAATCGATGTGCCATCAGGGCATTGCAACCTTGGGCAAAGTGCGGTCGTACTTCAAAGGGGCACCTAAACCAAGCTCAGATCGATGGGTTGTACGCGTTGGAGGCGCCGGTTCTTCTGACGGGTACCAGTCACGAATACAAGGCCATCTCATGATTCAGGTACGCCTGTTATGCACAAAATTCGGGATACTTATTCGTTCTTCCAGAGTCCTCGCGAATCCTTCAGGTCTTGTCCTTCAAACTCCGCGCAGCTTATCCTGAGACGATGCTTATACTCTAGGTTGTACCTGTCGCAGGCAATCGCAGTCTGAGCCCAGCGGCCAACATGTTGCCCAAGGTAAACGTCAACGACTCGCATGGTGAGCCTCACTGCAGTCTTGTCATCGTACCGTAATGCGAACACATCTCCAGCACCATTGCAATATACCTGACACGGTGGTATTTACAACAATATTAATCAGCCACAAAGGGCGGATCTTCGGTTCCATTGCGACCATAATTCGCCTAAGGTCCTTGCTATATTCTCCTGCACTGCGGACTCAGTGGAACGGAACACACACCTTTTCGTGGCCAACCAAGCACGCGTGTCCGCAGGCGCTGCCGCCGGATGCGCCCGGACCCCAACCCCCCGACGCGGATGTTGAAGCAAGACAGCCTGTCACGCGCTCTGTATCCCTCTCGATGTTCTTCATGTTGTTTTGGGCCATGGCGTCAGTCCCGTACAATTGGCATTACCGCCTGTCGACTGAACCTCGAGACTGCCTACAGATTTATGTTTGCTCTCCAATTCTTCTATCCGTCTCTATCGTGTTGCAGTCGACGACTCCCGCCACGCTTCCCGAGAGCAGGCCCAAGGAGTAAAAGTTTCCGGCCGTCTGTCTCAAATCTTGTGCAATGGGCGGCGGCGGAGGATCTTCTCGAAGAATACGATATAGACTCGGCTGACGGCTTTTTCAGATGGAGAACAAACACTAACGCTGAATTCGAGGGCAACATTCATGGTCGGAAAATATGGGGGCGCTTGATAGAATTACACACTTCACTTTCAGCTGGTAGTAATGCAAAGGTAGATCGGGAACTGTGGGGCGACGCGCTAAGCACGACTGTAGCGCTCTCCAAATATTCCCTCTTCCATAGCCTTGATTTCTAGGGTCAATCAGCTACAAAAAACAGCCGGATAATGCGAAACGACGCACGGAGTGCAACGTGCTTCGAGTGGAAACGGCAATATGCCAAGTTCCCCATCATGTACCATAGTCCGGGGATCCCTGGCCACTCGTCAATCTAACCGCGACACAACATGGAGAACCGAGGTCATACCCAGATCGCGCCAGCAGCCCTGTATTTCACCTTCCTCATCTAGGCCCCAGATGGGCTTGCACTTTTCAGTGAGTTCGTCACCGCAAACTTTCCGAATGTTGTCGCGAACATCGCCAACCCTGCAGGAAAGCATGTTAGCACTACCACAAACTGGGGCGCATGTTGCGAGTGACCCTGTTGCAAAAATCACTACGTCTGCTGGAAGCTCACTACCGTCCTCGAATTTCAGTCCGGTCGCAGTGAACCGTTCAATCGGACTGTCATTTTTCAACTTGATCTTGCCGTCTGCGATCAGCTGGCTTGTACCGACATCTGATCATCCGGAATTACTTCATGTCTTTTCCTGTTCCACTCTGCCCAACATACCTAAGTAATATCCGCCCGCATTTTCCCAAACTGTATACGGCTCAATATTCGAGGATTCGGACAGAAAATTATGACCTACCTGCGAGCGAGAAGCCCGCATTCTTGTAACCGAGATTGAGCCTGAAGCCACGCTTGCGCAAGCCATCTAGAAGTTCCCTTTTAGAACCAGAGTCAATTTCATGAAGGAACAAAGCTCTGAATTTAATGCCGCACTTGTCAGCCTCGGCTATCTCCAACGTCTTTCGCGGAGCCAAGAGCTCCATGAGGCGGTTAGGATATGACGCATTTAGTCTATCCGCTACATCTGTAGGCGGCGCATTTTCTGAATAGACACCCTCCATTAAAATTCGCCAGCCGTTCTTGGTCGTCATTATATAAGTCGAGCTGCGCTGGAACATCGTGACATCTTCAGAAGTTCCAATGTCAACCGAAGTCGAGACATTAGGATAGATACCAACCGACACCATGTTCGTAGTAATCCGCGCAAATATCATGAGCTGTTTCAAAGTTGATTATCTCCGAAGCATCTGCAAAACGAGATCCAGATACCTGAGGTGCAGGCGCCTATCACGACAACCTAAAAAGGTATGTGTAGGATACAGAAAGAAGATAGGATGTACAAACCTTTTTCCCCAGATGATCAGTCGCCTTCTTGTGCTGAGAGCTGTGCAGGATTGGCCCTTTGAAGTCGGCCTGCGACGGCTGTCATGATCATAGCCGGAAACCTTATAACTGCGCCTCACCATTCCAGGATAAACTGGCAGGTTTCCGCGGTAGCTACCAAAGCCGGTCGCAAAGACAAGGTGTTTGACTTTGAAATGCCGTTGCTCTCCTTGACCATTGCTTACGGTCACTTTCCAATTACCGTCAACGCCAGGAGATGCTGATGTAACTTCACAAGACGTCCAGACAGGGATCTCGAGCGCTTCTGCGTAATGTTCTAGCCAGTTTGCGATCTTGTACATACATGAGCATGAGCTTCGGCTAATATTTAGAGAGGGAAGATTGAGTACCTTCAAAGCTGGCGTGTACACTGGCCAGGATGGCGGAAAGCTGCCGAAGGATTAGATACGGGAGAGCCCTCGAAAAGAGCGAGACCAACGGTAAATATGGCAGGTGGTCATACCCTCGAAACAATTCCGTCAGATTAGCAAAGATGAAAGACAGAGTCAGGGCTCACAGACTGGATCATGCAGGCACAGCGCTTCATATCTATTCCTCCAGTTATCGCCGATTCTGGGGTTTTTTTCAACTACCAGTGTGGATATTTCTAGGCATCTGAGTCTGGCAGCAAGCTCTAAGCCACTCTGGCCTCCGCCGACGATGAGTACGGTCGGATCGCTGTCCTCAAAGGCGGAAGAACGCCGGCGTGCTTCTTCCCATTTGCCATGATTCGGCGCGGAGTCTCGCAACGGCCCGATCTAACACCAAAACTGAAGAGATGAACATCATTCAGTGTAATGGACAAACCTTTTCAGGGAAGCCTTTCAGATCTTCCAGATTGGTCAACATGCAGTGGGCTTTCCAGTCTCCGCCTTTCAATGGGACGAGTCGAAATACACCAGAAGCCAAACCAACGCTAGTCTCGAAATTAAACGTGGCTTCGATCCACGCAATGTCCGGATAAGGGCGCTTCAATTGAAGGTAATCCTCCTTCAGCTGGAATGCGGACATTTGGGCCGCTGACAGGCGGTCAGTGAGGAATTTGTGCAAGGTTGGTCCTTGAAAGGTGCGGAAATCCCAGGAGAGGGAGAGGATGTCCCTCCAGTATGCGCCCTCTACAAAGAGGGAAGCAGTTCCTTCGACATTGCCAGCTTCGGCATACGCGGAGAACAGTTTGAACCACTCGACGGCGATCTCTTTAGGATCGAGGTCGTCAGAGACTCTCGCGTCCAGCTTATCGAGTGTAGGCAAAGAGTTGGAGCTGTTATCCATTGGAGTATAGGGCAGTGAAAGGAGGGAGACAGGCAGGGCCTTGGCCGCCTTCTGCGGCCGTTAGCAGTATATACGGCACTACGAGCCGTCACATGCGCAGATTCATCGAACGCTTCGCGGTAATGTGACCCGAGCGTATTAAATTCAAATGGGATGCTGATGAGAATATCGGTGATTCAATAATCTTTGCTTAGTCTTGAGTACATAGCCCGGCCTCCAGAGTCCGAGTCCAGAGTGACACGCCAAGCTCCAGAGTTCAAGTCACAGCATACAGACAGTGCCTAACGGGCGCCTTTTGGTCAGATGGCCTGGCAGGTCGATTCGGAATCATATCCGTAGCGGACCATGGGTTGATGAATGGCGGGAGCAAGAACTTGACTCCTTGACAACTCCTTGAAGTTGATAATGTGACAACCCGTATTTGCGAGAGTTTATTCGCGTAGTAGAGTAGCCAGACAACGCGTCTTTTTGTTTTTACGAAGGTGAGCATCTTTGAGAGTACATAAGAGCCTGCAAAAAGCAGCTGAAGGTGTTCACTCTGTCGAGCCCTACCTTGAAGTCGCACTTGGACAGACAACGAATGCCGATGTATAGATACCGAGCTTACGGTCCATTGAATGCCATTGTCGTGCTCGTTAAGAGCCAAATACATTCTCTCCTGGCAATATGCTCCGCCTTTGTCCGAGCCCAGACTCCCCGGGACCTGCGCGCATAGACCCTCTTGGGGGCGTGGCCAGCTTGAAATAGCTCGGCGTCGACTGTGAGTCGAGCTCTGGTCTTGCACTGGCACGGGGAGAGCGGGGCGGCGTGCTGTAGTGCGACGGAGACTGGAGTGGTTGGAGGAGCGGGGAGCGCGGGGGGATCGGCGATGGGGAGTGTGGTGCAAGGATGCCTTCGGGCGCGGACCGCGAAGATCTCGGGCGCATAGGCAAAAGGGAACGGAAGAGCGAGACGCGGCTTTGGGTGTATTTCAGAGCATCTCCGGGAGCGCCTTCCACTGGGTGCGAACAGTCAAGCGAGTGGTGGGTATATATGGGGCGGAGAGCTCACCTGCGGCGCCAGTTGTTACTGGAAGAGCGTTGTCGTTTGCACTTAAGCTCAAGAATAAGAACAGAGGCGCTGCCCACACGCAGATCCCAAAGAAAGTCGCTATTTCGGTGAAGCCAGCCACGCCTTGTGGAGGGGCCGCCCCGCGGAATGAGCGGTTGTGCCTCGCGTCCTGAGATATTCGTGCAAAGTGAAAGAACCAGAGAAAGTGATCGGCAATGACTAGCAGGCAAGACGCGATGAACGACAGCGACGTGAGGGAAATGACCGGCCAGGAGTTGGAGAAGTTTTGCAGATACACTATGTGGCAGAGCACCGAGAACGCGATGTGGGTGAGCGGAAGAGAGTCGGAAAGGCACAATGCCCCGTGCAGAAGGATTATGGCCTGCGAAAAAG
Organism: Mycena belliarum; assembly: GCA_029282135.1. Taxonomy (NCBI): domain Eukaryota; kingdom Fungi; phylum Basidiomycota; class Agaricomycetes; order Agaricales; family Mycenaceae; genus Mycena; species Mycena belliarum. The sequence continues at coordinate 299,316 of JARJCN010000014.1, forward strand.
CGTTAACGGCGGTACATTGCACGCAAAGTCCCCGCACATATATTCCTCTCTGTCCAATGACTTTGGCCAGGCGAGAATGCTCTTCAATCAGTTCCGATACATATAATAGCCCGCTTGCTGTATATCATAAGCCAACCATCGGACCGAGCTCAACGCTGACGAACCTAACGAAAGGGTGACAAAAGCGAAGGCCACAACGACCGCGCCGTAACTCGACGGAAAGTTCAATGTCAGTCGAGGACTTCGAGGAATGGCGCTCACCTGAGATAGAATAGCAAGCCCATATGAACATGAACTTGCGGGAAGCTTAAGCAGAGTCGCGTCGTGGCACGTGGAAACTTCAGAGACAGCAGTCCCGATTTGGACGAGGGCGGCGCAGTCCTCATCCTCTTCTCCGCCATGAGCAATCTCGAGAGTGGGTCCCCTCGTTTGGACTTCGACACTCCCAACTGACTGGACCCACAGAAACACTTTTCCAGCTCAAGGTTACTCAGCCCTTTCCGATGATAGTGTCGTCACACTCATATCTCGCAGTTCACGGCCAAGACTCTGAACCGTCAGGCAAAGAAAGCACAGAAAGACGAGAACTCTGAAAAGTCTCGGCTCAAGAAGGTTGGATCGTGCGCTATCCTGTGGCGTCCCTAACCCCCCCGTCTAGGCGCTGCAACAGGGAAACAACGATGGAGCTCGGATATATGCTTCGAACGCGATCCGAAAGAAGAGCGAAGCGTTGAACCTCCTCCGGCTGTCCAGCCGCATAGACGCTGTCGCCAGCCGTGTGGAGACTGCGGTTACGATGCGACAAGTGACGGGGAATATGACCTCCGTCGTACGGGGCATGGACAAGGCGATGGAAGGCATGAACCTTGAACGAGTGTGTAACATCATCAACCTTTCCATCTGTCCTTACTTCTATGGGTCCAGATATCGATGGTCATGGACAAATTTGAATCTCAATTCTCTGACCTCGATGTACAAACGTCGTACATGGAGGATGCGATGAGTTCTACGACGGCGGTCTCTACGCCGCAGGACCAGATCGACCAGCTTCTGCGACAGACTGCGGAGGAAGCCGATATTGAGCTTCAGCACGAACTCGGAGGAGCGGAGTTGGATGTTGTGAAGACTGCAACGCCACGGATTGGCGAGGAGGATGCCCAACTTGCGGACCGACTGCGGGCCTTGCGGCCTGCGACATGAACTCCGAACGGACAATGTATTTGTTGTATATTCATGAAGGCTTGAAGGGTGTATCTGTAGTCGAATGGCGATTTCCTTCCCGTTCTGAGTGATGGGGCTGCGGAGGATTTTTCGTGTCAATCCCAGCCAGTAGTTGGAAACGACTGGTTGAGTGGTGGTGCAGCTGAGATGCGCCCTTTCAAGTTCCCATTTTTCGCCTGGTATGTAGCCGGACTGCGATCGTAGTTCGGCAAGGACTCGGAGGAAGGGTTATCTAATCTCGATTCTTGGTCGATCGCTCGTCGTCGCGTCGTCGCGTCGCGGCACAGCGCTGGATGCTCTGCGCCCTTCTGAAACCTGGCAATCGGCTTTCGGGCAAGTGCGGTGAAAAATACGTGAGTTGATCATTGACAGGTGGCAGTGTGTCTTCCCTTCCTTCCGTCGGCTCAGTCCGCCTCAGCCTCTCCCCCGCCCTCCTCGACGACACCCTCTCTATGTTATGCATCTACTCCAACTCCTTCCCATTGGACTACTTGCACTCTTAGTGGCCGCAGGCGACCCTCTCCAGGTCTGATGCGCTCAACTCTTCCTTTGCCTTGGCTGACAGACGCTCTGGTAGTCCCCGGACGTGGACTCAGTATGGACTCCACACTCGTATGAGAAGCAAGCTTACCTAGCGTTTTCAGCTGAACCACAGCGGACTGTCTCCGTGTGACATGAAAAACAGCTTCCAAAGAAAATGTACAACACAGAGGCGAGGTGAGAGCGACCTCGCCAGTTTTCGCACAAACGCGCTGACGTCTCCGCGCAGACGACCTGAACAATGAACGTGACGAAGACGGTGATGATGATACGAACTCTTCACGTGTACCCAGGCCTACGCCTTGTACCTGGTTCGTTCCTAATTGTGCTGACGACCCACTCGAATGCTCATTTACTTCAGCACGAACTTATATTTTAACCTTTGGAGTGCTTGCCTCTATACCAAGACACGTCTGAATAACTCATCGTTGCCTCTGAGTGGAACCTTGAAGAAGGAGTGTGCGCAGGCGTCCCCGTCCCTCAATGTTACACAGATAGCAAGCACAGACTATCCTCCCTGGGCGCAGGCCCCGCTGCCGTCGTCCAACGGCACATTTGACCCTGTTGCAGCGATTGATCGTACGCCGTTTTGCGCAGCTAAAGCTTGTGCGTATAGTTGACGCCCAATCCGTAGTTGCAGTTGCAAACGGGCCCCGATCAAGAAAATGGAACACTGTCCAAATAGTCGTTCCCATTCTCGTGGGGCTCGTTGTCGCAGCCACCCTCATCGTGGGCTTTGTCGTGTATCGACGTCGGAAGGCTTGGCGCCAACGCGGCCGACGGCCGTGGATGAAAACCGCCGGAAACCGACCGCGTTTCAATTTCCCCACGATCTCGAGCGCAACCAAGGTCCGCGAACTGAACCGATCCAGCTCTTGGAGTATCGACGACCGGGAGGAGGATCTGGATGAATACCAATTCGTGTCTTACCCGGCTTCCCTTGAAGGTTCCCAAGTCAGTGGCCATGTTCGACTTTCACCATCAACCAGTGCCCCCCCAACGCTCAAAATCCCAACCGCCGGAAAAGTACCCGTTAGGACTTGGCCCGGAAAGTCGTTGTGGAAAGGTCCGCTCCAAAGTGCGCAACGGTTCAGCGAGTCGATACCTCGTCCATGGAAAAGCACAAGACAAGTTGCTGTGAAGACCATCCCTTCATATTCGAAATTTCGGGTAGATGCTTCGGATTCCGACTCTCCACTCTCTCAACGTCCTCACGAGAGCCTGTTGGGCGCGGAACGTAGTCGAAGTAACCTGCACCATGAGACTGTATTCGAAGAGGAAGATGAGGAGAGTAGTGACAGCGAGTCAGAAGGGCTTCCCTTCATCCCACAAGAGCATTCGCGTTCCAACCACGAGGCAGAGCCCCCCATACTGCGAGGCGCACCCCCGCCTGTCAATTCCTCGACCCGTGCGCGGGGACCTCCCGACTTGAACAGTTCCACTCGGGCCGTACGACAGGCTCCTCCGTCCCGCGCTCCGCCAACGGCTCCTTTGCCGCCGCCGCCGCCTCAGGCGCGACCTGAACCGAGTGCAGACCTACTGGAACGGCCTCAAGTAAGTGGATATGGGCAACATGCGTACCCCGTTGACTCGTCCTCTTAGCGGCCGCATCCAGCAATCCCGTCGGCGACAATTTCGGCATTGCCCCAGCGACTACAGGTGAGTGACACTAGGCGCACTAACCGCCAGAGCTGACAACCCCGATCAGCGACCATATCCCGCCTTCCCACCTGCGCCCACATCGCCTCCTCCATCTCCGCCTGTCTCGAAATCTCCTCGAGCCCCTCGAGCTCCGCTGTCCTCCCCATCTGGTGGTCTCTCGCCCTCCGCAATGTCCCCGCGAAGGTTCCTCCCCCCTCCACCATCTAACCCCCAGCCGCGGGAACCACCTGCGCCCCCTCAGCCCAGGAGCCGCCCCGTCAGTGACGGAGGATCCTCTGTGCGCTCCTTACCGATGACCCCGACACCGCCATACGCTCGCGCCGCGCCCCCCGCGCCCATCGAGGTGCTTGAGCCACAACCGACCGATAGTCCGCCGCACTCGGCCCCGCCGTATGTCACACGGCCATCACAGGACCTTTCACACTTGCCCACCGCGGCGGCAAACTCATCGCCGGAGGCTGCCCGCTCTACAAGGAGACTGCCCCTTCCACCGGGCTAATGCTTCCTGTTCGGCTGCATCCACAGATTTGCTGTGGAACCTTAGCTGATGTTCAACTGTAACTTCCTGCCCCACGCGGTGAGTGCAATGTGAACCGACCCACGCCAGGCCAAGGTGTACTCCAGATGATCAGCGTACATTATTTGATCCACAGACATTTGTTGAATACATGATTACATATACGGACAGTGTCTAACTATGTAAGGTATCAATTGAATCATCAGGAGGAGGAGAGGATATATGATCAGTATATGGCTGTACAGCGTGACGGGCTCACATTCAAACCTACTCAGGTCATAATACTCGATTGGATGCTCAGGCTACAACAAAGCGAGGCACGAGCTTCAAAATTGTTGCAGCGCAAAAGTTGATGAGACTCAGAGACTCGTTCTATTAGTATACACGTGAGCTCAACATGACACTGCCAACAGCTGCCAACCTACCCCTGGAGACTGTCTGGAAACTGTCTCGAGTCCGAACAGCTAGTTTTTCCGAGACTCGGATCACGCAGGATTGATGAGAGTACAATGATTCCTCCAGAGGCCACTTGCAGTTGCTGATCTCTGGAATTTTCGGTGAACCAGTGTGGTACTTCAAGCTTCCAGGTGCTTATCCTCGTCGGCTCACCTTGTGGAAACAGTGCCTGGCGGTTTGGTTCGTCGGCAATCGGATCTCCGTATAGCCGACGCGAATATCAGGTACATAGGTTTGACATACATAGGTCCCGCGGCCGCTTGTCAATTGGTTCCACACGAGAAAACTGGTACCCTCTCATACCCTGCTACACCCACAGCACAATCGCAGGATATAGTACATTCAATACCATAGGTACTTGTACTTGCTCTACGCTCGTTCAAGACTCCCGCTCCCCATTCTCCCATGAGCTTCCGCACTGCTTCTCGTCGCATGATGCAATTGATGAGACCGCTGATTTCCGTGGTTCACTCGACACACAGGACGCGATAGCCGACTCGAACATGGCTCGCTAAGCCGTGCGCGGCGTGCTTCCGATCCTGCTAGTGACCAGGGTCGACTGGAGGCTTCTGCTGAATATAATCCACCACCTTCCACGTCTCCCACCTGTTACGCCCGTCGGTTTCCCCCCCTCCTGCTCTGCAGGATCAAGTCCGCCATGGCAGTTGACAAGTACTCTCTGTTCCGCATAGTGTCCGTGTCTTCTCGTGCTTCTTTGGGTCTTTGAGGCGAATATACAGGAATAGGTCATTTTCACTTGCGGGCGGAGATGTGCTCCAGACGATGCCCGGAACATATCGCCTGTATAGGAAACAGCGTGGCATCCCCAGCCCGATGTGTTTCTTCTATGCCATGGCTCGATAGTGCGCGTCAGTCTCCTTCCCACTTCTTTCTGGACTGATCGCCGTGCCAGTATGAGCATTATCTCGCTGGTTTCGAATGGGATAGGTTTGCTCAGTTCTCTGCGCTTGACGCAACAGCGCAACTGATGATATGAAGGATTTTTCTCGACGAGTTTTACGCCCGAGTCGTGCCGACGCTTTTACATGCTGCCAAATGTAACAGCCAGTGCGTGTGTTCAACAACTGAGGATTTCTGCGGCTGATATCTATTTCAGTGCTCGCCGGCATGGCCGTCCAAGTGCTCATTTTTATCCGGTAATTTTCCTGGATGTGACTAGCCTACTCACAGCCTCACGCTGTACCTTAAATAGCACGTACGCGATATCGGGGCGCTCAAAATATGTCTGGTTTGGGTTGGGATTCTTCATGATCCTTTGTTTCCCGGTGAGATAATCGCTGCTCCGATGGTCCCTTTTTCGCTAACTTGCAACCAGGTTCAGGTGTTTGGGATAACACACCATCGCCGTGTGCGTTGGGCCTGATGAATGAGTATTCTCGTTCTCACGAATTATGTTTTCCAGCCATTCCTTTCGCACGTGAGGCTGAGGGAACTATGAGTTTTTAACGACGCTAACGTAGACCTTCCAATCATATAGGGAGGGTGCGTTCTCTTTTTTCTTCTCTGCCTCGCGATTTGATCCAATTTCGCTCAGATGCAAAGGGCGAGTGCTACCGTTGGGAGAAGTACGTCGGTCACCTTCAGAGCATGATAGTGTTTGGCGCTAATATCCTCCTAGACAGACTGGAACATCGTGTATCTCCTTGTTTCCTTGCACCTGTCTCCGGAATACTGACGGTCCTGTACAAAGTTACTACTCCTCTCACATGGCCTTCGATTTAGTTGCATGTGCCACCGCAACATTGTATCTGATTCTGTCTGCCCAAATCCGAGGTGTATTGTAAGATTTTCTCCCATGGCTTGACCCACTCTCACTCCTCGCAGCAATGCCTCAAAATTCGTCCGCCGTGTTCTTCGGAATGGCTTGTTATATACCCTAGTCGTGTTCATCGCCAACTTGTGCGTTTTTTGCAGCATATCTAGCTCCCGAGGCTCTAAATATCCACCAGGTGGGTTGTCATCGAGTTTGCCGGCGTCTTTTCAACGGGAGCCGCGTCCACCCTACCTCTCGCTGTCGTGATGATAGGTGCGGGCTTTCCCTCGTTCCAGACGCGCCCCATCCTCACCTCCTCCCAGCTGCCCAGCACTTGATTCTTAGCACTCAACTTCCAACCCGGGACAGACCCTCAAGCCTGGATGACTATCCTACCGCCGCTGACCCAAGTTCGAATGTAAGCGGCCCCGCCCGTTTCTACAACGAGAACAATAGCCAGCCAGACGTGGAGCTTCAATCGGGAGTCTTTGTCGTTACGGAGGCATACCGGACATCACCTGCGGACGACCAAAAAGCCGGTTACGAATCTGCCGACCGACCAGTCCACCCTGGGGCGAAGGAGAGCTTGTCGGATGCTCCCCGTGCCTTGTAGTCGGTTGTATCTAACGGTCCTTGTATTGCTATTGTTATGCGCTATGTATCTGTGGCTGGGAATGAGAATGTACGTGGCTGTACCTATCAACGCTAGTCTAGCTAGCCGCAGTACTGCCAGTGCAGGCCAGTGCGTAGCAGTTAATACGGAGCCCCGATACCGGGATAAACATACATATAGAAACATAAATAACAATGCTCTACTCTCCATGGTCTAGCGGAGTCTGTAACTCCCCAGGGTATCGTTCGGCGCCAAATGACCTCGACAAAAAAAAAATGAGCCACGATCGCACCAACGACTCATTTCGGGCACCATCCCCGAAGCAATTCGAATTAGACTGAGGAGAAATGCGGGGGCGCGCTCTTGTGTAGTTACTATATAAGGCTAGGCCCGGCCCATGTAGGATCGTAATTTGGAGGTAGAACCTCCTCTTCTCGAGCAGGAGCTCGACCGGCGTCGACCTCTTGCCGAACCGGGCGACTCGAGGGCGCATCGCTCGGGATGCGTCCCTTCTCTGGCCTTGTACTATATGGCAGCTGAGATGACCCCCGAGGAGACAAGGCCGCGGATGATGCAAGAGGACTTGGCAATGCTGTATAAGGTGTGCCCGGCACATTGAAGTCGCCAGTTGGAACTTCAGAGTAACGCGTCCCCGGCGCACGATCCCGAGGATCCTGGACCGAACTGCCAGCAGAGCTACTTGAAGAAGGGTATTGGCTCATGGAGTAGGAATTCGGATATGAACCAGAGAGGCTCGACGGGGTTTGCTTATGGCTGAGGCGGGGATCTTCGGACGTACTTGACGTGCTCGGAAGCGGTGAATCTGTTGGCGCGTGAGAGATTAATTCAAATACGCTGGATGGAAACATCTTACGATCTGTGTCCACAAAAGGAGTGGTCACCATCGCATCTAGAGTGAGTGTCGAGTGCTCCCGCCGCTTTTTGGCTCTACGCGCTGTGGGTCAACGCCAGTGATATGAAGGGATGCCTGTAACTGACATACCTTCTACGAAAACAAATGAAAACAAGTAATATCACGGCTGCAATTGCAACAACGGCGCCAACCTTAGATATCAGGGATAAGATGTAGTGTGGGACCGAAGAGAGCTCAAGCTCACAGCGATAGCCACTGTCTTTCCAACACCGCTGGACTTTGAACCACTTGCATTAGCAGATCCACTAGATGAAGGGATGTTTGAAGTCCTGTGAAGGATTGTGAGTTGCGAATAAGAGCAATCCCAGTTTCATACCGTGGTGAAGCCGGCAAATTCATCATGACAACCTTGGGGTTTAGATCAGCGTGAGCTGCGAGGTGCTGCTGGAACGCACACTGTGGATATCTGTGTAGCTCCCGCCATTGAGGTTTTGCAATTTGACGGTATACGACCTTCATTCGACGTTTAGTCAGCATGAATCCGTCAATACGACTGGGCGCGGAAATGGAAAGGACGCACTGAGTAGAGTCCAGCCCGCCTTCCCAGAATATCAGGTTGTTTAGGACGAACCACTTTGACGTCCCGTTAAATATGCGAGCCCCTTGCGAGGCCCCTGCTGGTGGATCAAGGCTGACGCTGAATGTCTGGTGGTCCCAGTTGGTCGTTCCATATATGAACAACACAGACCTAGTGAGAAAAATATTAGTTGATAGCTTTGTTCAATCAAATACGACACACGTGTTGGAACAAGTGAAGGAAATGGTTGCGCCGGCGCTGTTGGTATCTAGTCGGGTTACGTTTTGGTCTGCGTGGTCATTGCTAAATCCTCCCGACCCCGAGGTCGAAAAAAATGAGTTGGTGGTGTACGTGTTATTCTCTCCAACAAGGACAGCGTTTACAGTGGAGTTTTGCACGGAGCTTGAAAAGTATACTCAGCATATCTGAATGTGGTAAAAGGGAGAGACTGACCTAGCCTGGAGCGCCGTACGAATTGTGAACGTCGCGTACGACAAACTTAGCGGCTGAGATTTGGTAACTTTCAGAGTTATTGAGTGTGCAGCATCACTCAATCCTCCGTAGCTCGCCAGAACTGATCCTGAGGGCGCTCCTGCAATCTCTTTCCCTCCGTCCAACGTTGTGCTATAAGCGCCGGCGCTCCCTTGCCCGTAGATAGTGACTGCGGATCCAACGAAGGAGATTTGGGCGCTTGCTCCTGGAAGACTGGAGGTATGAACCGATACCCCCTGCGCGATATTTGCCTGCGTGTGGGTCGCATCGTATGAGGAATCGGCAGACCCAGTCCAGGCTGACTCCCATGAGGACGACGAGAGACCTTCTCGGTCTGGAGTGTAGATCCACGTCGGGGACTGGTCGAGTACAGTGATGTTCAAGGAGGTGGACATGGAGCGCAAAAGCTAAGATTCAAGTCAGGAAAGTGATACGCGGCGAAACGCCGTACATGGGCGCGCCGCGCAGCGGCAGTGCGCGGCGGCTAAGTAATGGCAGTGCGAAATTGATGCATCGGTCTCGCTGTCCGGGCAAAAGACAGATCCGTCTTGGGCGCCCATGGACGTCGTAACTGTGCAGTCGTATCGTGAACGTCGAGTTGATGGCAGTTTCAAAGTTGCGGGCCGGCCATCACAAACAGCAAGTACACTGCCACCCACTGGCAGGCTGATCGCGGCTCCTCAGGCCTCATCTGTGAGGTTCATGTATCTCTATCTTGGCAGCCCCCGCGTCCTATATCTCGTCGTTCCCGAGCAGCGAAGAGTCCTCGCTTTCCGCCAGAGCGAATACAACCCGGACCAGGCTGTGGTCGAATTCTTGTCGCAGGCAGAAGTCAATCTCACCAATGCCATCAGACTGACTACACGAGTCGTGAAAGGATGCCTTGGACTGATCTCCATCGAAAAGGGTGCGTTCTATGCACTCTGGTGATTCAAAGTCTAGACAACGTCGCAGACTTGTTCCTCGCTGTCGTAACTAGTGCCACAGAAGTCGGGAATACGAGACCCAGTTCTCCCTCGACCTCGGAATCAGCCGCAAGAATTCATGAAGTCTGTTTCTACAGCTTGACGTCGTCAGCATGGGACGAACTCCCTCCAGAGACATTGACTAGTCCTGAAGCTATCGATTCTATGATGATGCGAGACAACTACGGACAGCCTGCTACTCCGGTTCTCGAGCACCCCTGCCTGCCCTTAACAAAGATCCTTTCTTCCGGCTCATTTTATTACGCCAAGGATTCAACCTGGGATCTGTCGTCGAGGCTTGCTGTTCGTCTTTCCAGGGACAGGCACGCGACCTGGGACCTCGGAACCTTTGATGAAAGGTTCATCTGGAACGCATTTTTAATCCATAGTCTACTTGAATTTAGAGAGAGACTAGACGCTCTAGAGAGGGACGAGTTTGATACCTGTCAGTTTATAGTATGCCAGTCAATATCCCTTTGTCGCGCTGCTCGCTCATGGCCCTGTAGGTCCTAGCCATCCAAGGGTATGTCGGGGCTTTCACGATGGCCCTTCCTGCACCGCCAACACATGGGTCACCCACAATTGTCACTCTTGCCCTCATTTCTCGTCTCAGCTGGAAACGGGCTGGTACCCGATTCAATTCCCGAGGGGTAGATGATGACGGAAACACCGCCAACTTTGTGGAGGTCCGTTGCGTTCAATTTTTCTCATCTTCTGCCGGACAATCATTTAGACCGAAGTTATCTTCACCACCGATCAACATTGCGTCAGTTATGTCCAGATCCGGGGCAGTGTTCCATGTAAGGCGTCGAAATCTCGCGATGGCCAGATCTAAAACAAGTCTGCTAGTGTTTTGGGAGCAGCAGGGTCTACAGACTTTCGGGCAGCGCATACAAATCACACGCCCGACAAGTTCACAACCTGCGTTCGACCGACATTTTGCCCAACTTGTTGAAGAGTACGGCTCGGTACACGCCATCAACTTGTTGGGCACAAAGGAGAACGAGGCGATATTGACCGGCGCGTATGCCCGACATCTCCAGATTGCTCGTGGAGCACTCGGCGATGATATTCACATAACGCATTTTGACTTCCATAATGCTGTTCGAGTCGGAGGCCACGACAGCGTGAGTAGAGATATAAGGTTAGATTTTTCAAGCGCATGAGGCCACTCCTTGCTTACGAACAGCAACCAGGCGACTCGAAAGTGTCGCTAACCACGTTGACCAATACGGGTTCACGATGTGTGACGCAAACTCAGAAGACTTGGTTACGGAGCAAAAGGGAATATTCCGGACGAATTGTCTTGATTGGTATGACACTTGCTTGCGTGGCTCGCCTGTCCTCATGCACCACCAGCTTGGACCGCACCAATTTTGTTCAAGACATTGTTTCCCGAACTACGCTAGAGCAGTACATCATGCTCGTCCGCCGAGAATGGATACATTCCAACTCGTTATGGACCCATCACCGCGAACTATGGGCGGAAAACGGGGATGCACTATCTAGAATCTATGCCGGCACAGGCGCTTTGAATACTAGCTTCACGAGGAGCGGCAAGCGCACACTGGCTGGTCAGCAACGCTCTACCTAGTTCATTGTCTCTCTATCTGACCAGGCCTATCAAATAGGTCTTGTATCAGATGCTACTAAAAGTGTGTCGAGAGCTTATATCAACAACTTTCAAGATAAAGGCAAGCAATCCGCAATCGATATGTTCTTGGTACGCTGTGTCAGACTCATAAGACGCCTTCCTGACTCCCCATCGCAGGGTAACATGAGCCATCAACGATCGGTGACAATATTTAATCCGATCCACGACTCTGTACGAGTCGCAATGCAAAATCGGTCGGGAAGCTTTCACTGTGTACCGGATCGTTGTTCATATTCACTCAGTCTGAACGAGTATTCGTCAACAAAACAATGCACGGTTTTTGTGGGCACTTGGAACCTCAATGGCAGAGTAAGTCACGTTCGGCTTACTCGACGTAGGTTTGAGCAACTCGCCCATTTAGCCGCCGTCCGAATCTCTGTTACCCTGGCTGTTTCCTCGAGACGGTACGCGACAGTCCCGATAACTTACTTTGGCGCTGAGACAGAACTCTGAAGGCGTCAACGAGTACGCTTTATCCGTTATCTTATCACATAAATAACCAATTCCTTCTAGACCTGATATGTTCGTTTTGGGTTTCCAGGAAATCGTTCCTCTTACAGCGCAGCAAATTGTTCAAACTGACCCAGAAAAGCGGTCAGTATCGCAAGGAGTTCTTGAACACCCGCTAAAAGAAGACATAGTCGAGTCTGGGAAGCGCGGATATTAGAGACCCTGGATCGCCGTCCGAACAAGAAGGCGGACTATGTTTTACTGAGAAGCGAACAAGTGGGTCTGCTGTCCTTCTTTTAGTTCCAATGTTTCAAACAGCGAGCAGTTAGTTGGCACAGCCCTGCTGGTCCTGGTCAAGTCGGAATTAACGCCGATGATGCGCAACGTAGAGGCGGCCTCTCGTAAAGCCAGTCGACCCTAATCGCTTTGGTTGCTAGGGCCCTAATACACAGCACAGACTGGACTTCGCGGCATGTCTGGGAACAAAGGTGCTGTGGGTGTCCGACTAAACTACCACGACACCAGCTTCTGCTTCTTGACTGCTCACCTCGCCGCCGGACATTCCAACATTGAAGAGCGCAACATGGATTATCGGACCATCGCAAACGGGTTACACTTTCAGAAAGGCAAGACCATTCCGAGCCATGAGTACGTGTCATCACAAACGGCTTCCCCCCTTTTCCAATCATCATCTAGCAACGTCATATGGCTCGCGGACACCAACTACCGGATAGATTTCGATAATGATACCGTTAGGTCCCTGGCAAATTCCGATGATTTCGATACGCTGCTTGCCGGCGATCAGGTCGGCTCCTGCCCAATCCATAGATTTTTGTTCAATCCTTTCTGACAGCTGCGTGAGGCAATTGCCATCGGAGCTGCTTTCACCGGATATGAAGAGGGCCCTTTGTTGTTCCGGCCGACCTACCGATACGACCTGGGGACGGACAACTATGACACGAGCGAGAAGATGCGAATTCCGGCGTGGACAGGTAGCTGGTCGTACGCGGCTTCCGCCCCAGAGAACTCACATTCTCCAGATCGGATACTGTACCGAGGCGCATCGCTTGATCTCGCAGTATATTCGCGTGCAGAGCTGAAAGGGTCGGATCACAAGCCAGGTATGCACGCTGTCACTCGTCCTACTTTCCATTTCCGAGCCTTCTAGTCTTTGGCATTTTCCGCGCAACAGTCCGGATTATCGATGCCTCGAAGCGCGCCGCGCTTTCGCAGATGTTGCTTCGGAGCGTAATTACGACGGCGCCTGGTGAAAAGCTTGATGACAAGCTCGCCGCGTTAGCTCTCCCCGCAACTTTCGTTGACCGTAAGTGATGCATTCTTTATGTCTATGCGCTGACGTAAGCTACGCGTAGTACCGCCTCCAAGCTCAGACGATGCAGCGTGGTGGGAGGGACCGGGTATGTACAACTCTATCTTTGGGGCATGTGTGGGCGTGGGTACTGACCACTCCGTAGAATATCCCAACGGAGCCATTTCCTTGGCAGAGCTACGGAACTTGAAGCCCGACGCTACAAATCCATTCGACTTCTCCGAGGAATCCTCCCTCTCCTCATCATCCTCGTCTGACGAAGAACTGTACACGGATGCACTGACTTTACAGACCCCCATTGCGCCCGTAAAGGCAGCATCAGCTCGCAAACCCCCACCGCCGCCGCCTCCGCCGCGGAAGAAGCCGCCGACCAGTTGAGCGGGTTTATACCGTATCGACCGCACTTATCGGATACGTATTGTATGTATAATTCTTTGAACCTTGAAACATACATATATTCACGCCAATGAAGCTAGATAATACCTTGTTTCTTGAGATCCTCGTACGTCTTTCGGTTGTACACATTCCCTTCATCGTCCTCAAGTTCCTCCATCGTTTCCTGCTCAAAGATTTCGTGTCGGCCTTCTTGTTTCAGCTTCTCGGCCACTATTGTACATATTAAGAGATTGGCAATAACCAGCAAGAAGTCTAAACATACACGAAAGGGCGTCTTCGATTCGTGTGATCTCGTGGAAGTGCTTGGTGTTCGGGAGACCCAGGGCGCGCATACCAAACGCATGCCGCGATTCCTGTAACGTATTGAGTTTTACCGAAGCGGATACACGAAAGGCGCACCTGGAAATGCCGATCGAAGTTTTTGCGCCCCATGTATACATGGTCCGAGCATATTTCACATCGGTACTCAACGCCCAAACCGTGCAACTTGTACAGCCAGTATGGAATGGGTTTGCCGTCCCAGCCCAGAGGTAGTTTGAGGGGATTGTAGATGCGCTCCTCCTCCTCCTCCTCTTCGGCGGGTCCGTCGCCTGTAGGATTCACGGGTGGCGGTGGCGGCTTAGCTTGATCCAATAACTCTTGTTCACGTTCGCGTGCGGTGAGGGAGAACCGTCGCTCGACATTGGATTTCGTCTCGTTGATGGTTGGGGCAAGCGACCCAAGGAGGGACGTCGTGAGGTGCGTCAGGTGTGCGGCATTGCGAATGCGGGACTTTGCGGAAGATTGGGTTGATGTTGTTACAGCGGATGCCGCGCGGACCCCGTTGGGCTTCTCAGCCGTATTAGGCACGCCAGATGTAGCTTCTTTGGCGGCTGCTTTGACGTGTTTTTTCGACGTTAGATGAGCGTCGTAGACAGTTTGCTTTGAGTAAGTTTTCTGGCCTTGTAGAACATGTTATGGAGGGATACGGTCGCCATGAGATCAAGTACTTACAAGCAGAACACCAAATGCCATCGCTCTCTTTCCGGTTCGCGGGCAATTTAGGGACGACTTCCTCCCATCCCTTGATCTGGTCATTGTCCCATTTGGTTTCAAACTCGGCCGTGGCTTCTCGCTGTTGCGCCTCAATGTCGATCAAGGGCATGGTTTTCTTGGCGAAGGAAAGCAGGTAGGCATGAAGGTTTTTGATATATCTGGGAGGAGTTACAGACACGAAAATGGAAAAGGAGCAGGGAACGTACACTTCAAAGTCTTTCGAAAAGCGCGTGTCCTTGGACAAGTCACGGTGGACAAGGCCGGACTGGGCAAGGAGAAGCAGGTCAAGGTACTGCAGGTAGCCAGGGCGCTTGCCAATGTTTTTGAGATTGTTGAACGCAGTGTGGTTGACATATAGATCGACGTATTTCCCGTACGCCTCTTCGCCGGAGAACAAGAGCGAGATGGCTGGATGTAGCGACGTGAAGCGAAAGCACAGAAAGGGGAGGCAGAGACGTACGGTCTTCCTCTTCAAAGTCGTCATCTGCCCCGTCTTGGTTGTAGTCCTCGAGGAGGACGGCCAACTCGAGATCAAACCCTCCTGGGACAGAATCAGGGTACTTTGCGTGGTGCTCTTGGATTTTGACCAACCGCGCGTAAAATTCGGAGAGATCGTTCTGCTGGGAGGGGCCGGAAAGAAGGTCGATTTCTGCCCGCCTGCGGTCCTCGTCGTTGTAGATGCTATCCAGAACTGTTACGCGGGAGGAAATGCGGTCAAGAATCTGTGCAGCCTTGTGCTCTGTCCGGAGGCGGAGGTCATGGTTGGGGGGGTTGCGGGAGAGGAGCGTGTAGAGGCCGCGTTCGAAGCGCTCGACCTCCTCATGCGTCTGCCGCTGGACCTCGATAACACTGTCCATGTCGTTGTGATCACAAAGTCTTTTAAACTCCGCTCCAAGCGGCCACCAGTAATGCTGCCGAGAAAATGGACCCCCTGCTGTATGTTCGTGTTATTGATGCAGTATGTTCGTGTTATTGATGCGGTATGTCGTATTTGTCCGGGACCCATCGGAGCGCTATTGCCAGTGGGCTCGGAGTAAATTGAGTCTGATTGCCCAATGCTTGAGAAGAGACCAACCAAGCCAGATTCCTCTCGAAGGGACACCCTATAGTAGATGTTCGTGCTACTTATGTCCATATCTGGCCAATCTTTGGCTGGCACTCAGCAAACTTCAACAACCCTTGTATTGGAATCAAATTTGTCTCGGCATCTAACATTTCACTTTTGTCTGAAGAAACCAATAGAGACAGGCTTATCTACTCTGCTGCTTTCCGAAGTAGCTGGCTGCCGTGCGCGCTCTGAGCCAAATACGAACATACCGCATCAATAGCACGAACATACTGCATCAATAACACGAACATACAGCAGGGTCCATTTTCTCGGCAGCATTACTGGTGGCCGCTTGCTCCGCTCAATCCTTTCTGAACCAAATGGCCGGAATCAATGCTGGAGACGAAGTAGCCTGCTGCCTTCCTCTCCTCCCCATGTACTCACTGCTTTTTCTAGAAACTGGTGTTCGAGTCATCGGAGGCCGTCTCGGTCGTGTCCACGTTCGATGATCTGGGCTTGAAGGAGGACCTCGTTCGCGGCATATACGCGTATAGTTCGTCGTCGTTCGCCTCTTGTGCCCTGCAGACGCTCACCCAGCACACCAAGACTTTGAAAAGCCCTCCGCCATCCAGCAGCGTGCCATTCTGCCTATAACGCAGGGCAGAGATGTCATTGCGCAGGCACAGTCCGGCACCGGTAAAACGGCGACATTCTCCATATCCATACTGCAGTCCATCGACGTCACTGTGCGCGAGACCCAGGCCCTCGTCCTTTCCCCGACCCGCGAGCTCGCAACCCAGATTCAGTCCGTTGTGTTGGCGCTAGGCGACTACATGAATGTCCAATGTCACGCGTGCATCGGCGGCACTTCTATAGGCGAGGACATTCGCAAGCTTGAGTACGGCCAACACGTTGTATCGGGCACCCCCGGGCGTGTATTCGACATGATACGGAGAAGGAGTCTGCGTACACGAAACATCAAAATGCTCGTGCTCGACGAAGCCGACGAGCTGCTCAACAAGGGGTTCAAGGACCAGATATACGACGTCTATCGTTATCTGCCTCCCGCAACCCAAGTTGTCCTCCTTAGTGCTACACTCCCTTATGACGTCCTCGAGATGACTACGAAATTCATGACCGACCCCATCCGCATCCTCGTCAAGCGTGACGAGCTGACGCTGGAGGGGATCAAGCAGTTCTTCGTCGCTGTTGAAAAAGAGGACTGGAAATTCGACACTTTGTGCGATCTCTACGATACCCTCACAATCACTCAAGCTGTCATTTTCTGCAACACACGGCGCAAGGTTTTTCTTTCCGCTTGCGTGCTTGCGTTCTTCTTCTTCAACATTTCTGTAGGTCGACTGGCTGACGGAAAAGATGCGGGCATCCAACTTCACCGTCTCATCAATGCACGGTGAAATGGCTCAGAAAGAGCGTGACGCCATCATGGCAGAGTTCCGCGGCGGAACTTCGTGCGTATCGTTACCCTCAACAAGAGCATTTAGCTGACACTCCGCTAGCCGGGTTCTGATCACGACTGACGTGTGGGCTCGGGGGATAGACGTTCAACAGGTTTCGTTGGTTATCAATTACGACCTGCCCGCGTAAGTTCCAGTTGCTGCAGTAGCATCGCCCCCGCTCACAAGAGAGCAGGAACCGTGAAAATTACATTCACCGTATTGGTCGGTCTGGTCGCTTCGGACGCAAGGGTGTTGCAATCAACGTATGTTTGTACTTGCGCTGCATAGGCTTTGATTTGACCACTGTCCTCTTAGTTCGTCACTGTCGATGATGTCCGTATCCTGCGCGATATTGGTACGACTTCAATTCTGTTTCGTGGACTATCCTAATTATGGCTCCAGAACAATTCTACAGCACCCAAATTGTGCGTCTCTCGTCCTGGCTCCTCTGTTGCATCGCATTGACCGTATCTCCGACAGGACGAAATGCCTGTCAACGCAGCGGAACTCATTTAAGCGTGAAGTCGTGCAGGCCGAGATATTTACCATTCTAATCATTTTCGGCGAGCTGTGTATGAGAATTGTATCCGTACTTTTAGTTCCCTGCTTTTGTTTGGGTTTGCTAAGATCAAAGGACAACGCCATGTGATCACTCGAAAAGTTACGGACGCGCTTTTGCAACAGACGTCGGCCCTCGCGCCTCCCATTCTGTGTCGTCTCGCGCGTTGGCGTCGTCATGAACATCGCCCACAGTCTCCCGTCTACCGTTTCCGGGATATCTTTTTCCTTTCTGACCGGCGAAGACGTCCGCCGCATTTCCGTGAAACAAATCGTCAATGTAAATCTCCTCGACGACCTAAACCGCCCCAACATCGGTGGCCTGTATGACCCTGCGCTCGGGCCAACAGAACGCGATGACATGTGCGTATATACTCTGTGTGCATTTACGCCGAAATTCATTCTTCGGAAGCTGCGCAACATGCCGCCTCACATTTTATACGTGCCCTGGTCATTTCGGCCATATCGAGCTCCCAGCACCCGTATTCCATCCTCTCTTCATGGGCAACATGTTCAACCTATTGCGCGACACATGCCTATTTTGCCACAGATTCAAAATCAGCCGGCCCGTGGTGCGCCCTTTTCGTCTCCGTCAAAGCGTTCCAACGCTCATGTTTTAGCTTGCCAAATATGTGGCAAAATTCCGTCTGCTCGAGCGCGGACTGCTGGATGCAGCCCAGGGCGTAGACGAACTGCAAATTAGGGTTTCGATCAAGAAGAATAAATCAGGCGCCAAGAAGGGCAAAGGAAAGAAGGCCAAACAGGAGGACTCGGACAGAGCCGATGATTCTTCAGACGACGAGCAAGAAGAGGCGGGGATGGCCGTCCTAGACGAGACACTCGAGCAATTCGCTATGAGAGTTAACTTGTACGTCGCTGTACACCTTGGCCGTACTCCGACTAGCACTCGCGACCATTACAAAGATGGCATGGTGTACAAGGCACGGAAAGAACTCATCAGCGAGTTTTTGAAAACCTCGTTCACTGCTAAATGTCACAATGACGGGTGTGGCAGGTGCGTAAACTCAATCCTGTACTGAACCTCTAGTTCGAGCTTTCGATTGTATCTTAGTCACGGTTACACCTTCCGAAAAGAAGGTCACACCAAGGTGGTGGAGTATGATCTCTCGCGAAAACAGAAAGCACAGCTTCGCCGGAAGCGACCTGATGTACTACTACAAGAACAGGCCGGACATCTCGCGAATCTTGCGTCCAAGAAACGGCATGTGGAGACACCTGAGGATTCCGACGTCGACATGGTGGACTCGGAGCCCGAGCCGAGCGATGAGGACGAGGAAGAGCAGGAAGATGACGATGAGAAGGATAAAGAGGCGGCATCGAAAGGCCCCAAACTTCCTAGAGCCGCCAACGGCAAGCTCAAGACCATGCGAGGGCGCGATGAGCGCGTCGTTACTCCTGAGGAATGCCGCGCCCATCTCAGACGCCTCTTCCACAACGAAGCCATCATGTGTTCGCTCCTGTACGGACGGCACGGCCCTTTCGCCGCGCTATCGCCCGACGGAATCTCGTTTGCCTCTGCTGACATGTTTTTCCTTGACGCCGTACCTGTCGCACCCACCCGCTTCCGCCCTGCTGCCAAGATGGCTGACAAGCTTTTCGAGCACCCCCAGAACGAGCTCCTGGAAAAGATTCTGAAGACCTCTTATCGACTGCGAGATCAGAATATTAACCTTCGCGCAGCGTCACAGAAAACACCGGAGTTTGACGATGCACTTCGCAAGAAGATCATGTCCTCGCTTTTGGACTCACTTGTCCAGCTACAGATCGATGTCAACAGTTTCATGGATAGCAGCAAGAACCCAGCCCCGATGCGGATGGGGAAACTGCCGCCTGCTGGGGTGAAGCAAGGTTTGGAGAAGAAGGAGGGACTCTTTCGCAAACACATGATGGTATTGACATTGCTCGTGTCATGTATTGCTATTCGCTCATCGATTTCCCAGGGCAAACGTGTCAATTACGCCGCGCGCTCTGTTATCTCCCCCGACGTCAACATCGAGCCAAATGAAATCGGAGTGCCTCCCGTATTTGCCCAGAAACTAACGTTTCCTGAACCTGTCACGCCCGCCAATTTCCATGAAATGCGACAGCGCGTCATTACGGGACCTAAAGGGTATCCTGGAGCGACCCTGGTAGAATACGAGGACGGTCACCAAGTGCTTCTTGTACGGCGCACTGCAGATATCGTTACTCACGTCATTGCTGATTTTGCCTTCACAGGACAAATTGACCGTCGAGCAGCGAACGGCCATAGCCAATCAGCTTTTGACTCCGCAGGAGAACGAACATGGGGCGTTTGGCCGGCGTGGTTTGTATACGAGAACCCCTGCAATTAACAAGAAAGTGTATCGACACCTTCGGGATGGCGACATCTTGATTTTGAATCGACAACCTACCCTCCACAAGCCGAGTATGATGGCTCACAAAGCCCGAGTTCTGAAAGGAGAGAAGACGATTCGCATGCACTATGCAAATTGGTTAGTTCTATGCTCATTTCTCGCACTGATAGCCTCATTCTTCTTTACAGCAATTCATACAATGGTGAGATTCTTGATCCCTCCAATACTTTTAGTTAATCGCCCGAGTATCCAGCTGATTTTGATGGTGATGGTAAGGCTGAGCATTCCTGGTGACCTGGAACGCGTTATTGATCGGTCTGTTGCAGAAATGAACATACATTTTCCACGTAAGATTCACCGCCGGTGCAATATCAACTCTTCCTCATGCTGTTAACATTCTAGAGAACCAGGTGTCCCGAGCGGAGGCAATGATGATCGCTAACACAGACAATCAATATCTTGTACCAACTTCCGGAAACCCACTTCGTGGTCTCATTCAGGATCATGTTGTTGCTGGTGTTTGGATGACAAGTCAAGACGCATTCTTTACACGCGAAGAATATTTCCAACTACTGTACGGAGCTCTCCGGCCCGAGGACGAGGTGGACGAGCGGTCGCGGCTAGTCACCCTGCCTCCGACAATCTGGAAGCCTGTTCCGTTGTGGACAGGCAAGCAGATTGTGAGTAGTTTATCGCTTACGGTATAATCTTTCGCTGAGAGTTATTGCCCCAGATCTCCACGGTCCTCAAGAATATAACGCCAGTGAATGTCGAGGGACTTAATCTCAATTCTGAGACCAAAGTTCCCGGCCACCTTTGGGGCAAGGATTCCAAAGAAGACAAAGTTGTCTTCATGGATGGCGAGCTTCTCTGCGGTGTTTTGGATAAAGCTGCGTTTGGTGCTTCGGACTACGGTCTTGTTCATTCCGTATACGAGTTATACGGAGCGGATGCGGCAGGCAAATTGCTTGGGATTTTAAGCCGGCTGTTCACAAAGTTTCTCCAACATCGTGCATTTACGTGCCGGATGGATGATCTCACGTTGACTCCGGAAGGCAACGGGTGGCGGAACGACTTGCTTCTCAAGGGCAAAAATTGGGGGACCGAGGGTGCCATTGAAAACTTTCCATCGCTCAAAGACACGCCGCAAGAGGAAATTCCGGCTGCACTGGCCTCCCTCCTTCAGGACGTCCTACGAGACGACAACAAAATGGCTGGGCTCGATGTCACAGTCAAGACGAAGCTCTCCAAACTGACTTCGTCCATCAGCGACGCCTGCATGCCGAATGGTCTCTTCCGGAAATTCCCGCACAATCACATGCAAACCATGACTCTTTCTGGGGCGAAAGGTAGCGCTGTCAACGCCCGGCAAATATCGTGTGCTCTGGGTCAGCAGGAGCTCGAAGGTCGTCGGGTGCCCGTCATGGTGAGCGGGAAAACGCTTCCTTCTTTCCGGCCCTTCGAAACGAAGGCGATCGCTGGTGGATACGTCGCAAGTCGTTTCTTGACTGGTATCAAACCTCAGGAATTCTACTTCCATTGTATGGCGGGACGAGAAGGGCTGATCGACACCGCAGTGAAGACTTCGCGGTCTGGCTATCTGCAGCGGTGTTTGATCAAACATCTCGAGGGTATTCGAGTCCACTACGATCATACTGTTCGTGGCAGCGACTCCTCCATCTACCAATTCCAGTACGGGGGAGACGCGCTTGACGTAACGAAGCAGAAGCATCTGCGGGAGTTCCAGTTCATTGCACAGAATGAGATTTCGTTCATCAACATCCTGAGACCCCGCGTCCTCCAGGAGGACGGAGTCGTCGACTCCGAGACGGCGTCCCGCTATATGAAGAAGGTCCTCAAGAAGTCTGACGTTCGTGTGGATAAAAACACCCCTGCAAAACGAGAAGAGTACGATCCAGTGTTATCCATGCACAGCCCCAGTCGTTTCCTGGGTAGTACTTCCGAAGGGTTCGCAGCAGCGGTTGACAAGTATGTCAAGACCAATCCGCATAATCTCCTTCACACGAAGGGGAAAGAGGAGGTTTACCAAAGCAGCCGGACGCTTGCTCACCCCGGAAATTTCCGTCTTTTGATGAACGTCAAGTACATGCGGAGTCTTGTCGAACCTGGGGAGGCTGTTGGGCTTTTGGCGTCTCAAGGGTACACGCCCCGCTCCGTTTTTCTTCCATCGTTCTAACCGCTTTCCAGTGTCGGAGAGCCTTCGACTCAAATGACCTTGAACACCTTCCATTTCGCTGGTGCGCTGGCTATCTCACCACTCAGCCTGCGGTGCGCGTCCTGATCTTTTTCAGGCCACGGTGCTGCCAACGTCACGCTGGGTATCCCTCGTCTCCTTGAAATTGTCATGACAGCATCGCAAAAGCCGAAAACCCCATCGATGACCATGGCTGTTCGACCAGGGATCACCTCGGAAGACATCGATATATTCTGCAAACGCGCGAGTCGGGTTACCCTGGCACAAGTCGTTGAGAGTGTTACTGTACGCGAACGGCTGACTGTTGAAGGTGAAGCCAGGCGCACGCAGTTTACTATCGATCTCGCCTTCTTCCCCAAGAAGGAATATATTTCCGAGTACGACGTCGACCCCACTGAAATTTTGGCCTGCTTTGCGACTAAGTTTCCGCTTACCTTGAAGAAGGAGATCCAGGCTGAGATGAAAAAGTTGGACGCTGACCTCAAAAGCCAGATCAGAGAACTTGGTCAGGGGAAGAAAACCAAGGCGGGTGAACAGGCAGAGCCGGACGATGACGAAGGCGACGACCCCAAGCCAAAGAAAAAGAGCGGCGATGATGACGAAGAGAGTGAGGCGGGTGATGGCGATGCAGACGATGAAAAGCGCGCTAGACAGAAGAAGCAGCAAGCGACATACAGCGACGACGAGTCGGACGAAGAGGATGGGGAGAACGCGCTGGATGATGCCGATATCGAAGCTGCCTACGCGTCAGATGCGCCAGAAGTGCCAGTGAAGAAGAAGAAATCGGGCCTATCAAAAGAGCGAGTATCGACTGTGTCTGATATCTTCACAAGGAACCTGTCCCATGCGACGTCTTTCTCGTTCGACGAGTCCAAGTGTACATTCCAACTCCAAGTGAGCTCGCCTCATCTTCTATATCATCCTTAACTCAGTCTTTATTCAGTTTCGTCCGGATATGCCAAAACTTCTACTCGTCGGGATCCTGGAACGAACTTGCCGGGCCACAATCATTCGGGAGATACCGGGTATCACCGAATGTTTCCAATTCAAGGAGGAAACCAAAAAGGGCGACACCAAGGTCACGACAATCAAGGCGAGGATTTCATGTCGCTTGTCTTTCCCTAGTGAAGCTAATGTCCTAACTAGCTCACGACTAACGGCTCGAACTTTCAAGGGCTCTGGCAGTTCAGTGCTGGTTCGGATGAAAGCATCCTCGAAGACGATGACATATACTCCAACGACATCTATGCGATCCTCAAGACATATGGCGTGGAAATGGCGCGCGCTGCTATATTGCGGGAAATGGGCTCCGTGTTCGGCGCGTACAAGATTCAGGTCGACCAACGGCATCTGGAACTGATCGCTGATTACATGGTGAGTGCCTCTGCTTGTGTCTGCCGCGCTTCCTAACGCGAAGATGCAAGACATTTGATGGCGGTTACAAGCCGTTCAACCGTCAAGGTATTGCGAGCAACTCCTCGCCACTGCTCAAAGCATCCTACGAGATGGCCGCAGCGTTCCTATCTGACGCGACTCTGTATGGAGACTTCGACGATTTATCGACTCCATCAGGGAACATAGTGTTGGGACGACCGAGTCTTTCTGGGACGGGGGTGTTTGACGTGGTGATGCCTGTTGCAACTGCTGGGCCGTGAGACGGCATGTTCCTGTAAAAGTATTGTATCTTGTTGTAATATAGAGTAGATTTAATCGCAAGGAAGGAAGCACGGGGCACAGGAGAGTGAATGGCTCCGTACGTACCAATGGCGGTGGGGACCGTGGGGTAAATAAAGAAAACAAACAAGGGAGCCTGAAGTTCGCCTGGAGGAACGAAAGGTTCCAAATGGCAAAAGTAGCCCCGAAGGCTCTGAACGAGGTACGAGCGAGGGGGGTTACTACCGTGACCCCGAAGGTCCAAAAGCTGTGACTCGACGCGTCTGTGACTGGTAGCCACTGCCGTCAAGGTGTCCAGGGTCCCGGGAGCAAATAAGTGCAAGCCAACCAGAAGACAATTGTCCTTTTTCTCTTGCCACCCGACGACCACGCCATGCCCAAAGCCTCGTCCTCCACCAGAATCCGCCGTCCCGGACCCCTGCAGGATTTGCCACTCGATCTTTTCCTCCCCCCCAACCCCAATCTTTCCCAAAGACCAAACAAACGCGTCCACTCGCCAGGCGGTCCTAGCCTTTTCAGCCCCACAAAACGCAGAATTCTCGCCGAAGAGGGCCTGATCCCTGGATCTTTGAGGGGTCCAACTCGTTTTAGAGCTGTTCCAGTCCCTCGTGACGGCGGTGATAGCCCTGTCCGGAAGCTGGATTTTGGGCTGCCTAAGAACTCGCCTGCGAGCCCGCAGTTGCCTCCCAATGCTGCAACTCAACCCCGTCCTACGCGTTTGACACGTAGAACCTCCTCCCACACTACTCCAGACGCGTTCATGCCGTCGCCATCTACTCCTCTACTCCCAGACGACGCGGTTGACTACTTTTCATCACTTCCTCCCAGCGACCCTTCTGACTTGGAGCGTGTTGCACCATCCCATCCGCCACGCGTAATCCTTCCGCCAGTCGACACACAGTCGATACATTATCCAGGTTTCCACGTGTACCAGGACGCGTATCTTGGCACTGGCCCCGCCTTGGACCTCGTGGTCGATCCTTCGCTGTCGCCACAGAAGGACGCGACCAAGGAAAACGTTGCACCTCGCAGGAAACCGCATAAATCCGTCACAGCCCCAACACCGTCGGACCTAAAGGCGCGGCTTACTTCACCGGACACGTCATTGGCAAAGGCGACCTCGACGCCCCGCGCTCCTGGGAGGTCTCATGAATGGTCAAGCAGCACCACGCCGACCGCCCGTCGACCGGATGTCGTGCTAACGCGTGATATTCGCTTGACGCCTAAGCTCCATGATACGGAACGACGGGAAATGAAGCGAAGGCTAGAGGAGGAAGTTGACGAGGTTCCCTGCGACGATGAAGAGGACACACTCTTTTGAGGCGACCCTCATCATAAAATCCACATCGCAATGCTTCATCTCACCCTTCACCATCCACATACTATTGTCGACTCATCTATTCTTTTCTATTTAGATATAACTCGTACATATTTTCATAATCTTCTGACGCTCACGACCTCGTTATGACCCATCTTGATCTATGTCTCCTCGTTGTTGTAGGACTACCCTCACTGTACACGCAGTAATACTACCGTATTCAAGGCGCATAGGCAGGAAGCGGTCGTGTATTGCACGTTTGCAATTTCGATGGAGCTCCGAGACGAAAATGATTTTCGCCGTGCTTGAAGTTAGTCTTGAGCGGCATTGAAGCCACCGCTCCTGTGCATCATCCCAGGAACTGACATCTACCTCCTCCATATGCAGCGTATTGGGCGACCAGCGGGCGGAAGTTCTACCATTTGTCTCAAAGATTGGGTGTACTTACCTCTTACAGGCCGGCTTGCGCGGTCCGGACCGGAAGTCTCCGCGTCCGATCCGAATGCGACACGTCTGTGCGATCTAAATTACATAAGATAAACCCAGTTTCTTTCTTCTTGCCATTGCTTGCAGCCATGCTGGCGCGCGCTTTCGCTTTCGCCATTTGCTTGCTTTTCCTGCAGCTGGTCTCGGCACAGTTCCAGTTCTTCGATGGCATGTTCGGGCAGCAGCAGCAGCAACAACAACAGCAACGTTCAGGCGCAGCCCAATGGGCCGCGCATCTAGAGAGCGGTCAGTATCACCTCAGATCCTCTAATTGCTCCAACTCAAGCATATTCAGTGTCGTGTTCGCAATACTTGTGTCCAGCAACCCTCGATTGTGTGGGGAGCCCAGTCGATTGTCCGTGTCCCGATCCTGAGGATATAAAGTGCACAATTCCAGACGCAGACAAGGGAGCTACGGTCATATGCGTGCGGGGAAACGACGAGTGTCGACACGTAGAGCGGCTGGCGCGTCGCATGAAATAGAGGTGTATGACCACTAGAGTCTAGAGGACGCCGAGAGCCACATCCACCGGCGCCTGCAATGCGCATATGTTTATGTATCAGGATTCTTATTGGTCGGAGTGAACACGGCTGAGGTACTTGATCGTCTGAATAGGCTCTTTCCAAAGGACCAGGACCACAAGCCCTGTTCACTTGAAATTTGGGTCACCAAAAATCAAAATATGGACCCGAAGATACAAATCTAAGCAAACCTTGTCGTTCTCGTACACTGGTCCCCAGCTCCTCTCCCCCTCCTCTCTGACGAGCATGACCATTTACAGCTGCTTCCCCCAATCTTCGGTCAAGAAATACTGAATTCGCTGTTTATGCAAGGCCACTTGATCTGAAAACTTCGGCTTATAGTCTCCCTTCCGAAGGATGAGCAAGGACGTCATTACGCCAGATCCACCATCTAAGCTTCTGTGTGTTTTCTCAAAGCATCCCCGGTCTTACACTTTAATACTTCATTGAAAAATTTTGGAAGAATTGCCATATTGGGATGTGAGGAGTTAGCCGAGTCAGGACAGAACCAAACACGAACAAACCGACTTTCTCGTCTCTTCCGTGAATCCCATGGCGCTCGCCAGACCTGCGGTGTGTGCCTTTTGCCTCCCGCTACCTCGACTAACGCAAGTTACAGCTTCCACCGGGCGCTAATCGCATCCTATTCGTTAAAAACTTGAGCTACCAGATCACTGGCGAGGACTTATACGACCTGTTCGGCAGGTATGGCACCATCCGCCAGATTCGCATTGGGAATGAGCAAAAGACCAAGGGAACGGCGTTCGTCGTTTTTGATGACGTGATGGATGTGCGTGCCTGCTCCTCGCGCACTTGATATACATAGTGAACCGCTTCCAGGCAAAAAACGCCCTCGACCACCTGAACGGTTTCCATCTGCAGGAGCGGTATATCGTGGTGCTGTACCATATGCCGGCCAAGCAAGATGCGGCCACTGCCAAGGCTGACCTGGCTCGGCGAGAAGAAGAGCTCGCTCAGCTGAAGAAGAGGCATGACATCGGAGACACATGAGCAGAGCTGACGCTCCTTATTGTTGTATAACCTGCCCTGCCCAGTCGGGTGTGTATTGAATGTACTATATTGATTCCCTCCCGTTTATCGCAGGGATTCACTGCGGGCCTCAGTCTGGCCTAACCTTGTCTTCTGCAGGCGTCGCACCGTTTATTCAGGTGGGGAGCTGCATTCAGTCAGGTGCATATCGTTGTTCTGCTGTCCTTACGCACTGTACCGCTGCGGAGATTGCCGACTGAAGACCGGTCAGCAATTTCAAAGGAACTGCGACTGAAAACGGAGACCCACTACTGCCAACATGTACGAAGGCATGCTTGGCCCGAACAATTACGCGGATGGGCTGGGCTGAACTTGCAGCGCACCAGGTCGCACTTGATCTGCCGGAAACGATATTCTTGGTCAACACTGTAGGCAATCGCAACTTTTTGCGTGCTACCTCTTCGTCAACCTGCCAACAATATCATTCATGGACGGCCTCAGAATATGGAGAAAAACTAACGAGATTGACGGCGTGCCCACATCTATCCAGCGCCGGATCTCAGGAGCGGAAGCCAATGCAGGTGGGGTAAACTCTTACTGAGTATAATAGTTGCGCACTCTGTCGGATTGGGTGAGCGAGATTTATCAAAGTGAAATATGCGTGTCTTACTGACGCCAGTAGCACATTCTCACCGGAATTGACAACCAGAAACATGTGGCCTACTTATCGACTGGGCTTTATAGCCGCGCTGGGCCAGATTCGGCTAGTCAATGACGGATGACACGCCCCGTAGACTTTGACGCGATAGGTTTGCGATTGATCAATGGAATGGTTGGAATGTCTATTTTTTTAATTGTGCAGGGTGCCGTGCGACGTTGCGTGTAATTCAGTTGGACAAAGACGTCTGGCAGACAGTCAACATTCCGCCAATTTCAGCATGTGGCGGTGGGCCAACCCGATGACGGTGGTTTGTCCAACACACCGCGGGCTCCTATATTGTTCGACCCCTGGCTGTTACTCGTTACCGACGTCGGACTCACGAGACTTATGCTTTCATCCTCTCCATCACCGGGACCGCGTAGCTCTTTCTCGGCATTGGCCATTTCCAGACGCGGAGTTGGAGCACTTGCCTGCTGAAGCGCTGACAGCGCAGGGTCCTCGATTTGGATCTTGCAGCTACCTCATCAGCAACGGCCGCTCCGAACTACGAGTATGCCAGTGGGCATGCGCGACACTCTGGTCACTTTTGACACTCTTTGGGGTCTTGTCAACGAGGCATCTTGAATGAGCGTTACTTCATGTGGCATACCCATGTTCGTTGTTCTCACCAGCAGCTTCGCACCTGGTGATGCAAAGCGGACCTGGTTCCGCTGAGTCGTCAATGAAGCATCGACTCTGAATCCAAGACGCGCAACCCATTATATCCGCAACCTCCAGCTTGTAGAGATATTTATACTGCCGGTTTGGGGGTGAAGCCCAAATTGCAACCTAGACAGACCAAAGACGAAGCCTTGGCCTTGTTGTCTCACTTCACAATCGAACTGAAACATGCGCTTGTGCGGGGTATTCCACTTTACTGTATACAAACTTCAAGCTCTACGATACGAGCTCGATATATACGTATTCAGGTCCCACTAGACTGGCTAATTTCTCTACCACACCACCGAGATTCGTCGATTTAGCTCAGAACCACACAGCCAGCAGGGAAATTCTGACTGATATTCGATGGGCGGAACGATAAGAGATGGGACACGGTAGACTGCCCAACCCTCTTAACCATGTGTTGCTGGGTGTTAAGTGGTCGTGGACGAACCCGCTACTGTGCTAAATTATTCGGCACGGTCCTGCGCAAGGCAAAGGCGCGCGCATACGCGTATGCTCCCATCGCGTCTCGAGAGCGTCAAAACAACACCGATAATGCGCCGTCAGGCGCGTCTGGCGATTACAAGCTCAGGTCATGCCGCTTCCTCGTCGAGTTGGTGCGCGTCCCTTAGCCGTTTTGATCTTCTGCGCCTCGCCGACGAGCTCTGCGATGAGACCGTTGTACGTCTCAGAGTCCTGTTGCAGCGACTCTCGTGTTTGGAGAAGATGAGAGAGTAGTGCCGAGGTGCTAGCAGTCTGAGCGCGTAGGGATGCGAGGTATCCCTCCAGTGTGGCGAGAGGCTGGATCGTGAGCGTTTCTAGGCGGGTGAAGTCAACATCGACGCTATAGTTCGAGATGAATGGAGTGGGTACCAGCATCGAGCGCAAGCAGGTGCGCGATTTTCGCGTCGTCAATTTCGGGCTTGGGGCCAAACTGTTCGGCGCGGCCACCAGGTTGAGGGGTTCCAGAACGCGACGAGGGCCCACGTGATGCAGGTGGATGATGGTTATGCGGCCCTGGGGGAGCAGACATTGGTCGCGTTGTAACTTGGAGAGGGGGCATCGGCTTCCCGTTCGCCTGCGGCGGCAGCACCTCGTCTAGATTCACGGGGATGCCCAGCGAAATCAGGTGCTGCCGTCGTATGCGTGAACGCGTCCAGTTTGGCGGTTTTGTAGGCGGTGGAGACTGGAAGAGCATGGTGTAGAGTTCCCGACTAATGCAATATTAGTACCACAGACGAGGAGTGTGAGCAAAGAAAGGACCTTTCGGGATTCACCAGGATCTGAGTGATCCCTTCGACCTCTCGGATTCCCTGGTTTGTCGTCACACTGGATATGTCCACAGCGGCCCAGATCGGAGCTAGGATTGCGTCCACCTGCTCCCTGAGGTCCGCCTTGTCCGGCAGTGAATCTAGTCTCAGCGGTTCCCAGCTGGTCGGTAATGATGACGGCCCAGCCAAAGGAAGCTCCCCGAACGTCTCCGAACCGCCGAAGTCTGCAGTTGTAGGTCCAACTTCTGCATCGTCAAAGTCGCCAAAGTCGCCGAAGTCATCGTCGTCCGCAGCGACGGGCTTGCTTGTGGGTGAGCCAAAGTCGTCATCAAAGTCGTCCAGTGCTGCAAGGGGTGGAGGAATGAAGGGTTTCGGAATTGGTGGAGGAATGGAGGGCTCGGAGGAGCCCCAAACAGAGGCGCCGAACGCTAGGTCGTCTTCATCCATTACGGATTGACGCGATTGCAAAGAAAGTTGAGCACAGAGTTGATTGCTCATATTTGGCAATTTGGCATGTCCTTCATCTTCGCGCCCGCCGACGCGAAGGCCCCGCACACAGCGCGCAAGGTCCACGTACGCCGTTTGTATGATATACTTAATCTATCCATCCAGCGCCGCGACTTCGTCCGCGCCACCCGTGCATGGACAATCCTTGCGCACTGCAAGGAAGTCGACTGGCGCGCGCTCTGGCGTACGAGCGTGCACATCCTTGCGGGAGAGTTCGGCGACACGTCCAGGAGTATAGAATTTCTCCATATCATGATGCTTCAACATCCGGAGGACGTGAGCGGAAGTTTGGTAGGATCGTTTCGTCCTTGATATATTACATCTACAGCGAGAAACGATACTGAGAGAGGTGGTTCTCCGGCTTATCGGTGTGGGTCAATATAGAGAGGCATTGGACGAATTAGAGCTGTAAGCTTCATCTCGGTCCAGTCAATCGGAATGACGAGCTCATTGCAGCTACCTCCCGTCTTTTCCCTATCAAGACAACGCACTGCTGCATTTATACTCCGCGCTGCTGTCTCTTTACCTCTCCCAGCCGCCGAAAGGTGGTTCTCAATCCAATCCCTCGCTCTTGCGTGATGCACAATCACATTTCGAACGCGCCAAAATTTTAGATCCAGGCAATGCAATCGCGGACGCGTTTCTTGACAAAGTACGTCTTTGCGCTGTTTTTACATATTCGTCTGATCCGCCGACAGATTCAGCACCCCAATCGTGCAGATGTGCAGTCGGGCGACGAGTCGGACGATGAAGTAGCTAACAAGGATCCGAAACGGAAGCGCCTTCGGACCTAGAAACTGCGTTTCACTCATCCTCCGAGTCGGACCCCAAATCGATCGCAGGCATCTCTTCGTTCTTCTCCTCTTCTACAAGAATGGGGATGGGCGGTTCATGTACAGCTTTGATCGGGGACACGGGCTGTCGATGGATCGGTGCGGGTGCCTCGCTGTTGCGGGACGCCAACGATTGCGGAGGTTTGAGTGGGTGTTGAGGTGATACGGAGGGTATTGGGGTCTGGAGTCTCGCAGGCGGAGGGGGCTGGGCAAGAACAACGTCAGGGATAATCTCAATCCTTGTCGGCGGCGGTTCAGCCATCACAACGTCCGGTTCAACGTCAACGTCTGCACCAACAATGCCAAGGGCCCGGCATTCATCGTTCTCTTCTTGGCTTTTTTCTGCCCGGAAGAGCGATAATGCTTCAACAGGTGGCAGCGCCCGCATCAACGGGGGGAGGCGGGGGTGAAGCAGGACCTCGACGCCATTGTAAACCTGGGGTTCATTTGTCAAAGACTGGGCTTGAATGGAACGAAGATCGTACATGGATATCGCCGAGGGTTGCGTTCAGGACGAGGCCCAAGCTCTTGCTCATACCACCGGGCGAGCCTGCGCTTAGCTCTGTACTTAGTGCTTGTACCTGTTGCACAAGTCTTGGATGGAATTTCGGGTCCGGGGATAGCGAGGCAGGCGGCATTTGTCCGAGGGCGAGCAATATTGAGAGTATGATGCGGCTTGCAATGGAATGTACCGTGAGGGTGAGGTGGGGATTGCGCAGGATCAGGCGCAGTACTAGGGAAAATTCAGGTGAGTTTAATCACAAAAGGCAAGAAGTGGAATCACTTACCTGCGAGCGCTGCAAGCAGCGCGTCGCCTTCTGCCACCGTCGCGCACACGACCTCGCGTGAGATTTTGAACACCTCGTCACCCTCATACTCGCGTGTGCGCTTCTTGCTCTTTTTGCTACGGCTGGGCGCGTCATTCTCGTCCCGCGTATCCACGTGCTTGGCGAGCACGATGGAAAGGAGGGGGAGGATAGCCTTGCCGAGGCGGGTGATCACCACCGGCGCGTGAAGAGGGGGACACTTCGTCAAGACGACTTGCAGGGTGGTCAGGAAAGGCAGGCGCTCGGAGCTGCGTACAACATGAGATGAAAGGGCTTCCACGAAGGAGAGAAAACGTACGCCGTGAGGGGCTGTTCGAGATGGAAGGTGATGCAAGTTACTACACGCATGAGACTTGGAGTAAGATGGTGGTGCACGCTGGGTCGGAAGCTTCGTGAGCAAGGCGAGTTGTCATAGGGGAATAGTTATACCAATTTGCGAGGCAGGTTATCAGCTCGCATGCTGATTTCCATATCTGAGGCGTCACGGATGCTTCCATTGCACGGACTCCCGAGTCAATGTGTCGGTCCACCTGGTGTGCGATCAGCGGTACCCGCGGGGGCATAAATCAGGAAAGAAAACGTACCCTCTCGTTCGCTGTGCTACTTAGGAGCGCAACCGCAAACTGAGTGAGGGCGCCTAAAGGCACTTGGACGGGCCGATGAGTTGTCGTTCTAGGGATCTGATTAGTGCAAGGAATCTTACCAAGGAGACACGTACTTTAACAAATCGGACAGAACAAGGACGGAGCATCGTAATCTATCAACATTGAGGGGTATCGCTAGCAGAGGGTCATCGCTCGAGGTTCCGGGTGGCGGCGCGCGTCCTGGGCTCGAGTTATTTTTTAGAACAACAAAAAAACGCGTAGTTGGATTACCATCATTCGGGAATGTGGTGCGCAATGCATGGAACGAAACCCATCCAAACGCCAGAGTCTCGTCTATGGCTTTCCTCCAAAGGTTAGCCGCACCAACTTTGCCGCCCGTGAAATGGAGCACAGCGTACAGCCGTGATGCAGCGCGCCTGAGCGCTGTGTTCGGCGGCTTGAATGGATTTCCGTTCAAAAGACCAAGGCATAACGCTGCTAACGCAGTATGGGAGGTTTTATGGAGTGTAGGATACAGCGGAATTAGCAGAGCCAGGGTCGAAAATACTGAAATCTGACGCGGAGGTCAGAGAGGCGTTTGGGGAGTCATTAACGCGTGTCCTCACCTTGAATTCCGCGTCTATATGCTTTTCGGCGAGTTGTATTAGCGCCGCGGTGAATTTGGCGATATTCGGCGTTGCAACTTGTCTCTGAAACTCTGGGACGTCCGAAGCGGCACTGAACAGGACGCGAAGCAATCGGACTGATGCACTTAGTATCGGGGTCGGTTCTTTTTTCTTACGAGCAAGCGTATGAGGGCAGAGCGAAAGCGGCAATAAATTGACGGACTGAGAGAACTGGTAACGCGATGCCTATCCAGCTCTGTGCACATTCTATCATGGTAGGTTTAGACAAGACAGAGGACTTGTGGGCAAGACAGAGGCCGGCCCAGCGCGCGTCAGCGGCCTTGGAGTGCAGGAGGGAGTTTATTCGGGCGATCCATTTTGCGGAATGTGGGGATGGAAGGAGGGAGTCGGCGGTCAGAGACGCGAGGATGTAAGGCAAGTGTAGGACCGCGTACGAGTCCGAGCCGAGCTGGAGCTGGAGGAGGGTTTTTAGAGGGTGTTCCATGAAAAGTGTCGGACGCCGATACGAGACACGAACAAACTCTCTCGTCCCAATTTAGACTTGGCATGTCAGGGCGACCTGCTATTCCGACGCTGGACCCTGGCGTCGAGGAGCACCTCCAACTATCCGCTTTTAAGGTCTGTTCAATTTACCCAAACGTCACACAGACCGGCCGAGCGATTCTAGGCAAAATTCGATGTCACCGAATTTGTTGGCAATGTCTCAGAGAAACTCATCATCCAGTCCAAAGAGACTGCTGGACGTATGCTGTGTCTCGAACTCGAAGTCCCATTCTGACGGCTCATCAAGCGTTTGATCCTATACCCTTCATAAGCACATTCGAAGCTGCGGTCGACAAGCTCATTGCTGTTCGGAAAGATGTTCAGTCCAAGACTGAGCAGATGGAGAAGAGCGTCCGAATATCTGAACGTGAATACTCAAAGAAGATGGCAGAGCTCAATCGTGGATTTGAGGTGCGCATATGCGTATCATGACTAAATCACCTCACGCGTTTCTAGACTGTGGGCAACTCATTCTCTGGCATGGAAAGTAGAATGAACGAAGTGAGCAGCACGGCTGTAAGAATCGGTGCGTTCTCTAAATATTGGTCTGCCGGCAGTACCGACGCTGTACATAGGCGAACAGCTCGAAACTGTGCACATCGAGCGTCAACGGGCACAGGCCGCGTACGACTTGATTGATTTCTACAACCAGTTCTCGCGCGGGGATACTGCCCGTTTAGATGCTCTGCGGAAGGATGGCCGGGCAGGTCGGCGCCAGGTCGCGGTGTTGCTGCGACGGTTGAACACTGTTGCCAAGGAAGTTGACCTTCCAACTGCCGACAAGGTCTGTAGTTTCAGAGCCGAGTCGAGTTTCAGTGTTAACTCCCCGCAAGACGCGAGAAAGCATCGAAAAATACTGCGAGAAATTTGAGAAGGAGATGCTAAACCTGTTTGACCGATGCTACCGAAGGGGAGACCCGAAGATGATGCACGTCCGTATACACAAGATCTTCTTACCTTCTTTTCGCTCACTAGACCATCAGCACTGCGCCCAAACTCTGCTAGAATTCAACGGCGGTTCCTCCTGCGTACAAGTCTATGTTAACCAACACGACTTCTTCATAAACCACGTCCGGGACACTAAACCAATCGAGGATACAATATTGTGCGCTATAACATTCCTCCTCAATTCGGCTTCCTCTGAACACTTGCAGATGGAACGCTATCCCGGATCCAGACGCTAGTCCGCCACGAAGTGAAGCCGGGTTAACGGAGCTTTTTGTGGAGATACGCGCCACAGTAGATACGGAGGCGCAGATTGTCAAGGCGGTATTTCCCAACCCACCGGTGGTCATGCAGGTATTCCTGCAGCGCGTCTTTGCGCAGTCTGTAAGATTCTTCTATATATCTATGGAACTGCTCCGACCTCGAAATAGATCCAGCAGCACATGGAGCAGCTACTGCATCGGGCGGCCGCCATATCGGACCTGGCGTACCTGCGCGTCCTGCAGCTAGTTCATGTACAAGCTACCGCCCTCGTTGACGACCTCAAGGCGTACGAGCTTCCTTCCGTGGCGCCGCGAACACCGTTTGAAGCGACAGAGTTCCGACGGTCGCTTACAGGGTCTGCCGGGGCAGGCACCGCAACATCGGCCACTGTCAGCACTATGTTGGAGTCGGCCATGGAAGAGTTATTTGTACCTTATACCGAAGGGCAGCGGTATCTGGAGCGGGAGAGTCGTAGTCTCGGCACACTCTACTCGACGCTTTTGGCAAATTTTACGAGGTATCATGTATGTGTAAATCTCCTCTTCACGCCGCATCATTCTCACGAAGGCGGCAGGCACGAACGCAGAAGGCGGGGAAATCGTCCATGTTCGACATGATGGTCAACCAGCTTAGTGCTGCAGCTGCGACGACCTCGACCGGCGGCGCATCATCGACTTCAGCGCAGGCTGCGGCGGTCCTCATGCGTTTCGGAGGCATAAACTCTTCGCAGAAGCAAGAAAAGGCCGGCGAGGAACCTGTCAGGGAGGAGGACGGCCTGTTGAGCGTTGAGACGGCCGAAATCATGCTTAAATGGCACGCTGAATCCACCGGCCGCTGCGTTGAACTGAGCTCGTCAAATGATGTGTAAGTGCGTTCGCGGTTGTAATGATACTTCTGAACGGGAAACAGGGCTAAGAACACGTTCGCTTTGCTCCGTGTATTATCGGAAGCGATAGGCAACGCTTATGTCGAAGCGGCTATAGAGACGTATGTGCCTGCTTGCCTTCAATGGTGGTTCACTGACTCCCGAAAATCAGAGCACAAGCCCGCGTAGAAGGGGCCGACGCTAAATCAGAGCCCAATCTGCAACCGTTAGCAATTCTGAGGCTGGTGGATCTCATCTGCCACCTGTGGCAGCAGTACGTGAACACAGCCCTCCTCCCTCTTGCCAGCTCGTCGGTGACGATCCGGCGTGAGATGGCGGTATTCAATAGTCAGGCAATCAGTCGGCTGGAAGGGGGTGCGAATACGTTAATGCAACGCATCACTGACTGTACGTCTCAGCACTTCCTTCCCTTTTTTTTCCATTCATCGATCACTTTCTTATAGCGATCGTCTCGTGGCTGTCTTCGCACCTGGCGAAGCAGAAGAAGAATGATTTCAAGCCGCGAAACGACGACCTCTCTTTCGCGCGAGTGAACACTGAGCCGTGTGTTGCTTGCTGCGAGACGCTGGAGCGGGTACGAGATGCTGCGAAAGCCAACTTGAGCGGCAAGAATCTAGAGGTATTCCTAACTGAAGTTGGGGTCTCCTTCCACAGGTCGTTCACTGTTTTTCTATCCTTTCGTGCTGCTGACAGAATACTTCAGCCTTCTTCTGGAACACCTGCGTAAATTCCCCGTTAGCGACACTGGCGGGCTGATGCTTGCGAAGTGCGTCTCTCGCACATGTCCGTATCCTATTCTGATCTTTTTCGCATACACAGGGATATCAAATCCTACCAGGACACGATCGCGACGTTCGGCATCCCGGCGCTGCACGAGCGCTTCGAGTTTATCCGGCAGCTCGGGAACATTTTCCTCGTGCGACCAGAGATCCTCAAGTCGTATATCACGGAAAACTACCTCGGACGTGTCGATTCGAGCCTGCTTAAGCCATACGTTGCACTGCGAAGCGACTGGGGCCAGTTCGAGAAGGGTTTCAACGACGCGACGGGGGCGGATGATTCCAATGCGACTTTGCGGGCCGGGTTCAAAGACCGTTTCGGGCGGTTGAGCGTGATGATGAAGGAGCTCGAGGGATTGAAGCAGGAGGGGCTCAAGCTTAGCGAGGGCTTGGTCATGCCTAGCATCCCCACCAGCTTCGCGGGCGGGTTCTCCATCAGCACTCGGTTTGGCGTTTAGACCGGTTTTCTTGGTGGTGTGATTTGGCTGTGATGTATTTTTTGTTGCGTGGAGGACAATGTTGTACAAATTACAATAAAGTAATATATTCACTCTCCCTTGAAGACGGGCCGCCGCTTTTGCTTGAAGGCTTCCAGTGCTTCCAGTCGATCCTTAGTGGGGATGAGGAGGTTGTAAGCGGCACGTTCAAAGTCGAGACCTGTGAAGAAACTCCGCGTTATACTCCAAAAACAATGACTGAAGGTCGAGTAACTAACCAGTCTCGAGCGGCAAGTCTTCCGAGCGGGAGATGACGTGTTTCGCTGCCCGCACGGCGAGTGGGGCTTCGAGATGAGTCGGAAGTCATCGGGAAGACTGTGGACATACCGTTTCGTGCTATCATCTCCGCTAACACCAATGCTTTATCGAATGCGGTGGTTCCAGAGTCCGAAACGTAGTCGACAAGTCCTGATGAATCGTTAGTCGGTCAATCCGTGCATGCTATAACACCCCTACCCCATGCAAGGGCTTCTTGCGCAGACAAAAGTCGCCCGGTGAAGATGAGGTCTTTCGCTTTGTTTTGACCCAATAGGCGCGCCGCGCGCTGGGTCCCCCCTGCACCCGGAATGATGCCCAGGTTCGTCTCGGGCAGGCCGATCTTCTCAACGCCAAAGGCTAGACGCGCGCGTTAATCGCCGGGACCGAGCGCCATGATCCGCGCAGACGGAGAAGTACCTGCAACGCGCAAGTCGCATGCGAGGCCCAGCTCGAGGCCGCCGCCGAGCGCGGGACCGTCGATCGCGCTGATGGTCGGCATGGGCAGCGCTTCGAGAAGCCCGAGCGCGCCGCGGAGCCGCGTGAGGAAGTCGCCGACCTGCGCGGGGGACATGGTCCGGCGCTCGACGAGGTCTGCTCCAGCGCAGAACGCGCCGGGGGTGCTGGAGCGGAGGATGAGCACTCGGACGCTGGCATCGGCTTGTACTGTTTCGAGGCTCTCGCGGAGTTCCTGCGCGACGGACATGAGGTCACCGCGGGGCTCTGAGAAGGCTAGGGAGGAATACCTTGAGGAGGGCCTGGGAGATGGCGTTCCTGGCCTCGGGGCGGTTGAGGGAGAGACAGGTGATGCCTGGATGGGTGGGAAGAGGCTCGAGGAAGGCTTGCCGGGCGTATCCTCTTGTGAATAGTCGCCCACCGAGCCGCTTCAACATGTTGGGATGTTGCCGCTCGAACTCCGAGATAGGCAATTCCGCTCTCGCTTCTCCGCTTTGGCCGTCTGCTGGTAGTACCAACAAACAAGCCGCTGGTCTTGCATCCTTACAAGGATGACCTGCAAAATACTCGACGCGCCCCAGCTGCTTGACTGTCCCGACGAACTTCTCCTGCTTATACTTGAATATCTCGACCCCAATTCCCTCCTACATCTGGCAACGCTTTGCCGGAGACTGCACCTTATCGCTCTACCCATGTTTTTCACGCGCCATGGGATGGATGACCCGGCAGGGAACGCTGAGTTCACGATACTCGACAGTCGGAAAGACCCCCTTTCGGCCTTGCAGATGGCCCTCTTCATCCCTGCCGTTACTCGACTGTCCTGCTCATGGCCCCAAACATCCATCCACCGCCTGCGCCCCCACATCCGCCGCCTTCGCGTCCTATTCACGAGGTTGGCCTTCGTCCGCCATGTGACCCTCGTATTGGACATCCCAAGCGAATTTTCTGGCGCTACAGACGACGATGTTGAAGCCTGGGCGCTGGAACTCAGGGATCTTCTCAATATGATCCTTAAACGGGGCTGCATCTCGCTCACTTTGCGCTACGGCCATTTCTCCAAACCATACCAGCCTGAGCTTCGTCACATCCCGCTTCTCATACGCCCTGTTGCTGCATTCCGGAATGTAATACGGCACATTCTGCCCGCAAGCGTTCCGCCAGTCGATCCCAGTGAAGACCGGGAACTATTACAAATGGGTCCGCGGGCAGTTTCGATGGAACTGGACTCTGAAGGAAGGTCATCATCTGCGCTGACCCAGTTCAGCATCGAGTCTCCAATTCTCCTCCTTCCGCCCTGCTTTGACTGGTCACTTTCAGCACTCCGGCACTCTCCCGTCTCTCGCCTTGAATTCGTCGGCATCGATCTTCCGACGAGGATATGGTCGGTTGTGCTGCCCCCCATCGCGGGTGTCACGTCCGCCTTGACCGAGCTCAACCTATCTAACCTCTACGGTATTTCCGGCATGGACATCTTACATTTTCTAGCCAAATTACCGGGCCTGAAGATGCTTACCATCGGCTACACTGAGTTCAGCCGGAGCGTCCAGTCGTCGTTTCCAGACTCGGGGCCCATACCTAAATTACATCAACTAACAGTCCTACATGCCCCGTCTACGTTTATATCGCACATGCTGAAGAAAAAATCGCTGCCGCGCCTTGACTTGCTATGCATCACCCCACGGCGGCTGATTCTGGGCCCCCGCGGGATGCGCCACATCGCGCGCTGCGTGGCGGAGATCGTCCGTCAGCT
Organism: Mycena belliarum; assembly: GCA_029282135.1. Classification (NCBI taxonomy): domain Eukaryota; kingdom Fungi; phylum Basidiomycota; class Agaricomycetes; order Agaricales; family Mycenaceae; genus Mycena; species Mycena belliarum. Next base: position 338,907 of record JARJCN010000014.1, read on the forward strand.
GGAGAAGTACAAACTAACCCCGACGGTCGCGCTCGAGATCCAGCGAGGGCAGGACGCGGACGCGGAGATGGCGGCCGACCTGGCTCCGCCAGTGGTGGCTGGCGAACATCTAACGAAGCCCCTGCGGGCCATCACGCGCCTGGTCGTGTGCAGCGATTCAGAGATGAGCGCAGACGAGCTCGGGATGCTGGCGCGCTGGATTGCGCGCTTCCCGGCGGTCCTGCACGTCGCCCTGCGCGTCCAGGACGGCCGCGGGGACGCGTGGGCCTCCATCGACAATGCGCGGAGGATAGCGCGGCAGAACCCGAATCTGGCATCCGTCGAACTGAACGGTAAGCTGTTCGACGGAGAAATGCTGTTGAAACGTGAGCGACAGGTCTGTATCACTGCCTGGGTCTTTCTGATGAACAGGCGCAGGGGAGCTGTTCATATACAAATGAGGGCCGGTTGTGAGCGGATTGCCATGGCGGCGACAGATATGTTGGCTCAAAACAGAGTGAATATCATTGTCATCCATGTGTTGCTGGAGTTCCATTGTGGAGTGGTCCAGAAAATAGCATTGAACGAATAAATCTGGGATACATCTTGGATACATCCGAGTAAACTACGTTCAACGGGCCGTTCCTGCGGCACCATAGAACGAGTCGATTGACTGCTGGTACGCGGAGTCGCGCCCAGCAAAGTCGCGCATTGCGCTGGGGGGCGCGCCCGCTGCGTGCGACGGGTGCGAGTACGGGTGCGGCGAGAGGGAGGGCCGCTGACCAGAGGCCACATTGTATCCACTTTCGACGGGCGCAGCGCCGGTGGAATAGTATTGGTTGTAGTTGTCGTACGCGTTGCCGTCCGCGTAATAGGGTTCTTGCGCCCCGGCTGTGGACGGGTAGTACTGGTCGGCGGTGGTGGTATAATACTGCTGCGCAGTGTCGGGGGCGGGAGGGTAATCCGCGTTGCTGTGGTCGTACGACGCGCCTGGGGGGTAGCTCACGTTGTAGTCTGCCGTGTCAACGAGGTACCGGTCGGCAGCGCCGTAGTTCGGCGCGGGTGTGGAGTGAGCATCCAGCGGTTGATTGCCGAGGGAGACCATACTCGCGCGAGACGAGAAGCGCTCGATCCGGTCATCGGGGGGTTTGGTGTCGTAGAAGGTGTCGCGCGTGATGTTTTCCGCCGACCGCCTGCGGCGCAGAACGAGGGCCAGAGCAATCAGAATACCCACGACGACAAGAGCTACCACCGTGAAGGTACCGCCAACTGATGGGACGGTAAGTTATGGCCGGGGAGAGTAAGTGACCAGTGACTTGCCTGCACCTTTGTTGCCCCAAAACCTGAGAGGATGCTGTGAGCTAACCGGGAGAGACAAGGAACGAATGAAGACATACCCAGACGAAGCTGCATTGATACGAGGAGCGCCGCTGGCCGAAGGGGAGGGCTCATCGACAGAGCTCGTTGCTAGATTGGGGGCAACATCCACTGTGGTGGAGGAGGCCTTGGTCACGGTCGCGACCAGATTTGCACTCCTCCTGGACGTGGCAGAGGTCGACACCGAGCTAAGGACGCATAAGGTTCACAAATGGGTGATTGTGGGCAGACTCACGAAGGAGCGACAGAAGAAACGGAAGAAGATCGGGAAGAGGATGTGGTCGTGATTACCGACGTGGTTGATGAAGATGTGGACGACGAGGATGCGGATGCGGATGCGGAAGAGGAACGTGAGCTGGCCGACGAGGACGACGAGGACGACGAGGCTCTGCTCGAGGACTTGGAGACGGAGGAGCTTGAGGAAGAGAAGATGCTAGCAGACGCCGATTTCGACGACTGCGACACCGTAGTAGTATTGCTTTCTTGGCGGGCAAGAAAGACCGCACGTCGATGGGAGTTGTCGGGGACGGCGACAGCAGACGCGGCAAAGAAGAAGCAAAGGAGGAGGGCGAGAGCGATACACGTAGAGGTGGAGGCCATTGGAATGGGGGCCTCGCAGTTGCCCTGCAGCCCAGATGGGAGAAGAAAAGGAAGAGTGTTGATGCATCACTCGCGTTGCCCAGTGGAGATTAGATTTCAATGAGTCCAGTTTCAGTCCATAGATAAGATTGTTGTCACTGTCACAGCACCAGTCACAACGGTCCTTGAAGCGCTACTGCCATGTCCAGCAGCCCTCCCCAGCTTCACCTTTCTCTTCCTCCTAATACAACCTCTTTCAAGCGCTCTTTCGAGCAGTTTGGCTTCGACCTCGAGAGCCCCTCCGGCCCTCGGGCGCATGACTCCATCGATGGCACGAGTACCAGTGCCTCAGGGCAGTCCTCGAGTTCCACGAGTCCAGATGGCGACGAGAACAGACGCAAGCGGGCTCGCAGCGCGGGCAGCCTCAGCGACCCCGAGGACCGTTCCAGCGAGGAATCCTCCTCCACGCTGAGCTCCTTTCACTCTGAGCCCAGCTCAGCCGACTCCCACCTTTCACACCAAACTTCTTCCCAGGCGGCCGCTCGTCGCCATTTGCTCCTCGATCTCGGCCTGGGCAGAGGTCTCGGGAGCAGTGTTGCTTTGGGTCTAAGCATGGCCTCGGCAGAATTGCAGCTGGGCGGTGGCAGGGCGACCGAGCCACCGCCGAGGATTCCTACTCCAGACCTTCTCGAAAGCGACGATATTGAGATGCCGGACATTGACATGGACTTTTCACATTCTGAGGAACACGAGGACAGGCAGACTTCGCACGCTGAGCACGTACGACGTTCTGTTGATCGCTTCAATACATTCGACAGGCATATTAGCGTCCTGCGCTCGTCTTCTCCGCCCGTTATACCACTTCCTGCATCCCTCAGCTCGCGGCAGGCATCTCAATCGCCTCCCACGTTGCCACCCCTTCCCCTCGTTGATCTGGGACTCGATGCCGACGACAACAACCACGGTACGTGTAATTAATTACGTTGTGGACGTTCACATAACCCTACACTGTAGACAACAATCTTTCTACGCAAATCACGACTACGACAACGAATACTCCCCCCCGCTTGAATCTAAACCTCCCACCGACAACTTCGTTGTCATCTGTGCCGAGCTCTCCGAGTGCCGCCCGAGATGCCTCATCATCATCATCATCAGCGCAATTTCGGGAACGCCTCGATTCCGCGATTGATGGTCTCGGTGGTGGAGATTTGCACTTTGAGGCGCCCATCACGTACAACTCGACCAGTGACAGGTTTGAGCAGCGGACAGACGATGGTCCGATGTCCGACCGCTATCTTGAGCCTGTACAGGATTCCAGTGGTCCCTCAACTTCGAATATCGCTGCTCGCACACGGCTGTTGGTGGAGACTCCCCTATCCGAGTGGCCACCTGTAATCGACTGGGATGTCACCCTCGGACGCCCAGGCAGTTCGTCAGAGGCAATGCAGCCCCTCCGGTCCCCAACCTTCTCCTCATGGCGACCGCGTGTTCGGCCCACTAGCGCCACTGCGGCGACGAACACGACCAACGCGGACATTCGGAGGTTCATCGGAAATAGCTACTCACCGCCTCCGCACCCGCCTCCGCCTACCCGCCTCTACCCCCGCCCCGTGTCTCTGGCGGCCCCGCTGAGTGTGCAGGCCACAACATCCGGTGAAGCCGCGGCACTGGATGCCGATTTGGTTGACGCATATCTAGACTTTCAGCGTAGTAACACTAATACCAGGGCCTGGGAGAGTGCACTTGAACGAGCCAGGACTCTTCGCCAAGAAAGGGAGCAGGAGCGGGAACGGATACGTGCCACAGACCGCGAGCGTGAGCGCGCGCGCGCGAATCAGAGGGAGCGAGAGGAGGAGGAGACGGACAGGGAGCTGGAGCACCCGTGGAGCCTCGACAGCATCTGGGAGACGAATGCACGCGGCGAATCGTACTCGAGCAGCGCTCGTCCGCGCCCGCGGGATTCCCTGACTTTGCGCGCCAGACGAGAGTTTATGGAGGATAACGGGAGGGAGTTGGAACTGGAACTGTCTAGAAGGCGGGCTTTACAGCGGCAGATGCACCGAGCCTCGGACACGGATCGGGAGAGACAGCTAGAAGAACAGCATGAGCGGGGTCAATCCTCCGTGTCCCGAGCTGCAAGGTATCTGGAATCCGGCCTCCTCGATCCTCGCGAGGCCTCACGGCCCATGCCTCTGCCTTCCGGTCCGTTCCTGGTCTGAACGTTATTCTTCTATACGCTGATGAGATCACCCCCAGGGAGGGAACAGCGTTCCCCTCCGGACACTGCTAATCCATTCGCTATCACATGGGCTCCCAATAGAGGTGCATCAACAGGGGACGAGGAAGCCTCTTCTTCCACCCACCGATTCCGTAGCAGTAGTCACTCACGAGAAAGTGGCGTCAATCGGATCCCGCGCACGGAGCAGGATGAGGACCACGGCATGGAGGCCTTCGCTGAGTGGTTCAATTCTGGTAGGAGGTGTCCCTTTCTTAGTGACCTGGGCTCACCGTGTAACGGTAGTCCCTCCAACTTATCGCATTGCCAATCCACGCACCACTGAACCAAGCGGTGAAGGCGTGGACTTCCTGCGGGGCGGTGGCGGTTCGCATTTCCCTGATCGTTACATATACGCTCATGCAATTTTAAGGTGAACCTCCTGGTTCCGGTGAATGGCGGGCTCGTACGGCGGGGGCATGGCAACCGCGGCTAGCGGTATCTCGTCAATCTACGGCAGTCCCTACCCGCACTGCAACTCATGCTCGTGCACAATCGATCCCGATATCATCCTTGTCACCATCCTTGTCATCGCTAAACTCTGTACCGCCCCGACCTTCGCTCCACCGGCTCCGTAGTCGACTGCATGGCCCCCCGAGGGCCGCCGGTGTAGGCTCCACTAACTCTCTCGTTGCTGAAAATGCCGCTGCTATACGGAGGAGGGAGGCCAGGACGGAGTTTATGGAGCGCCTGAATCGTACAATAACCCACGATGTGGACGACCTTTCAGATCCGGAGTCCGATTGGGAGCCTCGAATGCGTCAGCCAGCAAGAGATCCTCCTCGTCTTGATATGGACCTGGATTCGGACGAGGATCACCTTTCTCTTCCTCGGCGGATTGCTGAAGCGATTGACTTGATCGGCTCGCGGCCACCGCTTCGTATATCACACAGACGGAGTGATTCTAGTCCCACCAGATCAAGTCGCCCCTCAATTGGACGAGCTCTATTTGACCAGGACACTGATGAACAGCCTACTGCTTCATCATCCGGTCTAAATTCCCGACGACCATCGTCGTCCATTCATCCTAGGAGAACGATCCCGCGCCTGAGGCAACACCATGTCAGTGGAGAAATCAGTCCGCCTCCTCAGCCCAGTGCCGTTGTGGATCGCCATCATGCATCTTGGGAGGCCCCCTCCCGAGACACCGATGTATCCAGCACCTACCAGTACCTGTCCAACTTGTCTCATGGATTCGACTCGCAATCGGTATCAATTTCCGATATGGCCCACACTATCACAAGCAATTCGGAAACTGCTGAAGATACACGCCGGATTCCCCCGTCACCACCATGGGGTGAGACTGAATCGCCTTTCTCTACTCTCTTTTCGAGATCCCCGAGATCCCCGAGTTCTCCAGCACCCCAGCGACATGCGCGATATTCCAGACCCCAGGATATGCCCGGTAGGTATCCCGATGACGTGATGGAAGCAATCGAAGATCCGAGCGTCCCATCTTTACCGCCTCCCGATCTTGGCCGGAACTTTGAGAGAGCTGAAGATGTCCTGAGATCAGCCCATGTAAGTGGAGCACGTGCATCATCCGCGATGGGCACACCAACGTCGAACACTCTCCCCGCTTCGCAGGGGAGCCGCCACCCTCCTCCGTTTTCTAACTTCACCGGACCATTTCGGCTCACGATGCAAAGACGTGAGGAGTTCCGAGCAGCCCGGGCAGCTGCAGCTGCTATGAGTCCACAGCGGATCCCGGAGCCACCATCTATCCCCCCCTTGTACTTCGGTGGAGAGTTCGAAGGTTCTTCTATGCAGGGACCTTCCGAAGAAGGATCAGCGCGCGTGAGTAGCAACTTGGTTTTTTTTTCCTAGCGATAATATTGACAGTCATTCAGCAGCGACTTCTTGCACAGTTGAATTCTCGGCCACCTCCAAGTCACCGGGATCCCTCGCCTCGAAGCGAACGGATCGCGGATGCAGAGCGACGCCTCTTGAATTACCGTGGCCCAGCACCGACGGCTCCGAGCTCAGATGTCGACCCGCGCCGGTTTTTTCCCTCGAGGTCCATCCCCGCCACCTCCGGTTCCATTGTAGACCGAGAGCCAGCAGAGCAACGCGGGCCTCGGTATAGTGCCACAGATATGCACAACGTGCTTGCCCGCCAAGCCCGATTGGAAGGATCGCGAATCGCCGCCGACTTTTCTCATCCTTCTCGTGCAGAAAGCGATGACGCAGTCATTCATGACGGGGTCCCATCTACATCTCGCGCTCAGCGGTTAATGTCCCGGTATCGTGAGCAAGTAAATGAGGAGGCTCGCGACTTCGTGACTCAGACTCGTTGGGAAGATTCACTATATCGGAATGAAGTCCTTCGAGCGGAAGTCGAGGCGCGCAGACGTCGACAAACCCCGAGTCGGGCCGATGCTGACCCAATGCAGTTCCGGCACCGAGCGGCTTTCCGCGATCCTACGTTACAAGCTATCTTTGGGGCGGCTCCTGGTGGCCATGGAGCCGCTTCTGCTCGGTTCCGGCGTAGAGCGCTTGGCGACTTCATGGTGAGCTTTCTTGTCGCTCCGGCTTACTGAGGCCTGAGTTTTCCGCAGCGGGACGAGGATTTCGATGCATCCTACGAGAACCTTCTTTCTCTAGGTGGAATGATTGGAGATGCGAAACCCAAAGCAACTCCCGAGCATATCTTATCGGGGCTGGAAACCGCGTCTTACAAGGATTGGGCGAACGCTGAGAGCGACCAACGGTGCCCTATCTGCTTGGACGATGTGAGTTTAATCGTTCTTTTTGGTGCTCTTCCTGATGTTGTCGCAGTACCAAGCTTCGGATTCTGTCATGAAGCTGGGAGATTGTCGCCACTGGTTGCACAAAGAATGTTTGGAACAGTGGCTTAAAGGAGCAAGCACGTGCCCTGTCTGTCGGAAAGACGTGAAAGGGAAGGCGAGGCGTGTCCCTCATCATCATCACCACCACCACCATCACCATGGGCCGAGTCGCAGGAGAGATGGTGACGGGCCTGATGGCTCCAGTGGACCTGGGACGTCAGGCGAGGGTGGAGGGGGCGCAGAGGACCCTAACACTAACTGGCTGAACTTTTTGAGGGATTGAACGAACGAAATTCATGTACTTCATAATATTCTCACATCCTCACATCTTAATTTAACACGCATTTCCTTTTTGGGGCACAGCCGTTTTGTTGCTTGCGCGTGTTAGTCTGAGTCCCACGCTGCTACTTACTTACTTTTAGATTGCTTTACGACACGCCTGCGCGACCGGTCACCTGTCTCTCGTTCGGCTGTGATGGCTCTGGCGTCGAAACTCATAGACATTCATACCCACGTGTATCTCCCTCGGTATTGCTCGCTCTTGCGATCTAGAACTTCCGTCCCGCGGATTCTTACCTCAACACGGGACGGTAAGCCAGACGATAGGTTGCTCATCTTGGACCATGAGCCCAGTGGCGGGCGTCCGGTTGGTCCCCAATACTGGGACCGCGACGAGAAAATCAAATTCATGGACCGGCATGGGATCGATTTGTCGGTCGTCAGGTCAGAATTTCCCTACAAGTACATTTCCACTCAGGTTAACATTCGCGGTTTTCGTAGCTCGGCAAACCCTTGGCTTGATTTCCTTTCCGCCCCCGAGGCGAAGACTCTAGCACTTGAGCTGAATGAAGACTTGGAGCAGTACTGCTCGGAATCCCCACAATTATCTTCATCATCTTTGAAACGCCTCTATGGCTTTGGGCTCCTCCCTCTTGTCCCTGGAATCTCCACGTCTTCTCTCTTGGAAACAATTGACCAAATATCCAAGCTCTCGTATCTGAAAGGAATAATAATGGGCAGTCGAGGCATCGGCAAAGGCCTGGACGACGAAGCGCTTGATCCTGTCTGGGCCGCGCTTGAAAAGGCTGGACTCGTCGTATTTCTCCACCCACATTATGGCGTCGATGAAAAGGCATGGGGGGACAAGGATAATGGACATGTTCTTCCACTTGCCTTGGGCTTCCCATTCGAAACGACGATAGTAAGTTGAAATCTACGTCTGCATACTTATCAAACTTTTCAATCGCAACCCAGGCGACCACGCGCTTGATCCTTGCAGGCGTGTTCGACCGGTTCCCCTCGCTCCGACTTCTACTCGCCCACTCGGGTGGAGCCCTACCCCAGCTTTCATCACGTCTAGCGTCGTGCATTGATCACGATCCTGTGGTTGCTTCGAGACTCAAGCACGATGCCAGATGGTACTTAGGGAAACTATACTGTACGTCGAGGAAGTCTTCGTTTTCAAAGCAAAGGAATTTATACCGTCAACGTACCAGTTGACGCCGTCGCGTACGGACCCGAAGAGCTCGGTTTCGTTGCGGATGTCGTTGCGCGTTCAGAACGCTTCGAATCAGGACGGCCTGCTAATATGCCGCCGACTGTGGCCCGGACACTCGGAAGTAAGCGGATGCTCTTCGGGACTGACCATCCGTTTTTCCCCCCACTCCAGTCCACCGAAAAATGGAAAAGCGTCGTGGAAAATCTACAGGCTATCGATTCGGTGGCCGGCTGGGGGCAGGCGGAGAAGGAAGGTGTCCGGGGTGGTAATGCTTTATCGTTATTCAATTTGATCTAAAGGTGGATGTACACTATCTGTTCTACTACACCGATTTAGGCATCTGGATCTTGAGACTGAAATCAATGTGCTGAACGGACTGGTGGACAGTACTTGTGCTCAAAATATCCACATCTAGGATCGCGTGAGCAGCAAGAATGTAAACCATGAGAGTCGAGGGGCATTACCATTTATCGCGCGCTCGCGGAGGTTGTCCTCCGTGATATTTCCACTGGTTTCCAGTAAGAACTTCCTCTTGCCTTGCCACTTCTTGCGTAAGCTCTGAGCCACGCTCACAAGCTCGGCGCCTTCTAGATTGTCCAGCATAATCACGTCCGCGCCAGCATCGATGGCCTCGTCCGCTTCTGCCTCGGATCCAACCTCCACGTCAAGAAGAAGACTGAATCCTCCCACTTGACGCGCTTGCCGGATAGCAGCGGTGATCGAGCCTGACAGCAGTGAAGTCGTTGATAGCCTACGGCAGGGGAGGTCGTACCAGAGGACCAGATGTGGTTGTCCTTGAGCATAATCATGCTCGAAAGATCGTGTCGGTGTGGGTCGATGCCTCCGACCAGCATCGCATATTTCTCAACGAGCCGGAACCCTAATGGGTTGCAAGTCCTTAGTGCTGCCCATGCAATTGGACAGTCACGATACCCGGCGTCGTCTTTCGAGTGCCAGCCACGACGCCCTGGAAGCCATTTTCTCGGGCAAGATCCTTGATCCGCTTGGATCTGGACAGCGATCAGACCACGAGCAGCAGCACGGAGACCCAGACGGACTTAGTGGCGATCCCACTGCAGCGCGCCAGCATATTCAGCGCGACGCGCTCGCCAAGCAGCAAGTGCCGCGCCTTGCCGGTTACAGTCGCGACATGCTTTACGGGCTCGAATACTTCCCCCTCTTCGATGTGCCAGACCACTCTGGGGGGTAGGATGTCAGGAGGTTGGGTAAGCCTTGGGATTTCGCGTACTCGCAGCCTAGTTGCGCGAAGACCTCGGTGAAGAAGGGAGATCCAGCCAGCACTGCAGGGACCTTGCCCTTGCCGAACAAATAAGCTTCCCGAACGGCTTCACCGACTACGTATCCGCCATAGTCGAACGAGGGAGTGTCTTCAGCCAGCCAAGCGGCCACTTGGGGTTTCCAGCTCGGAGGCAATAGGTGCGCGTACGAATTGGGCATGGTCGAGATGGTTCAAGTTTGGTTCGAGTATGTACAACCAATTCCTGGATCCGGAGGAATCCAAGGGGAATCGTCTGCCGATCACGCTCCCATTGGCATTTATACACTTTGCCGTCCGACCCACCGACTTCTCCGCCTCCAACGTCCGTTGAACGCGTTCTCCTCCCTCTGTCGCCCACGGTCCGGAGGATCCAGGTCGGCCGCGATATAATATGTGGAACAACAGCGACAATTTAAAAGGTGTAATAGGTCTATCTTGTCCGTGGTTTATAAGGGTTGTACTCGCAGGAGTCCATAGATACTAGGAATGACGAAGGTACTCTAGTGTGTGTCCAGAAGAAAGTCATTAACGAGCCGTGACGGGAAGTGCGTCCAAACTAAGCAAGCATGCCACACAGAAGCACGAGAGCGCCGACGAAACCGGTAGGCGCGCCGATTTGGAAGGCAGCGTTAGACTTCGAGGGGGCAGGGGCGTCGCCACTGGCAGTCCCGGAATCGGTGGGGCTCGTGGCGGTGGTTGCTGCACTGAAAACGCGTTGTTCACATTAGTATACGGCGAGACCATTTGCCGAAATGAATGGAGAATTACGTCGCGGAGGAGGCACCAGATTTGACGGCGGCGGCGGTGATGTTGAATTCCATGGATTGGGCGAGAATACTGTTGAGATCCTCCGAGCTCTTGCATAAGTTGACACGGTAGGAACCTAGTATATTAGTAAGCAATGTGGAACGGGCTTTCTCTGTGATTTGAACGAACCTCCTACTGCCGGCCACCCCATAGCCGGAGGGTCAACCGTGGTCTGTGAGGCGCTGGTTAGTCGGAGTTATAGCGCAAACGAGTGTATTTTACAGAGCCCGCGTTCGTGGAGACGAGAGCTTTGAGGATTTGGTTGTCGTTGGGCATTAAAGCACGGTTCTGAAGTTACGAGTCAGCGACCAATCGTACAGAGCAGAAGAGGTTGATTGACGGGGTTGGTAAGGACGATAGTGAAGTTCGAGGGGTCCGTCGAGACACTTTGCCACGCGATAGACTGGGAGCCGTCGTTCGTCCAGCCTTTGGTGCCACCGGGGGAAGTGACTTGGATGGCAGAGGCTGAAAGCAACGAGACGGCAAGGATGGCGAGGAGGGAGAACATTGGAGGAACGTCGAGGAAGGGAAGGGCGATGTATGTGGGCGAGACGGGAAGAGGACGAAAGCACAGGATGGTGCAACACGTAAATTATTAAAGGCGGCGTTCAAGTTTGGTTCAAGTACATAAATAGTTTGATGCTATACTCACACTGTGAATCACGCCAGTCCTAGCATTCCACCGGTCAAAGTTTTATTTCGCGTGTCTTATTGTGTCTTCAGCGTCCATCCACAGGTCGCGCTGGCCCCATATACCAACGACGGCAGAGATGATCAGCCAGCAGCTCGCCGGATTTATGTCATCTGGCACAGCTCGAGCGGCCTCCGCCTTTGGACGGGTCAAATCCCCCAACAAGGCGAGAAATGCACGCGTCAGATTACGCAGGAGATGCATCTCGTCTGCAGAAATGTAGTCGTCCACGCGGGATAGCAAGAAAAAGATCCAGCGGGCGTGGGTTTGGGTTACGCGGTAAACCTTCTCCGGCTGCAGGTGCAGGTTTGTCCAGTGCGTGAAATACATTAAGAGGTGCAAGGCCATCCGCTTTATGCGAGGCAAGTCAGAGTACATACGGCGGTCACATGGCACAACATACCTGGTCTATGAGCTTCAATAGCGAAGGCGTCGGCTCTCGTGGGGCATAGATGATGTCCTCCGGCGCAACGGGTCCCGTTGGTGCAGAGGTATCGGATGGAGTTGGCAGCCGGGGTCGCGCTTCTGTGTCCTCCTTTATAGGTAGCTTATCAGGAGTGTCGCGAGCGCCGTCTCGGGAAGTTTCAGCATAAGGAACCTCAGTCGTCGAGTCATCGTCATCTGCAAACGCGCGCATGCCTCGCTGGAATCTACGCGCAATTTGGCCCTGCTTGAGTTTCTTCGGGATATCCCACTCCGATGCAGGTCTCCCGGACAAAAATGCCCACCATAGATCCCGCTCTTTCAGATCCGGCAACAGTTTGCGGTTGTCTGTGCGAGCTGACTGCTGAATATGGATCGTCGGCTGAACGACGTTCTGTAAAGGCCCTGATCAGAAAAAAAATTGGCCATAGTGACTGCGGGGGTTACTTTTCTAAAATTTCGACAGCGCATCTCGAATAACGGCCGCCATTCCGAACTTGGAAGTGCCGGATGAACTGAAGGCAAAATATCACTCGGGGGATGAGGAGGCCGCTCGGCTATTTCGTACGGGTTGGTAACTCGGGTTACATGAGGGAGATGGCGGGCGTCACGGCTGTGGAGTTTTAAAGGGAGGAAGAGGAATCCGACATCGCGCTCACCGAACGGTAAAGAGGTACTGCATCCCATCCTCCGGTTCACCTTGGAAGTCTGCAGGAAGATTGGCGACAGGGAGGATCTGGCGGCCAAAGGACGTGTCCTCGTCGTCGCTTTCATCGTGGTCATCCCGCTTGCGTTTGGGCGGCATCGCGGATTCAGAGAAGGATGGTGATGTTGAGGTTTGTTGACCTACTTCCGGAACGGGAATGGCAGAGGACTCGGAGGACATCGACAGTGAAGCCCTGCAGGCTCAAATCGACCTATCCCTGTCCTTTGCCCAGAATCTCGTGTCGTCATGGGTAAAGCCCATGCGCAACCCCCCGAAGAGTTCGAGCCGCGCCTTGGAGGCCGAACTCAAAGAATACATGCGCCGGCCCCCAAGGTACCACACTTCGAACTCGAGACACGTTCCAGGACTCACATCTTCAGACTCGGTGTCGGCGCCCCCATACCAGAGCTTGCCAGCTCTTCTCGTGAAACTGAGCGGCTCAAGTCGCATCTCACGGGCAAAGGAAAGAAGCGCGTGCGAGGGGACGAAGACGATGCTGACGGCAAGCAGCCCTCGGATAATGAGGAGGAGTCCCGGGGGGCATCCATCAAGAAAAAGAGCAGGACAGATCCGTTCGAGTCTCATGGTAAAAAGAAAAAGAAGGCCGCGAATGGCCCTCTCGCTGCCTTGCCGTCCGATCACAAGGGCAAGGTCCCGGAAGAGGACGCGTCCGCGGCTGGAGACGCAGATGTCCCAAAGGCACCCCAGTTACTGGTCCCGTCCCCGAAAAAAGCCAAAAAGAAAAAGCACAAACATAGAGACGACCATGTTCCTCCTCCCACGGCGGCAGACTCTGAATCCTTGCCCGGACCGAGCAAAATTCAAGTTGAAAGTAGTGCTCCTACTTCCCCTGTCCGTCCTTCAACTCCCAACGGTCTGGATTTTTCTATTGGCATCGTTCTTCAGTGCGTTTATGCTCTTCGCAGAAACCGGGGTGATAGACATATCGCTGATTACCGACACGCCCCCCTCACCGACCCCGTCCACCACATCGCCTACTCGTCGATTACCTAGCACTTTGCCCAAAGGTCCGATTCTCAACTTGACAGGGCCGCCTACGGACGACGAATCGGACGAGGAAGCAACACCCGATACGCAGTCAGTCAGCCCTAAGAAGAAGCGTCGAAAACGGAAGAAGAAGAAGAAGAACTTGTCGGGGGCACAGCAGCCCCCTTCTTAGTGGGTATGTATTGTCACTCAATCTAGCGGAAATACAGTTCAAGTTGTCTCGCAGATTGTCTCAGATCTTGAATTCAAGAGGGCCACCCGGTATTGCATTTACAGTCATATAATTCAGGGCGCAAAATACATTATGCATCGCACACGAACTCAGATCCCGAACTCTACGGGTTCCACCTTCAATGGAGCATTTACATTCGGGAACGTTTCAACATGGAACAAGGACATGATATAGTGATTCGTCACTTCAAAATTAGAACAAGGACAAGATACAGCCACAGGCTTCTCAAAGCCTAAAATGACGCACCGGAGGGATGCGTCCGCGATCCCGAATGCCGGAACATCGTGCCATAATAGCCTCACACGCACCCAGTCGTAATGGAGAGAAAATAGCATCCCGGGGACGCTGGAATCGCTCCCGATAGTAAGATGGTTGAACAACAAAAACTCCGCCGACGCCAGTGTTAATTAACGTTAATTAGTTTGCAGTGTCTTCCGCACGCAGGGACGGTCAACACGTTGCATTCCGCGTTTTCGTCATTGCTGTCCGCCATACCGAATCTGATCTGATATGGGACGGCGGTGACTGCATGACATCTCGAATGGAAGAATGAAAATCTTTGCGTTGGCAGAATGACCAGTAAGGAGACTGTACGGGTAAAGCAGAGACAACGAATTCGCAGGGGAGCAGTATGTGCGCCTTCGCTGAACAAACACAACACATACTTACAATATTTGAACCTACAAGTTCAGAGGTATGAAGCTATAGGCATCATCCAAAGCAACGAGTGCGAGACTACAAGTCTTGTTATTTAATATACATCAGAACAGCTATGGCTGTCTCGTACTTGGTACTTAGTACGCCAGTGGAAGCTTGAGCTTTAGAAAATTTAACGTTTGAACACTGAGTACTGAACGGACAGGGACCCACAATGACGTCAAAAGGAAGTAACGTTGAACACCGGCCATAATCTAGTACACATCGAATAATTCATACAAAAGTATATATTAGATACAATTCACCCCAGACGCATAATAGAAAAGAGTGATACAAAAGCAAGAAATGGTACAAAAAACTAGAGCACGTGTATCTGCTCAGCGACCAGACTGTCTTCGCTGTGGCGTGGGGTGGGACCCTTGTCGGTTTCCGGCTCCAGATGCTTGGCGAGATCCAGAACGCCGTGCTGAATTGTACGACGGCCGTGGTGAGACGTATGACGGCCGCGGTGAGCTGTGCGACGGCCTGCGAGGAGGCTGGCCGACCACACGATGTGTACTGGTTTGCCGATGTTGTGTACCACGACCGACAGGGCGCGGCTTCGGCTTCAGGGAACCAAACAGAGCGGAGGAACCAGTGTCTCGACGGGCAATGGACTTGCGCTTCGGCCGCTGCGCCTTTGACTTGCTGTATGATCGAGCGGCACGCATTTCCTGCATACCCTAGACGCACATGAGGTCCGCCACATGGCAGGCGCTTGTATCGGCGCACCTTGGTTCGCAGTTCCTCATTGCCAATCAAAGTCCCTGGGCATCAAGAGGTAAGCAGTATATGAAGGACGGTGATTCTTTCAACCTCTGAGCTTGGCCAACCAGCCATGCATCACAGATGGAGGCGGTTTGCGCCTGGTCCCGTCGCTCCGGAACTGGATTGGCGATCAGGCCGGATTAGATGAGGATGCAGAAGCTGATCCATACATGCGACGCCCACTCTATCTTCATGGATGGAGGGACGGGCGTAGGGGGAATTGAAGCAAAAGAAATAAAAAAAGGGCTCTGTGGTGAGCTGGGACTACCGCCGGCGAGCAGCTAGAGTCGATGATGAAGGTAACGCGCGAAGAGGAAGCTGGGTTCGATAAAGGCCTATCCAGAGAGACGATCCTGGAGGTAAGAAAGTAAGAATTAAGAAACGCCACGCGCCGCACGCACGCTCAGAGTTTGGTTGTGTTGACTTGCACCGCCGAGTCGAAACCTGTTGAGACAAGTTGACGCCGCGGCGCCTTGCGTACTCCGTTCTGCAAGGAGTTCGTGTCCTTGTTCTCAACGGGACGTGATTCGCGAGTTGCGCCCCCCGCCTCTCCAATTGTTCCGCCGCTGGAAACTCGCAAACTCTCCGCTGCCTGCACCTATGACCCACGAATTCCCATAACTACTTGGTGGCTTTGCAGCACAACATTGGCGCAATTAAACCCCTCACTACCCTGGCGGTGGTGTTATTGGGTGTTTGGAAGCGCTCACGCTCGACTCTGACGAACTCTGACTCTGAACAGCTCTTGACTTCCCCGCGCCTCATTTCTAGCCACGATACACACATCCTCACATCGCTTCCGGACCGGTAGCAATAATAGCCGCGTCGGTAACTCCCTTTGGAAGCCAATCTTGCTCAACGTCAATCTTGAGATTCTGCATTTTCCTGTGGGGTCGGGCTGCAGATCGTTGTGCACGGAGCTCCGGGCTTTCTCATGTATACTCTCCGTCAAACATAACTGTCCAGGGACGCCAGGAACGCTACCGCACGATTTTTTCCAAGCGAAGTGATCCGCCACTGCACAGCCATAGCAAAAACTTTCGATCCCGTTCGCATTTCGGCCGCAACTCGAAATCTTTGCTAAGCCTTGTTCTTACTCAACTATACTCCACGTGCGGCATCGCTTTCAACGACGGCTTTGAAGTTTGCCTTGGACCTGACACTGCCATAGCTCCTCGGTTTCGTTCTCTCTGTGCAATATGGCTGCATTCGGAGGCTCCGTCGACCGACTCAACGACGGTCGCGTCTGTGTGCCGCCCCAGAAAAGGAGCATACAAAGGGATGGGCCTGTGCCAGAGTTCTACTCAGAATTCTACGACCCTCCCGAGGCACAAGTCAACCGAAAATGGTCTGGAAAAACGTAGACGCCATCATCGAGAACAAGCTTTACTTGGGCAAGTCAGTAACCTTTTTCGGCTTCGTGATGCCCGGCCTTATGTCTTCCGATCTCTAGCCTTATTGCAGCCCGTTCGACCCGATCTTTGACAGGTTGGTGTCTGATACAATTAAAACTCAAGAGTTCACAGCTGATACTCATCGCGCGCAGAGAGGCGCATCACCCATGTCCTATCTGTATGCACCGACCCGATTCCGGCTGAGCTGCCTCAGTCTGGAATACAACATATGCGGATTCCCATCGAGGACGTGGACTACGCCGATCTCCTGATACACCTGCCGTCTGCCTGCCAATTCATCTACCACGCAATTCAGTCAGGGGGCGCCATCTTGGTTCACGACGTTCAGGCACGTTATTTTCTTGCAGACGCGCCTCGTACTGAATCAATTTTTGCGAACAGGGTCTCTCTCGTAGTGCGGCAGTCGTCGCTGCGTATCGTAAGCAGTCCCTTCTTGCACTGATTCCTGAGTCTAACCCTCTCTCAAGTGATGTGGTCCCACCGTATCAGTGCGACTAAGGCTCTGGAAACAATCAGACGAGGTATAATCCTTTCGCACATTATCAGCCCCTGCTAACCCAAAAATAGCACGCGACCAAATCTGGCCGAACGCTGGGTTTCAGGAGCAACTTGTGCTCTTCGAGCTATGTCAATATGCGCCTTCGCCTACAAACGGCATCTACCAGAGCTGGAGATACAAACTCGACCGCCAGCTTAGAGCTGCGGGACTGCGGTAACATCAAGCTTCTTGGTGTACACTCAATAATTTATGTTATCGCCCTGCTAAATTAAATGTACTGCACGTATCTTGACTCAAAAGAATTACAACCTTTTTCTGCCTTCAGTAACACTGCACGGATGTCGTGGCGATCGGTGGCCGGGGATATGAAGCACGAGATCAGCGGGACCGCCGAGTCATCACTGAGAAAAATGACAAGGAAAAGTTTGACCGCCGCAGTAAACACGTATAGAGGGTCCAGCTACGTGTCCATTGGGGATTTTTTTGTAGGATATAAGAACAGTGTATAGAGCAGAAGGGAGACATAATTCAGCTCGAGGTGTTACAGGTCACTCTCAAGTCACGCTCACAGCCCGCTCTTCCAGTCTCACCAACCTTCCCTCCAACTCGCTCTTCCATCATGGGCCTCTCTGTGTCTCGTCTGCTCTCGGGCCTCTTCGGCAAAAAGGAAATGCGTGCGTACCCTCGTCTGATCCCACAGTTCGCCTCTGACGTATCACTCAACAGGAATTCTTATGGTATGATTTCCCGCCCCATACTTCTGTTGTACTCGATTCGATCCTCTTCTCGACAAGGTCGGTCTCGATGCCGCCGGTAAGACCACCATTCTCTACAAGCTGAAGCTTGGAGAGATCGTCACGACTATTCCAACGATCGGTACGTGTCCACGTCGTCTGCCCGGCCCGCGCTGAACTCTGACCAGGGTTCAACGTCGAGACTGTCGAGTACAAGAACATTTCGTTCACCGTTTGGGATGTAGGAGGCCAGGATAAGATCCGCCCTCTGTGGAGGCACTGTGTGTCCATTTTCGACCCCCTTTGCTGGCCTCTCATTTCGCGGCACAGACTTCCAGAACACGCAGGGCATCATCTTCGTCGTCGACTCTAATGATCGGGAGCGTGTCTCTGAGGCCCGGGAGGAGCTGCAGCGGATGCTCAACGAGGACGAGCTCCGTGATGCCCTCCTCCTCGTTTTCGCGAACAAGCAGGACTTGCCGAATGCGATGAACGCCGCCGAGATCACCGATAAGCTTGGTCTCCACGGCCTCAGACAGCGAACCTGGTACATCCAGGTAAGCGCCCGTGACCTGTCCGAGCGCCCGTGTGCTGACCCTACATCCTCAAGGCGGCTTGCGCGACGTCGGGTGACGGGCTTTACGAGGGATTAGAGTGGTTGAGCGCCAACATCAAGCGCCGAGTATAATGGCCTTTCGAATACTTTATTGCGTTTGTTACACCGTGTTCTGATCCTCACGATAAACGCAGCCACACTTTCCTCTCGCTAGTTTCCACCGTCTCTTCACCTTCCCCATACTTTTCGAGCCCTTGCTCTTGTCATGGTCTCTCTTTTCTTATGTGTATAAAACTGACCTCGCGGTCATATAAAATGCTCGTTGACCTAGACAACTGAAGCAATTATCGGATATAATGTGTTTTGCTCAACGTCCTTCACCCAGGGAAGAGCCTGCCCACTGCATCCGCTTCCTTTCGTCTTTTGTCTCCCAGTTCCCGTGCAGCTGAATCTCGCTGTGAGGCCCCGAACTTGGCAAGTTTGTCGAGAAGCGCTTGCAATCTCTTCTGCTTGACAGCGGTGTAAGATGTCTGGCGCATGGCGGGAACCAGGTACTCTTGAACACTGTTGTTCAAAGGTATCGCGGTAGTCTATTCGTAGTCCGTCAGCGCGAACCGCCAGTAGTGGCCAAGAAACCCAATTCACCGTTCGCAGTTCAACAAAGACAGTGGACAAGTGACCTCGTCCTATCCGGCGGAGCTCTTCCTCCAAAAAGTCAATGTCGATGAGAATATTCGAGATGGCGTTTTCATTCATCATGGGAATGTTCCGCCCCGTCAGGAAATCCTGCGCAGCTGTCAGCGATCGCATTGCAGAAATGAAACATCATACCATAAGACACTCCGCGATGTACGACAGCGCACCCTTGTACGCCTCGTCCTTGTATGTCTCTTTGATCACGAGCGAGTCGACGACGGTCGTCAGCCAGTTGACGAGCTCGTACAGATACATGCTCGGCGCGTCCTCGCGGCCCTGCGGCGTCCAGTCGTACTCCGAAAGCCCGAAGAAGTCGTCGAGCTTGGACGTGATCAGACCCGTGATGCGCGCCAGTGCCCGCGAAAGCGTAGTCTCGAACGACGCCGACGCCTTGAGCGTGATTGAGCCTCCCCGTTGTGACGAGCTGCACACGTGCGATGAGCACACCGTGTCAGCCTTAAAGGAAGGGATGCATACCGAAGATTGTTCAGAGAACGCTGCAGCTCGACGCACGCAACTTGGAAGTGCTCGAGGTTGGTAACGATCTGCGCAATTTGCGACAATGTTGACGTCCCGGCGAGCCGCTGTCCGATGGTCTGGCTGATATGGTTTTGAAGGAGGTCATCCAGGGACTAGAATCAAGCGAATGAGGTTAGAGCGAAATGTTCACAACATTTATATCACTTTGTTCAGCAGCTCGTCGATGTTGCGATGGTGCTGCGATACGCCCTCGACAAACGCGTAGAACTTTTGTACAAATGCTCGAATCTGCGCTTGTGAGATGAAGGACCTATTGTGTATATATAAATTACGCACATCTTGGCAGCAAAGGTAGAACGTCTGCGACCAGGGAAGAGTATACGGAAATGGGTTCCTAAGTGAGATTTGTGAGAAGAAAGCATCAGGAGGGCACCAGCCACACACTGTTGGATGACTTGTTTCTCTTCCTCGCTTATCCAGACGACGTCCAACACCATGCCTGCCTGATTCTCGGTCTCTATTTCCATCGGAAGGTGGTCGTCCTGCTGTACGATCTTAAGAACGCGTATTAGTCGACTGGTTTGAGCCTCGTTACATAGTAAACTCACTTCTTCAAACCGTTTATTGAACTGCGTCTCCAAAAGGCGGGCGTATTTTTCAAAGAGAACGATGATGAATGAGTGCAGAGGAAGGGTCGAATAGTTGGACGACTTGGTGCAAATTTTCAGCACTGTGTAGGAGCATTGTCCGGGGGGTAGCGTACCTCGAGCGTCATTATAAACCCAATCAAGCACTCCTTTACAGCTAGAAATGAGTCCGGATCGGTCTCCGTCCGGAGCGCACTGTCGATAGCGGATGTTAGGCGGACGATCAGTACATCCCAAAGCTCCTCCACGTCTCGCTCCGAACGGAAATTTCCCGTGGTTTCTAGAACGTGGGTTTCCACGATGAAAAAGCCCGAAATTTCTTGTGTTAGAGCGGGAAGGGACGGAAGGGGGAGAGGATAGGGCAGGATGAGATCGGATTGCGCCTGGATCAGGTTATGAGTCTAGAACCCCGAGAAATAATCGCACATACTTTACGATCCGCCTGGTACGACCTCTGGAGCTCGTCTAGAGAGTCGAGGGTTGTATATATGTGAATGCATTCGAATAATGGCTTGAAGTCGACCCGTATTCGATCATTGTCCAAGACGTCGACTGCAGCGCGAGTTTAGCAAGGTCTGCAAGGTAGGAGACCGATAAATCTGACATTCAGTCTTTTCATAGGTGACCATCTCCACGGCGCTTCCCACCTTGCTCATGCGTAATAACGGGTCTTTCTCCCGCCTCGCTCTCCAACGTCGGGTTCGCGTCTCCATGGCCTCCAGAGCGAGGCCCCCCACTTCAGCGCTGACGTTTCTTATTTCAAGGAGCCACTGCTTCATCGAGGCCGTGACGGCATCCTTAATTTGCCCGCGTAACGAAGGCAATGAAGACAAGAGATACTGAAAGAACGGCGTTTGAGACAGTGAACTGGGCGGCATGCTCTGAATATCCTCAAGGGACTGTATAAATATATATAAAATTAATTCAGAGCGCCGCAAAGAGATGCGACCGACCCTCAGTGCGCTCCAATATTTCCCCTCACGGACCATGTTACCGACGCGATTGACGACGTCGAGAACACGCAAGCACGCCTGAAGAGTGTCGATCGCCTCGTCGAGATTTGCGGCGGTCTTTTTGGACTGCAGAAGACCCCGCTTCTTCTCGACCAGACTGCGCCCTAGCTGCGCAACGCTTGCATCTAGCGACGAGATGTTTTCCTTCATCTTGTCCGTGTAGGACTTGACAGTGAACATGGTCGAGACGGACGAGATAAAGTCCTGGTAGTTGTCGCCACATATCTTCTCGATGTCGGCATCCTTGGATTCTATTAGTCCTTGTACAGTGCGCAGAAAGGCTTCCTGTTGTCGGTTGGCATGTATCTGCTTGATAACGGGACCTAGTTGCTCAAGATTCTCAGAGGAGGAGGATGGATCGAGCAAATGGATCTGCTGAAGCTGCTGGTCTATGCTCTCCTGCGTGAATTGGGCGCGTCTCCGAGGAGGCATAATGAGAGTGCTGTGTTGCTACTTCCCGATCGGGCCAGCGAGAGCCGAAGTGGTGTCACGTGGGTTTACTCACCTCCGCGCGCAACTCAACTTGCGCAATGAAGTCGTCTGCGGCCGGCTAATCAACATTGCCTTTCATTTGTCTCCCGACTCTTCGCTTGCGGAGACTGGTTCATTCATAGGCTATGTGCTTGCGCAGAACCAAATACGGACTTTCGGCACTTTCGTCCGACGATTCCACAACACCGACGCACGGTGCACAGCGACACCAGAGTTTCTCCAACCTTCCCACCACGATCCTTCCGATAATATCCAGAAAGCCCAATGCCTTCCGTCACTTTCCATGTTGATGCGGTGTAAGTTGTCTCGAGCCTAGGTCCCAGATGGCGTCTCGTCCGCTGCTGAATGGGATAGATGGCTTTCTATCTGCACAATAACTGTGATTCAGGGTTCATGCTGACTGGATCAGTCTCGCAGACATGGACGGTACACTCGTCGATTCCAAAGCTGCCGTTGAAGGGGCATGGGATGTATTCAAGCTTTCTTACCCGCATATCGATGTCACCCAAATTCTGAGTTGTAAGTCTCAAACCCCGAGAAAAATCGACATCGACTACAGGGCCATCGCTCACGCATCCTGACAGCGTCCCACGGCGTGCGTACAACAGACAACCTGCGCATTCACTGCGGCATCACCGATCCGGATGAACTCGAGGTCAGCGCCGGCGACCCGTGGTCGTCGGGTTCGCTAAACATTTACCTATGGGTCTAGCGAGAGGCGGAGCGTTTCGAGATGGCCATCGTTACAAGCGCCTCCGCGACCAACGGAGGGTCCGGCATCGTTCTCCTCCCGGGCGTCAAAGCCGCCATGGACGAGGCCAGTCACAGATTCCCGCCTGCAAGATCCCCGCTCTCACGCCGGTCCCTCGCAGCTCGCCCCGCGGAAGGCGCTCCCAAACCCGCTGTGGGCTATCTGCACGTCCGCAACGCGCATCTACGCCACGACCGCCCTCAAGCTCGCAGGCGTGCCCATGCCAGATGCTTTTGTCGTCGCAGAAGACGTTGCCCAGGGCAAACCATAGTACTTCCACCCCCCCTCTCCCTTGTGCAGTGTCGTATAAACCCGATCCTCAGTCCTGACCCGTACCTCCTCGGCGCCAAGCTGTGCGGCGTCAAGCCCGAAAACTGTGGGCATCTCATTTTGCGCGACAGAAGCAGATTAAATTGACTCGGGGCAGGCGTGGTTCTCGAGGACGCCCCCGCTGGGGTCCGCAGCGGCCAAGCGGCTGGATGCAAGACCATCGGGCTCCTGACGTCACACAGTAGGGAGCAAATGGAGGCCGTGAAACCGGATTTCCTGGTCAAGGACCTGTCGAGGTGACCATCCTGCCCAGAGTTTCGATCTGCTGTGCTAATATTTCGTGTGCAGCGTCTCCATGAAGTGCACCGAGAACGGAGTGGATGTCACTGTACACCTAGAGGATTAGAGGTTCAAGTGTTTCTATATAGACCTGTATCATATGCGAATGCAGAGATTGAAACTTGAATTGATGCATCTGAAGTGCTCAAGCACTCGGCGCTCAGGCCTCAGTCTGGCTCAAACTCAAGGGTGACCTCAATATATATACACATCCAACCACGTCGCCGCGGTAAAATCTTTTATTATAAGGAACCATGTAGGAAAAAGAAAGGTCGTAGCGGCATGAGCAAAATAGAGAACAAAAGAGGGTACGCGTTAAGGATGAGCAAGGCCAGTGAAGGCATGAAACGGGGTATTTTGGCAGGTCGGGCGATAGTCACATCCACAACTCCGCATCTAATACTCGCCCTCCTCCTCGGCGTCGGCGCTGTCGGTGCCGACCTCTTCGTAGTCCTTCTCGAGCGCCGCGAGATCCTCGCGGGCCTCAGAGAATTCACCCTACCGCGAGTTAGAGTTTTGATTGAAGGCGGAACGGACGCAGCGTACCTCCTCCATACCCTCACCGACGTACCAGTGGACAAAGGCACGCTTCGAGTACATGAGATCGAACTTGTAGTCTGGGAGGGGCGTTGATTCAGAGCTTCGTTCGTTCGAAGTGCAAAGTGCAACGTACCAAGACGGCCCCAGGCAGCAGAGATGGCCGTAGTGCTGATCGAGACGTAAGTATACGACAATCCTGAAAGGACGGAAGACCAACTTGGCAAGCATGCAAAGACTGCGAGTGGTCTTGGCAAGGTCGCCTCCGGGCACGCAGGCCGCCGGCTCGTTGCAAACACCCATCTACACAAGTCAGCTAGATTTGTACATGAAGATATGGGCAACAAACCTTGAAACCGGTCGGGCACCAGTCAACGAACTGGATCGTGCGCTTCGTCTTGATGCTCGCGACGGCGGCCTGGGTGTCTTTGGGGACCACGTCTCCACGGTACAGCAGGCAGCAGGCCACTGAACGCGATGAGAGTCCACTCATATCCAGAAACGAATTCACGAACTGTATTTGCCCTCCTTCGGGTCGCATTTCACCTGAATGTGTGTCAGGAGCAGTAGTGAGAGGAGATGATGCACGATACCATCTGGTTGCCATGCTCGAAGCAAGCGAAAGTCATCTCAGCCACAGAGTTCTGCTCGTGGTTGGCCTTCTCGGCGGACAGGAGGGGCGCATATGTTGCGAGCGGGAAGTGGATACGGGGGAATCTTTGGGGAAGATCAGGATTTGTCAGCACGCGGCATCAAATGCCACTGACGGTACGAGATTAGTCTGGAACTCGTTCAAGTCGACGTTCAGAGAGCCGTCGAAACGGAGGGACGCGGTGATCGAGGACACGACTTGGGCGATCAGTCGGTTCAGGTTGGAGAAGCTGGGCGAAACGACGCCGAGGTTCTTTTTGCAGATGTCGTAGATCGCCTCGTTGTCAACCTATGTGGATTATAAGTACGAGCACAATGGAAAAAGAAGGGGATGTACCATGAATGAGCAGTCAGAGTGCTCGAGGGTCGTGTGGGTCGTGAGGACGGAGTTGTAGGGCTCGACGACGGAGCTCGACAATTGGGGAGCGGGGTACACGCAGAACTCGAGCTTGGACTTTTTGCCGTAGTCGGTAGAGAGGCGCTCGAGGAGGAGAGCACCAAAGCCAGACCCGGTTCCTCCACCGAACGAGTGGAAGACAAAGAAGCCCTGGAGACCTGAGCAGTTGTCGGCAAGACGGCGAATCTTGTCCATGACGGGGTCAATGAGCTCCTTGCCGACGGTGTAGTGGCCGCGGGCGTCTGAAAAGCGGTTTCAGAGGAGGCGACGCGATGAAAAACGAGGGGGACATACAGTTGTTGGCGGCGTCCTCCTTGCCCGTGATCATCGTCTCCGGGTGGAAGAGCGACCGGTAAGGTCCAGTCTTGACGTCGTCGATGACACCGGGCTCGAGGTCGACGTACAGGGAGCGGGGGACGTGCTTCCCTGAGCCAGTCTCGGAGAAGAAGGTCGAGAACCCGCTGTCCGACGAGGAAGGCGATCCCTCCTGGATACGGCCATCAGGCTGGGGGGGAAACGCGGTGGGTGAGCAAGGAACAAGGATGAGAGGAGAGAGACGAACGCTCAGCCCATGCTCGAGGGTATAGAGCTCCCCTTTGGTGGGTCAGCACAGTGGCCCGTTGACGCGATGGGGTGGAAGCGACTCACAGCAGGCGTTACCGATCTGGACACCGGCCTGTCCAACGTGAACGGAGATGACTTCACGCATGGTTGAGAGAGAGGGAGAAGGATGTGAAAGAAGACAAGTGAGAGCTCGCGAGCAATCAACACAACAAATCGCCCTCCGTCCTTTTTTGCCTTTTCGGGGCCGGCAGATGCCGGATCCGCTGTCTGCCGTCCGAGAAACTGACTCGTAGTGACTGCGACTCGACTGCAACTCTGAGCTCAGCTATTTACATGGGCGAGCTGGCAAGCCACTTTCAATGCACTGCTGCTGTTTGCAACCACTCCCTCCAATTTTTACAGTCAATATCACTCCAATATTACCGGGTCCTTCCAATAGATAGTGTACTTCCTCCCCTCAGCGCTCAGCCAGGGTATCCCAGCCATGTGGCTGAGAAGAAACAAAGATGGGGGTTCTGCAGGGTTCTGCATGTCACGGACAACGGACCAGTCAGACGGACCAGAGTGTGTGAGGTGGGTGACTGTCAGTGTGATGGAGGAATCGTCGATCATATCAACAACCGAGGGACTCTTTCCTTGATCTTCCACGGGCTAGCGGCCTCCCTCGACCTGGGCCGCCTGTCCCTTTCCCTCCCCCTCCCTCCCGTCAGTTTTTTCCCGTCTTTCTGCCCTCATTCGCGCCCTCAATTTACCCCATCATTCCAGCTCATAAACTTCTCTGGTCGCCACTTTCTTCGTCTGGACGTCCAGGGTCGGCTCGGTCGACGGAACCCCATATCCCGACGTTTTCCTCGTCGAATTCCGTCTTGCTTGACGCTTCCTACGCTAGTCGTGACCCACACCTCCTGAATATATCCGGAGCGGAGGTGGCTCGCAGCCATGACCACCCGGACACAGACCTCGCCGTTCTCTCGACTGTCGCTCGTTGGAAAGTCGGCTCAGTCCTCTTCGCGCGCCCGCGATTCCTCCAGGCAGACCAATACAGACGACGACTACATTCCATACACAGGCCCGTATGAAGAGCCCCCTCCCAGACGGCAGGGGCGCAGCCGCGACAGCTGGGGAGACCCGCTGTATGACGAGGACGGCAACAACATGATCCAGGAGCTGCACCAGCGCTATGTGCCCCCCACCCCCACCGAGTACCCCTGGCGAGAGGAGGATGAGGACCGCAAGGGCCGTCCCCGCGCCAGGACTCACTCTGGAGTCTCTGGCCGTACCGTTTCGTCGGGTACGGTTGACCCGCACCGCGCTAGTGTCAGTGTCATGCGCAAAGGCTCCCAGCACGCCCATGCTGCTCGGCCTCCGGTCCCATCATACATCAACCTAGATGCCGCTGGTGGTGTTGGAGAAACGCCTGTGCCGCCATCGCGATTCTCTCGCGAGATTGCATCTCCGAAGCGCACCAGCCTGGGTTTCGCCAACATCTTCAACTTTGGGCAGGCGAGCAAGAAGGCCCCATTGTCGCCTGCCAGGGTCGCGCTGCCGACAAGTCCGTCTGCCACTAGTCCTCTGGTCCACACGAAATACGCCCGTGTATTCGCGACCGAGCCTCCCAAACCCGTGTCCGGCCCGCCCTCAGTCTACAGCGACTTCTCTGACAAACACCAACCCAGTTTTTCTTCGCAGGAGGATGTCTATCATTCGTACTACAACTACACCCCAGCGGCCGACCAGTTCGGTCCCACTCCCAGCATTCACCGCGCGACACCCCCTCCGCACCCTTACGCTTACACATTCCCCCGAGGCGACATCCCCGAGCCACCTCAAACTGCGCCTCTTGTTACGTCCCCCAAACTTAAATTTACCCAGCCCCCGCACCGGCTTGCGTTACCTCAACAAGAAGTCACCGCCGTCCCCCCACATGTACGCACTCTCAAAACCTACGTGTCCACCCCAGACCTCCGCGATGCCTCCACCTCAACAAACCGACTACGCAAGCCCCCGCCAAAGGGGAAAGACAGGTGGCTGAGTGCTGAAACGTGGTGCGACGCCGTCATGTTCCCGCGACCGCGCCTCAAAGTCGAGGACGCGCAGCTGATCATGCGTGGCGCTAGCGGCCGCATCGTCAGCCCGCCCGGCTCGCCGATCGTGGGCGGCTTCGACGCGCCGCAGAATCCCGACCGGCCTGCCGGCATGGTGTCGCGCGTGCTGGCGCATTCGCGGAGCATGGTTAGCCTGAATGCGGTGGGCGGGACCAACAAGTTGAAGCCCGAAGTCACGTTCAAAGGATGGACCCCGGAGCCGCTTCGGCTAGCCTCTCCTCCGCCCCCGGTAATCTCACGTCCACAAGGACTAGCCCGGCCCAAGAGCTTTGCATGGGATGACCTGGCGCTGCCCAGTCCAGTGCCTTCGTTAGCCCGGTGAGCACACGTCTCCGCCTGTGGCATTGACGTGCTTCTGACTTGACGTTAGTGTCTTGGAGGAAGGACAGATCCTAGAACACCAGCGCCGAAAATGGCAGATGCAGGCCGCGGGGTCGTTCCAAAACACACGAGCGCGCAGCCTCTCACGCGCTCGGGCAAAGTCCCTGACGCAACGAGGCGGCCAGACAGGGCAGAGCAACATGGACTTCCTCGCTGCGCGCTCGCTGCTCGGGAATCAGAACCTCGTCCCCGTTGTCCCTGTGCGGACGCACTCCCGCACCGCCAGCCGGAGCGCCACCACCAACACCATTGGCACTACGAGCTTCAACACGCGCACCTCGCGTACCTCGCACTCCCACTCGAACTCCCTGGTCAAGACGACGAGCAAGTCGTCGCATGGGCATTCGCGGCAGGAGAGCTGGAGTCGGTCGGCGCTGAACAAGGCTGCAGCGCTGTGTTACCCTGACGGGTTCATTTCGCCAGTGGACGAGCGGGCGAACGGGCTTGAGACGGCCCTGCGTACGGGGGGGACCAAGGTCATACGGTTGGCGGATCCTGCGCTTGACACCAATAGTCAACTGAATGTGTCGTCCCCCCGGAATGGCGCGTCACCCACCCCTTCTACAACGAGCGACGCCTTCATGGGAATTGCGGTGGGGACTCCGCCAGCTGATGGCAGCTCGCTCGAGCACGAGTCTATCCACTTACCGAGTCACCCGTATGCAAAGGGCGGTACGGTGACGTATCCTTACCAGCCGGTAGCACCTGCCGCCACAAAGGGTGCTGACTACGCCGGTCCGCATCCGGCAGTGGTCGTTCTCAACCCTAACCCGCAGGACTTCTCCGCGCGCCATCGCCTCCCACCGCAGCCTTCGATCGCTCACCACCCGTATGCATCGCCATCGTCCAGGCGCGACTCCTACCAGATCGTGCCCCGGGCAGATAGCGATGTCCCGCCCGCCTCCAAAATGTGGGCGCAACTGTCGCCCGGCGTGGTCCGCGAGATCCTGCCTGGCGAGCTGCTGTATTCGCCCTTCATGTCGGAGCACAGCCAGACGCTGGAAGAGCAACAAAGGGAACCTGTCGCGTACGGCCAAAATCGCAAGTCCACAGTGTCGATTCTAGATACTGTGGGTCTTGGCGAGGCGTTGGTGTCTGCCGTGGAGGAGGAGCACAACCGAGACAGCGGGCTAGGGACGAGCGAGGACCATGCCCCGAATACCGAGGAGTGGGTTGATGATGGGCAAGCTGCGGCGGCTGAGGCACACCATCCGTACCGCATCCATCGGAAGCCCGTGCTGTATGACATTTCACGTCCGCTGTATACCCCGAAGAAGTCGGGAGTGTCCAGCAACAACACGAACCACACTCTCGCGTCCTCGCCCGTGGACTCCTCAGTCAGCCATGCGCACCGGCTCTCGCCGCAGACGCCGTCTTTGCCCTCGGGCGGTTCTCCGGGCCTCAATTCCCAGCATTCTAACGCCTCCTCTCCACCGCGATCCCCCCCTCCAATCGGCAGTGTTGACGACCTTGACGACTTCCACGATCTGTTCTACAAGCCCAATCTCACTGACGAAGTTCTGAACAACCTCAGTCGCCCTGCGTCCACGCGCTATCCGAGCGTAACATGGGACCTTGCTTCTACAACGCGAACCCAACGCACGCGAACAGGAAGCGGGTTGACAAGTCTTGCTCAGCAGCTGAGCATGGAGTTCGAAGATATGAGGGCCGGACGCCATCTGCGCGCGCGTACGGACAGCATGGGTTCGGAATCAAGTATCAGCCGCTTTTCTGCCTTCCCAACGGAGAATGACATCCGGTTCGTCTTTTCCGACTCTGAGATGTCGCGCTCGATCCGGGAGGAACCTTCGGAGCCGATCGCGTTGCCTGCAGAGGCCATGTCTGCGTTCCGTGCGTCCGGCCGCATCCCGGAAGACGTCGAGTCATCCCGGGCGTCATCGCTGGACGCGCCGGTAGGTGACGAGGAGGAAGACGAGCTTGGTATGTCTTGCGTTATAGATCCTAAACCTGTTGTCTCACCCCCTGCCCAGAAATCCGTCTGGGAAATGTAGAATCAGTGTCGACACCGCCCGCGACTTCGACCGATTACCGCAATTCATACATGGGGCAAATGACCTTTGCTGAGGAACATGGACAACCCCCGCCCAAGGGTGCGCTTCCGCTTCCGCGCGTCGTATCGAGCCTTCAACCGCACTCTGCCGACCCGACGCGAAGCAGCTACATGACGGAGTCCACTCTTTCGCGCATGTCGAATCTCTCCGATTTCCCTTCCCCCCCACCTCAACAGATGACGCCCGCGCACATGTCTTTGCTAAGTTCCTACTTCCATGAAGCAGTCGCGGAGCGCGTGGTCCCTGAGACCGAGCCTCCTCCCTTCACTCCTCGCATCGGAGAAAGATTCTGACTCCCTCCTGGTTCAGCTAACCAACCTTTACGTTATTTCTATTTGTTTATATCATCGCTCTATTCGGAACTCACTTTGCATCCTATGCTTTGCCTGCGTGTGTACTACAGGTTGCTCATTGCGCGTCTTACCACTAAATCCGTGAATGAAATAGCTCACGTCGTGGTTGAAGAGTGTATTCCATGTGCAGGTATATGTATGTGCGTAGAGCGGATATCGAGAAAGAAAACAGTAAAGAGCGATCGATTAATACTCCGCCGGTTCCTCGATGTCGGCGGTGTCAATTCCGACCTCCTCGTAGTCCTTTTCCAGCGCAGCGAGATCCTCTCGCGCCTCAGAGAACTCACCCTGTCCACCAGTCAATCAGGGCACATCGCAAAGGGTAAAAATAGAAGACTCATACCTCTTCCATTCCCTCACCAACATACCAGTGAACGAACGCCCGCTTTGAGTACAGAAGATCGAATTTGTGGTCAAGGCGGCTCCATGCGCTGGAAATTGCAGTTGTGTTACTGAGCATGCACATGCTCCTGGTCAACTTGGCAAGATCTCCGCCGGGAACGTGCGCCGGAGGCTCGTTGCAGATACCAAGCTTGAATCCAGTCGGACACCAATCAACAAACTGGATGGTGCGCTTGGTCTTGATGACGGCTACTGCGGCACTGACGTCCTTCGGGACGACGTCGCCGCGGTAAAGGAGCGCACATGCCACTGAAAAACCACGTTAAAAAAGATATAAATATTGAAAGGGCTAGCTGACTGTATTTCCCTTCACGGGGATCACACTTGACCATCTGATTACCCGGCTCGAAGCATGAGAAGGTCATTTCAGCAACAGAGTTCTGTTCGTGGTGCGCCTTTTCTGCAGAGATGATGGGGGAAAAGGTGGCGAGAGGGAAGTGGATGCGGGGGAAACTAGAAGGACATGAGAAACTTGAATTGTCAAGGGATTATATCAAACTCACGGCACAAGATTAGTCTGGAATTCGTTAAGATCGACATTCAGAGAGCCATCGAAGCGGAGAGACGCGGTAATCGAGGACACTACTTGGGCAATCAGGCGGTTCAGATTGAAAAAGCTGGGCGAGGCAACGCCGAGGTTCTTTTTGCAGATATCATAGATTGCCTCGTTGTCGACCTGGACAGGATGGTAAGCGCATATATTGAATGGTGGACCTCAGCACGAACCATGAACGAGCAGTCAGAGTGCTCGAGGGTCGTGTGGGTCGTGAGGACGGAGTTGTAGGGCTCGACGACGGAGCTCGAAAGCTGAGGAGCGGGGTACACACAGAACTCGAGCTTGGACTTTTTGCCGTAGTCGGTGGAGAGTCTCTCAAGGAGGAGAGACCCAAACCCAGAGCCGGTTCCTCCACCGAACGAGTGAAAGACAAAGAAGCCCTGGAGACCCGAGCAGTTATCGGAAAGACGACGAATCTTGTCCATAACAGGGTCAATAAGCTCTTTGCCGACCGTGTAGTGGCCGCGAGCGTCTAAAACGTCGATTTAGTGCCATGGACGCGAAAAGACCAAAGTTTACGAACAGTTGTTGGCGGCGTCCTCCTTGCCAGTGATCATCGTCTCCGGGTGGAATAAAGAGCGATAGGGACCGGTCTTGACTTCGTCGATGACACCCGGCTCGAGGTCGATGTACAGAGAGCGCGGTACATGCTTCCCTGAACCGGTCTCAGAGAAAAAGGTCGAGAACCCAGTGTCAGTCGAGGACGGCGATCCATCGACGATGCGGCCTTCAGGCTATATCAGAAGGTGAATCAGGACGCAATCATTGCGATAGTAGAGTAGCGCACGCTCAGGCCGTGTTCGAGCGTATAGAGCTCCCCTGATCAGCCGAAAAAAAGCGGGTTGGTCAGAAGTCTATGTATGCGCGCGTCGACGCGTCGCAGACACTCACAGCAAGCATTGCCGATCTGAACACCAGCCTGACCCACGTGTATCGAGATGACCTCACGCATTGAAGCTGGGAAAGCAAAGGGGTGTAAGTTCAAGATCAGAGTCGCAGTGATGCCCGCCCACAATATGCTCAGACTGGAGAGGACGAGAAAGAGGTTCGTGGCAAGAAGTTGACACGCCCAACTTTTATGACTTCGCTTCGGACTTTGCCGAGGCCGATCATTTAATTGTATCATCAGCCCACTTGATTGATTCGGTACTTACAAGGTTGGTACGAGTAAAGTAATTAACAGACGAATATTCGATAGTGCTCTAGTATGTGATATTGATAGCCCCAGGAGTCTAAGTAGTCTATTGTTGTCCGTTGGGAAGATGTCCGAAAACATAACTTAACTCTTAACCGCCTCTTTGATGGCGTTTTTTCCAATGGCAGCCTTCTCGGTGCTCTTGCGCGAGAAATACCTGCTCTGCATTAGAATCAAGACCATTCCATCCGACAAATCAACTGACCCAACAATCACGTCCCATATTCTGAGCCCGTGCAACGCGTCGGGAACAAAGCTGTTTCGAACCTGCGCCTCGGAGACTGACTGTTTCGGGGGATGGTTGGGATCATCGTGTGGATCGAAAGCAGCCCAGACAGCGTCTGAAAGCTTCATCTTAGGGACCGTCCGATGGGTGATGGGCGCGGTGTGGTAGATGTGCTTCTTCAACAGAGCGAGAGCCTCCGGCTGCAACAGGCGTGACTAAACCGCAAGCCTGACGTGTTTAATGGAAGACATACCGTGTCATGTCGCTTTGCAATGGCCGTTGCCGGAGGCTTTTCATGCTCCAAATCTAACGGGCCCCATCTCCGATCCTGCTGTATGGCACCCTTCGTGTCGTGCGCAGAAGTCGAAACCACCGATGTAAGTTCATCTGGTCCCGACTCAGAGACGAGCAAAAGGCCCTGGGCTTTCGCATGATCAATGAGCTTCTTGGCTTTCTCCGTGTTCTTTTGCCGTTGCCGGATTGCGGACTTGGCGTTCTTTCTGTATTTCTGCTCGGATTCGTGAGCTAGACCCGGGGTTGGGAGTAGATATAGTTTACCTTGTCCCACTCCTCCTGGCCCTTCAACCACTTGATTGTCGGCCCCTCCTTGATTATCCCGATTTGGGAGGGCTTCAATGCAAGAACCGACATATCTTCTCGAGGCTCCATCGGCCGCGGCTTCCCGTAGATGTCGACACGCTGGCGAATCATTCGATTGTCGGGATTCTGCCGGAACTGAGTGATGTCTCTGTAGTCAAAGTGAGATATACCTCGGAAATTTGATTTTCTGCAACTTTTTCGCGTGCTGCACTGACTTGGATTTGGTTAGATGAACCAGTATTGTTCTGGGTTGAAGGCTGTTCCGACGCTTCGCTATCTTGACGTGACGAATCTGTCTCTGTCGCCGCTTCGCGTTCTGGATCACTTGACTGAGGGAAGGGATGCTGGGCGAGGTAGTCTTCGTCGTGATCGGTAACGTGCTTGACAAACTCCGCAATGGACCGATATGCATGCTTAGCCTAAAGGGACATATTAGCAGCCCATAATCTGAATCGGTTGTCAGACGAACGCTTTCAGTAAAGGTAAAGACCGTAAGAACATGGCACATGTCTACGGCGATCGTGTCAAATTGAGACTCGATCTCAAAACGTTACTGACCATCGAATACTTGCAAATGAACCTCGAGTCTGATGTTAAAAACACTTTTAACGAAGCTGGCTGGGATCTCACCTCCGTCGGGCGGGTGAACCGCTCGACGTTGCCCTGCTGCCTTCGTGCCTCGCGGAGTGCACCCTTACGCGTAGGATACTGCTCAGGATACGCAGCACGATGCGCAATATAGACAATCTCGTCCCGGAGCACTTCGTCGTTTCCGGCCAAGATATACAGGGGCGGGAGGTTTCCCAGGGAGCCTTGCAAGACTGGAGAGACCAAAGGATGCGATAGCTGCCTATATCGAAGGCTTGAGACTAAGTGAATGGTGCGGTGGCACGTCTCCTTACTCGGTGGTAGCATACAGCTGTATTTGAGATCTCAATTCAAGAGGCGGGGCATCGGGATTATTCATTTGGACCTTCGGGGGCCTAGGCTCCCAGTGATCGATATCGTAGTCATCCATCTCTGCGACCTCTGCCTCTTTGGAGG
Organism: Mycena belliarum; assembly: GCA_029282135.1. Lineage (NCBI taxonomy): Eukaryota > Fungi > Basidiomycota > Agaricomycetes > Agaricales > Mycenaceae > Mycena > Mycena belliarum. The sequence goes on from JARJCN010000014.1 coordinate 372,992, forward strand.
ACGGTTCGAAAGTAGAAGTTTCGCGGCTGGATTGGTTTTTTGCGACGCGTTCCTCTTCCAGTCGGTCTTTGCTTGGTCGCAGTTGATCTGCATGTCCGGGCTCCGGCGGGGGATCATGCTTAGTGGGAACAACACGCCCTTCGCCTTTTGGTAAAGGATCGACAGGCCACAAGGTGCTAGGTTTCGCCAAGAATCCGTGTTGTGGAATAATATCCTAGATAACAAGTCATGCGTTGTGTATCACAGTCTGCACGAGTACGCACCGTTTCGGTATTCTGCATTACACTTGGAAATGAATGAGTGAGATCGACCCAAGGGCTGATCAGAACGCATCCGGCAGGCATCGGAAGACCCATGTCACGCAATATTGTAAGGACAGATACACAGAGACCCCCGCCTGCGGAGTCACCTGTATATGTGTTGAAAGGGGAGAATGTATAGCGACACAGGATGGTTACCTGCAAACACTATTTTGGAGGCCGGAACGGCCTTGTGCACCGCATCCGGAGGGGGTCTGATAAGGTACAGATCTAGAAGCCACAGATGAGCATTTTAGCAAGTTGAAAGAGAGGGAAGCAAATTCACATGCAGCGATAACATCCTGCAACGGAGCCGGCCAGGGGTATTGTGGTGCTTTCCTTTGATGTGTGAGACACTCATAGAGAGAATCGAAACAAACAATACCGGTAGTTCACAGCAAACACTCGTCCTTTTATTTTGCGAGCTGCACTAACGCTCAGCAAACTTCGGAGTGCATACAACTTGTGTACGAACCGTAACGTATAAGTTGATATCTGTGCGTATCTGCGCTATAAATTATGAGCTTGTCCCTGAGAGGACGGAAGAGTCTGCATACTGATAGATCCCCAAAAGTAGCCCCCTGTGTAATGTGAGCACGCCCAAGACATCAGAGAGTTTCCGCACCTCCGTGAACATAAAACTGGAAGCATTGTGAGTGTTAGCAATCTGACAGGGGAGCAAGCTGACCATAACTCTGTCCAAATTCTCCATTCTCACGATGGTCTCCTCATCGTCCGATAACTTGCGACCAGCACAAACTTTTTTATCAGACAGGTAGTCTTTCTGGGTTATCCATTCTCCGTCTACGCCATCCAATCCGCGTACCTGCCACCACCGTTCGCCACCGACCACAGCCTTGAGTTCATCGGGACCGAACCAGTTGATGAGGATATCGGCAGCGTCATTACAGGACCGGAGAGGGATACATACCGCTGCCACAGCAGCCCAGTAAGGTGCAGGTACATGAGTATTTGTGCTGAGCCATCATTTAGGGGCATGTGCACCACGACAGAACTCTCACGCACAATGCTTGCAGCGATTCGACAGTGTTCTTCGTCCCTAGCTCAATGAAGGCTTTCACAATGTGGAATGCTCTGGAACGACGCTTAGAGTGGGTCCAATGTGACAGAATTGAAAGCGACTTGCTCGTCGAAAAATATGTCGTCTTGGGCTTCATCTGGACGGTCATCGTTTCGCCTTGCTGCCAAGCGCTTTCCATGACGGCCAAATGTCTTGATCACGACGGGGGTAATGTGGACAGCCGCGGAGAGTGTGGACACCGGCATGGTGGTTCAGAACGAGGGAACAACTTGAAGGGGTACGCTGTACGTCATGAAGGAGTGTCACTGCAAGCGCGCAGTGGGACTGAACGACTACTGTTTCAAACAGTGTTTCTCGTGATGCATTGATGTCTTTACAACGACAGAGGCTCTGGCTTGCGGAGTGGCTGGTCCCCGCGCGGCGCGTGGGCCCGCGGCACTCACAACTTTCGTCACCCTGATCCGACGGGTTTCCCGGTCCGCTTGGCTCTGAAACTTCAACAAAATGATATCCTCTTATCAAGTCGCCGTGACATACCTCGCTGCTTTCCACCACCATGTTCCTGTCTCGCACTGGGGCCCTCTGTGCCCTTTTGGCTGCTACTCTGGTCCACGCTGCCCCTCGCGACTCGGTTCCCCGCCCGGCCGACCCGTTCCTCGACCCCAAGAATGATCCGTACAATCCCTTGCGCTACATTGCCTCAAACGTCCTGACGGCAATTGCGTTCAGTCTGTTTTCCTCGGCTCGGCCACATATATCTTTTCCGTTGAACCCTATTCCGCAGCACTGGTCGTGGTCGTCGGCCTCGCACAAAGCTGGATGATGCGCAAATGGGGCGCTAAGTTTATGTTGCCCATGGTTATCGGCGCCTTCAGTAAGCACGTGGCCCCGTCTTTTGCCCTACCTGAACTTTTCTTCCAGCCTTCGCCCTGGGTATTGGTACTCGGTTTGGCCTCCACTCTCAACCCGAAGCCAAAGGTGCAGACCCATCCGCTGGTCGAGTATTGACTCATCTCTCAACCATATCTACTAGGACTTTACATCGTGGAATATCTTTTCGTGGTGCTCAGTCCGTATGTTAAGACGCCTACCTCCTTCCATCGGTTCTGACCAATCATCGAAAGGTGTGCATTCATCGCGGCGGAATATGTACTTCTTGGCAGACTGGCCCGGTACCTGAACTGTGACAAACACTTGATGGTTTCCCCGAGACGGATCACCATCGTGTTCATCTCGTCCGACATAACGACTTTCCTAGTTCAGGTACTTATACCCGGGATCATGAGGCGAGCTAGCAGATCTAAAAATTGATACAACAGGCCGCCGGTGGGGGGGTTTCTATCTCGTCAAACACTATAGCACTAGCCCAGAGTGCGTTACCTGTCCTCTTCTCTAAACGGGTGATTGCTCATTTTTTCTTGCAGCCGGTTCGCGTGTAAGGCAACAAGAGTCCGCATCCCCGTGTTACTCATCCCAATATTAGATATTCCTCGCGGGGCTTGTCCTTCAACTCGCCTCCTTCCTGACGTTCACATGCATCTTCCTCGTGTTCATCCGTCGCGTGCGCACCCTAGAGCCCACGATATGGGCTATCGGCGCGTCCAAGAAGTGGCATGAGGACTGGCGTACATTGGCTGGCGCCATGTTTTTCAGCTTCATCGGAATATTGGTGCGCTGGAAGAATGCCGATCGGATCAAACATTCAACCTTTGGATAGATTCGATCTGCCTACCGTGTGGCTGAGCTTTCGCAAGGTTTCAACGGGTACCTAGCCACAACGGAGGTGTTCTTCTACGCGCTAGGTTGCAGGACCATCTTTTTATGAAGCGCCAGATGCTTATCGTTTTCATCAGATACCTTACCGCTATTCATCGCCATCGCGATATATGTCGCCTGCTGGCCTGGGAGATTCATTGGCGACGGGACGCCGCCTGGGACGCCGCCTACGGTCAGGAAGGAAGCATCCAGTATAGAAACGGTCCCTGCGGAGCAGAAAGAGAGCTGATCGCCGCTTGGATTCAGGGCGCCCTATCTATCTATGCATTAGAGGGGAATAACATACTCAGGTTGCATTAATTTCTGTAAATGCCATACTACAGTAGGTCGCTTCAGACCTGTGCCAACAACATTTTCGATGGAAAAGCGATTCAACCGCAAACCCAGTAGTAGTATGCAAATCTAGATTGAGAGTCACCCGAGATGGCCGGACAAGACAGTGATATATGCAGCCTCATGGAAACCACAATCTTATCGCCGTCGGCCGAAGTTTTGAATCCAAATCCAGGGTGAAATTAATATACAGGATATCATAGGGCTCTAGCTAACGCAGCTGTGCTACAGTCTACCATTTTGCGGGCCCAAACGTCTCGCCCTCGCCGAGAGAGATCATGGGCGTTTTGCGGCCATCCGCGGTGTTGGAGAACACAGTGTTTCCCCACCATGTCTGGACGGTGGTTGCGCCGATGGCGCCACCCCTGGGGTACTGGAGGACGAAGAAGATGAAGATCGCAGAGATCGCAACACCAGCGTCCATGGCAGCGGAAAGGACGTCTACCAAGGAGCGTTAGAATGCGATGCGTTCGCAGAGGGTTAGAGCACTGACAGTTGTACTTAGTCCACCAGGCGAAATGACGGCGGCGAATGACATATTGGAAGACGAATCCGGTAATCGCCCAAGGAACGTAGTTGATGGCGCTGGCAGGGGGAATAAGTCCAGTCCCCGAGAAGATGACGGGGAAGCTAGTAGCCGAGGTTAATCACTGTGCTCATGTTCGAAGAGCCGAAACACGCACTTCAGGTAGCGAACGAAGCTGTTGGGCCACTTCTGGTGGATGAGCCAAGCGCCAAGCGGGCAGAGGAACCCGACCGCGAAGAAGAACACCAACCCTGGAGAAAGGCATCGGAACCCGGGTGAATAACAGAGGGGATGAGCATACCATAGTAGATTTGCCCCTGCGAAAACTGTCTGCCCGGGCCAATGACACCCCAAACGATGCTGGCTGTGCCGAAGACACCTGTGCTGGGGCACCAGAATCCGTCTTTCTGGTCACGTTCGCACATGCCGGGGATGTTGGTGAACATCCATGCCTGTACACCGAGCTGGACCGCTAGACAGAGAAGTAAGGATAGGTTTCATTCTCGAGAGGCGGTACACATACTGCCGGCAAGGATCGTCGCAACAACTTGTCCGAAAAACATCGCGCGGGGAGGGATCCTAGTTTAAAGTTAGCGGCAGGGACGGGCTTGTATTGAAATACTGCGTACTTCATATAATGACCAAGTTTGAAGTCTGCCGTGAACGTAAGCGCCTGAGCCATGGTGATATATCCCCAGGTCTTGAACATCATCATGGCGATGGGGTGCCCAGGCAGCGCGTAACCGATGATGAGCTCGGTGATCACGTTGAGACCGACTTGCTGGTTAGTGATGGCCTGAATCATGCCAATAGGAATGATGTAGACGAAAGCTAAAGAGATAAGGGCTTAGTTGTCGGAAAGTCCATCCAATTCATGGAACTTACCGATAACCAAGGCAAGGATAAAGTACTGCACAGGGAACTTCGTCTCCCACACCTCGATGGCGATAATGCCACAGGCGAACATCGACACAAAGATGCAGGCGTACCACCACTCGGGGACCTGAGGGTAGACAGTCATTAAGCGGGCGTGGATGTCGGCCTGCTCGCCCATTGCGCGACGACTTTGGGCCCAGATTTGCTTGCGGAAGAAGAGGAACGCGTGGGTGATGGTAGCGGTGATACTCGCGAAAGAAAGGCCGTAAGAGATCGCAAAGGTCGTGGAGAGGAACAGTGGGCTGTAAGCCTCGTAGGATTCCACGTCGAAGGTCGCATCGGCGGTCAAGATTCTGGAAACGTTGTACTTGGCACCAGTGTTGTCGAAGGAGCCGCCGCTGGAAATCGGCATGTACTTGGCGTACCAGGTGTTCGAGAAGTAGAGAGCCGGCGTCAGGATCCAGAAGAAGAAAACAAAGCCAGCAGCAACATTGGCCTCGGCCCACCAGGGGGTTGCAAGTGGAGAGCCGATATACGCGATTTGGGCCCAGTCGAACGTCAATAGACCTGAACAGTATTAATGATACTCTCAAAAGTGACAGAAAGAGCTCGTACCCATTCCTAGGCCGTAGTTGACACCAAAGAGCTGATTGACGACGATGTTGTTCTGTGAAGAAATGAGCATGTAATCAAAGTCATGGCAGACTAATTACCGGTGCGATCCAGCAGACCCAGGAGAAGTAGCTGAGGGCCGTGAAAAGGTAACCGGGCATGAGGTACCAGATAGCTGAGGAAGCGAAGGCGATGTAGAAGAAGCTGGTGTGAATCATTAGGACGCGTCCTGCGGAGCGATCATTGAACCTACCGTTCACGGCTGTACCCCCCGCGGTTACCCACACCCGCATATTCAGTAGAGTGCAGGGTGTTGAAAAGGGCGCAGGTGACGAGGTTGGCAGGCCAAACTGAGAGACAGTTAGCACGAACTTTATTTATATTTTCGATTGCGGAATGATTCGTACTCATGGAAGGCGGCTGCACCAAGAAGCGGCGAGCGATACCGCCGATCGAGAAGCCAATCAGCTGGGTGGACATGACGAGGAGCCACTGGAAGCTGAAGTTGTAGTTCTGGTTGTAGTAGACTTTCTGGACGGCGACTGCCAGATACGTCAGACCGGAGACAGATTGAGCCATGTGTTTACTATACCAATGTCTGTGGCATAGGCAGAACCAGCTCCTACAGATGCCATGATCGTGACAAGGACGTGCTCCTTGATCGTGAATGGCCCGGGATTGAGGTCATGACCGAATATTTTGACGTTGGGAAGGAGCCGCGCCCATAACCGACCCAGAGGAAGCGAGAGCAATTGCGCGATGATCTTCGGTAGCAACAAAGTAAGCCGAAGCTGCATTCAGAACAGACCAACGCACCGCAGTGACCGTAACGGAAGGGTAGCGAAAGAAGAAGAACTGGTTCAGACCAGGGATGATGATCGCCCAGATGAGACCCAGAGTCCAAGAACGGATGGTCGCCGCGGGGATGCTCGGGTCGTCGGTGTTGGCGACGGCGGAGCGGACTTCCGGGTAGGGAGAATCATCCTCTGCGGGGAGAAAACGGTTTAGCGTCGAGGATGAGATGTAAGGCATGCATGGGGACGGACCAGAAAAACTAGCAATGCCGGATTGAACCTCGACGTTCGGGTCATTGTATGCGACGTCGGCTGAGTCGAGGACCGCGACGTCGGCGTCGCGGGCCTTTTCCAGGTCGAGGGTGCTGGAGCTGCCCTTGGTCTTGGTGGCCGACATGGGAAACAAGCAGGAAAAAGAGAAGTCGCCTGTGACGAGAAAGAAGTCTCGGGGTTCTTTTTAACTTGTGAACAAGCGCGTACCACAGGCGCGGGCGGGTGGGAGGCGCATGGTGTAGCCATGTCAACGTAATGCGATATGATGAAGATAGTATGGATGCAGATAGGCCGCACATGCTGGGCGGTGCTGAAGCCGCTGGGCCGACTGGGCAGAGCTATTTTTGACGCCAGCATCAGGGATCAACAATCTCAAACCAAAATCAGGCATGTCGCTGCACGGTCAAGTGATCATGGTAGCCGTTCGTTGCCCGAAATTTGTATTTCCTTATCTTGAGCAGCTATGCGACAATGTTGCGTTGATTTCAATGCAGGTACAGTATGACGGTCCGATCCGGACAAAAATATAGTAATAAATAGTTTATGGCGATGCGCATCGAATATATCAATGTGCATCGATGCGCATCGATTCGCATCGATGCACACCGATGCGCATCGATTCGCATTGATGGCAATCAATGTTGCGCATCGATGCGCATCGATGTGCATCAATTGCATTGATGCACATCGATTGCCGCCATCAGTTACAACGTCAAGGGAACTTGTATCTAATTACCGAAACTATACTTTGATCGAGATCGCCCAGCACTGATGCGCATCGACCGAAATTGGTCCGATTCTCCCGTTTTCTACCACAACGCCGCCACCCATATAAGGACAATATCAACCGCGCGCTACCCGGAACTGGAAGTACTTACAGGGCGCACGGACCCTTGCGCTGTTGTACACTGGGTTTGATAGGAGGCCGCAGCCATTGCATATCAATGTATGTAGAGTGGCTGATACTCGAGGAATGAGATCTGAGATGCTAATTGACGCGACGCGACCAAGGTTCTTCAGAGTCACGTGGACTTGAGGGCTGGCCAAAACGGGACTTTATAAGGGAATGTCTTGGGTTCAAACTCCATATCGGGCTGGGCGCGGACCAAAGAAAACGTTGAAAAGATGGTTTTATACGGGGGGTTTTTGTTATACATGGTAGTATATGCTTTGAAATTTAAAGGCGCTCGGGATCGATGCGCATCGATGCACATCGATTTTTTTTGATGCGCATCGATGCGCATCGATGCGGATCAATGCGCGTCGATGCGGATCAATGCGCATTGATGTGCATCGATGTGCATCGATGTGCATCGATGCGCATCGATTCCGTCGACTATTTACTATGTTTTTGTCCAGATCGGACAGGTATAGTACAGGCCAGATTTGCGTTTGTAATTCTGTTTGAGGACCGAGGCAGTCAAGATAGGCTTGCCGGGGGTCGTTTCATAGTGCAATCCGTCCAGATCCGAAGCTTTGTTAAGCGAGTCCCGGCCCGTTCAGTATTGACCCGGATCAAAGAGCCCCATGATGATGGAGCAAGAAAAAAATTGAGACGGTTGAAGACGGTGCAGGCAAGCTTCGAGTGTAGAGGAAAGCGCGACGGGTCGAAGTAGGTCGAAGTAGGTTCAAGTCAAGAGGCAAGCACCGTAGGATCAGATGCCACGGCGATGGCAAACAAGGACAACATGTCCCTCTTATGATAACTTTTACACCACTCTCGGGAGCCGCGCACTCCTCCAGGACCAGCCCTCTAGCTTATCTTCTCCAAGTCGACGATGTCAGAATACTCTTGGATTGCGGCTCTCCGGACTGGTCCCCCGAAGAACCGTCACTGGATCAAGAGAATCACACATTTCACTGGGAAGAATATTGCCAGGCCTTGCGCGAGTTTGTTGCCTCAACTCGCTTATTTTCTTGGTCTTGACCATCTCACCAAGATGTGCACCTTCCGTAGACCTGGTGCTGCTGTCGCATGGAGACCTTGCGCACTGCGGTTTGTATGCGTATGCATATTCGCGATGGAACCTCAAGGCACCAACGTATACGAGTCTTCCTGTCCAGGCAATGGGGCGCATCGCCACGACCGAGGATATAGAGGGTATTCGGGACGAAGAGGACATCGGCGATGGAGACGAAGCACCCAGCCCCGACGGAGATGCTGCCATGAGTCCTGGCGACGACTTCCCCAGTCCTCTCGTGAATCGTGACAAGTTGAAAGGAAAATATGTTGCTACCCTTAATGAAGTTCAAGAAGCCTTTGATTCTGTGAATACATTGCGTTACTCGCAGCCAACTCGTCTGCAAGGTTGGCCAATCCGGAACCAGCCAATTCCGCGACTAACAGCACCGAAGGGAAATGCCAAGGCTTGACTATCACTCCTTTCAACGCCGGGCACACTGTCGGAGGGACGATTTGGAAGATTCGGTCACCGTCTTCTGGTACTATCCTGTACGCGGTAAATATGAACCACATGCGGGAAAGACATCTCGACGGCACAGTCCTCATGAGACAGTCCACGGGAGGGGTTTTTGAACCACTCGCAAGACCCGATGTCCTAATAACTGACGCGGAGCGTACTTCTGTCATTAGCAGCAGGCGACGAGACCGCGATGCTGCCCTCATCGGTACGATCCACCGTAATTTTTCGCGTATCACATCTCATACACATCCATTAGATACTATTACCTCCACCCTAACGTCGTCCTCTCGATCGTCCGTTCTCATTCCCTGTGACTCCAGCACGCGCGTTCTTGAGCTTCTAGTACTTCTAGATCAACACTGGAAATACTCTCGACTGACGTATCCCATCTGCTTGCTTTCGCGCACCGGAAGCGAGATGCTGACATTTGTGAGAAGTATGATGGAATGGCTAGGCGGGACTGTCAGCAAGGAGGACGTCGGTGAGGACGGTAACAACAATCGCTCCCGCCATAACAGGCGGCGGGACGACGACGGTGACGAAGATGCTATGGGCGCGTTCGCGCTTCGTTTCAAGTGCGTTTTTCTTCACTACCCCCCCTGGTAGAAACGAACTCCCCGGGCAGGCATCTGGAATTCTTCCCCAACCCCCAAGCCCTGATAGAACGATACTCCTCTACCGACCCGAAATTGATACTCGCCGTCCCTGCTTCACTCTCGCACGGTCCATCCAGGAATCTGTTCGTCAACTTCGCCACGATACCAAACAATGTCGTTCTCCTCACCTCACGGAGTGAAGAAGGCACACTGGGCCGCATTCTGTTCGACAAGTGGAACAAATCTCAACGCCCGGACGATAAATGGGACAAGGGGAAGATCGGGAGCAACGTCATGATGGACGGCGAGATAAATCTTGTCGTATGTATCTTTCTGAGCGAATTTTATCATGCTTCTAATTTTACAACAGATGAAATCCAAAGTGCCGCTGCAGGGTGCCGAGCTCGAAGCCTATATGCAAAAAGAGCGGGCTGCGAAAGAGAAAGAATCAGCTCATCAAGCACAACTCGCTCGAAGCCAGCGCATGCTCGAAGCAGACGAAGACGAAAGCGATTCAGATTCGGATTCGGACGCTGAGGATGAGGACGAGGTTAGGCAGGCCTTGGAAGGCGAACATATGGACACGGAGGGTGATGGAGTAGGATCGAAACGCAAGGCCGATAAAGCCCTCGATGGCGCAGATTGGGGTCTGGATGGGGACGAAGGACTGACCAAGCAGCTGTTGTCGTTCGACATCTACTTGAAGGGGAATGTGTCAAAGGCGACGTCTTTCTTCAAGAATGTGGGCGGCCAAACGCAGCGGTTCCGGATGTTCCCGTACGTGGAGAAAAAGCGCAGAGTTGACGAGTATGGGGAGACTGTCGACGTTGCTATGTGGTTGCGCAAAGGGAGGGTCTTCGAAGAGGAAGCAGAGACAGATGAGACCAAGGACTTCAAGAGGCGAAAACAAGCGGAGGAGGACGCAAAGGTGATATTTTACGCGGCGATCTTTTGCTTTGTTGTTGATAGTTCGTTCAGGCCATCCAAGAACCCCCATCGAAATTCGTTTCGAACAAGGTCGAGGTCCAGATGGCTTGCCGCCTCCTCTTTGTCGACATGGAAGGTCTCAACGATGGTCGAGCAGTAAAAACGATCGTGCCTCAAGTCAATCCACGAAAAATGGTAGGTAGCCTTCATCTGTATATTCTCGCGGAGACCTGACCGTTCTCAGATTATTGTGCATGCTCCTACGGATGCAGCCGAGTCGCTAATCGAAAGCTGCGCCAACATCCGAGCGATGACCAAGGATATATACGCGCCCTCTCGAGGCGAGAGTGTGCAGATAGGCCAGCAGACGAACAGCTTTTCCATATCCATCAGTGACGAACTTTTGGCGTCCCTCAAGATGTCCACGGTCCGTCCTGCGAGACCGTACCATATCAACTTCTATTTAAAAGTTTACAGTTCGAGGACAATGAAGTCGGCTATGTCACGGGTCGCGTTGTCGCGCACGCCAGCTCTACAATACCCACTCTTGAGCCGCTGTCAGATTCGGCCCTTATCCAGGCGAAGGTCCCCAATTCCAAATCCAAGTCTGCGCCCCAGATGCTCGGATCTCGACCCACAGTTGACTTGCCCCACTCGACTATGATCGGAGAGCTCAAGTTGACCGCGCTCAAGACTCGCTTGGCCGCGATCGGTGTGCCCGCGGAGCTCATCGGCGAGGGTGTGCTGATCTGTGGTGCTGCCGCCGGAACCATGGGAGGGTCTGATGCGCTGGAGGATTCTGTAGCGGTTCGCAAAACAGCAAGCGGTAAGGTGGAGCTGGAGGGGGGCGCTTCTCAGGTGTATTATACTGTACGGAAGGAGATATACAATCTCCATGCCCTTGTAGCCGCGTAAATCGACCCCTTAGCCGCTTTGATTGAATCCCACTACGCTGCGCTAGCAGTAAACTGGGTTTTCGGAGAAAACGGTCCATTACAAATATGCGGGACTCGCCACTAAAATATATGTTCTGCCGGGCTCCACCATGTCGGCCGACATGAGAAGATCAGCCAGGCACCGATAGCACCGATAGTTGATCGACGGGCATTTCCTCTTTTGGAAGGTCTCGTGCCGCTGGGGCGCATGGAAGCCCAAAAAGGAAGAAGGAAGAACGTACCTCGCCTTGCGAAATATAGTCAGCTGCAGGTCCTCTATGTCCCGGCATCACCTCTATTGACTCCAAAAATACTAAGTAACTACGCTGCTTTGCCGGAATCCTCCTTCAGGCTGACGACCCGGTTGAGTACAACATAATCCCCCTGTTTCCGGCCAGGCGCTGCGTCGTCTGCCTCATCGAGACACGCGAGCCGCGCGTCCTTGTCTACTGCAAAGTAGGCTACACGCAGACCCTGGAATCTTATGCACTCGTTTCCAACCAGTTGCTCGCTTGTCGCCCTAGGAGTATCGTCACCAGGGGACGCCGCTACCTGAGCACTGTCTTTGAGCGCTTTCTCTGTCCTCGCCTTTCCGTCGCGACGAGCCTCAGTCAACGACCGCTTAGCCAGCGACCAGAACCCGGTTTCTATCATCGCTCCTTTGACGACTTCTAAGCTGTTGGGGTCGACGTCGTCCAAGAAGTCCGTAGACGGCTGATCACTCTTGAAAAGCTGGTGGAATATCCGTACTTCGTCGATGCGGACGGGGCTGCCGGACGCGGCATGCTCCGCGACCCATTGGATGTAGGCTTTCGGTTTTTTGACCTCGGCGCTGTTTTCCAGACGGCAAATCAGCTCAACGACCTGTCCAGTGGTCGAGTCGGTTTTGTACGAGGTACATGTTATAGGATGAGGCGCTTGAAACAAGCCGACTGTCTTTCCGGGCGCAAGACGGAAGTAGTCCTTGGAGTCCTCTAGTCGGAAATCATCTGCGTCGATGTAGATGGTGCGCGTAAAGGGAATGGTAGTAGTTCCGAGAGCGGCGACTTTCGGGTGGAGCGGCTTCTCGACCATCAACAAATAGTCGTCAGGCAGATTCTCGATGGTGACCTGCAAAGGGCGGAGCACCATAAGTAGCCGCGGAGCCGTCCCTTCTAGGTAATGCCGGACAGTCTGCTCGAAACGAGCAAGCTCGATGCTTGACGTGGCCGTCGAGACACCCAATGTGCTCACGAACGAGACAATCGCGCCAGGAGGCACGCCGCGTCGTCGGAGAGATATAAGCGTATAGAGGCGTGGATCATCCCATCCACTGACATGCCCCTTCTGGACCAGGGCGAGGATTTTTCGTTTTGACATGATCGTTCCCTCAAGATTGAGTCTGCCGAATTCAGACTGCCTAGGTTTGTAGACCTCCAGAGCGTCACATAGCCATTCATACGACTGGCGAGAAGTCACGAACTCGGTCGTGCAAAGGGAATGTCTGAATGGCCATTGAGCAAGAATCACATGAAGCGGTAGGATTACGAACGAAATGTTTTCGAAACTGTCCACCAAGCAATGCGTGTAGTCGTAGGTGGGATAGATCTTCCATTTATCATGTGTTCGGTGGTGCGGGGTTTCTAGCACGCGATAGGCGGTGAGATCCCACATCTGGGGATTCCCGTCTTCAAGATCCTGCTTCATCCGTAAATTGGCTTCCTTTGGGCGATAGAAGCCGTCTTTCATCTTCTGAAATTCGGCAAGGGACTCGGATACAGGTCTTGTGCGGTGAGCACAGGCCCGCGGGGGCTGTCCGCTTTTCTCTCCACGACTTGCCTTGATCTCTTCCTCTGTAAAGAAATGTGTATAAGGCAAACAACGTAGACGCAGGAGATATTGCTTACGGCTGCAGTGGCAGACATACGCCTTGTCGCGGTTGATTAGCTCGACCGCCAGCTCATAAAGCCGCTGGAAATAGTCGCTCGAGTACGTGATCTTCCAAGGCTCGAAGCCCAGCCACCGCACCATCTCCAAGATGCTCTCGAAATACTGCGCCTCCTCCTTCTCCGGATTGGTGTCATCATACCGCAGGTAGCACTTGCCGCCGTGGTGCGCCGCGTAGCCAAAGTCCACGAAGATGGCTTTGGAGTGGCCGATGTGGAGGTAGCCATTAGGCTCGGGCGGGAACCGTGTAAACACCTTGCCACCGGTTACAGCGAGGTGCTGCTCGCGGAACTCTGGACGGATCTGGGGGTTCTCACCGGGCTTGTGAAGCTGTCCGAGGAATCCCTCCTCGAAAACGCTCTTCCGCGACGCCAAGTCTGCCTCCGCAGATGACTCTGCTGCTTTTGCAGGCGCGGCCTTCTTTGGTTCCTGAATGACACAGATTGAGCAGATTTTCGGCATAGAGAAGGATGTGCACGCACCTTGCCCTTCGGCTGCGCCGCCACTTTCGCGCCGAACTTGTCATTGAACACCTTCTCGACGGCATTCTTAACTTCGAGCGTGTTCGCCCATCGGAGCGCCGGGATGTTCTTCGCGCCGCTGATGACCTGCCCGAGGCTCGCCCAGCCCACGATGGCGGTGGACGTCGTGTACTCAGCGATCTGCTCGTACAGCTCCGCGGCCGAGATGCTGAACCCTAGCGCGCCAAATCAGAGCCCACGAAAGCGCGCGCGACGTCCACGCACCTACACCACACTGCGCATCAAAGTCCGCCTCGTCGATGGGCGCCGGATGGCCCTCAATGTACTTTACCGCCGCTTCAGACGCGAAACTTGAGTATCATTACACGAAGAGCGCGCGCGCCGCACCCGTAACCTGATCCACCGTCTTGAGCTGCGCGTCGACGATCTTGCGCACGACCAGCGCACGCTTCTCCTCCGCGACGGCCTCGGATTTCACGAGCTGCCCCGCGAGCGCGACGATCAGCCCCGCGCGCTTGTCGTCCAGCTTCTCCACGCGCGTGTGAAGCGAATACGTCTCGACGATGTCCTTGAGCTCTGCCGCGATCTTGGGCGATTTCACCGCCTCAACGGCCTTGGCCTGGCTGAGCCCGATGGATTTCAGGAGCCCGACGACTGGGTCACTTGCAGGGTCCGCATTCACGGGTTTCGACATATCGATGTTCGTGGGGGTCAAAATACAAGTAGTCAAGGACCTCAGAGGGTCGAGGCAGTGTCTTTATGTGGGCCCAGTCGAGTCAAGTTCCAAGTTTAGCAGCTTCGAGCCCCAACACTCGTAAATAACGCGTCAATTTAATCTAGATCGAAATACAGCTCCGGTAGCTAGCTCGCGCCCAAGCAATGCATGCAGGAAAAATTGTTCGAGGAGAATACAAAATGAATGGGGTCCTATATGATCGAGAGGAAGTGATGAGGAGATGGAACATCGGATACTGTCTAATTCAGCGACCGGCGGCGTGGCTGGGGCCAGCGACGGGGCCACCGCTTTCGTCGATGGGCGGCGAGCGTCGCCCAAAAATGAGCGACGAAGCGTAGTGCTCCGCGGCACTAAGCGTGTTGCGTAAGCTGCGCTTCACGCTCCGCCCGCGCGTCTCGCGCACCGGCGTCTCTCCGCCGAGCGCCGACTGCACCGACTCGTGCAGCTCGCGTGCCGATAGCGAGCTAGGCGACGCGGGCTCACGGTACGGCCACACCACACTCGATGCGGTCGTCTGCGTTTGCGTCTGTGTCGTCTGTGCGGATGCCACAGGTCCTGTCGCCGCGGAGTCGACCTGGGAGCCCGGCGACACGGCGCCCGACTGCGTTGACGAGTTCGAGTCCACTTCGATGAAAGGCGGGCGGTGGTGTGGTGTGAAGGCCTCCCCGCGCCGCGGGATGTGCTGCCCCTGGTTCGCATGGCCCTGCGTACCCCTTCCGTGTCCAATCTCCGCGTAGTTCAGATCTGGCGTCAGCGCGCCGTTCCGCGGCGAGCCAGGTGCGGGCTCCTGGTACGTCCTAAAGAAGCCACCCCCGTTCGAGGCGTTCGTCCGGGCGCTTCGGTTCGAGGCAACGTCGCTCGGAGGGGGCGAGCGGGACGTCTCTACGATGGGCAACATGTCCGCAACGCCACGTGGGGTCGGACGCGCCGCGCGCGATGGCCCAGCCACGGGAGCGATCGCCGGCGCGACCTGAGCGCGGGTGAGAAAGCCTCGGTGTCCGTCGGTACGCGGTTCCGTTGCAGGAGGGATCGTAGCCAAACGACTAGGGAGGAAAGTGTAGTCGTGACCCCGCTGGGATGGGGGAGGCGGATTGGTCGGTAGGGTCGCGGGACGGCCTCCACGCGCTGCCGCCGAAGAGGAAGCGAGTTGCTGGAGATGGAGGAACATTCGACGAGACCCAAACTCATCTTCGTCATCCATATCCTCCGGATCAGGCTCGGGGGTATCATCCTCGCGATACGCCTCGGCGTCAATCTCGTCCTCTTCGTCCTCCGTGTCGTCGGTGCCATTCATTTCGGTCAGGTGGTCAAAGAGTTCCGTCAAGAATGCGCGGAGCTGCGAGACACCCTTGCCCGAATAAACACAGAAGGCCATCTGCTGAGTGGAGCTAAACTCCTGATAAAGCAAAACCAGTCAGCTTGGAGTATTGGTGATCTACTGGTGGGACCAACATTTGGGGGTTCACGGCAGAAACGCTGCAGCTCAGGCTGCCTAAAGGCCGGCACGCCAGTAAGACTAAGATGTGTGAGTTTGTGGAGCTTTTGGAGTAGGAAGTGGACCGCCATGACGGATATCTGGTCGCAATAGGAAAGATGTATGCGTTCTAGCGTCGCGTGTCGGTCCGCAAGCGAAAATATGGCTTCGTCGGTGAGGTTGTTCACTCTGACGAGCCCCACCCGCCGCAGTTTTGGTAGCGCAGACAGCTCAAAAACCGACATGTCCGTCAAGAGGACGCAATCTGTCAGGGTCCGATCAGTCCCGATACCACCCTAGAAGTTCGCGGACGTACTCGCAAAGTCTATGTACCTCAGGCGGGTGCAAGATCGAGCCAAAGTGCGGACGGAGCGATCGGTGATCTTGGCCGCATGCCCGAGGTGGAGATAGTGGAGGTACCGGCCCAGTTTGCAGATGTTTTCCACGGATCTGTCGGTCAGCAAACCGCACTTGGAAAGGACGAGGTTGCGGATGCGAGGGGCGTGGGCGATGATGCCGTCGACGGCATCGTCCGTGACGAGCGAACACGCAGTGAGATCGAGCATGCGGAGGTGCTCGAACGGGTGGTCGAGCACGAGCGGGGGTAGATCATCGGGGGCCACGCTGGAAGGGAATGGGTTCGGGGCATCAGGACCGCCGGCTGCATCTGCTTTAAGTGGCGCAGGGAACGCGGCATCGGTGAGCTCGGCGCAGTGGGAGAGGCGCATCTCCCGCATGTGACTCGAGTGGGTCCAGATGTCGCGAATAGAGAGGTCGGTGATGAGCTTGCAGTGGTTCAGGTCGATCTCGAGGAGGAGCGGGCAGGAGCGGGCGAGGGCGGAGACGGCGCGGTCGGTGAGCTGTTCGAGACCGCTTAGCTTTACGCGGCGAAGGAGGGGGCAGTGGGCGGCGAGGGCGAGGACGCCGCGGTCGGACACACGCTTGCAGCCTGCCAGGTTGATCCCCTGGAGACGCAGCGCGGAAGACGCGAGGCCGACAATCGCGGTATTGGAAGTGTTGCTGACGCCCGTGAGATCGATGGCCACGAGGTTGGCGAAGCAGGGCAGAACTTGATTAAGGGCCTCGGCGGAGATGTGCTCGCAGTTGACGAGGGTGAGGCGTTCGAGACGGTCGCAACGGGCGAGGATGGTGAACGTGCGGTCGCGGAGGTCCTTGCCGAGGGAGAGGAAGTTGAGCCGGCGGATGAAGTTGGCGTAGGTGAATGTCTGGTCGGGGGCGTCGAGAAGGGCGGCCATGCGGGTGAGGGTGTCGGACTTTGTGAAAACCGGCTTGTGCCAGAGCAGCTCGACGGAGCACTCGCACCAGGTACGGGAGACCTGGAGGGCGGCGAGGAGATCCCTGACGGCATGAACGTGCTTGAGAATGTGGATAAGGATCTCTGGGGGCAGGCGGGCCATGGGACTGAGGGGGACACCTGCGGGGACGCGGGAGAGACGCTTGGTGTGAGCCCACTGGGCGGGGGAGAGAACGAGGACGGGGTCGTCGGCATCGTCGTTGGCAGCGAACTCGATGGACTTGTTGGTCTCGTCGTCGTCGTCGTCGTCGCTGAGCGAGCGCGAGGACGGGTTGGGATGTCTGTAGGCGACCATGGTGGTTGGAGACCAGGTGGGAGGTACCATCATGTGACGAATAATATGTTACAAGGGCAGACATTGACAAGGACCTGGACTAGTCCTGCTACTTTGGTACGACTACTACAGACTGGTAGTAGTACCATGCAGCCCGTCGACGGCCCCGACTTCTACAACGCCCGCAGGGCCCGCTGGCTCACCCCCACTGTTCCCCCCCGCACTCCAGAGCCCTCCTCCTCGCGCCGCAAGCTCGAGCAGGTCCTCAGCACCCCCGACGCCGTCTCCAGCGACGACGTCTGGTTCGGCAGCGTGGAGAAGATCTGGAAGGGCCTCGGGGCAGGCGGAAGACTCAAGCGTCGTCTTCCCATGTCGCTTGTTGTACGCCCTCTGCTGTCTGCTGGGAATCGCACATCATCGTCCTCCAGATTAAGATAGTACACTCGGCTTGGCTGCGCGACCAGACGTGGCCCCAGGGCGCCGTCGCCCCCGAGCCTGACGATGAGCTGCCCGATGTGCCCCCCGCGCCGATAATACACCCCGCCTCCGCGACGTCCTCAGGCATCTCAACGCCCTGGACCCTCGTTGACGACGACGCCCGCACCATCGGCCAGCCCCCCAACTGAGCGCGCGTGCCAGATCTCTTTCAGTGTGTACATTAATCCTGTATAACTCGTGCTCGACACTACCAATGCAACCCCGGTCATGTCCGCGACGGCGGCGACACCTGCGTTTTTGAGCACCCGCGCCGGACGTAGAGAGACGGCACGCACGAGTATGACACCGTCCCCGCGCACAAACAGCATCTCCATTTTTCTTTTCGCGACCTAAACGCGCATTAGCGCGCGCGCTAAGCCCCCGCCGAGCACGTACGTTTACGGTCGCGGGCTGGCCTGGCGGCGCGCCGTCGACGTCGTCGACGATCATGATCGTCTCCTCGACGTCGCTCATAATGAGGTTCATGTGACCATCATATGCCTAGAGGGCGTGAGGCGGCATGGCCATCAGGAAGGGAACGGGGCTGACGTGGAGGATGCCGGTGAGCTCGCGGTCGCCTCTGAGCTTGACGAAGACGCGTTCACTGAGAGAGAGGCGGATGAGGTCGAAAGGCTCCTGTATGGCGGAAGAGTCCATGGAGATTTTTGAACATGTGACACGGACACGGCTTTGGACTCAACCAAGACCATGCCTGTACGCCGCTGCCCTTTTCCTGCGGATTGTGCTCACCCTCTGCACAGAAACACTACTGCGACTACTGTGATGTCTTTCTGACCCACGACTCGACGTCTGGTCCGTGATCTACCCTTTTCGTGTTGCTGTCTGGCTCATTCTCTCCTGCAGTGCGCAAAGCACACAACAGCGGCAGAAATCACTTGTCGAATGTACGGGATTACTACGCGTGTATGCACCTGAGCTGCTGTTTTCCATCCTGTCTAACGTATTCCAGCACTCGGGCACGACAAGGCGCAGAGCATCATCGACCAGATCACCTCTGCGTACGAGTCCACCGGTGGCCCGCCTCCGGGTGGCTTTGGCTTTGGGCCCCAGCACCTCGGAGGCCCTCCCCCAGGCTACGGCGCGCCCATGGGCTTTGGTGGCCCGCCCATGCCCCCGCCAGGCTTTGCCGGTCGTGCGCCCGTTCTTTTTTTCCTCTTGATTTTCTTGACGAACGCGCCTCAGCCCGCCCGCCCTTCCCTCCAAATGGTTTCCCCCCGATGATGGGTGCCCCGCCGTTCCCGCCAAACGGCATGCCTATGGTTCCGCCCGGCGGCTTCCCTCCGGGAGGTGTGTATTGCGCTCGTCCAACAGCTCACAACTAATGCGCCTCAGGTCCACCGCCGTTCCCGCCCAACGGCCCACCCGGCGTCGGCCTCCCCCCCTTCCCACCAAATGGCTTGCCCCCGCCCGCCGGCTTCAACGGCCCGCCGCCCGCGCAGCAAGCCCCCGCGCCTGGACCTCCCCCTGCACCAGGATCAGGCCCGAGCATCCATCCCGACCGCCTGCGCATGATGGGTGGGGGCGCCCCGCGCTGAGCCCGTCGTTCGTTAGCTGTACTTATACATACAAATTCCATTTTTTATTGAAATGGATGCAAAGACGAATGAACGAACGTGCGGAAAAACTGTGAACAGTCAGATAAGTTGAAGCAAATAAGTTGAAGTTGAAGTACCCTTCCTCCCACCATGTCGACGCAACCGCTGCTGCAGCGCACCGCGGCCAAGCGCATCGCACTGCCCGTGCGCGTCGAGCCCAAGGTCTCCTTCGCCAACGAGCGCACCTTCCTCTCCTGGCTCCACTTTACTGTCGTCCTCGGCGGCCTCGCCGTCGGCCTCCTCAACTTTGGCGACAATGTCCGTCTTCCTCCCCCTCCTTCCTCCCCTCGCTCACCCTGCCCATGTAGGTTGGCAAAATCAGTGCAGCCATGTTCTCCGTCATCGGTCCGTCTACTATCTAACGCAACTCAAATGTATCTACGCTAAATCTGGCACAGCGATGGGGATCATGGTCTACGCGCTCTACACCTACCACTGGCGCGCCGCGTCCATCCGCCGCGGCGGCCGGGGCCCGTACGACGACCGCCTGGGCCCGGTGTGTCCTCATTCACTTTTCCACTTTCGCCGAATGCTAACTCGCGCAGACGGTCCTCTGCATCTCCCTCCTCGGTGCGCCTTCTCTCCTCCACACATCTGCATACCCATGCGAACTGACCGCAACCAGTGGCCATCGTCGTCAATTTCGTTCTCCGATTCACGCAAGCATAATTCGCGCCCACACTTGTACATACCAAACGATCCACATTTTGTATACGACGCAACGAACCCAGCAGCCCAGAGGCCCGCACGCCGCCTTACGCCACGCACGAACTGTCCACTACATACTAACTACACGCATGTACAGTCCTGTCTACCTGCGTCCCGCCGTCGCTATCGCCGACCGTCCTACCCCTGTACATATTTGAGTACCCGCCTGGCAATCGGCCGTATCTGCATCGTCGTACGCAGTGTGAACGCGACTGGGCGTGGGGGAGTCCGCGCAGGGGACCCGACCCGAAGCTGGTGTGTGTGCCAAAATCCATCCTCGCGCAATCAGCTCCGCCGCTGGCGTTTCGTCCCCGCGCGTGTCGACACGGTCGCGGACGTGTCCACGGAGGAGATAGACATGGACCGCCGCGTCTGGGGAGCGTCAGTGAGAATTGCACGATGAGGGAGATGCACACACATGCTTGCGGCTCCGGGCGCTGCGCGTGCTGACGACGCTCTGCGCGCGGCCGTCCTCGCCCTCCCCGTCGCCCTCGCCCTCCGCATCGCCGTCTGCATCGTTCCCGTCGTCGACGTCCATCGCGTCTGCCGTGCCCTCTGCCTCGTTGGCCGGCCCCGCCATCCCCAGCCGCGCCTTGAGCACCTGTATGTCGTAGTCCGCCTTGTCCACGACCTTCTTCATCTCCACGAGCGACGCCGTCGCGTCCAGCAGGCCCTCGAGCAGCGCGACGTTCCCTTGCGTCGGCATCACCAGCCGCGTCGTCGACACGCCCAGCTCCGCAAGCGCCTGTGTCACCTTGGGTGCGATCGACGACTTGGGGAACGGCAGCTTGAATGAGCGCAGGTACGCGGGCTGATGCGCCGCCTTGGTCGTCGCAGACTGCGGCGCAAGGTCCGTGCGCGTTATGCAGTGCTGCAGGTCGTACGCCGTGTTCTTGGCCGGTAGGCGCTTCGTGAGCGAAGCGCCGAGGAGCGGCGTCGACGGGCTGTCGAGGTCCGCCCCGCCCTTTTTCTTGCTGCGTTTCGCGTCGAGCAGGAGCCCGTTGAGCTGTTGCTCGTCCTCGACAATATCGGGCAGCCCGGACTCGATACCTGCGACCGTGCGCAGGAGATCGTCGCGCTCGCGCTTGAAGCGCCGCTCGTTCTGCTCGAGGCGCTTGATCTCGATGTACAGTGCCTCCTCCTCGGCAATCTGCTCCGGGGTGCGGTTTTCCAGGCTTGCGACGTACTTTTTGCGCATGACTTCCCGATCTGTAGGAGGTCGGTACAAGAACAGAGACATAAAAGCCCTGGGTACCTTTATCGAATGAGAAGCTCGACATGAGCGCCGCCTTGCTGCTTTCGTCGCCGGTCCAGGGGCGGTTGCGGATGAGCTTTCGGCACACGCTGCAGTAGCGGTCTTTCAGATCCTGGAGCGAAGTAAATAACGAGTAGAAGGGCACAGGCAAGTCTGCACCTCCATCGAGCGCTCGGGGCCACCGGAGAAATTGTAACGGTCCTGGATGACATACCACCGGGTGTCATACTCGTGCACGATGTTCATCAAGTAGTCTGTCTCCTCCTTGGTCCACTCGGTATCTAATGAAGCAGTCAGAAAGCGCGCAACGGGCTTCGTGTATAGTGGTCGCACCTTGGAGTAACTTTGTGTATTCCTCCTGCGAATAAGTGTACGTCGCGGGCTGGACATTGTACTTGGCAAACGGGTATTCTGCGGGGAGTAAAACAGGGCTCGCAGAGGACGAGAGGGGATCGCACCTGCCTCAGGGTCGGTGCTAGCCTTGACCCAGTGTCCGAGCTGCAACGAGTCGGTGCGCGCGCTGTTCTTGAATTGGCGCCACTCCCTGGACGCGTCAAATCAGTGGCCGAAGCATCGACCGTGCAGAGCACGCGCACCATTTTATTTTGGAGCCCGCGCCGAGGTTGGGTTTCTGTTTGAGGCGGGGTTTAGCGAGCTGGGCGACGAGGGTGGTGGAGGAGGGCCCGATGAGGGAGAAGAGCTCGCGCGAGATGCCGTCGGGCTTGCGCGCGGATGCGAGGGAGACCTTCCGTGGCGCAGGTACGGGTGTGGCAGTAGAGGAAGAGGGAAGATCGAGGATGGAGCGCACGTCGGCTGCATTCGACATGGCGGTCAAGCGCAAGACGGGCCGGGCCGGCAAGACACCCGAGGATCACTTCCCCGCACTGCGCAAATGATACTCATACAGTTGCAGCTCAGACCGCTACCACACTATGGCTCCCACAGACGATTTTGTCAACATCTGGGGCCCCGGGGACGTCGCCAGCGGCAATAACGACTTCCACCGGCTCTGGTCTGCCGACGTAGCGTCGGGCACACACCCTCAACCAGCTCTCCAGGCGGCCAATGCCCTCCGCAAGATCTACCCGGACCACTCGCTCGTCATGACCCAGCACAATATCCTCAACTTCCCCCTGCTCGTATCGACGCCGCTCCCCAACGCCCCCCTCGTCGCTAGCCTCGAGGTCCGCCCCACCGCGCGCACCGCAGACGGAGTCACCGGCATTCTGGCTCCCATTATTGAGTTTGGCGCTTTCCAGGCCGCTTGGGACGTGTGTATCTGGCGCCGCTCCCCACCCTTGGTTCTTACTCTCGTATAGAGATACGACTTTATCATCTATGTGATCAGCTGGAAGCAGGGATTTGGTACTTACACACTGTACATCGTGCTACACCAAGGTATGCTCCGCCTCGGACTAAGCTGTTGTTTGCTTGAACGACATCAGGTCCTGAGGAGGCTTCGCGCTCGCTTATTTTGAGCTCGGGTCTCTTCAACCAGACCCTCCACGAAGAGGTCTGGGTGTACAACCAGGGCTTTTGGAGCAAGGACCACCCGCTATGGCTCGACATCCAGAAAGCGGACTGGAAGGATGTCATCCTCTCCGACGGTACGTTCTGCCTCAACTGTTATTCAGCGCGCTAAGCTGCACGTCAGACTTCAAGAAGACTCTCCAGAAGGATATCTATGGTTTCTTTAAATCAGAACCCATCTACAAAGAGCTCGCCATTCCATGGAAGGTCTCGTTCATCTCATGAGTGGCTAGCGTATTCTGACTTATATTCAGCGCGGCATAATCATGCATGGACCGCCTGTCCGTTAAAATCCTCAAGGCTCTGTGAGTGACCCTGACCAAAATGTAGGGCAACGGGAAAACCATCTCGATCAAGGTCATCATGAAGACCTGCGACGCGCTCGGCTTCGCGCCTCTATACGTAAAGTCTTTCCAAAGTAGGTTTCACCCACGCCTGTGTAGTCTCGACAGGCTGAGATGGGCGCTACAGGCTACAAGGGCGAGGAGGGCGCGATGCAGGACGTGTTTGACAAGGCGCGTCAGATGTCGCCCTGCGTCGTCGTGCTCGAAGACCTCGACGCCCTCATCACCGACCGCAACCGGTCGTTCTTCCTGAACCAGCTCGATGGCCTGCAGGGGAACGATGGCCTGCTCGTCATTGGGACGACAAACCACTTTGAACGGCTCGACCCCGGACTGAGCACGCGTCCCAGCCGGTTCGACAGGAAATAGTACGTCCAGGTTCACCTCCTTGTAGCTGTCAACCAACACCCCCCCGGCTTGTTCGACGACCCGAACCGGGACGAGCGCGCGCTCTACGCGAAATACTGGCAGGAGAAGCTCAAGACCAACGACGGGATCGAGTATCCTGATGCGCTGGTTGAGGAGGTTGCCGATAAGACCGAGCAATTCAGCTTCGCCTACCTCAAGGAAGCCTTGTACGATCGCTCTTCGCTCGTGTGTGGGCGGCCCAACTGACATACTGCTCAGCGTTTCGTGTCTAGTCACCCTAGCAGGGTGGGAGGGCGACGACAAGCCGACGTTTGGCAATGCGCTCAAGGCGCAAATCAAAACGCTCCGTAAGCAGCTGGACAAGATGCCCCTAGCGGCGAAACGCGTCGACTTTCGGCCCCTCTTCGACACGCTCGCAGAGGCACGGTCGCCGCCAATGAGCCCGCAAAGCCCGCCCGGGGAGCGCGACTTCCGTGTGCTGCTCGACCGACTGGCTTCGGAGAGGCAACGGGGCAGCAGCATGGATATGCGGGCGCTCGGGGAGCGGATCGAGGCTCTGGTGGCGGAGGCACAGCGGGCGCTGAGCGAGCGGGAGCTGGTGGCTGTTGTGGCGCCGAGCACGACGTAGAAGAAATAAATAAATAAATGTGTTTCGTGTCATGATGTTCCCAGTGCTGTGGATCGATGGCCGACATGACCGTCCCGTCGGTGTCAGTTGGTTGTATCCTTGGTTGTATCCATCCAAAGCCATGACTGCTTTGTCCCACCCATGTTCTCTCTCTCGCCGTCCCATGGGCCCTTCCCCGTCGGCGCGCTCACCTTGGTTGCCCCCGTGCGCCCCCCGCTCGCCGTCGGAGATGCGGTCCTCGCTGGCACGACCACCGCCGCCCTGGTGCTCGACGAGGTCGCCTTTACCGCGTACTACCCCGCAGATCCGGCGCCCAGCGCTCGAAGAGGCGTCGACTGGCTCGTGAGGTAGGAAGGAGGCCATCTAGCTCGACGTCAAACCAAATAACTCTGCCGCAGACCAACATCCGCGGCGTTGCGTGGCTTTTCGCGCTTCACTGGTAGTCTGTGCCCTCTTCAAACCTGCTGCTCTGACCCACGCACCCAGGCGTCTCCACATGGCTCCTCTGGCCCTTCATCTACTTCTTCGGGACCATGTTAAAGGTACCGAGCGCGTCGCACATCGCGACGGCTAACCGAGCCCACCAAAGATACCACTGTACCCGAATGCGCCGCTCCTGCGGCCGGGCGACGCGCAGAAGCAGTGGCCTCTCGTCATCTTCTCGCACGGGCTCTGCGGAAGCCGCACGGCGTACAGCCAGGTCTGCTCCGAGCTCGCCGCGTCGGGGCGGGTCGTCCTCGCCGCGGAGCACCGCGACGGCACCGCGCCGAATGCGCATGGAGGGAAGGTTCTCTACTACCGCGACGACGATGTGATGTAAGCTGCGCGCTTTTCTCAAGGCAGGTTGATGTGTACCGCTGCAACTCAGGTTCCCGCCGGACGCACCCGACGCGCCGGGCGCGCTACCGCTCCGCGTGGACCAGCTCGTGTTTCGCCAGCATGAGATCCACCGCATATATGCAGCGTTTCGTGGGCTGGTGCGGGACGGGACGGGCCTGGAGGCGATCGATGGCGCGGACGTGGACCTGGGGAGCTGGGTGCCCTCGCTGGGGACGCCCGTAGTCGACTGTGACGACGTTGTGCTTGCAGGGCACTCATTTGGTGGCTGCACCACGGTATGTGTGACCATCTGCTGCTAGAGATCATTCGTAAACCCACCAATCCAGCTTTCGATCCTCACAAGCTCCATGAGCGAGTATCCCCCATTGCCAGTCTCCAAAGTACTTATGTACGACCCGTGGCTGGAGCCATTGCCGACGCCGGGGCCCACGCCTACTGCCTCGTTCTCAGCACTCTCCACGCTCGAGGGTGCGCCGTCGACCGAGTCTGAGCAGAAGAAGCCCGCCACGGGCAGACAGCTGCCACAGATGCTGGTTATCAACTCGCAGGCGTTCACGCTGTGGAATGACCATTTCACCCGTCTATCCGGCGTGGTGAACGCCTGGGAGCCACAGGGGCGCAGACTGCTGACCTTGGGTGCGTCCACACTTTCCTCTGTAAAGCAGCGTAACTTATTCGTGCCCAGTCGGCTCACAGCACGCGTCCTTTTCAGACTTCCCCGTGCTGCCGCTGGTGCGCACCAAGGCGGCGGGGACGCTGATCAATGTGACTGCAAAGCTTTCGCTAGCGTTCCTCGACGGCCCGAGCGCGCTCGACGCGATGCTGAAGCGCGTGCCGACGCGAAGGATGGAGGAGAAGATCATCGGCAAGCGGAAGGATGGCCGTCCGAAACGGACGCTTGTCGGGAACGTGGGGGATGTGGTGGTGCATTGAATGGACACATGTATCTAGTACCACTATGTTCCGGGTTCCGGGAGACTGTCTCGGCTGGACTCGGATGTAGCTCTAGTCAACTAATGCGGATCTTGTGGCGTTGTTTGTACTCTTTTGGCTGTCCCCGTGAGCGCGTCTAACTTTAAAGTTTTCGTCTTTCCTTGCATCTCTGTGAAGCCATCTGCGATGAACATAAGGCCAGTGCGAGTGGAAGACCTGCCGGGGATGCAGGCTTGCAACCTACAAAACCTTCCGGAGAACTACACGATGAGATACTGTGAGGCTAGCGCATCCCGAACACTAGCATATACATACACGACCCGCAGACCTGTACCATGCAATGACCTGGCCCTCTCTGTCCTACGTCGCTGAGGTGCGTCGCGCTCACCCCCGATGCAAACGCGAGCCGCTTATCCAAATGACTGCTCAGGACCATAAGGGCCGCATCGTCGGTTACATCCTCGCGAAAATGTGCCCTTCTCGTTGAACGGCGTGAAGCGTTGAGCCGCTGACGTTGCGCGGTGGCACAGGGACGAAGACGGGGGCGAGGACGCGGAGCCGCACGGGCACGTTACGAGCATATCGATCCTGCGGAGTTACCGCCGCCTCGGGCTCGCGAAGAAACTCATGGTACAATCGCGTGCGTCCTACCATACACTCCGCATTGTATCGTGCTTACACTATCGTTGGGATGAAGAGGAGGGTACGTGGTGTTCGGCGCACCAGCTCATCTACTGAACCACTGGACGGCCAGCCATGGCGACGATCTACCGCGCCTCCTTCGTGTCCCTGCACGTCCGTAAATCGAACCGCGCAGCTCTGGGGCTGTATCGCGACACCCTGGGCTTCACCGTTCAAGACATCGAGAAAAAATACTGTGAGTTCGGTCTGATTGGATTCCGACGACCTGTTACAGGGCTACTTTCCCTAGACGCAGACGGAGAGGACGCATACGCGATGCGTCTGTCCCTGAAACCATAGGACATGTATTAGGGAGTCTATAATAATCAATAAGATAATACAGGGCAAATACAGAGATCGTGTTTCTCGTGTTACCGCCATTCACTACCCCATTCAGAAGTTGTGGCGCCCAGGGGTTCTTGTTGGTTTTCAGTCGGCTTAATCGTACTCGGAGACTCTTCATTGACGGGGACGGCACTACGGTGTTTATACACAGCGTCCCTGATCAACTCGGCGGTTTGCAGACCCAGGTCGTAGTATCCATCGTTGGTTTTGCCAGAGAACATCCCAGTGTGAGCCTCGAGTTCGTCAGGGGCCAGTCCATTCCGAGCAAGTATGAAGTATGGTTCCGCCGGAGTCTTCTTCTTAGGAAGAACGATGAATGTCCGCACGGAGTCGTGGAGGAGCGGCGTTGGCGGCAAGTATGTGTAGAAGCTAAGCAGGTTAACCGGATATCTAGAGTCAGAATAGAAAAATGTACGCACTTGCGAAAAACTACTCCCTCCTGCGCTTCGGCATTGACGAGAAAGTCCACGCGGCGATTCAGGGCATCCGCATCCCACAGATGCCCCACATATTTCATGTGGTCGGTAGCCCATGTGTATCCGAGATTCAGGTCGTCTCGCTTGTAGTAAGTTGCTCCCGCCGCGCCAGCTAGAAGAGCACCCCCTGCCGCGTAAGCTGCGGTCCCCGCCCACTTTCCCCAGCCTGAAGCAGGTGGTGTGGCCGGGGCAGCCGGATTCGCTGCCTTACTCGCGCCAAGGCCTGCGAAAGCTCCTAACAAGCTCCCGCCGACGGCGCGAGCCGTCTGCGCGTACTCAATCGCTTTAGTCGCGCTGTTCTTGAAGATGCCCGGGTGCAAGCCAAGATACTGGGGAATTACCCATCAAGACCATACCTTCGAAAGACCGAAGATCCTCACAGGAGTATCGAACGCAATGCATCCGATGATCTTGGGCCACAACGGAGCGTCAGCGTCAGGGCGCCCCTTGATAAACTCTTGCAGGGTATCCGCGGCGAGAAGACCGCCCATACTGAAGACCTAGTTTGGAAATGGGAGAGGAAACAGAAGACATGGTCTACCTGTGGCCGCACAGTACTATCTTGGCCTTCCCAGCTCCACCGCCGGACGCGACCTCCCGCTCAACCGTCAAAGTTGTAAGCCAATCCGAGAATTTGATCACAGCCTCAACCTGGGTGGATGCATTCCAAACATAAAATCTAACGGAGGGCATTTATACAAGCACCCACCAAATCGCCTTTGGTCTGATATGCCGGAAACACAGTACACTCTACCTAGAGCGCGTGATTGGTCCGCGCGCACTCATTTAGAGCTATATGCAGGCGCACCGAAACGCTGGTGATGGTCTCTGACAAGATATGCCGCAGTCTGTCGGGAAACGCGCTGAAGGTCTCGTCGGTGCCCTTGAAGCCGTGGATGAAGACCACAATGAGTAGATCTGAGATAACCGGAACGACCGCCAAGCCGGGGTTAGCTTCAGTGTCCGAGCTCATCTTGACGTCCCACTCTGGGTTCTCGGGAACAGGAAAGTCGGAGTGGTGATCGAGAGCAGAGAGGCGGACACAGCGGCAAGAGCTACTGTAATATACAACGAGAGGGTGGCTGTGTCTTGACCTTCGAAGCTTTCCCGATCGAGAGCATCGTCGTCGTCGTCTGCAAATGGTCTGATGCGCTCCTACATGAAATCCGGCTTTCAACAGCATCTCTTCGAATTCAGACGGAAGGGAAGGGCACAGGCTGGCAATTTATGTACAGCTGGGCAATCTTCGAGTTAGTCTACATTCATCATACATGCTTCAACATGCCACATTCCGGTTCGCCACTCGCGGGATCCACTTCTGTCAGCTGCCCTCCACCGCCGAAGAAAGACGCGCTGACGTCCGATGAACGCCTGCGTCTCATTCGCTCCAGCAGGAAACTACAAGGCTCGCTCAGTGTGAACCCATATTTTGTCGAGTGTCCTGCTCTCCAAGGCTCCGTTGAGCGCGAAGCATGCGCTGCTCTACAAAAACGCGAGTTGACCGAAGAGAGAGGGGCCGCCCAGCTGCACTCACTGCTTCGGTCGACGCGGACGCTACGTTCTCATTCACCTCCAGTAGTCCAACAACCAACTGCAAGAGGACTCGTTTCATGCCCTCCCAAAATTGCAGGTGCTTTTGGAACCAGATCTCCGCACCCAGTGCGTCTCGACCCGCTGCATTTGTATAATTGCAGGATCTAATCAACAGTCGGTCTCCTCCATCTGGACCCGTGAGCGAGTCCAGTTGTTATGTGCGGAGGTGGGAGATGGGATGTTGGAAAAACGGTCCGACCGGAGCCCCCCACCGCGACCGCTTCTTTGGGTCTTTGCCGAGCGGGCACTTCATTGTTCACGATTCCTTCACTTTTGATCCCATCGCTGAGCGCCTAGCCTCGTCCTCATCCGTAGCCCCTCGCGTAGGCGCACTTGCTCCCTCAGTATAGGTGCCCGAGAAAGGTCGCGCCGGGAGACCGCTGCGTCGATCGAGTACCCGACATCGATGCAACGGCCTTTAGGCAACATACAGGTTGGAATGGATAATGAAACGAAGACGTGGATGAGGTGGTCACCTGAGAAAAATGAAGTATGTTTGAGATTATACATCAAGATGCAAGAGACCATCCGTCTGACCTTACTGACTGATACTCTGACTTTGATATGGTGCCTGGGTTTGAAAGATAAACGATGCAGCTTGCGAGAAGGATTCCGAATTCGAATTGTTCGACTGCGATGCAGTACCCCCAGGTGAGTGGATGATTAAGGAGCCAGACCGGTACGGCCTGAGTGGTGCTAAGAAACGGGGGCTGATCTGTGCAGGCATCGGCGGCTGGGACTGCAACTGGGACTGCGATTGCGATTGCGATTGCGACGAATGAGATGGGGTTCGCGAGCGAGAACCTGGACGTTCTTGAGTAGCTTCATCGTCCCAAGCTAGTTCCCCAGCATAGACATTTTC
This sequence comes from Mycena belliarum, assembly GCA_029282135.1. NCBI lineage: Eukaryota > Fungi > Basidiomycota > Agaricomycetes > Agaricales > Mycenaceae > Mycena > Mycena belliarum. The sequence goes on from JARJCN010000014.1 coordinate 403,268, forward strand.
GAGATGATCTAAGCCGCTTGCTCTCTGAACTGCATCGACATTCGCGACATCAGTAAAGTTCGTATCGAAATCCAGATCAGTGCTCTGGGTCAGGTGGCGCTCGACGGAGTAGTCCGAGCCTGAGAACGATTGTGAGCTCCCGTTGGGAACGTTGATAGGTTTGCGTGCTAACAGTCTCTCCAGCAATGTGTTGAACTCGGGAAACACTGGATTCAGTATCACCGGTTCAGGTTCTGGTTGTAGAGCTAGCGCGGAGAAACTCGGAGTGTGGTTTAAGTCTTGCGGGGGAGAGATGTGCGGAAGTGGCTGCGCGAAATTGAAACGCGAAGACGAAAGATTGTCCGGTGGCACTGGTACTCTCCGACGTTTTGCGGCTCTTTCTGGAGTGATTTGAAGCGACCTGGAACGTGCCTCGGGTCGACCGTTCGGTATAGGGCTTGAGGCGGGGGGTGAGGGAAGCGAAGAAGAGTTCGGTTCAGGATTTGCAACTAACAGGAGTGAACATGCGGATGAAACGGCCAAGAAGCGACCCACTTGGGTTGGAGCTGCCATATATCACTGTCATCCCGGACAAAGATTCTCCAAGGCCCTCCTCAGCTCTGATGTGTAGGGAAACATCGCGAAGGCTGCATGGCTCGGTTTCCCGGACGTGTTTCCGGACGTGCACAAGAAGCTCATTCTGCGAATCATAGGTGTCCCGACACCACTTCCATCGACACTGAAAGTCGGAGTGCTGGGACATAAGTAGCCGAAGCCTGTAAGTTGCCTGACCAATGCCTGACCAGGCCTGACGGCGGAGGAATACAAGCAAGTGCTGAGCTCTCAGCTGATGGCAGTCACGGTGATAGTATTTGCGTCCGTTGTGTGCATGTCTGCTTTCGACCTAATCCCCATCCAATCTTACCTCGGTCTCGATGCAGACTCCCAACCGAACCCCAAATCGGCCCCCATTGATTTTCTGACCCTACATATGAGGCACTTGCCCCCGCACTTGTTGGTATCATTCTCCAACGTCACAACTCCCAAAGAACGAACACGAATTTCTACAATTCGGAATCGCCGTCTCAAATACGCTAATGGTGGCCCCTCAGAGCTCCAATTCCCCGCTGCGCGCAGCACCTGGCCCTTACTATATGATGGGCAGTTGCGACGCGGTCAACAAGAAGGCGAAGATGAGAGAGACTGGGCTGCGAAAGATTTCTTACAAGGACTGACAAAGCATGTGGGCAAGTTGGGCAACCTCCTCGGCGGCTATGAAGCAGAGGTGCGCATCTGAATGGTTTCCCGTGCGTTTATATATCTTAAATCCGCCACTTGCTAGCGTGAAGCTGAACGGTTTCGCACTCTTCGCCGCAACAGAGTTGACGTCGAGTTCGTTCCGGAAGAAGAAAGCGACAGCGATGATGATGAGGATCAAGGCGACACTGGTAGGAGTGAACGGCTGACCGATGAAGAGGACAAGGCAACTTTTGAGCGGCTGATCAGAGAGCGATTCATATATGGGCTACTTGAGGCGAGATGAGAAAACTCTTCGTCCGCTTGCTTTAGTGACCTCATCTCCTCATACTACTAGGACATCGACTACGACAAAGTCGACTGGGATGAAAGCCTGGATGTTGATGATGATAGGGAAACCGAGGAACGTTGGTTCGATGAAGATGAAGAATAATAAGGCTGAAGGTGACGAATGTAAGCATCCTGTTGTATATCAGGCCTGTCATTTCTAGACTTTGTACGACCGTGTAAATTCATGAAGTACACAAATCTATGTTCATGCAAAGGACTCAAGAATGCCATGTACCAGCATGTATCGTCTTTAGTTGCACAATTGTGTACATAGTGCCGTGGGAATGCTGGCAAGATCCGGATCGCGTGTCCCTTGACCAGACCGACCCTAAAGAAATGTCGGAAATCGATCCTGTCCTGTCTCGTCACGATCCTTCTCTAAAGCAGCACAGAAAGAAGAAACACCACCGTGACAGGGACCATCCGCAGGATGGGGGAGACGATGCAGCTGGACCTAAAACGAAGAAAAGAAAACACTCACTGGAGCACCAGTTGAATGCTTCTCCATCCGTGGTCGATCCCGACATTCCAGGAGCTTCTGCCGCAACAGATAAAAAGAGGAGGAAGGAAAAGCGGAAACATGCAACTGAAGACCCGCAGGTGGATGTTTCGGGCGGCGAGGCCTATTTAGATAAGCAGATCGACGCTGGTCGAGACGTCTCCTCGACCAAGGAACGGAGGAAGAAGAAGAGGAACCGCCAGATGGACGTGGAAGTTGAAACCTCCGCAGACAACACATCCGCCGACCCCGCCGACCCGCCGGTGAAGAATAAGGAGACTAAGGAGAAGGCAAACTCGAGCTCTCCTTGTCATGCTCTCGACTGATGTTTTTTTTCCCAGGCTCCATCTCCGTCTCATATGGAGCCCGTTACAACGACACTGTCTTCTTCAGTCATGCCGCAACCTATCCGCGCCAATGGCAACTTGTTTCCCTTACCCAACTATGGTTCATACTCTCAACCGAATGTGTCGCTGTTCCCCACGTTCAGCAATCTGCCGCTTTCCCATCTCTCCTTCGGGTCCAATGAAGACGTGCTGCGCGCTCTTCAAGATATTGATATCACCAAGATTGCGGGTGTACTTCCAGGCGCCGCAGGTGCAGCCCATCTACCACTGACAGGCGCACCATCAACGAGCACACATCTGGCTCCCTCGGATCCTAGTAGCGTGTCTGGGAGGGCTAGTAGTATGCCGCGGCCAGAGAGGAAAAATAAAAAGAGCCAATCGAAGCATGCACATGGTCTGGCCCTCCCTGCTTCGTCTTCTGAGCCTGTTTTTCACTCCGATCATGAACGCTTACTGGCAACGAAATGGATGGGACCTACCAAATTAGCCGAACTTGTCAAAAGCGAAGGTACCGGACTCGCAGCTTACCGTCTAATCGACTTACTTTCTCTTCCAGGGCTTGTTTACACCAAGGGTAAATTTACGGCCAGCGAGATCAAGCAGATAAACGGAGCCCTTGAGAACTACCGGACCGTTTGTCTCCGATCTTACTCCTTCTCTTCCACCTCCTCAATCGCTGATAGAGTAGGGGCTTAACGGAAGAAGAGGTGAATAATATCATGTTTGCTAGGGATGGAAAACACAAGGACAACTCTTTTTGGTCTGAAATCAGTCTGTCCTTTAGCCATCCGCCAGCGACCCGTACTCACATACCTCAAGCGAGCGCGCTCACGCGGCGACCTATATGTGCCGTCTACCACTATCTCCGACGGGCTCATCATCCTATGAAGCAGCAAGGAAAGTGGCGTCCTGAGGAAGACGCCCAGTTGATGCAGTGTGTATCCCTGCAGGTCCTATTCCAATGTACTCATCCCCGGCTGTTTCAGAGCTGTTGTATCGCTAGGGCAGCAGTGGGAGAAGATTGCCCCACTTGTCGGCCGAATGGCCCCAGACTGCCGTGACCGATATCGGAATCACATAGTTGACCAGGAAAAAAGAAATACAGGTCGGTCGTGGCACTCACTGAACCCGACATTTTGCCTACCCATCTTGATCAATCAGGAACTTGGAGCGCTGCCGAAGAAGAAGAACTCACTCGGATCGTTGTCGACATGCAGAAAGGGAAAGACCTAGATCACGACGTTTTCTGGGGTAGAGTCAGTGAGTTGATGGGTGGAAAGAGAAGCCGCCAACAGTGCCGCATGAAATGGACCGACTCCTTGAGCTCGAAGCACAGGAGCCATGGACAACAGATGTTGCGATGGAGCGCTAGGGATGCTTCAATTTTCATACATAGGTTCGTAATCTTCTGCCCTTGTGATCACGCTTGCTTACCTGGATCTGGTAGGATTGACTCTCTCAATGTCCAGGATGAAGCAGACATTCCTTGGAAGTCTCTCCGGGATCCTCAATGGGACTTGTGGAGCCCACACGTTCTGCAAAGACGATGGTCCAACATGAAGAAGAAAATCAAGGGGTTTGAGAATATGTCGCATCCAGGTTAGTCGCTTCCCCTCATACACCCACGGCATTGATTTGGCTCCTTGTCGTAGAGATCATGGACATTCTGCGTCTCAAAATTGTGCAGAGCACACAATCGGTCACGAATGGTGATGCGGAACCACGGGCCGGCTCAAGTACGGGCCAAGGAACATTAACACGGCAGGTCATAGATGAGGACGATTCGGAAGACAGCGAGTGAACCATCTTTTCTTTGTAGCCTTTATTTTGCTATCTATTCTCAATTCAGACGATACCTAACGTGAGACTTTTGTGCATGAGGTAACCTGCCTGGTGTAAAAAGCATGCCCGACGTCTTATAAGCGGCATGCCTGTTTAAGGCAGCCCCAATGGACCTTTTCTCCCCAAGTCGCTCTCGGTTGCTGGTCTTCTTTGTGTCCTTGTTCGCCTTGAGCTACAATCTTGCCGGTCATCTTCTGGATCAACATGTTCTCGACACGCGAGGCAAGGAGCCCCTCAACGCAAAGGAAATCCAAGCCAAATGCCGCGCCCTTCGGTCTCCCGCCGGCCCATCCGCCTATTTTCTGAAGCGCGAAGTGTCAGATCGTTTCGAGATCGGAACCAACTCTACCTTGATCACGAATGCTACACTTTTAATGGGACGTGGAAACGATACACACGCTCTCCATGGGGATTTGTACCTGGATAACGGTCTCATAAAGGACATTGGGAGTCTATCCCGTCGATATATGCACAAGGTTGTGAATTTGACTGTCATAAATGCGATGGGAGCATGGGTTACGCCGGGTCTCGGTACTACTTACGCTTGGTTTCCAGTTCGATCTCAATTCATATTATTTGCAGTGGATCTCCATTCACATCTTGGTTTGATGAGCACACCCTTCATGGCCGGTAGGCTCCCCCACTGACATTATTGATGAAGCGAAATAATTAGGTTCTAGGCGCGTTTGACGGCCGTGCAAAGCACGGTCCCATCTTGCCTTGGCTGCGCAATATCGATGGGTTCAACACTCACGACGATGGCTTTCAGTTGGCGATTGCGGGCGGAGTCACGTCAGTGCAGATACTCTCCGACCGCAGAAACAATATCGGTATTCAGCCTGTCGGGTTTCCCGCGCAAAATTTGATTTCCCTTCCAGGAGGACAAGCTTCCGTCGTGAAACTCCGTCGAACATCGGAGGGGTCGTCCTCCTCCATGCTTGTAGAGCCACCATTCAACATCAACGGAACCTTTGAAGGTCCATCGCGGTGGCGGCATCTTCAGTTTAGTTCTGCTTATCGCACCTCGAGTTTTGTGATATTCAACCTTTACAGACAATCCTGTGGCGAGACTCCCTCTGAATACGGAAATCGGCCAGACGCGATATGGTCATTACGTGCAGCGTATTCCGAAGCTCAGAAAATCTTATTAGCGCAGGATGCGTTCTGCTCAACTGCGGAGGCTGGATCATGGGACGCTCTCACAGTTACGGAATTTCCAGAGAACCCTCAGTTGGAGCTGCTAATCGATGTTTTGCGAGGAAAAGTCAAGGTTGCCGTTCTTATTCGTGCATTCAATCTTTTTTTGACCTGATGTCCGGAGAAAGGTCACCAGCCAGTGCCAAGGAGCCGTCGATATCGACGCACTTGTCCGTGTACGTGAAATCTTCGCAGCTTCGGCACGGAACTGAACAACCCGGCCGTCAGCTTACGAACGAATTCCAATTTCCTGTCGCGTCCCTTCAAGATGCTTCTGAGGCGTGGCTTTTGCCAGGCCTTTTGAATCGAACATGGGGTGGGAGTCCATCTGTGGCTTTATTCGCTACAAATTACCGGCAAGTAAATCGATTCAGTGCCATATCCCAATCTAAGGCTGTGTAAAGGTACAATTACGAGTCGTATCGCGGGTCTGAATTTGCCCCGCGTGTATTGGCTGATGCAGGTATTCCAGTAGTCATGAAGGTGATTTTGAACCTGCGCTTTGCCCTAAAGGTGCTTACTGATCTGATTAGTCCGCCCATCCTGTTATAAACTCGAGATACCTCCTACAAGGTGTGTTATCCGTTTGGGTTGTATATTCATCCCCAACTCTATTTTCAGAGGCCCAGCAAGCACATTATTTCGGGTTGCCGCCTTATCTTGCTCTTGCGTCGATCACCTCCGTTCCCGCTGCGGCCGCCGGCCTCGATCATCGCATAGGCAGCTTACACGAAGGTGCCGACGCCGACATAGTCTTGTGGGACTCCAATCCACTCCAACCAGGGGCGACACCAGTCTACGTCTGGATCGACGGAGTGCGCCAAATCCCACTACCTCCCAGGTCACACAGAGAAGGCCCCGTGGATGTCGGCCTGGGCAAAGAGGCGGACGAGTGGGGTCACTTTCCCGAGGTCCCTGACTGGAAAAAGGAGCGCAACGAAGCCATCGAATGGGAAGGCTTGCCTCCTCTCACAGGACGAAAGTCGAACAGCGCGGTTTTCATTAACGTGCGAGAAGTTTGGTTCAGCAACGCTGGAACTATTCAGCAATTCGCTCAGTCGGGCTCAGAGCTTGTTAATGTTGCGGTGGAGAACGGGACGATCACCTGTGTTGGCAATATCGGATGTCCCCCGGAAGCCTTCGACGCACGCGAATATATCGATCTGGAAGGTGGTTCGATTTCCCCTGGAGCGATGTCATTCGGATCGTCGCTGGGTTTGGAGGAGATTCACAACGAGCCTTCCACAGGGGACAGTGCACCATTCAATGCGTTCACGGAGAAAGTGCCAGACATCCTCCACGACCCGGGGGCGGTTGTAATGGCGGTGGATGGCTTGGTCTTCGGAACAAGGCATGCATTGTGAGCATTCCTTCGAAACAAATCATGTGCACGACTCATAAAGAGGTCAGAACGGCGTACCATGCGGGAGTGACATCTGCAACTACATCGTGGATGAAACCGCTATCCCCGGGCGGTACTACCGTCATTGCTGGTGTGTCCACGACGTTCTGCACAGGATCCTCCCATGCTATGGAGAAAGGCGGCATTATCCAAAAGTTTACTGCCCTGCATGTGGGCATACACAGGGCACATCCGCTGTCGAAGGGAAAGTCAGTCAGTGTGAGCAGCCAGATAGCTGGCCTTAGAAGACTGTTGCTTGGGTTTGAGAGCCAAGAAACAGAGACAGGGAAATGGTTCAGAAGAGCGGCTGAGGTACGCAATTCAGCCGCCCAGCCACCTTATTCAAGGAAGTTTTAGGGAGTGGTGCCATTGGTGATAGACGTCGACAGTTCAGACGTTATGGCTACGTTGCTCATCTTGAAAGCCGAGCTGGAAAACCAACTAGGTTCACGAATGCGGATGGTGTTTAGCGGCGCTGCCGAAGGACACATCCTCGCGCAAGACATAAGTATGTTGGTTTTCACACTTGGATTCCAGAGTGAACCTCCTGCCTTCCCGCAGGTGCAGCCAACGTTGGTGTGATCATTGAACCAAAACCGGTGCCCAGTATCTGGGAAAATCGCAGAGGGTCAGTCGATCTGATAGAAGTCGGAGTTGGTGCTGATTTCCGACCACAGATTGCCTGGACCACCACTCACCAATGACACGACGCTTGTCGCACTGATGCGAGCGGGGGTGAAAGTAGGACTTAAGTGCAGCGAACCACAACTTGCTCGCAATATGCGTTTTGATCTTACTTGGGTGCGTCTAGAGCCAGGGCTGAAGCGGTGGAGATTGATAAGGCACAGGCTATGCTGTCATCGAACGGTCGGATAAGCAAGGCGGAAGGATATGCTCTGGTGTCAACCAATCTCCGGGAGCTGTTGGGAGTGACTATGGAGCAAGACCTAGTTGCGTATACGAAAGGCAGCGTATTTGAAGCGTCGAGTAAGGTTGCCGCGATCATATCTGCTCAGCGAGGACAGGTCGATGTTGTGAGCGCCGCGTAGATAGTCCATGTATTATACGACACCGAGAAGTGCCGCACTGCTCCTGATTCCTCGACCCCGGGCAGCAGCAAATGATATCGCCAGGCAACTGAGAAGGAAGCCCGAAAATCTGCGAATGGAGTTGGAAAGAAGACGTAGCCACGAAATCGATGTAACCTGAAAAAGGCAACACGAGAAATGGACCGTTCTTCGTGCGGCGTTCGGGACGAAGCGAAGATGGAACGCAGAACGGCCGGCGTAACTGGTATGCGACGTGAAGAGTCTGACGGTGGCTGTAGGGGAGTCGGCCTGGCAGTCGTCGTTGTCCCGCTGGTGGACGAGGAGGAAGCCATGTTTTGATACCGCTACCGAAATCAGGTCACCCGGCTTCGGATCAAAGAGCACGCGCACACGTGACTCTAGCAGGAATTGCGAATCTTGTTGGAACCGCGTGTTCAGTGATGCTGAACGTTGTAAATGCTAGATCGGAGAGCATATTGAGAGTGTGTGAGCACATATGGACAGGCGCAACGAGAACGAAGAACGCGGCCAGAGAAACCACTGTACGGTACCACAGCTGCCTCATTGCTGTGTAGTTTGTGCTTCAATTACTTCCCCTTCGTCGTAGCCAAAAGGCTGCGGGCATGAGAAACCATTTCAACGATACTGTCGGTATCTGCTAGTTATGGTTCAGAAGGGATCATGTGTCAAGGCCGTCAAGACTGAGTTCGAAACCAGGGAAATTTAAATATCATGGAGAGGAGCATGCAAGGATACAGGATGATGAGCTAGGCAGGAAAGTGAGTGGCATGGGATGGTAGATAAATGAGGATAAGCCGTTGTAGATCTTCAAGGGGAATGAGTACCAGTAACCACAGCATCCGCCGCTTTTGTGAGAGACTTGTTAGACAAGGCAGAAGTTGTCAAGCGCCAGGGACTCGATCTTGTCTAATCCGGTCAATATGCTTGAGACTCTCATTATTTCCCTTTCAGGTTGCTAGAATGAGTCGATTCCCTTTTGATTCAATGATTACATCAGCGACGCGCCACAACATAACACGTGAAGTCACCTCCCGTGATCAGACAAGGGTCGCGGTAGGGCTGTGACAGCAAACCTTGTTCATCGTTTTCGGCGTCTCTAGACACTTTCCGGCGTATCGTTCCTCTCCCCTTGCTAGCCCTTGCCCTTCGGTGGATGGTTTCCGACAATGCTTTGCCTCAACAGGCCGTCCTTCCATGAGGACATGATAAAAATCATCGACCGGTTGCCAACTAGGAACGAATACCGCAGAGTTCGTCATCTTGTCCTCCGACACTCCGAGGACCAGCCCGAGGCGCCCCTCATAACCGATGATGAACTGGCGACAGTGTTTGGAGAGTGCCCCCATCTTGAAACCGTCGTCCTCTCCGCGGTGCCCACCACGACCGACAGGACCATCGTGTTGCTCGCCGCGAATGCTATAAATCTCCAGGGCATCGACCTCACTGGCTGTCAGCAGGTCACGGATGTCGGCGTATTTGAACTTGCGGCCAAGTCCCTCCCATTGCAATGGATTCAGTTAAATGGAGTTGTTGGGCTGACCGACCCGTCTATCACAGCCCTCGCAAAAACATGCTCGCGCCTCGTCGAGTTGGAGCTCTGCGATCTCCCATTGCTCTCCGTGCTCTCTGTCAGGGACATCTTTACCTTTTCCCGGTAAGTAAGCTTTGATAAATGCATCGGTTCGAGAAGCTGATATAGCCCAGGAAATTGCGGACTTTGCGTTTAGCACGATGTCCGCTGTTAAACGACAAAGCATTCCCGGCTCCGTCCCGGCTCTCCTCCTCTACTGCTGCTTACCCCAGCGGGTACGAAAAACCTCTGCCGCCAAGACCGACGAGTTGGCTAGACGAGCTACCGCCGCTGATTCTGCGCCATACGGCGGATAATCTGCGGATCCTCGACCTCTCCTTCATTGGTGGCCTTAGCGATGCTGCAATCGAGGGTATTGTGGGGCATGCACCCAAGATACAACATCTGCGATTATCCGGCTGCAAGCTGCTCACCGACAGGGCGCTCGAAAGCATATGCAAGCTGGGCTCTCATTTGGATGTGCTGATACTTGCGCACGTTGCCAACATTACCGACCGCGGTGTGGTCATGCTTGCTCGTGCATGTACTAACCTTCGCTGCGTCGACGTCGGCTGTGAGTGAAGCCGCACGATCCCCCGCTGGAAGATTAACATTCTGCCTTCAGTTTGCCGCAACCTTACGGACATGTCGGTGTTCTGTTTGGCGGAGCTGCGGGGCATCCGACGGCTCAGTCTTGTTCGAGTGCACAAACTAACGGATATAGCAGTGTTCGCGCTTGCTGAGCATGCGCTAGATCTGGAGCGCCTCAACTTGTCGTACTGCGACAGGCTCACACTCGACGCTGTGCACCTGCTTGTGCGGCGGCTTATGCGCTTGCAAAACCTGTCCGCGACGGGTGTTCCATCGTTCAAGAGACAAGGCGTGCACCGGTTCTCAGATCCCGCCCCAACAGTACGCACGCCCTGATCTCTTGGCTTCGATGACGTTCAGCACGCTTTAGGATTACGATGCTGATCAACAGGCAGCCTATCACGTCTTCAGCGGCGACCGAGTGAGTGGACTTCGCAAGTTTTTGAACAAGGAGGAGGAGCGACGACGCGAGTGCGAACGACGGAACATCCCGTTCGTGGCGCGTTCGGACGACGGGCTGGACCTGTACTAGATGTGACTAATGTTACGGATTTTTGTACGAGGGTGTAACATTTGTGGTGCATTTGTGGTGTACTGAATAGCCATTCCGGGCGAGGCGCAAGAGGCTTTAGGACAATTTGGTCAGTGTGACGCCTTGTGTTTCACACTGGACCACAACGGGACCATGACCATGACACTCATTTCATTATCGGCCCCCTAAGTGGCGGGCACGTCGCTCTCCCTCTCCCCCACCATGTCCTCCTCCCTCCGCGACCGCAGGGCCCATCGCCAGCCGTCTCCTTCCCCCGACCGCACCAGGCTCACCATCTCTGGCTTCATGCCCATGCCCCCTATCAGCGCGTCGCCCGTTTGCACCCCGACCACAACCTTGCACACGGGCGAGATGATTGCTTCGACAACTCCGAACGAACACCACGGTAGCGAGCTCGACCATCTGCGCTTACGCGTTCTCCCGACTTGGATCGCGACTCCCCCGACGCCGCCGGCTAATAAAAACATACGACGCTCTGTCACTTGTGTTGTTCGTGCCCCGCCCTCGCTGTTGTCTCCTTCAGTGTCATTTCCCATCGTTGGCCCACGCCCTGCGTCTCGCCGTCCCCGCGCACTTTCCGACTCGTCGGTGACCCGCAGGGCGTTCGCGCACGGCGAGTCCGTTATCATGGCCTTCCGCGTCGCTTCTCCAGAAAGCGAGCGCGGAAGCGATATAGACGATGCCTGGGATAGGGAGAAGGCAAAGGATGATGTGCGGAGGTACCACGCCCTCATGGAGCTGCTCACCACCGAGCTCAGCTATCTTGGGGACTTGCGTGCACTGTTCTCGGTAAAAGCTTTCGAATGCCCCCGTCTATGCCCCACTAATGTGATCCAGATTTACTTGCGTAACTTGCCTACGTTGTGCCGAAACGCCTCCCCGTTTAGCCGTGGATCGAGCTCGAGGAATAACTCGTCAACCCATCTCCCAAAGACCACCGTTCTTTCTGATCAAGGCCTCCACCCACTCACCACCCTCAACGGAAAGCCCAAGCCCACCGCCCGCCAACTCTTCACGGACCGGGAAATTGGCCTGATAACACGTAATGTAGAAGAAGTGTTACATCTGCACGACAATTTCGTCGAGGAACTCCACACGGCAATGCTGCCCCTTGGTTTCCCGATGGAATCGCTAGGGGTTCCGGTCGACGCGTCGGCGGAGAATGAACGGATTCGGAACATTGACGCGGCCGTTCAGGCAGTCACTACCAAGTATGCGACAGAAGTATGTTTAATACCGACGCATCTCCGATTAACCTAACCGTCGTCCTGTTGACAGGCGTCGCGTTTCGACGCATACCAGTTTTTTTGCACCGGTCATCCAGAGGCGCTCCAGGCCGTCCATCGTGCCCAACATCACAACGCAATCGAATGGGAGGCTTATGAACAACATTGTGCATCTTTGATCATAGCTGAGGAAGCCACAGGCAGCAGGCCTGAATCCCTTCGCTCTTGCAGTGAGGGCGAAGTTTACCAGGCTCTCCCTACTACACCGAAGAGGCGCAAACGTACAACCTCTCTTACTTCAATTGATGGGAAACCTCGGCATTCTCGCCGCCTTGCATTCCTGGACTATATGATAAAACCCATCCAGCGTATCTGCAAGTACCCACTCCTTTTAGACCAGCTTCGCCCAGGGAAGGCACTCCGCGCGATGTCGCATCCTGCACTGCGACCTCATATAAATGTCGTAGTCGAAAGTGCAGCGCAGGCCATGCGGCACGTCGCGAGTGCAGTCGACGAGGCACGTCATCGCCAGGATATCGCGATGCAATCCTCGCTGATCATATCCCGAATCGCGCTGGCCCACCCTTCCACGGCAACATCGCACATGTCTTCAGTTTATCCTGCGTTCCAAATACTGATCCCTAGCTTCCTCTCTTCGCTGGGTACGTGTCTGCTCGCGGGATCATTGGATGTGATGCACTACCAGTCATCGAAACCGCCGAGCGGGACGAACATCAACGCCAAATATCTCGGTGCATTCTTGTATCTTGGAGGCTACTTGATACTTGTCAAGGTCAAGGGCAAAGTGTATGAGCCGAGGCATTGGTTCAGTCTAGCAGACTTCACCGTTGTCGATCTGGAGGAGGAGGACAGTGCGTCATCGATGAACCCTGTCATGAAGCCCGGCTAATCTCGCCCTCATACAGCATCTTTGCCGTGCACTTTCAGCTTGAGCTGCAAAGATCATCAGTTTGACTTGACCGCCGCTTGTCAACGCGAAAAGGACGCGTGGCTCAGCTCTATCCACCAGTCTCTACTCCACCCCCCGACTTGGATAAATGAGCCTACTTCCAGCGTCCAGCTGGATGGAAAGGGCGAGCTCATTCCCTCAACTTTGGATGGGCCCTTCGAAATCATCAACGCTTTGCCCACGATCCAATCTCTCCCAGAGCTCGCCAAAGAAGACGACGCTTGTCAGGATCTGACAGAGGCCGTTTTGGCCGCGTTCAAAGGGGAAGTCTGTCAGAACCAGGTGCCAAAAGCATCGGTAGTACCTCTCAAGACGGAAGCTTTCACTAGCCGCCGCTCTTCCTCTGCATCTGTCAAGGCGATATTCACAGCGAGCTCCGACTCGAACACCATCGTTATACGCCGTTCGTCGCCCACCGCCCGCTCCCAGGTTGACCAGGGGCTCCAAGATGTCATCTCAGAGCCAGTGCTGGCAGCGCGATTCCAGGCCAGTGCTCGAGATGAGCTTTTCCAAACCCCAAAGATTCTCCGCACACCAGGCTCCTTTGCGCGTTCGAACTCGGCGTTGAGTTTGACGGGGCTGACGAAGAATCGCCTTTCCAGGCACGAGAGTGTCCGCGTACCCCGAAGGAAGAGCCTGGTAGACGACGGGATCATGATGGCGAGCAAGTCCCTGCGAGGAACTAAGAAGCGACGGCCAATAAAGCTCAGCATCAAGTCGGCGTCGGAGGCAGAGAGCATCTTCCAGCCGCCCTCCGATTTGTCTGCCTCGCCGTATTCACAGTGCTCCTCCAGCCTTACGAGCCCAACAACGCTGGAGTCGCCGTCTGCGCCGCAAACGCCCCGGTCGCGCCGGCCGTCCGAGGCGAACCCCGTGCGCATGCTCAAGTCAAGTCCGGTCCCTGGCTCACCCGCTTCGAGCGTCGCTAGCCAGGGCTCCACCCGTGGTGGCCACTACAGAACTTTGACGCAGGGTATCTTGAAGCGCTGGACGAAGGGCTCGCATCACCGCCGAACTCGTAGTGCTCCGTACGATCAGAACATCCCTGAGGCCTCAGCTTCCAGCCTGGTACGGGAGCAGTCCCCCGTCCTGCCGGAAGTCGAGTTTGGGGGCGCAATATCTTTGGCTTCGCCACGAGAAGTTGTGCGTGCACCCTCCCCGCCCGCTGCCCCATCAAAGCATATTCGCCTACTTTCCGCCGGCGCTCCCAGGACATTTCGGCACTCCACCGTCGAAAACACTGAGCCCCGCGTCAAAAGAATCTCCATATTCAAACGCCTGAAAAGCATGGATCTCGGACTGACCCCTTGATCAATCTTCACCACGTTCATTTCCCATTCGACTGTATCATACACCATTTCCAAACGCAATCCATTCATTGGCCTCGACTTCACTCAATGTATCACTCACTCAAACGCACGCTGCAACTACATACTACAATACCCTTAATGGTCCGTCATCTTGCAAATGAAATTGAATATGTAAGATATGAGCGACGAGCAGATAGCTAAAAATACAAGCCTTGTACAAAGACATCACGGAATTAGTCCGTGGGCTCTCAAAAGAGCCCCCCATCTAAAAGTCTGGTTAGCTTACGCAAGCGGTCCAAAGAAGGAAATAGCGCACTCTTCTTGCTTCATCTCCATTTCTGTCAACCGCCGCTTCAGTTGCCTGTGGCCGGCCAGTCAGAGTTGCACTCGCGACTTCAAACGCCACTTACGAATTCTCTTTCGTCAACGCGTTCCTGGCTTCTTTCGTTCGTCGCAGATCGGTAGACATGGAGGCGAATGCTTCGGCTTCCGGAAGGTTGACATCATTGTACATGCTGTCCAACTCCTCATTGAAGGCCTGCGTGAAAAAGTTAAACTCACAAAAAACTAAAGAATCCGAAGAGCGTACCTCGTACATGATTTCCTTTTCCGCGGTGGCATCGGTAAGTAAACTTTTCACAAGCTCACATTGTCGCCGTACGTTCTGGAGCTCAAGTCGCGTCTTTTCGAGCTCATCTGACCTCTGTCCGTACGCTTAGCCGGACTAGAAAGAAGGGATAGAAAACAGATGTCTTACGTCCTTGAGATCTTCGACCAGCTGCTGGATGCCGTTTTCCAGAGCCTCATGATTTGAGGAGGCTCGAGCTAGGCCCGCGTCAGCGTCGGCCATCAAGGTGCTCAACGAGCGGTGGATATCATCTGTCCGGTTGCAGCCGGATGACCGCACGGGAGTGTCCATGGCTGTGCTGAGGGGGCGACCATTGCGAGGAGTACCTTCCCCTTGTCGCTGACCAATCAATTGTCGCATCTCTTCCATTCGATCGAGAGCTGCCTGAGTCTGGAGGAAATGGTCAGACCTGGGTCGCAGATCTAGCTAGAGCTCCTACCAGAGGCGCGCCACGCTGGGGGGTGCGCGCGGCTTTGCTGGGTGATGCGGAACGAGGGATTTCATCTACAGTGTTCTCTGACCGGAGCCCATCAACTTCAAGTTTCATGCGCTTGACGGCTCGGTGGGAACACTCGACCTGCACACTGTCAGAGACTTTTTGGGAGCGGAACACCCGGACCTACATCTTCCTTCGTCATCTTGGATAGCTGAACCAAGCGTTGAGGCGGTTCGTGCTTGGATGGACTCCGCATTGAAGCAGCCCTAGCGCTGCGGACTTGAGGCGAAACCCTCCTAGGTGAGCCGACAGTTCTGGCCCGCGATAATGGAGAGCTCCGAGAGGGAGGCTTTCGGGACAGTTCTGTCGCCACTGGTACCTCGGTGGCGCGCACCGAGGTTTTCTTCTTGATCGACAATGGTTCAACACCGCTTGGTGTGGGGGCGTTGGCAACAGTTGGTTTGGGGGTCGCATCTATATTACCTGCCGGGAAGAAGGGTTGGCGTTTACTCCGCGGGATGCCGGTGGCTCGAACGGGGACCGAGCGCAGGAGTTTAGCAGCATTTTCGAAAGCTAGGTCATCATCCATGGAAGGCAATTCAGTCACGGGAGTCCCTATTGGTGGGCTCTTTGAGTATGGAAGCGGGGAAGGGCTTCTTGGTCCGAACGGACGTCGTTCAGAAGAATGCTCTGAGAGGGAGCGGGACGGAGGGGATGCGATCGGAGCATTAGAGTTAGACTGGGCGGTAGCAGCACTATGAGTGTTCGTGTCCCTGGATGTGCGCGAAAGGGGTCGTCGAGGGGGTTCGTCTACGATTTGGGTAAGTTCTTGCACCTTCGAGAACACCAAGTTCACACACCTTCATATATGGTTTCCTCCGATGGATTTTGCAGAGGAGGGTGCGTGAACGACTTGCCATGTTGGTTCTTGCTGTTCTTTCTTGCAAGCGCTAATTGCAAGGCCAGATCTCGTTCGGTAGAGTCTATGTCTCGGACGTGGTCCAAAATCGTGCCATCGTCGTCCTCCATGTCACTGTAGTCAAAATCCCTGTCTCGCGAAGCTGAGCGAGAGTCACTTCTTGAGGCTGATCTCGACATGCTGCGACTCGGAGGTCTGCTCTCAGGCTCCGGCGTGCCACCGGGAGATCTGCTTTTCCGGAGGACATTTCTCGACCTTGATCTCGAGGACGATCGAGTACGAAGAGAGGAGTCCTCATCCATGGACATGGCAGTGGTTGCTGTCGAATTTGACCGATGGGAAAACTTGGTAAGGCTTCCATCCCCAGCCGAGGTTGTCTGTGTGTACGTCGACGACCGACTTGTTGTCGACTTGGTGCGCCGATGACTATTCACCGATCCCCCAAAAAAGTCGCCCATGGAGGAGCCGGGCCGCGAGTTGAATAGATTTCTGGAGATGGCGTCCAAGCCGAAGATAGCTGCCTTGGATCGAGCAGTTGGTGTCGATGGCGCAGAGTTCCTCCCCGTGCGAAACTCGAACAAACCGAATTGGTGGACTAGATACAGCAGAAATGAGACGTTACTCAACAAGACCGGAAAATTCTTACTAGTGAGCACAATCCGAGACGGCACCCGCGTAGTCTGGACTATATCCTCTTCGCCCGGGTCAGACGGGTCACTCGAAGAAACTTTATATCGACAGACGCCGCCAGCCAGAGGTTGCAATCGGATGACCCCAAACGGCGGTGCTCCCACACCGAAAGGTATCCTGTCTGCCGATCCAAGGGCATCGATATGGACGACGATCTTAGTCTGAAAACACCATCAGACTTATCCAATGAAGTCGGCAAAGCACATTTACCTTCCTCGGTTCCTGAAGAAACGCTGTGCGTTGATAGACATTATAATAAGTGCGAGCAACGGTGACCCGGCCGGCCTTCGATTCCACTTCCATCTCCTCTGCGCGAAGCACGACCGACTGGCCGGCACGCGCCCTGTACGCAGCCTGAACGTTCCAAAGATTCTCCAGGAATCTCTGCTTGTTCAACTCGGTTTGGACTGGATTGAGATTGACGGGTGCAGGTGGGGTAACAACAGCCAGGGATCGAAAAGCGCGACCAGACCACCGCTCATTCTGGTCGAGGGGAGGGTTCTCCAGATACAAATTAATGTCTAGGCGTTTTCAGTTCAATCTCGACCGAGTAACAAGTGGAAAAAAGTCACCTGCACCACCAACGTCGGTTGCAACGACCTCAGTAACATCAACCACCCCTTTGCAAGTCATTCCGCTCTTCTTCTTGCCGCCGGGCCGTCCGCCCGCCTTGGTCAACTTATCAAGTTCATCCAGCCCTGCAAGTGCTCGGCCGCCTTTTTCTCCGTTTCCAGGTCGTTTGACAATGAGAAGCTTGTCGTCGAACAGGAATAAAGTGCAATGGAGAGAAACCGCGGAAGAGCTGTTGACAGATGCAGCTGATGACATTGGCGCGTCGGACAGGAGGTCCTCGACATCTATGCAGTCGATGAAGCGCCGCGAATTTGAAAACAGGTCAGGCGGGAAACCCTCGATAGTTGCACTCAAGCAGTAAAACACGGCTGCTCGTTTGGTTTCCTCATCAGGTTCCGCTAGCGCGATCTTGCTGGCAAGCTCATCTGCCTCGAGCAATTTGGCCCGCTGTGGATCGTTCGGCGCCATGTGCTTGATCATCGTCCGAAACATGAGAGTATACTGAGGTATTCGCTGCACAGGATTGATGAGGAGTTCGCGAAGTCCGACACGGTTCCTCGTTTCCGAAGCTTGATATTTGATTCGCTAAGAGAGATGAGAGTATGACCAGATACTAGGGTCCAGCGACGCACGTCGATATAGGCAGCAAATGGCGACGATTTTTTTGCCATCTCCCGTTCAAAGATCAGCTGGGCATCCTCCCGTTTGACGTAGTACTGCTTGTACTGTTCAAAGCCTCGCAGCTCTTTGAAGTGACGAAGCGCAACATCTCCAACACCGCCCACCGCCTTTGCACCATTAGGAGCCAACATCTTCTCCAGGTCGGTCAGGAAGGCTTCGTTGACCGGAAGGAGGTTGTCCACGTTCCCAAAGAGGGTCTTGGCCTCGTAGGCTGGGATTATTGACGTGTTTTTACTTCTCGCAAAGTTGCGTAATGGGTCGGCGTAGTCATTCTTCAATGATCGCAGACGCTTCACGTACGTCCGCTCGGTATCCACCAACTCGTTGATAGAGGAGACGAGTGCCGAGGTATTCGTCAGGGCGCGTTTCCTCTGGCCAACACGGTCCTATGGATCAACGTCAGTGAGTTGCGATTCATCGGACTTGACAAGCGAGCAAAGATTGCAGCATATGGCGCGCGAACAGGTGAGATGCGGAAACACTACAAGCTCTGGATACAGTACGAATAGCAGAGCGATGAGACTCACGGATTCAGTGCCAGCATCTGGCGGCGTAGAGAGAATGCTGGCATCAGAGCTGGAGGCGACAGTGTCACCCAAGGACAAGACAAGGTCCTGTATATCTGACGTATGTCCAGATTACTAGGAAGTTCGTAGGTACGAGCACTCTCGATTTCGTACCTTCAGGAAGCCGCCGCCCATTCTCGGAGCCTTCTACGACAACTCCGCAAAAGAAGACGCGTTTGGTGAGACCGGGGGCAGTCGACTCGCATCGCGACCGCAATTCTTCACCGGTGGAGAGGGCAATTATTTTTCGCGGGGATGAGCTGAGTGCCATGCCGGCCAGGGAGTTAGTAGGAGGATTGCAAGGGCGTAAGCCTCTTGGACAATGGAAGCCTATAGGCTCGTGACCAACCGCTTCTGCACGTGGCTGCGCTATCACGTTGTGAAGCGGCTGGGATCTCTGGTTGCTGATTTGGGTGGTCCCGCCAAACCAGTGGCGACACTTGGAAAAATTCAGTCGTTTACCTGCGAAAAAGTGCGAAAACTTCCTAAGTGAAATGTGAATCATTTTCGATTCCAAGTCGAATGAGCACAACTTGTTTTTTGATCTTGGCGGAAGATGCTCGACGTCGCCAAATGGTCCGTGCGCAGGCGATGTCGAGCAGTTATATGTGACCGAGAAAAAAAAATGGGGCTCATTTAGTTTGAATTTCGATGCTGAGCAACTTGCCCTATATCACTTTTTACACTTTTTCTGGAGGTTCAAGAGCCTCAAATTCTAAGTCCGTCCTCACATTTGGCAGGACCCGCCAAAATCATGACCAGATGTTCCAGTCGTTCTAGGAAGCTTGATCCCTCAGCTCGTCTCGTGATCAAAACGCTGAGTCAGAACGATTGGTAGCGAGTCTAGGAAGCCTATAACAGAAGTTCAACAAAGGTCCAATCGCGCTCACGTGATTTCTCCCACGGGCTGCCGACTTCTTCGCATAATGATAGGGGCGCGCAACATCGCACCGTCAGGGCACTGCGAAATTGCCTGAGCATTTCCGGTCTCAATGAAAGCAAACACTACAGTATCGGAGGCTTATTGCAAGTACGTTTGCACCCTGAGTGAACCACCCTCTAGGTTAGATTAACTTACCTTTATTTGATTCCTTTGATTTAATCAACCCATTCACTCTAAATCGGCATAAAATTCCTCGAGGACGTGTTGAGCGTTGAGCTCTCGATACGAGGAACTAGAAAAACGTGTCCACGGTCTGAATCGAACGTAACAGTGCATTTATATGTACCACAACGAGATGATTTAACCACTAATCGACGTAGACCTCTCGCGCGAGAATAGAGAGTTCATTGTCTGAAAAGACACATCCTCCACGATCCGTTACAACTTGAAGTACTAGTTGAAGCCATTCACGTCGTGATGTGGCAAGAAGTTCCGCACAGAGACAGAGGAGATGGCCACAGGCGACAGTAGAGGGACCAGCAGACATATAACTTGCTCAATGAGCTCTTATGGGCAGAGCAGACTGTGACGGAGAGCCTTAGGCTTGAGTCGGACAGACTCGGACTCAAATTTACAAAGCTGGTTCAGTGGTTGATGTTGTCCCCGATTTGGGTTTCATCACGTGTATTGATCTGCGCGTCGATGTGACTAGCTGTGACTTCGGTCGGGTCAAGGTTCCGAATGCGCCGCGGCCGCTCACCTTGACTCTTGACATGTACCGCCACAGGCAATAGATAGGGCGCTCTGACTCTGGGGAATGGCAGCAAATACCATCAAGATTGCAGCATCCTCTCTTTCAAGATTAAAAAAGAAGCCCTCGATCCCGCGGTCCGAACTATACTCAATGGACAGTACCTCGAGGGCACCTTTCTCGGACGTCCAGATAACTTTTCTCGGTACTGCATCCGCCCAACCCTCGTCAACGCGGAGGCATTCATCTCTCGCACTGCGTCTGGGCTCAGATGTCTGGCTATTTGACTGTGGAGGTATGCAATATATATATATTCGGTTGCGAACAAGGTTAACAACCTCCTGCAGAGGCAACGCAAAACCAACTGCAGAAGAGCATAGTGAAAATGGGGAAGATTGAAAAGATCTTTATAACTCACACGCACGGTGATTCTAGACACATCTCCTGGCATCCGCAAATCTTACTGATCCAGGGGACCACATCTTCGGGCTTGTTCCCCTTCTTGCGGCCATTCTCAACGGAGCTGGAGGGTCGGCAGACGGGGCAGAAGATCCAAGAGCGCGTATCGACGTCAGCAAACCCGTGAGGACACATGCTTGATCTGTTTCGAGGCGCTTCTCATAGATTCTAGGCTGTAGAAATATACGGTCCCCTAGGGACGCGCGCGTACGTTCGCTCGAACCTCCGGTATACGCATACTCTCTTGGGCATGCCGTACATCGTGCATGAGCTGCGATTTCCCTGGGACCCTCAAGGCGACGATCCGGCTTTCTCTCGTCCGCACCGGGCAGAATCCCCGTCGGGGCGCAACATCCGCCAGGCCGATGGCGTGTGGCAGAACATCTACCAAGACAAAAGGGTCTCCGTCTCCGCAGCTCCCATCCTGCATTCGGTTCCGTGTGTTGGCTACGTGGTTCACGAGGCGCCTGTTCCCGGCAAAATGGATCCTCAAAAATACATGCCCGATATCATACGGACAAACAGCCCGAGATCTGTAATGAGTCTCCTGCAACAAGGACAGAGCGTCGAGCTCAGCGACGGGACTGTTCTCCATGGACCTGAGCGGCGACCAGGACGGAAGCTGGTCATTCTGGGCGACACTTACGACCCGTCTGCGATGGTGCCTTTGGCTGGGGACGCCGATGTGTTGATTCACGAAGCGACCAATGCTCATTTACCTGACCATGATTCCACGACGAAACCCGAAGATACCTTCGAGAGCGTCGAGGCCCGGACCAGATCCCACGGACATTCAACGCCGCAGATGGCTGGGACGTTTGCTAAGCGCATTGGGGCTAAGCAGCTTATCCTGAACCACTTCTCTGCCAGATACGCTGGAGACGATGATGTGGACGCCGAGGCCAAGGCAGTCATGGGAGCTATCGGGGCACTGGCAGCCAAGGAGTATGGAGGCGAAGTAACGTGCGCTAGAGACTTTATGACTGTCGATGTCAGTTTAGCAGCAAAATGACACATTCAGTCATCTGGAGGTTCAGATAATTCACTACTCTCATCAGTCGCGTCACTCGCTTCGCCTTCTTCAAGCTCCTCCTCCCTCTTCTTCTTACCCTTGCTCTTAGGCTCTTCGACCTCTCCCATTTCAATGTCGTCTTCCACCGCTTCCTGCGCTGGCAACACGAGATCAGGCACGGTCTCTTCTTCTCCTTCTTCCACCTCCACCTCCATCTTTCCGGATTCAACAGCAGCCGGGGGGTCCTCGGACGTCCCAGGCCCAGGGCTGTCCCTTGGAGATGGATCGGCCAGGATGGCCGCGGCCTCCCTGTCCTTGCCCATGAATCTCAACGACCCCAACTCCGCAATTATGCTATCGAGCGCCGCTTTCTGGGCCTGGATCGTGCGATTTTGTGTTTCGTGCTCCGCGCGGATAGCGGCCATGTCGTTCTCGAGAGATTCGATAGTCCTGTATATTCTTATGAGTGTCTGAAGCAAAGTAGCTGCTGCTGAACGCACTGCTCTAGTTCTTCTCGGCTCGGGAGCGAGTTGACCTTCTCCGCGACGAAGTCGTACTCCATTTTCCTTCGCCTTAGCATCTGCTCGTGCTCCAACCCCGTCTTGAGCTGTTCTATCTGACCGCGCAATGTGCCATGCTCGTCGTCTATCCACGACGAGCCTGTTAGCGCGAGATCGAGCCCCAGTTGTTACGCACTGATTCGTTCCTTCTCCCGCTGGTACTCTTCCACCTGCCGCGCCTCCGCCTCGCATATCATAACGCTCTTCCTCAGCATCAGCTGAAACGACGCCAGCTCTACCAAAAACGCTTCTCGCGCATCCTCGACGGAGGGTGAGACGACGCCAGGCGCAAGAACAGGAGTGACGACGGGCGTGTGGAAGAGGGAAGTGTAGTTGTGAAACTTTTTTATCACCCGCCGTAGAGGTCGTTCGTCATTAATTATACGAGCAAGGATAATTTGGTCTGTAGCGTAACGCGTTGAGTCCGACGCGACTGAGAGGTCAAACCTGTATTAACCTTCTTCTTCTGTAGTTAACGGCGGAACTGTGATGGGCTGCTGAGCGGAAGGTGTCTCCGGTGGAGGCATAGCGTTGGAGGGAGTAGACTGAGGTGAAGGACCAGGCTTGAAGAGAGCGCTGGACACCCGATCAAAGGTCTGCGCTAAGAAGCTCATGCCAAATACAGATGTATTCAGAGGTGCATTTAGATCATGTAGCAGACGGATATACAGTAGTAAGTGCAGTACATTTTTAGCTTAGTTCCTAACGATACATCCATATATTGAGTCCCAAGTCGCCCGTATTCAGGGTCCCCATTCATCGAGCACGAAAGGTGTCACCAGCTCATAAGTATCCTCATTCCCACCTTTGCCTTTTTTCATCTTGTCCTTCCGCCCGCGTCCTATCACTTTTTTGAATAGCCCACCGACTCGGCTCCGCTCACCATCATCGCTAGATTCTCCGTTGGGATAGCATGTCTCGACCATTTTAGCCAGCTTTCGCAGTCCGCTGCTGCTGTCGTTTGCATATCGCCTCGACTCTTCCAGCGCCGCTTGGAGGTACATTGCCATGTTCGGAAACGTGATTGGAAGCGCTGGGAAAGGCACAGAGTCGCTGGAAGGGATAGTGTAACATTTGGACAGCATTGTGTCGGAGTTATCGCGAAGCAATGCCGGAAGACTGGAAAGAGTGTACGACCAAGGCAGCACATCCACGTCGCCATTGGTGTACTTCCGCCCCCCTGGCAACGACGTCGGAACGGGATGGTCGATAGTGAACCAGAGTACAGTGCGCCAATCTGCAGAGGAATGATGCGGCTACACATATGTCAGTGATGTATACACATATAAGTGTGAGTCAGATACGTACCCGCACGAACTGGACCACAGTTCGGAGGTGTAGCTGAGCAGATCTTGTCACCGCCAATGCCTCCACCGTTGGCTCAAATCTGGTTCCGCTTAACCGAGCCATCAGCTTTAGAAGATGGCGCCAATTGGGCGCCTGCAGATGAAGCGGTGGACAGCGCCCGTACGGCAGTGAGATTATGTCTGGCATCGACCCTGCCAGAGGTACCAGCTCCGGGGTTATCGATGGAGCTACAAATCCGATGGCTAAGTGTGATATGGTGAGAGGCTGCGTGTGTGAGGAAAGGAGAAACCTACAAACACCGCGCAGAAGATCTGTATCTATGTATTGGTTGGCGCTCCTTGTGGTGACATCGCTATCATCACTACGGAGGGAAAGGGAGGACGGTTGACGAATGGTTTCAGGAGCATGCAAGATGCCCGAGGATCTCCGGAAATTAGTAGCATCTACGCTGGCGGGACGCTGTGTTGCATCTATGACCATGACTTCACTTTCCAGCGTGGCATCGACCCATTTTAATTCTGAGGCCACGGACTTGGTCCTTACTAGGTCTGGAGGCTCCGGTGACCCCTTCATGAGGGTAGGAGCTTGAGCATCCGAGTAAGCGGGTTGGTCAGGGGGATCGTTTGGCGGCTTGTCCTTCGTTTCTTGCGCGAGACGCTCCTCCTCCACAGCCAGTCGACGGGCAAGCTCCTCGTCGGACGGCGATAGCAACTCGCCTGTCAAGAGTGGGAGTCGCTGAGCTTGATACATAGGTAGACTGTCGGCGGTGAACTGCGCGTCTAGATTTGGAGGCTCTGGCAGCAGTCCATCGCCCACGCCGTTGTGGGTGGGAGTGGGATCATCCTCCTGCTCCTGAGCGGCCAGCATACGCGCAAATGCCGCATCATCCATGTAATCTACTCTCGGAAACTCCGTCGTAGACGGCGTCGGAGTTTGGTTGGATGAGCCTGCCTCGATAGCGGTATGTCCGCCATCAGCAGAGGAATATGACCAAGAGGACGTTGACATGGACGCCTCCAGTGCACGCGCAAGATCAGCCTCCTCTTGACTGACCATCTTCCGCTGCAATTTCTCTTGTCTGAGTGTTTCCGCTTGCGAGAGGGCAAGAACCGCAGCGAGCTCAGCGAGCTCGGCATCGTCCTCCTGCGGTGTCTGTCGCGCGTCCTCTGCCTCTGGCTCTTGTTCTTCCTGCGCGTCCGGCCGTTCTGGAACAGCCGGTGGGAGATCCTGCGGCGGCCCGCTGAGGAAATCGGGCAGTTGCGGGGGTGCAGTCGCCGCTAGCTCTTTTAGTGGGACTGGTGGGGAGGACGGGGTAGATGCGTAGTTGTATGGATGTGGGGGTACAGGTGGGGGCGCGGTCCGGACGCGCCTTAACGTAGCAGGCGAAACATGGTCAGCAGGGTATGGGAGACGCGGGGGTATAGGGGAAGTCGGAAGCGGCGGGGGAGTCGATGCGGCCGGCGCTTCCAGAAATAATACATCGGGATTATGGATGGATGAGCGGGTGCCAGCGGCCATAGGATGGGCAACCGTGAGCAACGGCGGGTGATACACCTGCGGAACGGTCGTCGAGCGCGCGCGCGCGCGGTCTTGAGGCTGGGGGGAATCAGGGGTGCCCCATGAGGCTGAGGGAGTGAACATGGGGGGCATGCGAGAAAGAAAGCACTCAACTGGCCGGCCAGTGATTCTGAAGCGGTTTCATGACTTATGGGCGTTAGTCGAGTACCCTTGGGCGCTAATATTGCCTGTCAGAGTCACTCGGTGTCTCAAGATCTCACGGAGCAAATAATTACTTTGCGCTCTAGATAACGTACAGAAAATGCGGAAGATACTGCGTATGCGATGTGGTAATGTGTGTTAGAGCGGGTGGATGGCATGCAAGGGGACATAAAGAGCGTTATACAGAAAGTAGATCATCAGGTCATGAAAGAGATTGCGAGGCAGTGACTTTGGTGTTCGCCGCGCCGTGCATCGTCGATGTTTTGAAACCGAGCTGCCGCATGACAACTGTCGCGCACAATTAGGTTCCAGCAGTGCAGAGTGACGGGAACAAACCTAGCAGATCTGCCTTTTGCAGCGGCTTGGAGAGCGAGGCGGTGAACAGATTGCCCGCTTCGTCCGGATCCGCACCACTGTACGCGCTCACCGCAATAATGGGCGTGTTGCTGTTCTTGTTATTCGTGCTTTTGATGTATCGAGCTGCCCCTTCGCCATCGACTGCATCCATGTCAGAAATACACGACCTCAAGATAAAACAGCGCCGACTTACGAACTGGCATTTGCAGATCCATCAAGATGCAGTCGAATTCTGACAACGACATGAGCGCCGGAATCAGCAAGCGGTGATGGAAAAAGAGCGTACTTATATCGCCCATCGCGACGCTGATCGCCTCTGATCCATCCGCCACCACAACACACCGGCAACCAAGCCGTATTAACAGAGTCTCGATGATTTTGGCGGTGATTGGATTGTCCTCGGCGAGCAGGCAGGTGACGGCACGGTCATTGGGATCTGGTCCTTTCCGCAGATCAATCGACACAACCGAGGATGGCGGCGTGTCGTGATGCCCTGAGCTTTGCCCAACCGAGGAGTTCCACGTCTCAGAACCTGAACCATCTCCCGCACTTGAGACTGAGGCGGTCCGCAACCGACTAGGCATTGAATTTCGCCGATCGAGCCCTTCCAAGTGATTGAGCTTGAAACGTTCCACCGCACCATATTCTGATGGCTTGCGTGAGTGCCCTGTGGCGCTGCCCGGCGTTGACGGCGGCAGACTCGTTCGCGAAGGCGAGGAGGCTATGGACGAATTGGAGGTCGCAGGGGAAGGCGGGTTGGTTGCCATAACTTTGGGGTCGATAGTAGTTACAACACTGGGCGGCTTCTTGAATCGATTAGACACACTGCGTTTTCGCGCGTGAAACCCAGAAGGCTCGGACAATGTGTGCGTGAGCGGAGCCATCTGTTCCGTCTTCAGCTTGCGAATAACATCGTCATTTGCCTGCTTCAGAATTGGCAGATTCTTGAAGCTGAAAGAGCCAAAATCATCACTTCCGGGAGTAGAGGTCAACTCCCGTCCTGGAATCGCAACGGGTACCGCCGGTGGAGGCATCGACGAATCTGCGATGGGGCTGTTCAGGGCGGACTGGCCGACAGCGATCTGGTCATCGTCGTGGAACAACTGCGGAATGGCGCCCCGGGGGTCAAAGTAGTCGGTTGACTCTGGATCAGTCACCTGCGGGATGAATGCAGCTTCCGTCGATGTTACCTTGTCCCATTCGATTCCGTCGAAGAAGGGGTGTGCTTTGACTTCTTTGGCACCATTGACGCCCAACCGGGCAGCGGGATCGAGAGTCATAAGGCTCTGCATGAATTCGCGAGCCTCGGGCGAAAAGTCCACCCACTCTTCATGCCATTCGATATGGCCGGAGAGGATATTCTCAAACACCTTCTCAGGAGTCTCTGCGTGGAAGGGGGGCATGCCATACAAGAACTCGTATGTGATGACACCCAAGGCCCACTGTAGGTAGTTAGCCAATTGCGTGTACGAGTCTCGAAAGAAGACATACCCAATCGACAGCTGCATCATCTCCGCGCAAGCCAAGAATTGTTTCCGGCGCAAGATAATCTGGGGTACCGACAAACTTCTGTTCGCCAGGAGGGGTAGCTCCAGGTTGAGAATTGGAAGAGGAATGTGATCGGAGGTCCGTCGTCAACTCCGTTGCAAAGGACTGCAACGGGCTATCGTTGTTCGATTTACCACCTGCCCTTCGTAAATGCAGGCCTGACAATGACTCTGAACCACTCGCGTCGCTAACGTCGTCTGTGGAAGGAAGGTGAGGGATCGTTCCTATTCTTGGAACCGGTTGAGGCCGCTGGTTGAAGTACGAACCTCCCGCGCTGTAGTCCGCGTGTATCAAGGGCGAAGAAAGATACGCGGAATCCATCGACGGTGGTCGAGAACGCGAGCCGTATCTTGCACTGGGGCGTACGAGTTGGCTCTCACGAGTTTGTCGACCCAATAGACCGATTCGACTGAGACCAAAATCAGTAAGCTTCAGATGTCCGTGCTGGTCAATGAGAAGATTGTCAGGTTTTAAGTCACTAGACCGAAGATCGTTAAGAACAGGAAACAACACAAAAAGATCTAGCAGAGCATACCGATGGACAACGCCACGCTGGTGAAGATACTCAAGTCCCAAGACGACTTCGGCAATATAGTTCTTAGTCCACTCCTCGGGCAGTGAACCGAGTGACTTGATGAGGGCCGCGCAATCACCGCCGTTAAGGTACTCCATGACCAGATACAGATTGTCTTTGCTCTGGAACGTGAAATAGAGCTTGGCCACGAAAGGCGACTCGGCCTGTGTCATGAGGATCATCCGCTCAGCCTTGACGTTCGTAATTTGATTCTTTGCAATCATATCCGCCTTTTTAAGGACCTTGATTGCGAAGTAGTCTCCCGTAACCTTCTTCTTGGCCAAAAAGACGGAGCCAAAGGCACCTTTGCTGATCGGCTTGATGATGTCAAAGTCCTTTATGGAGGTCAGGGACGTCCGCGACAGTGGCGCGGTCGATGGTGCGCGAGGGGAAGTGGGGGGCATATTGATATGGTTGGCTGTAGAATGCCGACGGTGCCCGCGCTTCGTCGAGGTTTCGCGGGATAAAGTGTCACGGCTCGTGATGAGTGGAGAGAGCGGGGTGGAGACCGACGCGGGATCGAGGAGGCTAGTAGACGACTTGTGTGTTGTTATGTGCAGGGAGTGGGTGGGCGGTGGCATCTCTGGTTCGTCGAGGCTCATGGGGGGCGGAACATCCTCAGGGGACGAAGGTGCGACGATGGGAGCAGCCAAAGCCAGCGGAGAAGAGACTGATGAAGGGGTTGAGGATCGCGTCTGCAACTTCTGCCGTTGAGGATAAGGAACAGAGGCAGGATGAGGAGAACGAGGTCGCCGAGAGTCAGAACCAAAGAAGGAGGCGGGAGATGGGGAGGACGCCATGGGTGTGGGTTCCGAAGAGCCTCTTGTACCGACACCATCGTAATCATATTCGGAAGTGGTACTGGAATGATCTCCGTCTTCGTCGCCTTCGCCGTGCTCACTGCGCAGCTCTGGCTCTTCACCCTCGCTCTCACTCTCCCCACTACCTGACGACTCTTCTACCGTAGCGAGCACTTGCCCGACACGCTCCTCCCATTCATGCCATATTTTCTCCGCATACCTGATCGTGTTCTGCAGCCGTGCGACATTATCGAGCTTTTGCCGCATTACGCGTTCGGCATCCTGGACAAGCTGGCTCAAAGCCGCATCCTCCGTCGCGGGCCTGGACCAGTTGCGGATTTGCGACATCTTACGCTCCGACCCAGGCGAAAGCAAGCGTTGCCGCTCGATCGGTTCTGCGGCTTCCT
Source organism: Mycena belliarum (assembly GCA_029282135.1). Taxonomy (NCBI): domain Eukaryota; kingdom Fungi; phylum Basidiomycota; class Agaricomycetes; order Agaricales; family Mycenaceae; genus Mycena; species Mycena belliarum. Next base: position 432,282 of record JARJCN010000014.1, read on the forward strand.
CCTCCTTGAGGGTCGGAACAGAAACCTCAGAAGCAACCTGGAGTATATCCTCCAGTTGATCGAGTAACTGCCTCTGCATCTTCTTCACACCCACGCGCTGCATCTTGTTGGCACGAAAGAGTTGAAGTGGGGAAGCAATGACGGGGGAAGTCGACGGGGAGAAGATGGGCATGCCACGATATTCAGGAACACCCATGGGCGACGTACGGTCTATCGTGTTACATAGATCGCGTATCGTGTTGCGGAGTTCAGCAATAGACTCGTTGCACTCTGTGATTTCGGCCTCAAGACGGTGCGTCTCCGCACACGTCTCGCTGTGCTTCTCAAAGTACCATTGCGGAATCTGAGACTCACATATCCGACACAGAATGGGGTCTATGCAGATGGGCTCGCTGAAAGGGAAGGGCGTGGTGGGCTCCAAGTAGCCTCGCTCGCCCGAGTCGGTCGACTCAGGCTCCTCCTCCGGGAGCAAGATAGACGGCGAATCGTGTTCAAATCGAGGGGTAGCGATTGGTTTGATCACCCACATCGTATGAGACGGTTCGCCATCTTCCCGGTCGACCATGAGCATGCCCTTAGCCTCCATCTGTTGATAAAGCGTTCCAGGGGATGAAATCTCGCGCTCGTCATCCGACTGGACCTGGAGTTTGAACCGGACCTCGATGGTGTGAGAGTCGTCCTCTCGGAGATGCCTTGTGGCACGAGCGAAGACGTCCCGATCCCTTGGAGCAAGCAAGCGAGAAACACGGGTCCCGGCCAACTCTTCGGGATCAGACCTGCGAACAAGAATGAGCTTTCATAGTCGAGCAAGAAAGTAGAACATACTTCACAACTAGCCTCCACGCATAGTTTATCCAAATGAAGTGATCGCCATCGAGACTTAGTTCGATAACAATATTTTGGTTCTGCGCCGTTTCGGCTTGCAACCGCAGGCGCTCAGTGGCCAGAACACGGGCGGACTCGTTATGTACAATTCGTGACCCCCCTCGCGAATGAGATTCCGGGTCCTGAGGCCCAGAAGACGAGAGCTCTTTGGGGTGCTCATCCCTTGACCGTCTCGTATGACTGGGAGGGCGTGACAGCCTCAGCTTGGCATCGTCTTCAGCAGAGAGACGAAAGCCGTCCATCTGGGGATCTTGTCGCCGAACTGTTGGTGTTGGAACAGTGATTTGGTCGTCGGCGGGCTTGGTAACGAACGTCAGAGGCTCCTCAAGCTCGTCGTCGTTGTCGTCGAAGTTCCAGAATTGTTTTTCGGCTTCCCACCATTCCACCACTCGACTGAGACTTGCAACCGCAAGAAGGACCTGGACGTACCAATTCCGGCCATGCCAGTCCGGATGGTCATCCCACGCTTTGCCAATGTTCTGAATTCTCTGCACGAGAGATTCGCAGATCTTGGGCTGAGCGGTAAGCTGCTGTACAGACATTTCGGTGATGTCGGTGGCCACACCAATAATGTCGTAAAGGGCAGACATGATCGGATCCACAGGATCATCGACGAGGATGCGAGAAGATCTGCGATTATTGGGGGGCGGGTTACTATGCTCGGAGAAGCTAGTATGTGTCGACATTGGTGGAAGAGGAGAGCGAGACCTCGATGTCGAACGGGAGCTGTGGCCGGACAGGGACGCACGGTTGGGGATGTGGATCGTGCGGGAGAGGCGGCGGGACGGGATGCCCTGATTGCCCCATGAGGTCGGAGCGCCTGTCGCGGGCTTCCGAGTCAGAGGAGGCGCGTCAGGCAAAAGGACAGTGGAGGTGGCGGGGCTCGAAGAAATGGCGCTCGACGACACGGAGGATGGCAAGGGCTTATCCCTGTCCCAAGGGGCGGCGTTCTGCCTGCGCAAGGATCCGGGGCTCAGCGAAGAGTTGGAAGCTGCGTAAAGGCCGGGAGAGGAAGACCAATGGGTCAGAGTGGGGGCAGGACGAACATCCTCATCAAGGTACGCACTTTGACGGCTGTGGCGGGTGTATTCTGTTTCTGCCTCGTAGCCCCCGTCTGAGCTGGACTCGTCTGCTTGGAGTGCAGAGCGAAGATCCGCTGGATGAAAAACGAAGGGGTCGCGGAGGGGCTCTGTGTCGCCCTGCTGGGAGTCGCGGTCCCGCTGCTCCCGCTCGGTCTCATGGTCACCCTCCCTCAAGCGCTCCTCGAAAAATACGGTGATGTTGTTCGTGATGCGCTGCAGGTCCTTGTCGCACTCTGACTTGGCGGCTTTTAGTCTCCTTGTGACATGCCTTCTCACGAATGGCATCGAGACCGTATTGTTCGCGTTGGATCCATGAGCGGCATACATCTGCGAAGACGCTTAATCCTCGTTCGCCATTCTGCAAGCCACAACTCACGGGCGGGGGGAGGACCGTCTCCGGGGAAAAGACGAGGGGGCTCGGCGGCTGTCGTCGGTGGGCGGTCTCCGCCATGGAATGGCCTCGCCCAGGACAGACCGGGCCAGAGAGCAAGACAGGATGGTGGACGCGGGTAGAGAGTAGAGTGAAGGTGGATACCAAGGATAGCCAGCTGCCAAAACTAGTATCTATCTTTGATTGGACCTTCCAAAAAGGATCTTGCCCTGGGTGGCTGGGGGAATGGCAGCAATATGGAGGTAAGTGCTTTGCCTATGCTCTCATCGCTGCGCGCTCGTCTGCGGACCACCCGCGCCTGGACGCGCCCCGTCTCCACCTCTCTGCCCCGCCGCAATGACGCCGCTGCCGACATGGCCTCCCTCAGCAACGTGCTCGACAAGCAGGGAGATGCCACACCCCCGATACATCAGTGTTCGTTTCTTCGTCCCGCTGCCGCGGCTTGCACTCACCCTTGGTTCAGCGAAGCCTTCATCTACTAACCGCCCCCAACACGAGTACAAACCCATAAATCCGAACACCGTACGCCCGCTATCTGTGCTCCCGTTCGGGGGGTTTTTTTAACTCCGCCTTTTCAAGTTCATCCGTCCATACGACTTGAGCCTGGAAGGTCGCTCTTGGCCGAATCGCCTGGTGAAGCGCCGGGCAAATGTTGCTCCCGCGACGCGCGATGCGCGCAAACAAGACGTGTTCTACCAGCTCGGCGTCGACCCTCTTAAATTCGCACTTCATCCCGGCATCCTTTCGCACTTTGTGTCGGAACTATCTATGATCCAGCCGCGACGCCAGACGGGTCTAACTATGAAGAGCCAAAGAAGGATCGCAAAGGCGATACGGAGGGCAAAGATGATGGGTGTTATACCTCTTCACAGCAGACTACAAGACTACGGCGACTTTGTTTCAATTTAGCACATAAGTAAATGAGCATCCGGCGTTTTCCGTGCGTCGTGTCGTGATCAAGGGACATGGGTGCCCAGGGTCTTGACCTTGGTGAGAAACTGGGTCATATCAACAACGAGATGCGTCAAGTGTAGCAACGCCTTCGCGCAAAGCCAAATGCGAAGCGTCTCACGAGCATCAGAATGCCGGCAAAGGCTGGAGTGCGGGCACGTTCCCGGTCTGCTGATCTCTCGGGGACTTGGATCATCACTTTTGGAAAGCTTTCGCGCTAGAACGATGTTGCACACGACGCGTTGTCTGTACTCTATAACTCTGCAAGTAACATCGTCCCCAGGTTCTGGACGACTTGATCGCCCATAGCCTTCTCGACGGCCTCCTCTAGATGCCGCTTCGGATCCTGTTTACCGACGTGCCGCGTTTTCAGTTGCTCCGGGGTGAGCGTCGATTCATCCTGTACTGATTTGTTGTACGCCTCGGACAGGGTGAACATAGCCTAGGATGCAAGTTCTGCGTCAGCTGTCTAGCCCTGAGTGCTCGTGTGGGAGAATGAGCCACCTTGACCGCCTTCTCATTGCTTTCCTTGTGCACGTTGAAATCGCGTAATTTTAAGCCCTCAGTCCAGTTCCGTTTGTGCAGATTCATCAGCATAGCCTGTTCAAGCTCCGTCTTTCGCCATGCTACCGCGATCGAGTAATAATGCCGGTTCAGCCCGTGTATTAAGGCTTGTATAGAAGGCTTGTTGATGTGTCCGATGTTCGACGTCGTTTGACGAGGCTCGCGACCGCTCATGATCGTCTGTGGGTTGATGAGACGGAAAGCGTCAATCACGACCTTCCCTTTGACGGATTGAATGGGGTCAATAACCACGCCGACCGCACGGGAATTGAGCGATTCGAACGACTGTGACCACTGGTCAAGCCTAAACAAAGGGCGGCGAGTTCCATTTTACCTGTTGCGTGTTTATATCGGTGCTGGAAAGCCAGCAACCGAACCCGGGATGGGAGTGATACCAACCAACGACCATTTCAGGCCTTGCGGCGCACACACGGAGTGAGCGTCAGAGATAGCTGTGGGAATAGCACTCACCGCCCGGTCTGCTTCAACATTTCGAGCATCTTCGTCTGGAAGACGTGGTCAACAGACTCGACGCTAACGGTCGTCCCTGACTGCGGCATAGCAAAAACATCGACGATCTGAATCGTGTATTCGTCCACGAATTCGCCCAGTAGAAGACCCATGACTTCCATTGGCACACCCGCGCGACCGTGTTTCAGCATCTAAGGACTGGGCGTGGGTAAAAGCCCTCAGGCAGCGAGGATAGAGCTAGCCTTGAGCAGAGCCAGGGATGAGATGTGAACGACTTCTCCACTACAAGCGAATTAGCGAATTTTGGGGTTGGGCCAGTAGACCTGTACTTGTCAGGAGTGGTTGCATCGGTGCGCTGCTGGCCCCCGCGGCCCTGCATCATCATCAAGCGTTCTACTTCGGCGGGATCCATGGCGAATGTGAAGAGTGAAGATCGTGAAGGTATACGCGTCCTCTTTGTTGACAGTTGCTGACCTGCGACCTTGACTTTCGCTTATGCCCTCAAGTGAGCTCTCCGATGCTCTCAATCCTCATGTCGCCCATGCTAGACATACGTACTCCACCCCTGCGCTCCCACCCTCTAAACCTTATATCAGCACTCAGAGTGAGCTAGGGATCGCAATATCGGACCCGCCACGGTCAGTGTACATGCAACTGTGGTCCGTGGTTCTCTGAACCAACTGTAGTCTTAGATCTCGTCCAAATCCATCTCCGGGAGCCATAAATGCTGTCCAGGAACTCGTCTCTCTGGTTGCTTCAACCAAACAGGCCCAGGAAATCGAGAGGACCAGGAGGTTAGCCTGGGAGCAGGAACAGGAGGCGAAGTATATCCAACGCCAGGCCGAAATGGAGCGACAAATGCTAGAGATGCGCAGCGAGATTTCGACTCTCCGCTCAATCATTAACGCCACTCACTCTCCTCTATTCACACCGCATAACGGATCACCTGCCATTGCGAACCTGCGCCACCCGCGGCCCGCTACGCCCATTTCTCCCGTATCACAGCCCTCGTCGCACTCCCAGCAGTCTGTTCAAGGCTCATCACGTCTCCAGCCACCATACTACACGAACGACTCTATCAACGCTCTCAATCACGCGCTAGAATTTCCGCCGCGTGCTGCAACACGATCGCCGAGCCGAAATGACTCCGAGACTGAATCCTCAGTATCGCGGAGGCGCAGGAAGAGACGCCGTTTTGCCCCGTCGAGTGGAGATGAAACCGGCAGTGCGTCGGACAGCTCCTCCTGTCCCCCAGCACAACGCCGTACCGATCACCACGACAAACGGCTTTTGACGGTCCAGGTGCGTGCCCGTCAGTTTCTCACGGATGTGGACCTGATAATAGCCCCAGAGTGCAATGCGTGCACACATAATACTTTTAATGGATTTACCGAATGACAAGGACCTTCCGGACAGTCATATGGAGGGAGAACCCCTCGAACCACCGAACCCCGTTCGTTTTGTCTGGGAAAAGACGACAAAACAATCCGCACATAACGGGCGCATGAAGTTGCGAGTTCTAGAAGATTTCAGGGCACGACGCCGGCTGTACAAACATGTACCCGACAAGGAATTCAGCAAAAAGGTCGTGGACTCTACCTTTGAACAGTCGTTCACGACGTACAGACAAAAGTTCCGGACACAACGCGACATGTTGGCCGCATCGAGACTCAAACAGCGGGAAGACACGAAGGCTCGAAAATCGAGGCACGTCGCTAGACGCAAGACTGTGCGTCTGCTGCTCAATGTATTCCTCACATATTGAGTTGTGATAGAAACTCAGCAACCGCGCAGACGCCCGTATCAAGCTGAACACGTTTGAGCACGCGACGTTCGACGGTGCAATGCAAACAGAATGCATGTCGTCCGAAGAATCCGACTTTGATACTGACATGGACATATCCACAACCCCTCGCGGGTCTCGTCCGTTGCGAACGCGTGGGTATGCCTGGCGGAGCAGTCGGCTTTTGCGGTTCTACGCAATCCTTGACGCCGAGGACTCGGCCGACGCCAACACGCGACCTAAACGTGGGTTGGGCCGGCGGGAGCGTTTCAAGGGCCCTCATAAGGAGGGGTTACAACTGCCTCCGAAAGGAGTAGCGAGCTGGATGATCAGCCGGCGGTGGTTGGTGACTGCGCATCCAGATCTTGGGATCCAGCTGAAGACCATTGTGTCTGATGCTCCGGGGATCGATTGGGCACGGTTATCGGAGCTTGGGGGCGAGACGGACGACGACGAACGAACAGTGCGACAACCTCTCGTGCCCCACTACACCACATGTACATCCTCCCTGCACTGTGCATTGGCTTAGTACTAGCGACTTATCTGATAATGGATCTAATCATACTTCTTCGGCTCCGGAGTGCAATTCCCGAGCATCTCCGAGCGATGCGTCAGCACCAGAAATTAATATCAGATTAGATAGCAACAGTGTCATTTGTTCCTCGTCAGCGTCTACTTGCTTCAAAAGCGCGATGGTCGGTCAGCTATCCTCATTCCCCCATTCTGGCTTTCTTCGCTACCTCCAGAGCCACTCTCCGCAGGCCATTTGCAGCCATGTCCAGCAAGCCCAATATCGTTGTCGTCGGCGGCAGCTATGTCGGCACGTAGCCCATCGGACATCCAAATTTCATGCAGCACCCTCTTACATGTGCTACAGGGGCGAAGTTCGTCGATACTGTGGCTCCGGAGGTTCATGAAACCCACAATACCATTCTCGTCGAAGCAAACTCTCACTTCGAAGTTAGTCTGTATATTCAACGATGTGCATCTCACCTAATAGTAACCCAATAACTGACCCATTCCCAAGCACATCTTCGCGTTCCCGCGCCATAGCGTGATTCCTGGCGTGTCCCACAAGGCCTTCGTGCCATTTACCAATGCCTTCCATGCGACACCGCCGGGATCTACCTCCGTCATTCACGGGGTCGTCTCCCAAATCCTCCCCCACCAGGTTGTCTTGCAGGACGGAAATTCGCTTCCATACGAATATCTAGTCATGGCGACAGGCACTGGATTCCTTCCCACGCGGTCCCGAACCAAGGCCGAAGGAGTCGCCTTCGGGACGGCGGTGCAAGAGCGGGTTAAGGAATCCGTTAACGTGGTCATCATTGGTGGTGGTGCGTCCGGAGTCCGTATGTCGCCCCGATTCTCGAGACGCGTTTTCCCTGAATATCTCACAGAACTCGCAACCGATGCGAAAGAGTTTTTCCCGTCCAAAACTGTCACTCTGATCCACTCTCGCGGCCGCCTCATGAATCGCTTTCATCCACGACTTCACACAGAGGTTATGAAGAAGCTCGACGCGATTGGGGTGAACGTCATTCTTGAACAGCGAGTTAAAGTACCCCCAGCAGGCCACTTCCCTCTCACGGGACCGTCGTACGACGTAGAACTAGCAGATGGCCGCCTCATCCATGCTGACGTCGCTGTGGGCTCAAATTGAGATTATTAGATACACTGCTGACGCGTTATCGGAACAGATTTCCTGCATCGGCCGTTCCCCTCTCAGTGGTCCGGTCGAATCGCTGTCCCCCGCCTCGATCGACGAGTCCAAGTTCATTCGTGTCAAACCAACGCTTCAAATTCAAGACGATCGTTATCCCAAGGTTTTTGCCATTGGAGATGTCGCTGCGAGCGGCGGGAACAAGAACGCACGATCGGGCTTTTCGCATGCGCAAGTCGTCACCGCAAACATCAAGAACATGATCCAAGGTGGCGCGGCGAAAGAAAAGTACGAGCCGAGTCCACTCGCCATCCACATGTCCGTTGGTTTGGTCCGTTATTTCGCTGTATATCGCTGTCCGTGATTTACACTATCGCAGTGGTCGTGGATCATGTTCAGAAATCCGTCTTCGCCGGATGGCGAACCATACATCGAACATCAGTCAACAGAGCACCTCAAGGGCACGCCTGAGGGCGAGATACGTTGGGAGATGGGCTGTGCGCGTATTTGGGAGCTAAGAGCACCTGGCGTCTCGGACTACCATCTTTAATCCCTGTTGTATCAGCCAACAATGTTAGACTTGAACGTGTCGCTTACGTAATAATTACAGTCTGATTATCCACGTGATCGCGTCTCGTTTGGCAACTTGAAGGTGTGGTTGATGACCGTCTTCGAAGCGCACAAAGCGTGAACTTGGGAAGTTGTAATTCTGTGGACTAATGGATGAGATACGTTTTGTACCCCCGTAGCGTTTCACATACACACGGACGGATCAGACAAAAACGGCTGCTGTTTTTGTACTAGAATATTTCTACAATAAGTGTATATAAACGGGTCTACAATACATGTGAAATAAAAAGCTGCCTGATTCTCAACCTTATATGGTAGAAATCCCAACAGAGATTGGCTGGCCTGATATGTAAAATAAATCAGATGGTCATTTTTGCCCTGGAATATCAAAAAAATAAGGGATTTTTATACCGGTGGCAGTATCCGGGAGCCTGATTTGACCATTGATTCTGGCAAAAACAGTTGTGTATCCGGCCCAAACAAGGCCCGATACGTGCCGAATCAGGGGCAGCCTGATAGTGGGCCTGATATCTCAAGTATCGGGCCTTCTTTGGGCCTGATCCCTAACTGTTTTTGCCAGATATCAGGCTGCCCCTGATTCGGCACGTATCGGGCCTTGTTTGGGCCAGATACACAACTGTTTTTGCCAGAATCTAGTGTCAAATCAGGCTCCCGGATACTGCCGCCGGTATAAAAATCCTGTTTTCTGTTGATATTCCAGTGCAAAAATGACTATCTGATTTACCTGATGTATCAGGCCAGCTGATCTCTGTTGGGATTTCTCCCATATAAGGTTGGGAATCAGGCGGTTTTTTATTTCACATGTATTGTAGACCCATTTAGATACACTTATTGTAGAACTATTTTAATACAAAAACAGCAGCCATTTTTGTCTGATCCGTCCGTGTGATAAGCAGAGATCTTGTAAAGCAGCAAGAATAGAGTATCCCTTCTTGTTGCCATCTTGCAAATCTTGGTTTTGTCACTTGCAGACGCTATAGGGCTCATAGAACCAAAAGGCAATGGAGGGTAGGTCAAACTGCCCGTAGAGGGTCTGTATACATGATGGTGAAGAGCAAGAGACACGGCGGCCGGAGGTTGTGAAGTATTTGGTCCGTGTCGTTCAAGCCTCCATGTCGTCTAGTCCCTCTGGTACGGTGCTTCACGAAGCACCGAATTTCCATCACAGTAACGCAGATCAGACCCTCGTCCACCCGGATCCCGCCTTCTGTGCGTCTTCCAGACTCGCAGCAGATTTTGGCACTAAAATGATGTAAAAACATCAGACCGTACACGAGCTAAAGACTACGTTGAGCTGCACGACCAGGTCGAGGTGCGGCTACCCTCCAGGCCCGCCTCCTCCGTACGCTCACCCGCCCCAAGACAAGTGTCAACCTCCTCAATTCCCTCGAAGCCTTCCTCTCCACTTTCCAAAAGGACCTCTCCGCGGTCTCGGGCCAGATATCCGACCTTCAAGACCGGAGCAAGGACATCGAAAACAGACTCAAGAGCCGCCGGGTATCCCATCTTTGCGCATCCCAAGCTCACTTCTAAAGAATACGTCCAGAAAATCGAGAAGCCGCTCTCAAACCTCATAACAGACATCACAATCCCGCCTTACCTCGCGACGCTCATCCTCGACACAGATGTTGGTGAATCGTGGATCCTCGGTATCGAGGAGTTCGAGCGCCGGCTGGACACCGCGAAGGGGCGGTCGCGCGTGAAGGCCGCGCGCGACCTTGGAGAGGTGTCAGAGGGCCTCAGGATCGTGGTGCATCCCGTACCTGATCCCGCTGGAGTTCAATGATCACTGAAGTAATGCGATAGGCAGCGACCAAGCTCCGCGCGTTCTTCCTCGCGCTCTTCCACCCAATCCGGAGCAATGTCACGACCAACATGCAGGTCGTGCAGACCTCTGTGCTGCTCAAATACCGGCCCCTGTTCGCGTTTCTGCAGCGCCAGGCGCCGAACGTCGCGCACGAGATACAGCGCTCGTATGTTAGCGCCGCGCGCGTGTACTACGAGACAGGGTTTCGGCGGTATGCGCGGAGCCTGGGCTGGATCAAGGTACGCCTCGCTGTCTCGCATCGCAAAGCGTCTGATCTTGTGGGCACAGAGTCGCTCGGCTGAGAAACTCGAAACGATCGTAGCCAGTGACCGAGACATGGTCATAGATACGGAGCGGTTTCAATATGCCAAGATAGAGGGTCCCGGAGTGACGCTCGCGTACATGGCAGACGATAAGACACACGTAAGGACCTTTGCTGTTCGCGGGAAATGTCTAACACGGAGAAATAGAAAGCGCCTATGGAGGCGCTCCTACGTTCCCTTCTCCTGGTGTTCATGGATAACGCGACGGCGGAATATACTTTCATCACGACGTTCTTCACGGTGGATCCCCTGGTGGCTCAGGAGGACGCTGAGAGTGTCATGTTCTCGCCCGGGCTGCTGTCGCCCGAGAGCCGGGACCGCCGGATGTCCGTTGGGGGCTCAGAGCACGGCGGGCGTCGCAACCGTGCTGGCAGTATTGTGGGCACAAGCGGTATGCAGTCACTTGCCGCCGCGGTGAAGGAGGAGCAGGCTTCTTCAGACGCGACATGGAAACAGATTTTGGATCCCGTCCTTGAGTACACACAGGTATGCGCCCTTGTTTTGCCTTGTCTTAGTTTTTCTCAAGCAACCCCGCTCGGTGTAGACATTCCTGGGAACTGTGCTCGAGCCCGCGCCACCGGTGGTGCCGCTCCTGACGATGATTCGCCTAACGGAGGACGTCATGGCCGAGATCCAAAAACGCGGGTGTCCCCCTGCGGAGTCGTTCATATTCAGCCTGCGGCTGAAGATGTGGCCGGTGTTCCAAAAGGCCATGACGGAGCATGTCGAGGCGTTGAAAAAACTCGCAGAGGGTGCCAGCGCGGGGTATTTCAGCCGCGCAGTCGCTACCACCGATGTCCTGGTATCCAATGTGCGCGACTCTCGCTCCCATCAGCTTGCACCGGAGATTACACTGACTTGTGCAGATCTGCAAACGCTATACCGTGCTGTTCAACTCGTTCGTGACGCTGACGGAACACGCCGAGGAAACCATGATCTTTTCCAAGTAAATTCCTTCCGGAGCTTCGAGATTTCTCAAATCTTAATTGCCCGCAGTCTACTACGCCTGCGGCAGGAGCTCGCGAAACTCATAACGCGCCACACGGATCAGATCAGCGACCCAATCGCCAAAGCGACGGCTCAGTCTACGGTGTATGAGGGCCTGCTCCAGAACTTGCGTGTACGGTCTGGCCAACTCGCCGCAAACGAGCGTACAACTAAGTCTAATTTACAGAAAGGAACCAACCTCACAGCGCACCTCAAATCACAACAAGAGCTCGCGTACTGGGCGAACCTGGAAGAGGAGGCTAGACGGAAGATTGTGTCGACGAACCAGCTCAAGTCAAGGCGATGATATTTACATGCTAGATAATAACAATGCATACTTGTTGGCGATTAGTGCGACGGTCACTATCGGATTACTCTAACCGTTAGCCCCGTTCGCGGTGGTCAATATTAGATATATACGGCATAACTAAACTTCTCTTGACAGCTATTCTGTCTTTGCCGCCTTTGTTTTTGCCATGACTTCGAGCAGAGGGTCGAGACTTGACTCAGGCTGCCGGTACGAGTTGCCAGCCTTGTCGGCCCATGTGAAGTACTTGCAAACCATCAGCGTCGGACCATGACTCCCCCGAAAAGCACTCACTTGGCCGTAGTTGACGGTGAAGTATATGTGATGCAGCGTATGATGCGCCGGGCCATTGATGAGGGTTTCCAGCGGGTGCCCCGTAATCATGTCTGAATCATGGATCTGCGGCCGGTTTCAGGTGTGGGCTCTCATTTTCTCGCGAAGGATGAAGTGACCCACAAATATACTCCAGAAGTTGACGAACACGAACATGCCGAGGTAGAGCATGCGATGGACGGGGAAGAGGAAAATGAACAGGTGGTAGGGCACACTCTGTAGGTAGCCGTCCACTGGGTGGAATGCATGAGATGCCCACGGCGTCGGAACTGCGATCATTGAGGAAAGCTCGACGGATAGTCTAGAGAGAACGCACTGATCCATTTGTGGTGCGGCTTGTGCAGATGCTTGTAGAAGAAGGGGAGATGCAGCCACCGGTGCACCCAGTAGATGCAGTAATCTGTGAAGAGCAGGAAGCTGCACGCATCATGAGAACGACTCCATTCTGGGGCGAGAATGCTCACAAGGGTGCAGATGCGAAGAGGTAGAAATAACCGTATGTCGCCACACCATCGTACATTTTAGAGTACCCCTGGACCTCGGCAAGGAACCAGGGGAGCGTGAGCAGCGTGATGAGGGGAAACGCGCGGAGGCTGGACTGTATCTCAAGCTTCTCCTGGTTCTTTATGAAGCGCGGATGCTTGCGCATCTCGTGGTTAAATATATAGCGGTACGAGAGGCCGGCGAAGACGAAGTACAGCAGGTGGATGCCAACGAGGGTGATGAGGCTCAGCGAAAGCACCTGGCGCGGGATGTAGTCGCGCGGCCATGCTGAAATCTGGAGCGGCTGGGCCAGCGCGGAATACGACGCGTCGAATGAAACGGCAGGCCGTGGCAGCAACGAGATCATCTTCGACCATTGGGAGGGTGCGGGGAAGAATGCTCCCGAGACATTGTGGGAGCGGGAGACCTCGGTCGCTGCAAAGGCAGAGAGCGGGACGAGCTTTGCGTAGACGGCGTCGAGGAGGTAGATGTCGAACTGGTCGAGGACGAAGTCCATGGCTTTTTGGATGCTTGCTCGACACGACAAAAGAGGCTTGTGCTGTCCAGCATGTCCCTCCGCTGTATTATAAATACTTGGCTTTTCCAAGTGGTCCGACTTTTTTGCCAGTACGAGATATTGGAGACACGTGACAGCGCCGGGATCAGACGCGTTGTGCACTCCAGATCTCCGGAGTCAGAACTAGTCGGACTCGAGATAGGTCTCGATCTTATCAGTCATCTCGGCACATCAGCCCACATCCAGTAATTCAGTCCACGCAATTATACGGATCTACTATAGTCCCGCCTGCCGTACAGCAGGGAACGACGCCTTGAGCAGGCTGCCGTTCTGTTTTCCGATCCCCAGCCGGTTCAGCACATCCCGCACCTCCCCCGACCCGGACGGCGGGGGCCGTCGCTGCGAACGCGTCCGCGAGCGCGGCCGCACAAATCTGCTGTCGACGCCGATCGAGGACGCGTGGTCAAGTGTCGAGAGGGATGGCGCTTTTACGAGCGCCGGGTTCGACATGCTGCTGCGCCCTTCCAACGCCTCGCGCAAATCAGTCACACCGACGCCTCGTGTCGAACGCGCCAAGCTCTGCAGCGAGATGTTTTCGATGTGCATTAGAGCAGGCGATATTTTGAGCAGTGGCGAGATGCCGTCCCCACGGATGGTGGTCTCGAATGTCGTCGCTCTCTCCACCGCTGCAGCCCATCAGCAACATATTTCCGTATATTCGGTGGGGCTTACAGTTTCTCAGAGCCGATTCTGCCGTCCAGTTGACGGAGAAGCGGGTCAGGAAGGTTTGTGTGTCCAATCCAGTGGCCGCATGCACAGCGGAGCAAGACGCAACAGCAAAAAGCGCCGTCTCCGAGCTGACACCCTCCCATGACGTGTGGCTAGCATCTGTGGGAACTGAAACGGGCTCTGCTGGAGGATGCATCCCGAATTCCAATTGAGGTATTAGCGGCAAATCTCCGCCGGGCGGAATTGAGGCCAGGGCCTGTTTGAGATCAGGATGCTTAGAATTCCGACAAAAGAATGCCGCGAACCTTGTTCACCAAGTTTGTAAGATCAGTGCACTCCCAAACTTTGGCTATGACCAGCCATACCCGCGCGATCACGATCTTTACTGCGCTTATGCGACTCGCCGCGCCTGGTTCGGTTGCGTCGGAAGAGGTCACTGCTCTATCCAGAGCCAACAGCATCGGAATGCCCGTGATCAAACCCCGGATGGGAAATTGCTCATGCACGGAGGTGAGGATAGCGAGCATGTGGGAATAATCGGACAGAGAAGCTGAGGTGCTCCCTGAAACTTGACCAGGCGCCCGTTCGAGAAGCCGTTGCACGACTGATACTTTTCGGGCGCGAGGAGCTTGCGAGCTAACAGAGCGACGACCGTGGCCTTGCGATTGGCCGTCGGATCCCTCCCCCGTTGTTTCGGGCTCTGTCGTCGTGGAGCCGTTGACGTGGCCATCTCCCGGAGATGCAGAGGCGGCAATTCCGAGTGTCGTGGAGGTGCCGAGCACATAAACATAGGCATGTATCGCGTTGAGAAACTTTGTTCCAAAATCGCCGGACAGCAGCAACACTTTGACGTCTGTCCCCTGCACGAATGGCGACTCCACCATCCGACGGATACGCTTTACACCATCGGTATCTGTGGAATCGCCGAGGGTCGGTACCTCATTCTCGAGATAAAATACCAAGCCAGATGCATAGTCTGCCCGGACAGCGTAGTCGGCGTCGCACAAGAGGCTGAGCGTGTCTTGCCAAATGTCAGGTGGGACATGGGTCCTCCGCGCACCATTAGTTGTGAATTCAGGGTTAGCAATTTGCGATGCGGGGGATGAGACCTTGAACGATGAGGAGCGGTTTCGTTTCGGGGGATCCTCCAACTCCTTCGCAGCCTCGTGTTTCTCCGCCGCATGGATCAAACCAAGGAGCCCAGCCAGAAGACAACGGATTGCCTGAGACCTATTTTGCTGTCCGCGGTTCAGTACACCTTGCACTTCAACGGCCACGAGGCGGTTGATTATTTCGCCCTGGCGAGAATTTAGACAATTCATCAGGCAATCCTGGACAAACTTACAGCAAGGTCTTGGATTTGATCAGAATAGTAGACATGCTGCCCGAGTGAGGCGATACACTCCACTAAAGCCGGCAACAGGCTATCATCAGGATGGATGGAAGTCCGGCGTATGAGCAAGGTGATCAAGTTTGAAACGATATCTGAGGTGGAGAGGTTGACCAGGGGGGTGCTTGAATTGAATACGGCCGTTACCATAGCGGCAAGCGCGTTGGACATTGGAGCAGAAGTGGTGGCGTCCTGATTCTCAACGAGGCGCTCTACAAGCCACGTCGGAATGGCATATCGGTACTGGTACTGCGCCCATTCTGCAGTCTTCTTCGCAACCCAGCAGCAGTGCTCGACTTTGTCCCAACTCCTGAGACCTTCATCGAGACAATCCAGCGACGCGCGCATAATGTGGCCGAGCTGTTGACCGTTGGCATGCTCTAAGAGAGAGAACAAGGCCCGCAGTGCTGCACTGGAAACCTCTGACATCGAAGGACCGGTCTCACCATCTACATGTACATGGATGGACGCGGCGCGTCTCTCAATGGCAGGCCGCGTGCGGAATTCAGCTAGGTATGGTGATATAGGAGCATCCTTTACTTCTGATGCCCTGCACGTAACATCAGTAGGGGTAGAGAGAAATTTTGGTCGACTTACTGGTGCTCGAGTGTATGGATAGCGGTTTCAAGCACCGTACCTAATATTGGACGCATCATCAAGGACACCTGAGCTCGGAATTGGACTGAATCATTGTAGAGCGCCTCCGAGTTCAGCGCTCCTGTGAGCGCTGCAAATCCGATCAAACGCGTCCTGAGGAGGGTGTAAGCTAGTTGGAGTGATATCAAGTGGACTTACCGATGTCGGACCTCTTGGTCTGGTGCCTCGGAACAACTGAGAGCGGAGAAGCTGCTGAGAACCGAAATGTAGTCCCGCGTCATTGCGCTGTCTGCGCCGATGAGGTGTCCGTCTGTATATGTAGTCCACGCCGTAAACTGAAATGACCGCGTCAATTGGCGACCAGCTAGTATTGACTGGATGCATACGACACTGGCAACCCTGGCGACGACCTCGAGGTCTTGCGGGACAGCAGTCACGGTGATTAGAACAGATGCGATAAGAGAGGGTGAGAAGAGAGCGATGTCGCGTCGGCATTCCGTTGCGAGTGACCGAAATATGCCGAGTGTAATGAGCAGGGAGCTAGTCGGTACGTCAGTCTGAGGGCACGAAGAGTAAAGAAGAGCTCGCACGCCCTTGTGCGGATGTTTCCTGACTGCGCCTTCTTGGCCTCGAGCCTGACCCGCTTTTCCAGCTCACCACCCAGTTTGGTCAACTTACTCGGATGGTTCGAGCTGCAGAGCACTTTTCAGCCGGGAAACTAGGAAGAGTACAGGCGACGCACGCATAGTATGTCAAGCGACTCAATTCCTGAGAGTTTGGCGAATAGTCAGGACCTGCAGTCAGGAACTGGGATACATCGTCATAAGGGAACGGACGGAAGGTAATTTTGGACGCACAGTGGAGGTGGGAGGGTAGCAGGAATTGAGGAGCTGGACATGGTTGGGGGTGAAGAGAAAGTTCATTCAGTGGGTTATTAGAGGAAGATATTAGGAGCGCAGCCAGGTCATTGCATGCCTTCAGTGCTTTAGCCGATCGGTGCTTGCCATCAGTATAAAACACCGCCACACAGCCATCTTTTCTTCGTCTCAACCACCATCTCTGTTTGGCACCAGGTGAGCCTCTTTCCTTCCTCTCTCGTGATGAACTATTGCTGTGCACCAGGCCAAGTGCACTCTAGTGCGCACAGACGACAAACTCCCTGGCACGATATATACGCTTTCGTGTCCTGACTTTCCTTCTTTCTGTCCCATGCGTCGGTCGAACCTGTTCGCTGACCTTCTCATCTTAGTCTTCGCTCGTGTGCATGCGGGATGGTCGGATGCGCGAATCTATAGCTACCTGGGTGAGCTCATTCTCCGTGCTCGCCGTGGATTCATACGTCCGCCATACATGACGAACTATTGCTGTGCACCAGGCCAAGTGCACACCAGTGCGCACAGACGACAAACTCCCTGGCATGATATATACGCTTTCATGCCCTGATACTTCCTTCTCTTTTCTGTTTTTTTTGGTGTCAAGCTGTTACTGACGCGAATCATTTCACAGTCCCGTTGTCTATACTACATTTTGTATGTAAAAGTTATAATTTTTTGCCTTCTCCCATCTACTTGAGGACCGAGAAAGCATAGGACGCCTCCCAATTGTACGGGCGCAGTGGCCCGTAAATCTGGTTGACAGGGAACTCTGGGTTGTTGATTCCGTCTGAAGCAAAGTCAGACAATGACAGCAGCAGCGAAGAACAGCACTTGCCAATCCAGGATTCCTGCTCAATGACAAGGCAAGAGTGGTCGCCGTAGACGGTACCAGGTCCGCCCTGGTTCGCCTTCCTGGGAATCGGCAGTTTAGGGTTGAATATGCCGTTGCAGGTGTAAATCTGGAGCGCCGGCTGGTTCGTGGTGACATCGAGTCTATGAGAAGAATGGTCAGTGCAGGTTCAGAACTTCAATGGATAACCGATCACTTGATCCCAGAGTTGACGCTCCAAACCGAGAAGACGGGCTTCGAGGAGTCGTGCTTGTCGTATACCCAACAGTTGTCGAACCCGACGCAACCTTGAATTGTTGTTCAGCCAACGCAGGGAAGAGGAGTCGGATAAACATGCCAGTTCCGCAGTACTCAGCAGCCGCGGTCGCATTGATAGAAGCACCAATGGACTTGGCTTTGCGGAAGTCCAAAGCCGTTCCCTCGACGGGTGTCAGTTTGCCGTTAGGAATAAGCTGCCCGTCCGTGGCGATAATGTTGGAGGACGGGAACTGAGCAATGTGCCCGACGAGGTCCTGCGTTTCCTGGAAGGCTTCAAGATTCCAATAGTGGTGGCCGCTCAACATGATCTACACAGACATATCAGCGCAGTGAATCCTAATGTTGCACATATCAAAAACACACTGGCGTCAGCTGAGATGAAACTGAGTGCATGCTGATTTTCCACGTAGATTTCCGCTCGAGCTGGAGACACAATTATAGAAAGCCAGCTCCGAGTTGCTAAGGTACTCACCGTGTAGGTGACGGTGGTCAGTACCGTTCCGGGGAAGCCTTGGTCGCCGTTGGGATCCAGCAAAGAAAAGGTGACAGAACTGGATGACCGCTTCACGATGGACCACGGCCGCTGATCGTATCCCACAATGCCGCCGTGGAGAGTGTCTGAGATCGTCGTTAACCAGAAGAAAGAAACGAAACCGCGACAGACCGGTGCCGTTGTTTTCGTTCTCCGATATCTGGAATTTCTTGCCTTTGCCTTGCGCATTTTTAGAAACTGGGATGGTGAATGTGCCATTCCTTAAAGCAAAAATGAGCTGGTCCGCCACCTCAATCTAACATTATGCATCTACCTGATTCGGTTGGCGTATCTGGTATCTCGTGTAAGTTGAAGGGCGAACACAGGAGACTTGAAACTGACCGTCCGACGATGGGGCCGAAGTATGGATGGCCGTCGGCCTGGCTGGAGTACAAGGTCTGACTGGGATTCAGCAAGACAGTCCAGTGATCGCGGAGAACTGGCGAACACGGTCGTCGTAACCGAGAATGATGTCCCTAAAGGTCCCATGCTACGGAGCGCTCTCAGCGAAGCAATGAGTGAAATGAAACAACCATACCTTGTCCTTGACCCAAAAATTGGTCACCGTCGCGCCGAAGCTGAATAGCGAGTCAATAAACACATCATGGGAGGTAAGAAAACACACGGCATGAATTCGGCCTTGACGGAGCCATCTGGCGCCGTCAGCTTCACGGCTGCCAAGGGCTGAAGCAAAAGTGAATGAATGGCTCGTCGGTGTAGAAGGAAAACGTACGTCGCCGTGCTGGGGTGTCAGTGCTGCACCCACGCTGAGAGCCAAAGCCGCGAATATGAAAGACGCCTTCGATGTCATGGCGCTACGAAAGGGCTCTGAGCTGCAGCATAGTTGGAGGGAACCCTCGTATAAATAGTACGCGCTTGTTCAGGAACATTTGCTTTTTTGATGCGCTCCAAGCTGGGAAGTGAACAACGGGGAGGTCACGATGGAGGTCATCTGGACAAGGCGGCATGCGCGCGCCGCTTGGGTCCACAGGAAGCAATTACGGCAGCGCGGGAAGAGGCGGAAAGCATGCGTGATTTTCCGGATATTTCATGACGTTGCCGTCATCTGACCACGATAACTCGGTAATAATAAAATAATCGCAACGCGCATTACTTGCGCACCATCATGTCGTACAGGTTTTTCGTCCCAGTGTTTTTTATCACTGCGTACTCTCTCTCCGGTCGTTTCCTTCCCGCGGCAATGCTGTCCATGACCCACTCAGGTTTAACAACATGTGGAACGTGGCTCTTGGATTTGGCATCCAAAATGCGGTGCGTCTTGGAACCACTCAAGTGCTGGGAAGTGAGGATGTGGGTGGCGCGGCTCGCAGTGGGTCTGTCCAGTTCAGTTGCAGGCGAAAGGGAGCCCAGCACGATGAAGACATACAGGACCTTGCCACCAGCGGCGACAATAATTCTCTTCATCTCCAAGTCCGTCGTGTTGGCCAAGAAACCGTTGATGTAGCATTTGACGTTCACCAAAACCTGTGGCTGCTCTGGCGTCGTCGCTTCCTTTGACTGCACGTTGATTTTCTTTGTTCTGTCTTCGAGATACAAGCGACGGTTGGTTTTGCCTTCGGAAACCTGATGGCCAGTGGCAGTGGAAAAAACGTAGGCTGAAACGAGTAGTAAGACCACGAACACTGCTCGGGGTTGTGCCATACTAGCATTTTCACCACTGTCACTATGTGTGATCGGATTCGACTCGTCTGCGAGGGTGGAGAGCAGGAATTTTGACACGGCTGCAGAAGAAGGCTGTTCTGACCTAGCCTGGGTGTGAAACGCGTAATTTACGGTCAAGTTCGTCCGTACTTGTTCTTTGACGCGTCTTTGCTTAAAACATATGGCCTGTATTTCCTTTCTTCACGTTTAGTGCTTGCATTGTCGTTTCTCGAGGCGGTGGCGGCCGACGGTGTCGTGACAGGGAAATATGTGTCCATGTGAGGTCAGGTTATGAGTGGCATAAAGGTGGAGGGGAGGTCGTTATTTCGGCCAAAGAACGGCGAAGGTAGTGCAACGTCCGATATGTACAAGGAGAGACAGACAGAGAGAAGGAAACTTCGGAATCGGGGAAAGGAGTCGATCTGTGCTTCACGTGACACCAATTAGCCCGGCAAACTCCGTAAAATTGCGAGCACAGACACAGCAGCGGATCGTAAATAATGGGTGGTCCGAAGTTAATCCCGTTACTCACCATTTTGTAAAGCAAATGAAAGCAGCCAAAATCAGATGCAAAATTTCCCATTTGAGACTCAACTAAATCTAATCTGATTCCTGTAATTATTTCTTAAAATTCATAAAGCACTTAAACTGCTCCGAAGTCAATGAGTAGCCAATCAGAGTCCAGGGATCCGAATTAAGGAGACTTTGAAGTGTATTGTGATATCTGAAAAATAAGAAGAAAAATCGGATCAAGTTTAGTTAAGTCTGAAATGGGAAATTTCATCTCTGATTTTGATTATCTTTATTTGGTTTACGAAACTAGCTATAACGGGATTAACTTAAAACCCTCCATTATTTACGAACTGTCGCTGTGAGAAGGCAATGCTGCGCCTGTTATCTCTGTTTCGGTCCCGACCTCCACCTTTTGCAGTCAGGGCAATGTCCACTCGGACGTACCGTGACGCGGTTGATAGCCTCAACTCTCTCCAGTCAAATGCCGCGGCGCTGGAGCTTGTTCGCGCGTCTGGAGGCCGTTCCAGCGCGTTTGCTATCCCAGAAATGATAGAATATCTAGGCGTAATTGGCTACCAGGTGTGTTCTGGCTGCCGCCCAAAGCCATCACACTAAGCTCAAGTTCAGCCTGCGGACCTCAATGCAATAAACGCAATCCATATCACTGGCACGAAAGGAAAAGGTTCCACCAGTGCTTTCACAGAGAGCATATTGCGTGAAGCTCAACCTCATTGGAAGACCGGTGAGCGTAAACTCTGAATCGATTTCTACCAACGACTGAGGTATGCCAGGGCTTTACACCTCTCCGCACTTGGTTGCGGTGCGTGAGCGGATCCGCATCAATGGAAAGCCACTCTCGGAGGAGGATTTCGCGAAATTCTTTTTCGAAGTTTGGGATCGGATAGATGAAAACAAGGTGATTTATCGCGTCGTGGTTCGGTTTTGCTATCGTTGACGCAGGCCATAGACAAGAGTCGAGACGACGCCAGACAAACCTGGCTACTTCCGATTCATGACCCTCGTCGCATTCCATACCTTCCTTTCCCTCAAAGTCGACGTGACCATCCTGGAAGTCGGCGTTGGTGGGACGCATGATAGCACCAACATTGTCCCAAAACCAGTCGTCACAGGGATTACTGCGCTTGGAATCGATCATGTCAATGTCCTTGGAAAGACTCTTGGAGAGATAGCTTGGCAGAAGGGCGGAATATTCAAGGTGTGCTAGGTATCGCTGTCATTCGTCTTCTTAACCTGACCCAGGAAGGTGTTCCCGCATTCACCGTAAACCAGCCAGCAGAAGGTCTCGACGTCCTCAAGCAACAGGCGAAAGATCTTAAAGTGCTTCGTCTTCTTCGTCAGAATTCTGGGTGGTTACTTACGGATTGCGGAAGTCATCCGAATTCAATGTACTGTCCACGGTGCCTGGCTTGTCCGACATCAAATTGGGTGTGTTTTGAGTGCCCTTCCTGCAGATTTCCTGATTGCCATCTTCAAGGTCTTGCGGGGGCCCATCAAATTCAAAACGCGACCTTAGCGGTACACCTTGCTCGTTCATTCCTCCAAAGCAGGGGTGTCGTCTCTCCAGATGAGCTTCTCGCGGACTCTTTTGTCGAGGGTTTGGAAAAGGCAAGATGGCCAGGTCGCTGTCAAACGGTCATAGATCCGGCATTCACCAACACTACTTGGTACTTGGATGGCGCTCATACGCTCGAGAGCCTAGAATGCTGTATACAGTGGTTCGTCAGTCCGGGTTTCGGGCTTCAAGTACAGCCTAGGTACCTTATTGTGGCTTGTATTCGACAGCAATTTGCTGACACCCCCAGGACACGCGTGCTTGTCTTCAATTGTACCAACGGTAGATCAGGCTCCGCGTTCTTAAAGTCAATGCATTCGCATATCGCTACACAGCTCAAGTTATTCAATGCTGATGAGACTCCTCCATCATTTTTTGACCATGTCATTTTCTGCACGAATGTGACCTACGCTGATGGCGGTTTCAAGGGCGGTGGGTTGACCAACTATCTGGGCCATTCTACCTGACCGAGAGGAAATCCCCAGATCTAACGACTCTTGCAATTCCAGACGCGGATCTCGCGGAGCTGAAGACCCAAAATCAGCTGGCTCTGGCCTGGTCTTCGTTAATTCCGACTTTCCCATCGGGCAACATTCACGTCCTACCTTCCATAGAGCACGCTGTCAACCTTATACGACGACTAGAGTCGGGTACAGACCCTGTTGATGTGCTCGTCGCCGGAAGCCTCCACCTGGTTGGCGGTGTTATTGAAGTGGCCGGGTTATCATTCTCATTGTAGTTTCGTTCTTCGACAGCTATATTTGTATTGCCTTCAACAGGATGTAGGGATTTAATAAATAGATGTAGACATATAATAAAATTTAGATTGCTCAACGCCTTCTGCCCCTTCCTGGCTCCCCACCATAAAAATTGATGGCCTATGTGCGATGTTCGATAAATCTTTGACGCAACTGCGACATACATACGGACCTGTTTATCCAAGAAAATACGCAGTTTAAGTTTGAGAAGAGCTCCAGCCACCTCCCCGTTGTTAGTGGCGAACTTTAAAAAGATGTCGAAACTGATAGGCTATCAGAGTTGTCAGCTACGCTCCTGAGGCCCTGACAGGGCCTGAGGCCTGAATCAACACTGCACACCTCGTAACGTAAGATGCGCAGATGGAGATCACGATCCTTGATTATCTTATCTTTTATTCCAAGTTCCCAGTTTTCATCAAATTCGTCCTCGCCTTTCTTTCTCCTTCTTCGCTTCGGCGGGGCAACATCTTCCGCAACCTTTGGTCTACTCTTGGGGGATTTGGTGCCTCGACCTTGGCGTGTTGCTTTTTTGTGTGTCTGTCGCGTAGGGACAATACTTTCTACCGCAGTCTCTCTATTCACCTCAGGTTCAAAATGCACATAGGCTTCGTCATCATCCCACTCGTCGCTCTGTTTCGGTTTAGGAGAGCGTCTCCGGCGCCCCTCTCTTACGCTGGACGGGGACGGAGCAAAATTGAATGGCTGTGAGTTATTAGCTCACTCGAGAAAAGAAACGGTATGCCCTACCTTGTTCGATTTTCGGGCGGGAGATACATCACGGTCCGAGGCAGAGGACTCGCGTTCAGATTCAGACTCGTAGCCCCAACGACTTGAAGCCGGTCTGGCGCCTAGCTTTGATGGAGCAAAGGCTTGAGTGGTCGGCGGTAGCTCAGGCTCCGAGTCACTATCCTGCTTTCTTAGCAATGATAGTTTCGAGCCTTGGCGTTGGCCCAGTCGACTGACCCCAAAGGCCTGAGTTGGTTCGGGCACCGTGGTTGGTCCAGTGGATGAGAGCGCTTGTGTCTGCACAACGAAACTTTGTTCGTTTGAGAAGGGTCCCACGTCCAGGAGTACCCGCGCACGCTCCAAGATGGTTTCTCGGGTCTCAGAGACGCTCTTGAGTGCATCGACGGTTTCTTTGCGTTTCCCTTTTCGTTTCGGTGCCGCATCGCGCACAACATCTTCGAGAAGAGTGGCAGGTGTAACAGGCTCATCCATGGGTGCCTTTCCTTTGCGCTTAGATGGACCCGCGTCAATAGGTGCGGCGTCCACCTCCTTTCTTATCAGGATCCGCACGGTCTCATCCGTGAGGCCGTTTTTCTTCGCACAAGTACGGATGTGCACCAGTTTCTGCGCCGCGCTTTTCCTCGCCGTCCAAGCGATGTCACAGCTGACGCATTTCACGAGCTTCTTCAACTCGGTGTCGGAGAAGTCTGCCACAGAACGAGTGGACGGCTCCCGTGCCACGTGTTTTGTTGGTGCTCTGGCCCGAGTGTCATTGCTAGAGTGTGATCCCGCCGTAGAAGAAAAGGTCCGATGTTGGACGATACGGGGATTGGTGAAAGCGAAATGCGCCAAATTCAGCATTGGTATTATCTCTTCGTCGTCGGCAGAATGGTCCAAACTGGGAAACGGATTGGACGCCGCATCGACATACGGATCGCCGGGAAGGATACTCATGTTGGTGGTATCGTCCGTAGTCGTGTTTGCGTTTGGCATGCTCGAATGTAGAGAGACAACATCCTTATTTACAATGTCGTAAGGTTCGGACAGGTCAACACTGCTGTCTATAAATCCGAATTGAATGATGATTGTTGTCACTTTTCAATAAACGTACCGCTGATTTCAATAACGCTGACTGTCGAGGGCGTTAATCCAGCTGAGCTAGCGGCTGGACTTGCGTGGACGCTCTCGTCTTCAGGAGCAATCAGTCTACTTCGCACAATCGTTTTTGGGAAATGTGTAGTACCTGATATGTCGATAACGCTGGGCTTCTCAGCCATAGCGGCGAGCTCAAGTGGATGCACTGCAACGAGCTTCCTCTTCTTTTTTTCCAGTCTTTGAGTTTGACGCAAAGCTTCACGCTCAGGTTCGGAGTCCTCAACCACCTCAAGGTCGACACTGCGGCGAGGCGCACGGGATCGTACAGGCTTGTCCGTGTATTGCATCTTTGAGAGTTGGCGGTGGAAAAGGCAGGATACGCGCGGAAGACTTCCGGTGGCAACGTACATCCAACCCGGCGAGGTAACCAAGACGAAGAGCTCCGGAATTGAAGGCTCCCGGGATAGTTCCTGGATTGCTTTCACGTAGGGAACCCGGGGGCCGCTCACACAGGCCGTTATGAATGGCGTTGAGGTTGACTCGCGTGATCGTGACCCGAGGGTCCCTGTGACATTCGGCTCAAATTTTGTACTTGAACTTCATCCAGTCCAGACTCCATTGTCATTGCTGTCACTCCAAGACATCGCTGCCTTGAAGCTTTAGTTCGCACCCTTTCTTTCTTTTAGTTTCCCAGGTTGTATACCTCCGGGTGTGTCTGAAAGTCATGAAGAGCCTCACCAAACCCCTCGCTTCTGGCGTCGTCGTCCAGACTGTCTCTGCCGATGAGGTTTATCAAGTAATGGCGGGCGCAGCTTCGCAAGATCCTGCGCTCCTCCAGGCTTCTAGTGCCCGTCTCAAAGAGATGTTGGATATGTTCGGGACCTACGACGCCCTCCATGAGATCGCTGCCCAACGGGCCGTTCCCCTCTATATCCGCCAGATGTCGATCATACAATTCAAGAATGCAGCTCTGCACCATTGGCGCTCTAGAAAGTGAGTCTGCTCATGTGAGCCCGGTTTCGAAACCATGCCCAAGTGTTCACAGAGCCTTGTCCGACGACCACCGAGTCCGTATCCGGACGCGATGCTTCACGTTCCTAGACGAAGAAGACGAGACAGTGTGTCCTTAACAACTCTCATCCTTATCCTTCTTTCAATCAAACTCCCTAGATTGCGGAGTGTAATCAAGTAATCGTCTCCAAGATAGCCAGATTAGACTATCCCAACAATTGGTGCGCCCTATAGCCTGTCTTGCTTGGATACGCTATAACCTTTGCCACAAGGCCGAATCTCGTGGACGACCTTCTCAAAGTGGTCGAGACGGCTTTGCAAAAGCGCCTTTCAGATCCTGCCAACGAGGATCCAAGAGACACTCTAATCCTCCGAAGAAGCCTCAAACTACTGAATAGCGTCTTGAAGGAGTATGCCAACGCAAAAATGCCCAACAGTCTTCGAACTATGAGTGCTGTTGGTAATATTTGTGCTCCTTTCGGACACTCTATAAAATATTTCTCAGATAATGGCAAAGTGTCAAGTCGCGTTCGGTGTCTATTACACAACTGTTCTTTCGTCATATCTCCAATTCCCGTATCCTGGTACGATTTCACCGCGCGCTTGCACAGACATAATGTTGGCGCATCTGCTCTACAAGTGTATCGCAAAAATGGGCATTTGGCTATGGAATCGCTTAGATAAAGGAGGGAAGGAGGGCATTGATGCAGAATCGGGCCGCATCTGGGTTCGTCCTCCTTTCTTGTTCCAAGCTAATCTGATTATCATACCTAGATAGACGAATTGGTAATCCAGTCTCTAGACGCACTAGGCAAATTAGTTTCGTGTCGCGAACATATTGTTCAGGAACATCTATCGATAGGACTTGCTTCGAATCCATACGCACAACGTACCGTCGACGTTCTTGCACGTCACATCGGTTTATTCGGAAAGTTCTTCCGGCGCTTGCAGGAACTGTCATGTTCTCGCTTCACGGCTTTGCACAAATGCGCAGATCTCGTCGCCTACTACTGGGGTAAAGTAGTTGAGGCAACCAAGCATCCGGGATTAATTGCGGGTGCGTTCCTTCAGGTCCTTCTATGCTCCTACTCTCATCGACTGGGGACAGATTCTCGGGAAGCTGTCTATCCGGTACGATTCCTTGTCCAAGGAATGGTCCTCTTCAAAGAGAATCTCGGCCAATGGAGGCCATTGCGAAAGGATGGCACCGAGAACCATAATTGTTTGTCCCTTGTTCCACCCGAAGGCCCTAGTTCATCTTGTTCTTCAGCACTACCCCAAGATTTCGTCCAGACTGCTGTGGAGACGTTAATCCATCAATTCATGCCGCTGAAGGAAGCGGAACTCAAGGAATGGCTGGAGGATCCTGAGCAGTGGGTCAACGACCAGGATACAGAAAACGATCAGTGGATCTATGAGATTCGCGTGCGTTTTCCGTTAGTGAACGTTTTATCGACTCACTAAAGCACTTTCAGCCTTGCAGCGAGCGTGTGCTCATGCAGCTGTCTAACCAATATCCTGATGCCGTCGCTCCTATCTTACTTAATCTTTATACCAACATCGCCAGTAAGCTCTTTTACTCCCTTTTTCTTGTGACCTCAAAACGATGTTAGCCAAAACTGCTGGAAATCTAACGGAAGTCATACAGAAAGAAGCCCTCTACTGTGCAATCGGGCGCTGCGCTACTAAACTAAAGACCATGATACCATTTGACCTGTGGCTGCAGACCACTTTGGCAACGGAAGCAATGAGTCAGGACGCCGCGTTTGTTTTACCTTATTGCCTCCTGTCGTGGGGTAATTGACAAGTTCACTAGGTATCCGATCATCAAGAGGCGAATAGCATGGCTTCTGGGAAAGCTCACCTCCGACTCTTGCATCTCTTCTACCAATGACCTCCTGTGGCAAGTCTTGCTCCACTTGCTGCGTAATCGTGAGGCTGGAACCGACTCGGTCGTTCGTTTGACGGCAGCAATTGCTCTACGAGAATGCATAGACGTGTGTTCTTGGGCACTGTATACTGAGTATATCTAACTTGGCTGGCATAGACGCTCGAATTCGACATCGGCGTCTTTGCGCCCCATCTGTCTGAAATAGTCTCAGAGCTCATGAAGCTACTGGGCGAAGCGGAAACTCTCGAGATAAAACGCCGAATAGATTATACACTGAACACCGTCATTGAGCAGTCTGGAGAAAGGGTACCACTCCGTTTTTGCTCTTGGACAATGTAGGACTCAGTTCGTTACCTTAGATCTCAGATTTTGTTGACATCATCACGGAGCCCCTCCCCCGCCTGTGTAAGATGTTCGTTATTTCCGTGGCTTCATCTCATCCACTTTAGGGACTGGCGCCGGAGAGGACTGGCTTTTCAAGGGTTCACTGTTAGTTACAGTGACGAAACTGGTGGAGGTGCGAACAGACATAAATTCCGAGCCTGTTATAACATCATTGGCAGGCCACCAAAGAGCGGTCAATGGCTCTCACAGGAATCGTAGTGCCCCTTGTCAGAGAAGGTCTATCTCCGGGAGTAAGTTTCACCCTCTCCGGGTATATGGCTACGTTGATACCCCTATCAGGTGGCAACACACCTTGACGAAGATACCATGGACCTCTGGCTTGCATCCTTACGCAATGCTACCGGCATTCAGAGCCAGACTGGTGGCCCCGCTCTCATCGACGCGTTCCCTCAGGCAATCTCCCTACTAGCAGAGAACCTCGATCTGCTCGGCAAAGCCATAAGCATCGTGGACTCGTATCTGCTGTTGGACGGTGTTTTCATATTACAGGTGTGTGTTGGCCCGGGGTTTCATCTACGATTGTGCTGGCTTAAACTCATCAATTAGACATCCGCCGTTGATCTGTTCCACGCTTTCCGCCGCGCATTGTCCAGTGCTGCTGTCGCAACGAATCTCAAAGAGATGTTGATTTCACTCAACCTTCTGGTTCAAGTGGCTCCTTCGTCACTATGGGGCGAACCAATGCACACGTCCGGTCTTTTCTCCCTGCTACTGAAGAACATCGTAGAGGGAGAGGTAAGTCTTTTGTGCCTCGTGACAACGACCAACTAAGACATGGCAGTGTGGCGCCCTCCTACTCACGGAACACATCTATCTAATGTCGCGTATTGTGATGGCGGATCGCCAGATGTTTCTGCAGCTCATGGCTGCCACGGCCTCGCCTGTTATAACGGAGAAAAGGCTGTATGACGGGCTTCTGGATCTCTGGTGGGGAAGTGTAAGTGCTTTGTTTGTGTCAAAAGTAAAACTTATGGCATGTACATACAGTGGGATAACATGTCTGAGCCTCGGCATCGAAAACTGGCTGCGATGGGAATTGCGGCCCTTGTATCAACGGCACGCCCGGATGTTCTCGAGCGTGTCCCGGGAGATATATTCAACATCTGGACCGATGTTCTACTTGAATTGAAGGAGGCCCAGCTTGCTGCGGCAGCGGACGATGGAAGGCAAGTCTCCATTCTGTAAACATCTTGCTCTGCCGCTTAGTTTCTTCTTGAGTGAAAATATCCCGTCGCCATCAAATCTTCAGCGCTACTGGGAACTCGATGAGGCTCCTCCCGCCTATTATCAACAAACGGAAGGCACCCCGGAATTCAATCGCCGCAAAACAGTCCGTTCTTCCCTATGAGACCCCCTATTTTTGGCTGATGAAGTTTGCAGATATATGACCGAGACCCTGTCCGAACAGTTCAGCTCTCCGCCTACATCGCCACACATCTGAACGAGGCGCGAGCGGCATGTGGACCACAAGTTTTCCAGGACAACTATCTTTCGAAGGCGGATCCGGCTGTACTCGCCATGATCCAAGATCAGTTATCTCGAAGTTGATCTCATTCGTCTACCATCTACAACAATGTACCATTCCATTTGCGCATTCACTTGCATGTATACAAGGAGGATTTACACCCGATTCAATAAATCTAGCCTTCAGATAGCTCGGAGTGACTATATGTATCACTCCCCACCGAAGTCATCGAACTCGACATATCGGTTGCGTCCATGTCGCTACTGAACTCGTAGTCGCTGCCCGATATCTCGCTACCCCCTGATCCAACTTCCATCACTAGTCGCTCTGCGCTTTCGACACGCTCTCGACATCGTAGACATTCCCACTTCTGCCCCTCCTCCTCATCCGCGGCACGGATCATACGCTCAGCGATACAGTGGTAGCAATAAACATCCCCGCATGACGCTAAGTAAGGTGTATGGAGGGGATACGGCGGCGGCTCAGTGTCGCTGCCAGGCGTAATAGTCTCGGGAGACGATGCAGCAACTACCGAAGGAGTGGCGAAGGAAGTGAAGGCATTCGTGGGTTCAGCGAGGTTAAGGCTAAACGAAGCGTTTTCGGCGCAGATGGCGCACTGGTCTTGTGGAAGGGACCAATATTTTCCGTGCGCAGGACCAGATTTCGGGGCATCAGAACGTGAAGGGAGGAAGAGAGAGGCGATGGAGGTGGACGCCACGGTCGACGTGATGCGGGTTATTCGCCGACGGATACTTCGTGCGCTCACGAGTGGGAGGAGGAATAAGAGGAATTCCTGCGTAAGAGTTAGCCCGGCAAGGATGGTCCATGTAAAAAACCCTACCGTGAACGCGTGCCAAACCATCTGGCGATTCATGAACTCGTAGCTCACATCACGTTTGACGAGTCTGCGAGACGGTACGAGAGTCATGTTGAGCAGTCTATCGGCAACTGTGCGGAATCTAGAGTGTTTAGTTCATCGGTGACGTCGAGAGGGTGTTCAAACTAAACTAACCGGCCATTCCATAGGAAAGCTACAAAGCTGAGCAGAGCAGCCAAAGAATGGGTCGATTCAAAGGAGCTTAGTAGATCCCAGGCTCGGCGGCGACGATCCGAGGATGGGGCGTCAGGCCAGGCCCGCGAGAGCGCGTAAGTGCGTAAACGGGAGTGGAAGTATGGCACCAGAACAGTCAGAGTCACATGTAGAAGTAGTATGCGGCGTGGAAGGCCAGATGCTGGGCAGAAGTTAGGCTAGGCTAGAGCGGTATCCACCGCACGCACGCGAGAGCTGCCCAGACGAGTGGGGGATCACATATCTCAGATCCTGGAGTTTTGCACCATAGGTCGCGCCGGTATCCCATACTGAGAGCTTGTAGAGAACGAGTTGGAGGAACAGTGATAATTCGGGTTTCCAGTGAGGGGAATTGAGAGCCTTTGAGATGGGCTCCTGGAGAAGATGGACAAGTTCCTGGTCCAATAGTTCTGCGTCGAGCTGGCCGACGCGAATGGTGCGCGGGGCGGGACTGCTGCCCCAGCCGCGCTCACGGAGCTGTGCTAGGCGCGTCTGTGCGCTGTCCCAGGCAGCGTCCATTTCTGTCAGTGTCACTGACTCACCGTTGATGTGTGACTCAATAATTTGTCGAATCACCGCTCACCATGGCTGAGGGACTGCAGCAGCTCATCCTCGACACCCTCCATGCCCATTCCACAATACACGACACGAGATCGCTCGTAATCCCAGGTCAATCTGAGCCAGCATCATCCCAGGATGCTCAGATTACGGTCCTTGGCGCGCTCAACTCACTCCTCAGTCGCGAGGTGCGCCGTACATTCCAACGTAGTCAGCACTGGTGAACTGTTCGCTCCACAGATGGTCAAGTTTGAAACCCATGAAATTGTCTCTCATGCTTTGACCCCAGAAGGCTCGCAAATTGCTCTTGACGGGTCGCATGAGGCTCGTGTCTGGTCGGCGCTCCCTACCAAGGGTCAAGGCATGCCGGTGACACCTGCCCAGCTCAAGAAGCAAGTTGGCGATGAAACCGCAAAGGTTGGCCAGGGTCGCGCCTTCAAGAACGGCTGGATTGGCAAGGAGGGTGATGGCCTTGTTAAGCTGGTCAGCGGCGACCGTGCT
Organism: Mycena belliarum; assembly: GCA_029282135.1. NCBI lineage: Eukaryota > Fungi > Basidiomycota > Agaricomycetes > Agaricales > Mycenaceae > Mycena > Mycena belliarum. Next base: position 463,878 of record JARJCN010000014.1, read on the forward strand.
CTGCAGCACCCATCTAACCCGGGATCTAGGCATCTTCTATCAAGGACGTCACTCAGCTAGATCTAGTAGAAATTCAGTCCTCAGGCATGCTGAAATCTGGCGAAAAGGACCTCGCTGATCTGCGAAAGCGCAAGCTAATTGTGCAAAGGTGTCTTGGCCCATCTCTTCGTGGGACCGACAACTCAAATCGCATGCAGAAAGGGCCAATGGTTCACTGTACACAAGGGCTCAGAATTTAGCACTTCAACGGCGAAGCCCGAAACAGATCTGACTGCAGACATGCTTGCATCGTATGTTCCGAGATCTTCATGCTTCCGTGTCTGACGTGCGTAGGGGATCTTGGAAAACATCTACGTACAAAAAATACAACTTCGAAGCCGAAGGCGCACCAACGGACGGTGGATCCCTCCATCCATTACTCAAAGTGCGAGAAGAAATTCGCAACATCTTCTTGGAGATGGGGTGCGTCTTGTAGCCCTTTTTATCGCCATTGATTCTCATATCCTTGCGTGTAGATTCGCGGAAATGCCAACAGCGTCATTCGTTGAATCTGGTTTTTGGTGTTTCGATGCCTTGTTTGTCCCCCAGCAACATCCCGCCCGGGAGATGCAAGACACTTTCTACCTCTCTGGCAAGTATGACGCGCATCCTATACTCCTATGTTGATATCTTTTGTTCTTCAGATCCATCCCATTCGCTTCATCCTGAAAAGGAATACTACAAACGGGTATCTACGATACACGAACACGGTGGGTTTGGGTCCGTGGGCTACCGTGCACCTTGGTCGCACGAGGAAACAACAAAGCTCCTCCTCCGTACACATACGACCGCTAGCTCCACCCACATGCTATACAAGCTTGCAGCAAGATGTCGCGGAGAGGATGTAGAGGACGACGACCGGCCAGCCATTGGAAAGGACGGTCAGAAGGATGATGGATTCCGGCCGGCCAAGCTTTTCAGCATTGATCGAGTTTTCCGAAATGAAACCACGGACGCTACGCACTTGGCAGAGTTCCACCAAGTCGAGGGTGTTGTCGCGGACCGCGAACTCACTCTGGCCGACCTAATTGGTTTCATGAGAGTCTTCTTCAGCAAGATGGGCATTCAACAGGTTAGATTCAAGCCCGCTTACAACCCGTATACAGAGGTCTGTTCAGATCCCTCCTCGAGCAGCAGGTTTTGGTTTACATCTTACTCAGCCTTCCCTGGAAATCTTCGCGTTCCATCCCATGTTGGACCGATGGGTCGAGGTCGGGAATAGCGGCATGTTTCGTCCTGAGATGTTAGAGCCAATGGGCTTCCCGAAGGATGTACGAGTACACGGGTGGGGTCTCAGTCTGGAGAGACCAACCATGATCCGGTCAGTCTTTTCACTTTACACTTTCAATCCATTCACATGGTGTCCCAGGTATGGCATCAACAACATCAGGACGTTGATGGGGCACAAGACTTCTATTGAGGGCATAGAAAACTCGCCTGCGCCCATGCTTTAAATGTAGTAACACATCCCAAATGTACCATGGCCGATGTAATTCTACGTATCCTACACTAAAAGGAGAACACCGCCGCATTCTTGCGCGTACCGAACATGTATACCAGCGCCTGACTCATAAACAGGCCGACCGTAATTCCGATGGTCACTGCAATCATCGCACCTCCAATATCGATCCCGTTCCCATTAGCGGTGATCCCGCCCGCTTGCGAAAGTCCAGACTACACGAATTCAGTCTCCCGAGATTAAGAGTATAGGACGCGCGTACAGGGACCAAAAACAGAACCCCGGTCACCATTGACGTGAACGCCGTGCCTCCCATTTTGCGCGAATAGACGTTGCCCAGCAAGCCAACGGTGAACGCTCCAATTGCAGAGACAACGTCGGACCGGTTGAAGATGTAGTGGTTAGCGACCTTGTTCGATGCATACGATGCGCAGGAAATGAAGACCATCACAGGCAGCTGTTTGCTTCTAAATGGCTGCAAGTTTCCGAGCGACGACAGGAGGGAAAAGACAGGCACGATGAGAAAGGCACACCACGCGGGGAAAGGCTGGAGGAACCACGGGGAGCTGGGAGGTCGGTAGCAGCCGTCTATGATGTCTGCTGCATGCGGCGATATAATGTGGGAGAAAGTCCATGTGCCATTTTGAGGAAGACTAAGATTATTGGTATTGTTGTCAGCAGTCCAACTTCCTGAGACCTGCAATGTGGAGCTAAGGGTCGAAGCAAGGTCGGTTAGTCTGCGCCGGGCCTGGCTGTCGAAAAGAAGGTAGAAATCAGATCCGATTTGTAGACCGAACCCCTAAACATCAAGTCAGAAGTAACCTTGATGAACGATAAACTACAAACCAGGAACAGCGTGTAGATCAAGGCGTATACCATTTTGACGCTGCCACATACAATGTTTTTCGATGCCAACTCGAGAGAGCTACTAACTAGATTGAAGATAAGCGCACAATTCATGTACAACAAAAAGGCACCATACGAATTAGATATCCAGGAAGAATGCCGATGATTCCGGCGGATGAAATGGCAGTATAACAGAAAATTTGGCTTCGAATGCTGCTTAGCCCTCGGGCGGTAAATGATACGAATATAGCGATAGTAATTCTGCGAAAATTTGATACGGGAGCACTCGCAAAACGAAGAGACGCACTCAAAAACGTTGGCGTAAATGGCACTTTTGGTGGCCGCGCAAAGCTGGAGGAAGGAGAGAAAAAATGCGCCTGCCCCAGCAATCCACAGGTCTAAGAAAGACCCTCCGAAAGCCAGAGGGCAGATCAGGGCGGAGAGTGAAAAGGCGATTATGCACCGGAAGAAGATTGAGTACATGGGAGGCGCGTCAAGAAGCTCCTGGAGATGATCGCCCGCCTCCTTGGCACTGATCTCGTCGTGCACGACTGAACGGTATACGACGTGGACCTTATGTAGTGCCCCCAAAGAAAGTCTCCCTCCGCATTTGATGAAGTGAGTTTCGGAGCAGCCAAGTTCTTGGTCGCCAAAAGAACAGATGATGACTCCAGGAAGATGTATGAACTCGGCTTCGACTTCTAGAATCCGCGCCGCCGCTATGAGTTGAGATTCGATGCGATGTGAGGGAGCTCCAAAGGTCATGAGGGCGCGGGCTAGTCTGAGTAGAAAATCCTGTCGGTTGAGCATAGCTGCAGACTTTCAGGATAGAGCAACTCTAGTAGGAAGGGAAATTGTACACGTTACGTTAAACTCGATTTTCGCGCGCATAAGATGCTTGCGCCGCGATTTATAGTCCATAAGGCGCAGCGCCTGATGGTCGATATCGGCAGGATCCTCCAAGTTTCGAGCCGTCACTCCGGTGACACGGGGATCATCTGCGTCGAGGAAATCAGAATTGTCGGACGCCATAGAGTCCACTCGTCGAATGTTTGGTCGCGCCGTATAACGCTCTGGTTCCTTGAATTCCGGATCATCAGGAGAGGCTTGAGGGCGTAGACCACTGGAGGGAGGCAGATTGTGTTCGATAGCATAGAGATCCATCATGTTTGAGAGCACCCCACGCCTCTTCTGGGCACGTTCATCAGCGGCGTCGATTTGAGCCTCTTCGTCGTACTCCACGACTTTTGGAGGTTCTTCGGCAAAGCTAACACTACGACGGAGGGCGGATCGAACAGCCGGATTTGCGCTGGGGGGAGCTCCAGAGTAAGTGTTGCGTGGAGGGGGTATATCATAAGGATGTTCATAGGATGACAACGAGTATTTCTTGTGAGGCTTCTTAAACTCGTCCGCATCGTAGAGAGTGCCAGTGCTGTCCGAAGAGTCTCGGCGTGGATCGGAGTCGGGAGCAAGCAAACTTGAACGGCGGGTGGGAAACTCTTCAATACTTTCGTTGTCGTCTGCTCGCCTTGCGCTGTTATTGGTGTAGATGGGGACGTTCCACTGTATAGAGCCCGAACGGAGAGTCGTCTGCTGCGTACCAGGTTGTCGAGGCTCGCGACTGCGATCTCCAGGAGAGCCCGCCGCAGGGAAGATGGGCTGTGGTGAGAGTGGTTGAAGATCCGATGAAGGCCTACTATTGTCTTGATTGCGCTGTGGAGACATGAGAGTTCGAAGGAGGTGCTATTTTTCTGTGTTGATATTGACTTTTTTTCGAACACAGTACAATAAAACCGTGACTAAACTACAGAGCGGCCTATTGGAATCTCAGGCCTACATCGTTCGGACCCGATCCCGTGAACCCAGCGAAACCCAGCCGCGTGTAGAATTTTCGTGCATTCGTGTTCCTCGAGTCCATGCCCAGCCACACTGCTTCGATGCCCTCTTCTTTCAAGTAATCGACAGCGGTCTGGATCAGCTTGCGACCCCACCCTTGTCCTTGATAATCTTCCAGAATATTGATGTGCAAATGTGCGGGCGAAAACGCTATGTTCGCGTCCGGCGCAGTGTGCATCTTCCTCAGCAGGTTGGCGTATTTCTTGTCCTCGTCTCGCACCATCGCAGTGGGCGAATACTGTTCCGCCTGTACTGGCCACCACCGATCTCCGGCGTACTGCTCGTAGGCGCGTGTGTCCTTCGAGCCCACGACGTATCCCACGACCAGGTCTTTCGATTCATCTACCAACACGAATGCCCATGTTGTTGGCAATTTGACGTACGGAACGGCATAAACCAATCCTGGCAACTCGCCGTGGTCGTGGAAAGATTGAGCGGATTTCCCTGCGTCTGCAGTCAAGAGGCAGATCCGGGACAGCGCCGGTGCGTCCGCCTCGGTGGCCCTCCGTATCGTCAAGGACATGGTCGTGTCGGAGCTCGGCAAAGGCGGAACTAGAACTTGCTATCTATTCTCGGGCCGACTCCGCCGAACTGCAAGTCTCAACAACTACAACGACCATGGCGGAGATAATCTAACGGGCGGGGCTCGCTTTTGTGATTCCTGTTCTTCTGACCGCTTGTAGGTCTCCACCTGATCATAATCTCGACGTCTTCGCGATTTATATTAAGAAACAACCATGCTTTACCCCAGCATCGCCTGACTTGCTTCACTGGTATAGATACAATATATTTCCTGTGTTCGTGATGTTGGGCAACCACTCCTTGACCAAGTCATCCAGCACCGCGAGTCTACACGGCTATGCATCTTTCGTCTTTCGCGGCTTTCTGGCTTCTATTGGCTACTGTCGTCCGTGCTATAAGCTGGACGGCCACTCCGTTCAATCCGTCGTCTATTCCGCTCGCAGTTCGCACTCCCTATCTCAGCGCATGGTCTGCTTGCTGTTCTGGATCCTTGTACACATTTGATTTTGTTGTTCAAGGCTCCCGCAAGGCTCTGGCGCTGCTCTGAATGATGCATGGGCCACCTTTTGGACGGGAATGGTCCGTGCATCATCGACGCCGTTCCGGGCACTCAAATGCATATTCAGATCGTGGGATGGGCAGGCTTCGTCAAAGTGGATGGAGCTGCATACGTGTTCATGGGGGCGCCGAGCGTTCCGGCAACATTCTCCAAGGCGACGCAGAAAAGCTCACATGTGTGTAGCCTGTTGCATCAACTTGTGGTACTAATGATGATTTGCGTTTAGTTCACTTCGACCCAGAGTATCTTTGTCTTGTCTGCAGGGCCTGTCGATCTCACGGTTACCTTTCTGAGTCCAGTGGAGGTACGCTTGATTTGTCTTCTTACCGGTCCTTTTCTAACAACCATATCCAGCCAGATGACCTTGTCAAGCAGTCGATCCCTTTTGCTTACATGGCCGTTTCAGCAGGCAATTCTTGCAATTGGTCTCGGACCCCTCACTGATCCAATAAATGTCACAGCTTCGACGGACGGCCTTTCCCATTCCGTTCAGGTTTACAGCGATATTAGCGCCGAGTGGGTTTCTGGAGACAACAGCCTGAACGTCAAATGGAACTCCACGACGACGGGGAGCATCTTGACTCACCAGGTCCAGCTCGCAGATCCTGCTGTGCTCACTGAAATCAACGACCACACTCAATGTTTGAAGCTGCCATCTTGCTAGGAGTATCTCGACTGACCATCATGCCTCAGATGGATCGGCATTCTATTCCACCCCGAATGTCGGTCACTAGTCCTACGCTCTGATAAAGCACATGATCTGATGTACTCAATAGATCGAAGGCGCAACCTTCCAGACCGGCGCCGACGTCGCCGTCCGCGCGCAGTTCATCAATAATGGAAAGCTTGCAAATACCCTAGACACCAACTTTCGCGCCATCAGCAACAATTGGCCCGTGTTCGGCCTCGCACACGACCTCGGGACCATCACATCCGCAACTACCCCCGTAGTATTCTCGGTCGGCCACATCCGGGATCCAGCGCTGACATACATCATCGCGGGTGGAGGCACGCAGAACCGGAATCTCTATTTCCTCAGTAAATTCCCCACCTCAGCCGCTGTGGTACGTTCTGCTACTTCTATACGTCCTCTTTCTTTGAATAAAACTCTCCGCGTAGGTCTCGTCGTTCCTGGGTGATTTCACCGCTGCGCTGTCGCGCGCAAAGACCTTCGATGGTCAGGTTCAGACCGACGCGTCAAAGATTTCGGCGGATTACGCCTCTGTGGTTGCTCTTTCGATCCGTCAGGCGTTCGCCGCCACGGAGCTCACGTTATCCAAGACGTCCACAGGCGCTTTCAACATGAGCGACATCATCTTGTTCATGAAAGGCGAGCACGAGACCGTATGAAACGATGATGACTGAACCACCTTGTATCAGAAATCTCGAGCGATGGTGTAAGTCGCAAGCCAATAAGAACATATGTGAAGTTGATGCGTCTTAGAATGTGAACACGGTCGACGTGATCTTCCCAGCCTGGTTGGCGAACAATTGGTTTTAGGCGCGCAACTAAGAGCAATCGTTAGGCCCATCTTCTTGTACACGAACCCAGCTCTGGGAAAGTACCTTCTCGAAGGACTGTTCAGATACCAGGCCACCGGGCTCTACCCGTAAGTTCAGTCAAGCGATGGGCGTTCTCAAGACAACCTTTTTCAGCAACAAATGGAGCGTCCATGATCTAGGTCAGCACTGCGGTCCGAGGGAAATTTTCGCGCCCCTTATCCATCTGCCCGCAGGCTCCAGCTATCCCAAGGCGCTCGGCCATAACGACGGAGCCGACGAAGCCATGCCCGTGGAAGGCGCGCTATGGCTCTTTCAAGCATTGGCGCATCACCTAACATCTAGTTAGAGAGCGGGAACATGCTCATCATGGCCCTCAGCTATGCGCAAAAGACAGGGGATCACTCCCATCTGACGCGATACGTGCGCAGTCTATACGTCGTCCGTGCCCGCCGGCGGCTGCTAAGCGGCGCTCCTAGGCGGGCCTGCTGGACCAGTGGACGCAGTTCCTCATAGCGGACAGCCTCATCCCGGGTGAACTTCCGGTCTCCTCGCGAGGCACCCGCACCACGGCTGACACCTGCCGATTTCTAGCCAACCAGATCAGCACGGTCAATCGTTAGCAACTCGCTCAAGCAGTTCCCGGACTGACGGGCAGGCAGGATGACTTTGCGGGTTCCTTGGCGAACCAGACGAATCTTGCGATCAAGGGAATCGTGGGCATCGGTGCGATGTCCAAAATTGCCGCGATTCTTGGGGATACTGCACAGAGCGCGAACTACAGCGTGCGTCCCAACTACGTGCCACCGGCCACCACATTACCTATGCCTTTTTGCGAATATCACAGTCTATTGCTACGAGCTACGTAACACAATGGCAGAAATTCTCCGCATCAACCACAGGCGCACATCTCACTCTCTCGGTGCGTTCTCCGCTCCCCCTCGGTCCGGTTCCGACTTGTATCCCCTTGCAGTACGGCGATTCAAGCAGGTAGGTTACTCAAGTTATTAGCCGAGGCCATAGTCATGGACGGGCATCCAGCTGGGGCCTCTCGTACAACTTGTTTGGTGACAAGTTGCTCAAGCTTAATCTCTTCCCGGCCTCCATTTACTCGGAACGTAAGCTCTTCCATTGATACGCAGGGCAACTGTGCGGACACTCAAACTGGTACAGAAACAGCATGGTACCAGACGCACGCCAGTAAGGACTGGAACAAACCATTTAAGCAACGGGCTAACGCCGCGCAGACGCATTCGGGGTACCACTCGACACCCGGTGAGCGATATTGTACAGACGTCTGCCCAGCGAAACACTGACTGTCCGGAAGGCACACATATACCAAGACCGGTGCGTCCTTGCGTGGTGTCCCGCAATTCCGAGCGTCAAGCGCTCACTAACCTGACCTGGCGGACCCAGACTGGCAACTTTTCACAGCGGCGATTGCGACAAACACAACAACGCGTGACATATTTATCAGTGCCGTCAAGAAATGGGCCTCCGATGGGCAGAACAATGGTTCGCCGCCCCTTGGGGCGGGGTGGAGCAGAATCACGCTGATGTACTGATCATTACAGGACCGTTCGGGGACCTGTACGACACGGTGAGCGGGGCGATCGCGGTGGGATTTCGCGCGCGCCCGGTTGTGGGCGGGCATTTGGCGCTGGTATGCTATTTTCCCGCGTGAGATCCGTATACGGGATCTGACGCGCCCTTGGCAGCTGGTTTTGTGAGCGGAGGTTATGCGCTGTGTACGCAAAGTATGGCACAGTAGTGTATCGGACCAATAGCATATCTATCTGCGCATATGCGGTCAAAATGGAATGAACGTCGAGGAACGTGTTACTTCGGACATCGTGTGCACTAGGCTAAAGGGCGCTGGGGCACAGCATTCGGATTAGGTTTACTTGCCGTAGCGCGACAAATGCGGTAATGCTACGTCGGGCGCGGGATTTCGGGCGCCCACTGCGGTCGAGTGATCCGCTGAATCGGACGGGACGGAGCTGCCTCGAGTTTTGCCAATTGGATCGCGACGTTGTCAGGACAGGCGGACTGCTGCGCGTCAGAGGGCCGAAAAAGACGGTTCCGGTAGCGTTCCGAGTGCGGGTCGCAGATCTGTCGCAGGATGTGCGTTAATTTACGTGCCCATGAGGCTGCACGAGGCGGCGTCAAATTAAGAGAATAATGGGTTTCTTGACAACAATACATGACAATGCGGCGGCGGGGGCCTCGGGGCGTGCGACTGTCAGCAGCAGGTGTGAAACTGTGTGAAACAAGACGAGTCACCGGCGAAACAAACGGATCGGGGTGTCCAAAGGGGAATGATTAAAAGCTGAGGAAAAGGCTGGATGGGACGAGGAGACTCAGTACTCAGTACTCAGAGTCAGAGCTAGGATGCGGACGAGAAATGGCAGCGGAGAAGGAGGAGGTTGGAGCACGGTCGGAGACGGGGCAGAGGAAGTGGAAGCAGGAGGAGAGAAGGAGCGGCAGGTGCCGGGTCCGACGGACCATTGACAAGATCGGCTAGATGTGGCGGCCTTTCCTCTTATTATAATAAACCCAGTCGTCGGTCAGTCCATTGTACACACTTTTTCTTCTTATCTTTTCTCCTCTCACCCTCATGCCATTCCTCGCCAGCCGCCCCGACTCGCCCCCGCCGCGCTCGCCCTCTCCCGACGTCGTCCTCGCCTCGCTCCCCCCGCCCCCGGTCCGCAGACCCGTCCTCTCCTCCCGGTCTTCGCGCCTCAGCATCGGCCCTTCCGCCGCGCGCAAACTCAAGCCCCCGCACGCCCTGCGCCTCGAGAAGTCCTGCGGGGATCTGAGGCAGCCCTCCACGCCGAAGAGCGCGTCGCGATCCGTGGTTTCTGCGCCCCCCACACCCAGGACCTTTGATGCGTCTCCCTCCGAGTCCGGTTTCCGGCGGACGCACAGACGGACCCTCTCGTTCGCCGTCCCGTACCGCTCGCCCCCCGCCAGCCCAACCCTCTCGTCCCCCCCGCCGCCCGTCCCCCCGATCCCCGAGTTCGTGCTGTCTCCGACCGATAAGAAGCCCGTCCTCCACTCCCCGGCCGCGGCGCCCGCCCGTGTCGCCCACATCTACCTCCCGGAGTGGGAGCAGTTCACTGTGGCGCCCGACGGCGTCCCCCCGCGAAAGCACCGCACCTCCATGGCCGGCCGGCGCGGGGGCGCATCCTCCGCCATGACCTGCTCCTCCTTCCTCGCCCTCCACAACCAGAACCAGCGACCTAATCACGTCGCAGCGCTTTGAACGCACACCGCAGCTGCCCCGCACTGTGATCGATTTTTTGGACGCCGCGCTCAGCGCGGCCCTACACGTCTCCGACGATGCAGCCCTCCAATTGGGAGAAGAACTGCTATCGTATACTCTCATTGAACGACCCCCATTTACCTCTGCACCCGCACTAATTCCTATGCTATCCGTCCCTCCTGCTGTCTTTACCTCTTGGTTTCGGCGCGTATTAACATATCTATCCCACCCTGCGTCCTTGGACGGACGCCTACTTTACCACACAAAGTGCGCTTGCCCGCACCTGTACCACCACTCTGTCACCATTATTGTACTTGTAATTCGCCATAGTTGTCACTCGTAGTAGGTTAAAGTGCAATCCAGTTGTCTAGCCTCAAGGCTTCCTGTCTTCGGCGTCCAAAGAACCGGTGGGGCTCAATACGCTCAAGGTTAATGACGGCTTCCAGGAAAAGCTAACGTGCCAGGAGCCTGATAAAAGCCTCCAGGGACACTAGCGGCTCCGCCGACGCGTCTGGGCGAAGCCTATCATGGTCACGTGACCGTTCACACCTGGTCTTCTTCAAGCCCTGGATCTTCTTCAAGAGAAAGACGGCCGGAGTGAAAGGCACTAGCAAGGCAGGCAATGGAAGCTGACAATTCAAGCCTTGTCTCACGATGGATGATATGGAGGTGCCTGCAGGCCGAAAGCAACAAGACAGCTGGTAAAAATACAACTGGGGGGAGAGATCAGCTAGAGCTAAGGGATACAGATGGCGGAGTCCATACCGATACAGTGACTACATTCAACCCAATTATTATTAAGTGCGAAAAGAGGCCCAATGAAATGAATGCAACCGGTGCGGGAGGTATCACAAACCCAATCTCTCCTTCAACGTCCGATCTCCTCCCGGGTAGGTATTATTATTATTCGGTGGCGGCGGCCCGCGGTCTGCCCTTCGCCCGCCGCCGCCGCGGCCGCCGTTGCCGTTGCGGCGGTCGCGCCTTCCCCCGTCGCGGTCCCGCTCACGCTCGCGCTCGTCCCGCCGCTGGCGGTCGCGGTGCCGCAGGTCCTTGTCCTTGTCGCGCTCCGTCGGCGACCGCGCCGGCGCGCGCGGCTCGTCGACGTCCATGCGCGCGTGGTCGCGGCTGTTCGCCTTCCCGCGGTGCTCCGGAGCGTGCCGCGGCGACGAGTCGCGTGCGCGCCCGTCGGGCCGCGAGGACGAGGCCGTCGAGTTGGAGGTGGAGTTGGCCGGGCGGTGCGGGAGCGCGGCGGGTGGCGGGGAGGCGTGGGAGTCGGACAGCCGGGGTTTTTTGTGGGCACGGGGGCCCGTGGGGGGAAGTTTGGAAGCGCTGTTCCCATTGCCTGTCGAGGGCGGCCCGTGGTACGAATTGCGCGGAGAACGCGGGTGGGGCTTATCGTTGGTGGCGCGTGGCGCGGTGGTGAGGATCGCCTCATACGACTTGTCGAGTTCGGTCCTGTATTGTTTTAGGTGCAAACGCAAGCGATGTAGGGTACGATACTCACGAGAGCGATACCACGACCTGGTGAGATTCTATAGAAGGCGTTAGGGACGACGTCAGAAATTGAATGGGGCCGCAACACACCCCGGAGAGCGCCCTCGAGCCGTTCAACAAGCCGACGCAGCCCGCGAACCTCCTCCTTTAGCTTTCCCGTTTCACTCTGCCTCAGAAGCTGGTAGAGCTCATCGTTCTCTTCTTGCAGCAGCCGCGTGCGCTGCGTCAAGGCGGCGGCGCTCGAGGTGGATGCAGCAGACTTGGGAGCAGGGTCGAGATGCGGAAGCAAGAGCGACGAGAGCGCAGGGGGAAGCGAGACGGGGTCTGTCGGCGCGGGTGCGGGCTGGGTGATGAGATACTGGCGCAGGCGGGTTACCTCGTTCTAATATGTCAGGCATGAGTACAAGAGGACTGCGCGCAGGAGGAGGGGACACACGCCGAGCTCGGAGACCTGTGTGTCCCTCTGCCGCAGCAGAGCCTCGAGCTCGAGTTCACGCGGAGAAGGCAAGTCCATACCCAGTTCTAGCCCTAACCCTAGGCTTCAATTCCACCCGTTCAAGTTATGTTTAGTGTTCCGAAACACAACTACTGTTGAACGTTGGGTATCAGTGTGTCCTCACAGCGGAGATTGGGTCGTTAATGAAGCTTGAAGGCTCGGTGTTTCTAAGTATATGCATAACGGACTTTGCCTCAACCTGGTCGTTCGAGTTCGTACCACGTATTGGCACATCCGAGAACTGTACTCCTTTCGAAGCTCAGCTGAATCGGACACGTACTCGAAGCGCTGGATCACCTCACGAAAAGTAACCATTGATTATAAGTAAGCACTCTTGGATCAGCTACTGTAGAGGCTCTGAGAAATTGTGAGGATCGGTTGTATTCCCGATCTTCTCCCGTTTAGACAAGTCCTCAGTATGAACGACCGCAAGCGTCGCGTAGAAAGATAGACGTAGCGGCTGTTCTCCCGGCAGTCTGAGAGCTGGGATTAGAGAAGAGATGATTTTCCAGGCTGAGGTTGAAGTTCAAGTTGAATGATTTCGGGTAACCTTTCCACGTGCTGCTTACCAATGTCATCTGACAGTCCGTATAAAGCCGAACTTTTTTTCTGTTCCACTTGTTCACAACGTCCATCTTCCCTCTGCTGTCCATGGTGAGTCTTGTCTTTTCAACTCGGCGGCTGTGATGTCAACTTCATTCACACTGTATGATCACTGGTGTACAACCAGTGCATGAGTATACCCTTCTACAACGGTATCTGAGCCTCAATTCCTTTTTTTTCTGTTTTGCGGTTTGTATGTCTGATACTGACGTATTCCCGTTTGCAGGTCATCGATCATCTCTTCTATTACCGTCTCTGCACTTATACTGTTACGAGTAAACATTGCCCCCAATTAAACTTGTTGAATCTTGTCCTTCCTCATTCCCGTTTTCTCCATCAAATGCGTCTGGCGGCACCTGTCCCTGTACCTGGCTCAAGGCCCCCGCGAAGAGGTACACATATGGGCCGGACTTGGCGGGCGGCGGCGTCGACTGATAGCCAATGGGCAGCGTACACCGAGGGCAGTGGAATCGGAACTGTCGTTCGTGTCCCCTTTGCCTAGCGTGAAATGTCAGTCGCGTCTAGTAGTATGGACTGGAGAGCCTTGTACCTTTCCAAGAGGACGGCTTCGCCTGCTACAGCATTCAGTTTGAACACGCGTGCCTTGCCTGCATCACTATCCTGTGCACGGACAATTATAGCTCCGTCCGTCTGGCGCCGCGGTAGGCTGGCAATCGTTTTGTCGATCACAAGCTTTTTTTTCCAAATGAAAATCCATTGTTCACTGAAGATGGGATCACAACGTACGATGAATTCGCCGCAAATACAATCTGCGGTTGCCGCGAATCAGGTCGCTTCTCGGTATGTGGGAATTTTTATTTACAGTAAACGCGCAAGGCGGCGGCAGAGGAGGCAGTGGGGCGAGCTGTGAGGGGTTAGAGCATCGCATCGAATCAGAAAAAAAAGACAGACCGTCTGTGGAGGATGAGACGGCAGAGCTGGGAGCGGGTGAGGACGCGTCGGACGCCGGCGAGTGGGACTCCGCACCGAGAAACGACTTTGGGCATGGTTGCGGAACAACTTGAACAAGCGAACGTTAACGAATTTGGAAGCTATGAGATGTCATGAAAAAGCGATGCCTCCATTTAGGGCTTCGGCTTGTCCCGATTCTCTCCTTCGCCGCTGCTGCTTCAGCCTGCTTGCTCACTCTCCCATTCATGGCGGAGAAGGATGCTACCGCCCGGCTACGTCGCGCCGTCAAGGGTAGATCTCTGCGTCCCCCTCGCTCGCTCCAAGCTCACCCACTATCTAGAGAACAACCTCTTCATTGTCAAGCGCCTTGTTCAACGGACGGACATGCGCAACCCTGACCCCGCACCCCGGCGGTACACCTCGCTCGCCTGGTCAGCCGTCCTTGGCCATGAGGAAACCTTCGAGTTCCTGATGACCGAGGGCCACGACGACGCCGAGCTGAGCAAGGCACGTCGCACGTTCCCGTATATGTGGCGAACCTTCGCGTTTACCGATTTTCTGCTACAGGACTCCGAAAACAACACCATCCTCATGCTCCTTGCGGACCACACGCCCGCCGCCCTCACAAACTCGCGACCGGGCAGTGTGGATGTTATGGGCGCCGCATTAAGGATGGCCCGACTATACTACGACCGCTATCCAGATATACTGGACTGGTCGAATGTGCACGGGAAGACTGCGCTTCATATCGCGGCGCTCAAGGGACACGAGGAGCTCGTCCGGGTGCGCAAACTCGCAAATGCATGTCCGCCTCATCCTCATCCCGCCCGCAGATGCTTTGTGACTTTGGAGCAGACGTGGATCTATCGGACAATAAAGGGAACACGCCACTACACTAGTGAGTCTTCAGCCTGATCTTCGGATCCCAGCGATGTATCCTTTGTTCGCAGCGCCAGCTCTTGGGGACATATACCAGTGCGTTCGTTTCTGACTTTTCTTGCACTTCTAACTCGGCTGTTAGGTTGTACAGATTCTCATCGAGCGGGGCTGCCAATATTTGGCGAAGAACAATGAGGGGTTCTCCGCGTCGGACTATGCGTATTCGTGCGTCTGGGACTACATGCTCGTCTTCCAGGAGTGTTAATCTGTTATCCTATATCCAGCTTCAGCACGAAGGACACTCTACAAGACACCGCGCGGTTACAAGTCGAAAATAATAAAAAGATCCGTCGAGGCGTATTCGCACAAGCTGCAGCGAGAGGCAGCGAATGGGGCAATCCTGGGTATACGCACCCAAACATGCCGCCCCCTGTGCCATCAAAGGACGTTAGGCTGTCACCGAACCGAATGCGGAGTGGATCTGGAACGAGTCGTACGACGACAACGTCGGACAGTGGGGAAGTCGATAGCAATGGCTTGGCACTGGGGCATCGAAGTCAATCGTCGTCGTCATCGCCCTCGAATGGTCCAAATCCGTATCTTCTCCCCCATGGCGCGTCCTCGAGCAATGGTCCATTTACGGCTTCATCTCCTTCGATGATGCGCGGGCCCTCCCCACTCAATCCACCTTCCACTTCTGCGCTGTCACCAGTTGCAAACCGAATGCGTGAGCGAGATGCAGATGCCCGGGAGAAGTACCTCAACCGGAATCGCTCTGGAAGTCAAGGAACGTCTTCCACCGACAACAAATCGCAAAACGGTTCAATGTTCACTTCCGGCCCTGCCGACGGAGACAGTGTATCGTCCTTGACGCGCCACGGGGCCAGCGGCACGGTCACCCCGCGACGGTTAAGGCCATCCATGTCAGCAGCCCAGCTACGAACAAACCCCGAAGCCCTAAACATCATCACAGCCCTCCCCGCCGAACACAGAACACGATCCGGAACGAACCCCGCTGCCCCCCGCCCGACGTTACCCCTGCTTAGCCGGTCTTCGTCGATATCCACTTCCCCGCGGCTGCATAGCGCTGACGGAAGGATCTTCGAGGAGTCCGGAAATTACACCGGACCACCGAGTCAGTACGCCCAGTTCCCGGAGCCCCCGCCGCTAGCTCCAGACGACAGCAGCACACCGACTGCTGGCCGACGATTAGCATTTCATATCCTTTCGAAGCCTCTTCCCAGCACGGACCCACCACAACACAGACGCGGAATGTCTGCCACATCCGTCCGCAGCCCATAACGCTGCCCCTCTGTACCGAGTAGTATTTTTATTGTGCTTTCCCTTGACGTTGCTTTGTTGTCCACTTGTACTTCCCCCTTCACTTATTTATGTATTGGTACAGTCCATCGTGTATGAATATTATCGTGCAAGATTCGTTCCCGCTGGCACTGGCCGGAAGGCCGAAGCTCCGTTCCAATCCGAACCGCGTCCAGTCTGAGTTTAGACGCGTCAACGTGCATGGCGATGATGCGTGACGCCTGGTGACTGCAATGTGCCATACATAAGGCACTTGCTGTTGGCCTCCAGCCTCTCTCTCTTCATCCAATGATCCCTCCGATCGCCGACCCAGAGGACCCGACGAGCCAGGTCGCCTGGCCCACCCGCCAGAAGAAGGTCGCTGGTAGTTTGACGGAGACCGCCGACGATGACGCTCCGGACGCCCAGCACACCGTAGAGGAGGTGGCCAAAGTCAAGACCGGAAAGCGACGCCTCACGACGTGGAATCTTATCACACTGAGCATAAGCATGGCTGGCGCGCAAATCGCCTGGACTGTTGAACTGGGGTGTGTGTATATATATATACTTCCTCGAGCCCTGCGCTGATCCTGTGGCCAGCTACGGGACCCCGTTTTTGCTCGGACTGGGTGCCCACTCTTCCCGTTGCATTCCGCTGGCGTTCTCATCGAGGTCCAGGTATTTCGGAGCAACTCACGGCGCTTGTCTGGTTAGCAGGTCCCATCAGCGGCCTCATCGCGCAGCCCGTTATAGGTTCGTTCACCATACTAATCAACTGGGGATGAGCTCATGCTGCTCCATAGGCGCTGTTTCCGACTCTTCAACTTCCAAGTATCGCCGCCGATTCTGGATCATCCTTTCGACCGTCGCTCTAGTTGTTTCGACGCTCATCCTCGCGTACTGTGAGGGCATAGCAGGTCTTTTGGTCGACCTGCTTGCCGTCGGCGAAGGTGATTGGGATGAGAAGCGGAAAAAATGGGTACGTCCGACGCGCCAAGTTCGGTAAAACGAGTTAACATGTTGCAGGCTCATAACACCGCGATCGGACTGGCCATTTTCTCGTTCTATATCCTTGATTTTGCTCTCAATGCTCTCCAAGCCTCGCTACGGAACCTTCTATTGGACATCACGCCTGCTTCTCAGCTCAACTCCGGCAACGCCTGGCACGGCAGGATGACCAATGCTGGAAACATTATCGGTTTTGGATTCGGTGCGCCGCTGAATATCCGGGTACCTCTGACTCCGCTGACACTTAGACTTTCGAAGGCTTTTTACCCCTCGATCAGCTGCCTCTGATAAATTTGCTTGGAGGAACGCAATTCCGCAAGTTCTGTATCATCTGTATCATAATTCTCGTCGCCACTGTCTGGCTTACTTGTTATTGCCACGAAGAGGAGGAGCGGCCAGCTGTTCATCAACGAAGCGGGTCTGCTATTTTCGTTATGCCTATCACGAGTATAAACCTGACCTCAATGCGCAGCCGAGGCGGAGAAGTATTGGAAAACATACGAATTGCCATCGTCAACCTTCCGCGGCCTATCCGCCGTGTTTGTTATGTGCAACTCTTCGCGTTTATGGGATGGCAAGCTCAGGTCGACTCTGGCTTCACTTATATACTCACTACGCGTTTAGGTTTCCATTCCTGTTCTATGCGTGCGCCGTCCTTCACCTCGAGACAAGCTCCAGACTAATTGGCGGTCAGGACGACGTACATGGGACAAATCATGGCTCGTGAGCTTGGCAAGGAACCTGACCCAGACAAGGCAACACGCACTGGTGAATTCGCTATGCTCATTTACAGCATCGGTGAGTCGTACGACAACCCCATCTGGGTTTTTCACTAATACAGTCCACAGTCGCTGTTGTGTCGGGAACGATCCTGCCTCACCTTGCGAATCGCGACCGTCGTCTAATGGCTCACCAGGGGGATGAAGACGAGGATGCTGAGTTAACGCGCATCCGGAATACAGTCTTCCAGTGGAAAGCTGAGGCTGCCCGCCGCGGACAACCTCTTCGCCTTCCTGTCATGCCATTCCTTCTCCGCAACATCTGGACTGGGGCGCTCCTCCTTTTCACGGTCCTGACGATGTCAACCTTTTTCATATCCACTGTTGTTGGAGTGAGAATCCTTTTTTCGAGTGACTTGTTTGCAGAGCTAGAACTTTGTCTTTTTTAGGCAACCATCTTCATCAGCCTGATTGGAATATGTTGGAGTGTAGCGATGTGGGTTCCCTTCGCCGTAATAATGTACGTTGCCATACACCATGCGTATCAGTTGACGCTGACCTTGCATCACTAACGCCCATCTCAGGGAGGTGAGTAACCAGCAGTATCGATTTGAGCATCTGTTCATGTTATCTTCAGTTGCTCAAGGACCTATCCGCTCCCGCCGCATCCAGTACCTTGCGCCCTGCGCACGGCCGTACATTATCCACACCGGCAGCTCCGCCTCGTCGTGGAAGCGACGAGCGGCAGCCTCTTATTCGTCGTCGCTCATTCGAAGCCTATGAGACTGTCTCGGATGAAGTTACTCCTGCAGCCCGTGTAGCTGGTGGGACAATCCTCGGGGTGCACAATCTAGCGATTGTGGCCCCCCAATTGATTGTAAGTTCTCAACCTCGTTTCTTTAGCTCCATCTGAATACTGGTTCAAGGTCGCTATTGCGACTAGTGTGATCTTCAGCATTGTCGATGGCGACGTCGGCGCGGACCCAGGGAACGAAAACACGTACCTGGGAAAGAATGGCGTTGCATGGATCCTCCGGTTTGGAGGTGTGTGCACCTTCATAGGGGCTTTGCTTTCGCGCAGAGTGCCTCCCACGCCGACGGAGAGAGCCATGAGACGCCGTCTCGGCGAAATGATGGTGTTACAACAACAAGATTCCCCATAAAAAGAGAAAAAAAACAAGGTGTACAGGGACAATGTAGGAACATTTCTATCTCTCTTGCTCTCTTTCGGGGTCGTTGCTTTCTTCCCATGTGCTACAACTAACCTACGCTGTGAGAATGCATATTGTATAATCCCAGTCATCATGGCCGTGAGCAGATATCGTTTTGCAAGGTATAAGCGTAACCGGCGGTCGGGTCCCTTCGAAGAGGCGATCATAGAGAGCGAACCCTGCAGAGGTCAGCGAAGGCGACAATGAAACACCAGAGTGAACGCACATGAACATTCTCGCGACGGCACATGAAAGATCCGGGCTGAGAGCGGCCGCGTCCAGACGGAATCAAACCCACGCTCGGAGTAAAGTATAGCGACGAGGGAATCGGTTTCCGCTTTTCCACGCATGAGCCTAAGAGTCGTGCGGAGGGCGAATGATTACCGCCGCTGTCCCGACTGCATATGATGGCGCATGAAGAATTCGCGTCCTCGAACCTTGATATCTCCCAGTGGAAAAAATCCAGGTAGTCGCCTGCAGATATTGTAGCAATAGTTAGGGTAGTGGATGCGTAACAAACCTTGCTCGAAGACGGGGGCACGATTTTGAAGGACTAGCTCCTCGTCATCTTCTGGGATGAATACGCGGCCTGTATGCAACATGACTTGTTTTTCGACAAGTGCATTCTTGGGGAGGCATTCAACGACAAGGAAGAGCGTGGGCGCTGCACTTCGCTGAGTTCGGTAGGTCAGAACGTAGTCCATGCTTTTGTATCAATCAGTGGGCAGACCTCCTCGATGGCTTCGTGCCCGTGCTTCACCGCTGGAAGATCAGCGGCTCTGGCGAGCCAGTATAATGCCAGCTGAGTGTGTCCCATCCACCCGCCACCAGTGTTAGTGCGAACGGCGTCCGTGACTCTGCTCACATGCTGGAGAGAAAGCGCCGTCTCTAGAGCCAAAGATTGGGGCGAGGGCAGCGAAAGGCTGCTCGGGATCAGTCCGATCTGGCCCGAAACAAACAGACGGTTATCTGCCTGTAATTTCGCTCGGTTTAGGTGGCAGGCGCTGAGAGAAGGTTACTGACCATGATAGCTTGGGAATACGGTCCGATGTTCGCTGGAGCCCAATAGCTCAGACCCTGGACGTGCAGCGCATGCCGCTCAGCTGGCATGGAGTGCGCTATGCAATCAAGCTGCACGCGACACGGGGGAGGAAGCGCGACAGCAACGCAAGCCCGAGCCGGAGGACTGGTCCCGAAGAATGTAGCATATACAGCGTTGACAGCGGAGAAGAGATCCATGGAGGACAGGAAGATATTGATGTTCGTACAGTCTGAGAGCTGGAGAGAGTACCGAGCGAGCTCCTCTGAGAGATAATTAGATGCTGGCAGCGACGCTATATCGCCAGCGCACCTCGAAGAATCGCAAAACATTCATTGACTTCTGCCTCTATGGATCCATTTGAGCTCCCTGTGACCGAACACACGTTAGAAACGGCGACCCAGCAATCCATTTTCTTGCTCCTGGTATCATACACCGAGCTCGGGCTGCGGGAGGAAATACGTGGCTGCTCTATTGGCGAAGACGATTTACTTTGGAACAGTGTCATTTGATCCCGAATGGATGTGAAGCTCTCATCCAGCACATTCGGGACATGGAAGACTGGAGGCCCCGCTGTGAGCTTTGCCTGGAGGACGGCTTTCTTTATTCGGAGAAATGCGACGGTTGCAAATGCGCTGTCCGAGTGAATCACAGTCTCCACTTCAGTTCTGAAGAGGATGAATGTCTAAAATTGAGCAGAGGGCATCAGCCTACAAGACGATACGATGCTTGAACACCGGACAATCCAGAGTCAAGGTTTCGTATTCGCCACCTTCCCCGCATATATGCGCGCCATATAGATTATTCTGGGCGGATTCGTCGGGATCATTGTGAAGAGGGAAGAGCCCACTCACCAGCCTGATAAAAGTGGGCTCCATCTGAGCAAGCGTATTGCCGAGGTGCTCGGCGGTGAGACCAATCCCCGCCACTTTAATCAGTATCGCCTCCATTCCCGCCGCAATCATCTCTGCCATTAACTCGCCCTGGTCTCTTTGCCATAGATAGCATAGCGGTGTCAGAGACAGGCGACGACATCTGATCGGGGTGAGATCCAGGACTCCGCCAGCATGCACCAGGGAGGCTCACACATGCTCGACCCGAACCCGCTGGTAGTTGGACAGGATCGCACCGACGGAAACACCTTCAATATCTGGGTGGTGAGACTAGATGAAGATTTAGCTAGCCATCCCGGGCACTTTTCAGAACGAGAGTCACTTTGACCGTGCGTAACAGCTCGTAGAGATCCTCGGTCTCATCTCCCGCTATTCCGCTCGCGCCGTTGCGAGCACCGTACTCGGAGCCTTGCTCAACCGCGAGACCAGATATAACGCGTCGATAGAGGGGAACATCCAGAGCACGCGCGACAAATTCAATCGCGTCCTGGCCAACGGTTTGGTACATATAAGAGTCGAGTTCCTCTGGGATCTAGTTCAATTCAACGAAGCTGAATAGGGCTAGCAAACCTTTTCCTGGCTCCGGACCTAGGGAGGCTGCAGATACGAGTTGGTGGCCATTGAGTTCGCAGTGCAATAGGTTGTAGCAAGAGTCCTTTCCTCCGCTCAGCAGCGCGACGAATCGCATTTTTGATTGCCGTCTGACCTGTCTGCACCGCCACGACGCGTCCTTCCCCAGCTCTCATCCATTGAGTGGAAAGTCTTTCGAGTCAATAGTTGCCTCCCAAGATCCAGACTCGAAGGTGGCCGATGGTCATAGCTCTTGTCTCTCGCCGTCGGCCGTCGCTCCCCACCATCTTACTGCGTTAATCGTCCCCCATCTGTTGCCAAATGTCTTAAACTTAGCTATTCATACAGGTTATGAGTACTCCGGTGCATACTTCTCTCATCTCCTCGGTCGTCTCCAGTGTTTCCATCATTGTACGCGTTATCACCTGCAGAAACCTTTGCGAAGATCGCTGGGAGACATTTTGGCTGAAAAATAAAAGCATACAAGTACTAAAGAATGAAATGGTTGAATGAATCGACCTGGTGTACTTGGCGGAATGAGGAACGAGAGTTGCGGCCTACGATATCACTGGGAAATAGTCGCGGTCCGTGAGCGTGGTGCACAGAAATTTGGGACCATGTGATCGAGACACCTTTTGACTCAGACTACTGCACTTCAAAGTTCAATCCTTTGCTCCGATGCCTACAGTAGCGGTCGACAAGGAGGAGCTATGGCAGCGACTCGGCCAAGAATACTGTGATAGCCTGCCTCGAAACTCTCGTATTATCTCTAATCACTGCGCGGCCAGCTACGGAGGACTTCGACCACCTTTGCTTTGAATACGGGTTAGAACTGGATGAAGATGTGCGTTAATCCCATGTCGATCTGATCTAGCTGTATTTATTGGGTAGACCACTGCCGAGGTGGAAGAGGCGATCAAGAAAGGCCTTCCAGCTGAACGTCCCGTCAGTCCTTTGTGGACACTGCAAACATCAGGCTCACAGACCTTTCGGGTAGCAACTGAAAATAGAGATCCCTGCGAATAGGTTGGACGATTATTACTTGGCCTTTCGATCTCTCAATCGCCGTGCAGATACGATCTTCTATGCATCGAAGGCATCTCGAGAGCTCTTCGTGTTTTCATTGGAAAGACAGAGGCGCCAAGATATAAACTTGTTATGCCTGCAGGAGGGGAAGCCAGCCTTTTGAACGTCACTTGCAGTCCGGAGGTCCGTCGTATCATCTTACATTGAAGCAGGCTAATCCAGTCTCAGACCAAAAAAATCCGACCGTACTTCGCATGCGCTATTCTTCGCAATGTCAAGTTCACCGAGCGATCATACGCGTCCTTCATAGATCTCCAAGACAAACTTCACCAAAACATCTGTAGACGACGGCAGTTGGTTGCAATCGGAACGCATGACTTGGATACGCTCCAACCACCGTTCCGATACGAAGCGAGGCCTCCGAAAGACATTAAATTCGTTCCTTTGGGCAAAAATAAGGCGTACACAGCGGAAGAGCTTATGACAGTCTATGAAGTGAGCTACGGGCCTGTTTTATATCTCTGTTTTAACTCCTCTTCAGTCAGAAAAACACCTGTCAAAATTCCTCCCCATCATCCGGGACTCGCCCGTGTACCCCATCATCTACGATGCAAGAGACCAGGTGTTGTCGATGCCTCCAATCATCAACTCTGAGCATAGCAAGATCACGTTGCACACTCGAAATGTCTTCATCGACGTAACTGCTACGGACCAAACTAAGCTTGATATCGTGGTGAACATGGTAGCAACGATGTTCTCCGAATATTGTGCAGAGCCATACACGTAAGCTCTCTGGACGCTTCGGCCATAATGAGTGACTTGACTCCTGATTAGGATCGAACCAGTCAAGGTCATCCAGTCGGATGGTCAGGCCCGAATCACCCCCGACATATCTGGACGCCAGACCACCGCACACGCGTCCTACGTCAATTCGTGCACGGGTCTCAAATTGTCTAGTTCCGAGGTCTCTACGCTTCTCAAGAAGATGTCTCTGTATGCCTCAGTCTCCCCTTCGGACCCAGACGAGATCCTGGTGGAGATACCACCCACGCGGCCAGACATTCTTCACGAATGCGACATCATGGAGGATGCAGCCATCGCATACGGCTTCAATAACCTGCCTCACTCGTTCCCTGCCACGACAACAGTCGGCCAACCCTCAGCAATTGGCCGACTCAGCGACGTTGTGCGCAGAGAATGGGCCTTGGCCGGATGGGTCGAAGTCCTCCCTCTCATTCTGGTGAGCTGGTGGTTCTCTCCCGGCTCGACCCACGCTCATCCAGCGCGTATCTAGTGTTCTCACGAGGAGAATTTCGAATGGCTTAACCATGTCGATGACGGTACGACGGTGGTTAAGATCGCCAACCCCAAAACCCTCGAGTTCCAGGTCGTGCGTACCACCCTTATCCCAGGGCTCCTCAAAACCATTCGCGAAAACCGCTCGCACTCTCTTCCCGTTAAAATCTTTGAAACGAGTGACATCGTTGTCAAAGATTCCAAACGCGAACGGCAAGCTCGGAACATCAGACACGCCGCTGCAGTCTGGTGCAACAAGACTGCAGGGTTCGAAGTTGTGCATGGTATGCTTGACCGCGCCATGAAGATGCTCGACGTGCCGAGGATCGCGAGCCACGATCACAAGGCGAAAACCGGTTACTACATCAAGGAAACCAGTGGTAAGTGGTCATTTTCGCCTTGCTCGGGTGTGTTTAACCGTCCCAGATCCCATGTTCTTCCCTGGACGTGCGGCGACCATATATTATCGTGCACCCCCAGTCAAGGAAACTCAAAGCACGATGTCATCCGTCAAGCAAGAGCTTGAGTCAATCTTGCATATCGAACAGGATATGAAACTTGGAACTTTGGGCATATTACATCCCACAGTGCTCGAGAAGTTCGACATTGGGTACCCGTGTTCAAGTCTCGAGTTCACATTAGAGCCGTTCAAGAAGAAGACGCAGAAGATTTGGACCAATGAGGAATGAGCTTGCGCGGCGCGGAGTTTAGAATGAAATGTATTCGCTGTAGCATCTACTTCTTTCCAGATTCTTCTTCCGGCCCTCCGGAGAGCACTGCACAGCGTCAGTGAACTGGAGTGACTGCATGTTGCGGACTTACTGAGCGCAACAAGGATTGCCAGTCCGTACATCTTCGAGTAACGTTAGATTGGTAGAGCTTTTTGGGCACGCACTCACCCAATATCTCTGGAACAGACTCTTCTCCGGTACGGGTACCACAGGTTCTCCCTCAGGAGTGAGTGGCGGGGGTACACGCAACTCTGGTCTAAAAAAGGCGTGAGATGTAGCAATGGGAAGTTCTTCGGGACGCTTCTTACAATGGCGGAAGGCGGGGCGACTTGAGAACAACGGTGGTGTTCAGCTCAGCCACATTGCCAGCGAAAGAAAGCAAAGGGGACGGCGCTTTTGATGACTTCGGGCATGCACCGTTGTGCGGAATTGGGGCAACAAAGTAGTCTAGAGCAAATGGGGTGTTCCCGAGCGTTGTATGAAGAAGGATTGTCTCCGAAGTAGCTTGATGGAGGTGGCACTTTTGGGAATTTAAGTTATGACACCGGAGTGGTCGAGACCTGACTGGAGCTCACCACTTTGACCGCAGATGCGATGTCCCATTGACCAGCCGCTCCAGCCCCCTCCCGTTCCAGGGCAACCTGGTATAGCGCACCTTTCACGGTCTGGAGCGCAGTCGCGAATTGCGTCAGGTCCTGCGCCAGTGTCTGGGAAGGCCTGAACGAGGGATCCCCGTTGGCTGGAACTAGAACTGTTCCGCGCGGAGTGAAGGCTGTTTCAGGTTGCGTGGGCTCATATATGCGGTGGTAGATTTGGAAAGACGAGTCTGCGGCCCATGCAAGGGATGCACTGGCAGTAGCGAGTACGAATGGAAGCAGCATCGCGCTCGCGTTCAAACAACGTGACATGCGTCCTTTCAATCATTTGTTGCCCTTCGTGATTGGTCGCGGAATTATTCAGCTGGCTGGATTTGCCTGGACTCAGGACGCACTTCATGTATTTAATCGAGCTGCCGAGACCACAAACGAGTTACCATTAAACAGCGCCGCGTTTTTATCTCCACAACTTGCCGCCCTCCATGACTGTCCACATATTTCCCACTCAAAGCACTTCGCGCCCACCCGTTGACTTCACACACCTTGTCGATAAGCTCGACACGCTCGCCACCTTTTACCAGCAGCAGCTCGATTGGGTAGACGAAACCAGAGCACAGGTCCAAACGGTCGAGAAGGAATCCGACGATGAACAGCTTTCTGAACTCGAAACACCACCCACGAGTCCCCTGCCGGCGGCCAAGGAACTCACTGCGGCTGCGATACGCCGGATGAACTGGCGGCGGCAGATGAGGTCGCTCGAGTCGAAGTTGAACGGGAAGACTCGCAAGCATCGAGCAAAGTCCAGCTGCCGACGGACTGCGCTGGCTGACAGGGCTCTGGGGGGAGCCAGGGACGAAGAAGAAAGGTCGTATGACATCCTAAGCACGTTCGAGCGGATGATGGACGCTAGGATTCAGAGCTGCCGCCGAGTACAGAAGTTGGTCGCGTTCACCAGTATCAGGTCCGACAGAAAACTCAGTGCAGGAAGGGACGAGTCCGTGTTGATTGGTGGCGAGTCGGAGAGAGCTGGTCTCGTAAAGGTTCCCTCACGCAGGAGCCCCGACCAGGTTTGCGTTGATGCATCGATAGTGTAGCAGATTTTGTAATGCCCAAGTAACGACCTTCAAAGCTTCATGCCCAACTTGTGCCCAACTTGGTGGTTGCACTTGAGCTTGAGTGCTGAGGCCGTGACACGAGGGTGCAGGTATACGAGCACAAACAGCTTGCTCGTCCAATTACACCCTCCCTTATCGGCTCAGTAACTTCTTTTGCGCTCTCCTACCTGTTATTCCGCCCTGCATGTCTGGCGGCAGATACGCCCCGCTTCCTAATCCACGGACAGACCGTGAGGCCTCTCATGAGATGGACGCCGCATTCGAGTCGGATGACGAGGCGGACGATTATCACGACACTTCCGAGTCCCATCCTCTGAACCCGGCTTCGACATCGCCCCAGGCCCGTCCGTCCAAGCTTCCTTCCACCACCCATGTGCCCGGCACGTACGACTTCGAGAACGTGGACTACGACTATCCACCCCCTGGATCACCTCCAGGCCCCTCCGCCACTGCTCTTCCCAACCGTACGCATCTTGCTGTTTTCTAAAACCCCACGGCTTACCGGCCTTCAGAGCACGGTAACTCGAACGGTCTTATCCCATCCTTTGCCCTGGATACGGCGCCTGCTCCACGGCGCGGCTGGTTTACTCGCACGGCCACTGCCGTCCTACCTTCTCACTACGTTCAACGCCTTGGCTTAGGTGCGCCTCCAGTCATTGGAAACAACAACGACGGGGTCTTCGCCAATGTTACTGCGAAGCCAAGTGCGGCGGTCGTCGTCCAAGACGGTATACAAATGCCAAGACCGTCGAATATCTCCTGACATTTTTGTTCCGCAGGCGACAACACATACATCGTGCCTGAGGATGCGCGTGCAGAGCCACCCCCTTCCTATGCATCCGCCTCAGCAGACGCTGTTCCGCAATATTGGGAGAGCACGGTCCATGCAGTGAGCTCGAACTCGCTTGAACGCCTGATTGATCTTACCCAATGCCAGCCCTTTGCCTCGGGTGTTGCGGGCGAAATGATCATTGATTCGCTTCCCAGCGGTGTGTGCCATTTTCTTTCCCAACTGCCGCCAGACTGACTTGAATTGCTCCAGGGACCCTTTTCAGCTTTTTCTGGAGTGCACTTGTGTCAATCAGGTACGCGTCCCTTAGCACAGAATCACCAAGCGACACTGAATCTTTGGCTTTAGCTTCCAATTCGTTGGCTTCCTACTCACATATCTCTTGCACACGAGTCACGCGGGCCGTCTCGGAGCTCGCGCGGGCTTGGGAGTCACCCTGATTCAATATGGTGTGCAGCGATGTAGCTGGCGTGTTCTCGTATTAACTTGACCCAGGGTTTGCGCTTCGTTCCCGAGGCGAAGCTCCTGAAGAGGAAACCGATATGTTGACTGGATGGGGCAGGCCGAAGCCATCGTTTGCAACTCCCGCAGAGGCTGCGGCATATTACAACGCAACGGCCACCGCAACGATCGCGGCACCGAATACAATTACACAGGAGCAGGCCAATGCGATAGTCGCAGATGCTACTTCCGAGGTAAAATACTCCCTTTGTCACCAGATCATTTCCTGAGTAATTCTACAGTGGCTCTCCTTCTTCCTAATGACCATCGGTTGGCATTATCCGTTTTGGCTGCGTTGCGCCGGTCATTGATGATTATGATATAGGTTGGTTCATCCTCTTGACCTCAGTCCTGGGCTTCTGGCGCGTGAAGCGTTGGGAACGCAATGTGCTGGCCTCGCAACGGGAGAACCCCGGTGCACCGCCGCCTGTAACAGGAAGCAGCCCATTCGTTTCGCAGTTCGAACAAGGCTTCGGCCTCCGAGGCATGACGCACTCCGATCTATTCAGGCAGGGCTTCGGCTTTGGGCCGCGGCGCGACGAGCGAGAGGCGGCCTCCCCGGACGCGACAGAGACGGACTACATGATCCCGGTCGACGCGGATCCTGAGCAGGCGCGCCAGCTGCAGCAAGCCATTGAGAACGAGCGCCGGCTGCACCAGGAGCTGCGCGCTGCTGGATTGATTTGATTGACACGCACCGGCCGGCCGTACGGACGCTAATATTTTCTTCCATTTGAAATTGTAATTTCTAATCGCGCACCCAACGACTCGAGTGTTTAGCCAAGTGCCCTGGATTGAGCATGATGAACAGGTTGTTCTAATACTTCTATCGACATCAAGCTGGTACATGCTTGCGTTTATAGTCGAGCAAATTTTCAAGCTCATAATCGTCGGCAAACAATTGGATCCACTTGAAGACTATTATCTCGCGCTGGGAAGCTGGCCACCCTACGGGTTTTTGTCCCATGTGAGCTGCTATCGGGTTAATTTTGAGCATAGGTGTGATCCAAGGATTTCCGCCTACCATCTGGATCACACCTACATATGCTCAAAATTGAGTGCTTTTTCTGGCGAAAGTCTCAAAAAGGGAATTGACAGGGTATTTACAAGACCGATGAAAAGGGGCAGTATTTTGGATGCAACAGCGGAAAGCCCACATCGAATGGACTCGAACGAGGGTACGATTTTGGTACGATTGGAGCAGAATTGACCAAGCATTAGCAAGCGCTATCTGTCGCAATAATTTGTCGTGGTTCCACAAGGAAAATGCTGATCTCCGCCCCGCAGCTGGAAATCAAATCTCCGGGAGTTTTTGCGACTCGCTCTCGAGCATCCCTTTCCAGGTCCCAGTGCCAAAATTGTACATCTGATACATGTTTAGTGGGCTAGAGAGGGTTGGCCAGCTTTCCAACGCGGTATAGTATGGAGTCTGGACCAGCAGAATGTAAACGTGACCTTTGCTTGGCTTGCTTGATAAGCTTGAATCGCTTCCCGATATCTTTGATGTGCGAGTTTGGAGTCCGCACTCCTCCGCACTCCAGTCTCCAAGATCTCGGCCCCGCTTGGGCCCGCCTCGGCTAGCGAGTGGTGTATCGTAACGCGAGCAGTGCAGTAACCACTCCATGCCGATGGAGACTGACTGGTAGCTGGGTTAATGGTGCAGAAGGCAACTCGACGGACTACGGGACTGCTTCAATTGGAAGTCGACGCCGTTCCTGCTCTCGGCTACGTACGCGGTTGCGGCCGCACCGCCACCTGCTTCTCGGCTTTTCTCGATCCATTTAGACTTTTGGACTGTATCAGGCCTGCCGCTTTGCACTGGGTCCAGCTTTAATTATCAGGAACTAGATGGCTATGTTCTGGATAATAGTTCACGAAGAACTTCAAGAAAGGAAACACCCAGGCCAGAAGTGCCGAGGCTACAGCTACCCGTGATCTGGACAATAGCCGACGATCGCAACCGGCCCCGCCTGGTCTCTCACGCGGAAACTACAAAACCCATTCATGGTGCGAAACAAGTGGCTTAATTTACACCCCATATTTTTCCCCGACCTACCACCATGTCTGGCCGCATCCAGTCACTGCCAGGCAGTGCCCGACGAAGGACGCTGTGCACAGAGGACGCCCGCGACATTATTCCTCAATTGCCTTTTTTCACTCCCAAAGAACAATCCCCCTCGCGCTCCCATGTTACGCGTCGTCCAGCCACATCCCCCATGAGCATCAATGTTCAATTGGCTGACAGCGGCCCCAGAATCCGGCCATTGCCCAGGATTCCCCCGTCCCCAAAATCCGCTCCGCCGGTTCCCCGTGCCGACGTTTCGCGCGCGCCGACCTTGCGCCCCCTTCCGTCTTTGCCGGAATCAGACGCCTGCACCATTTCTGTGACTCCAGCGACCCCTCTACCACCTCCGTCCCCTTCTTCCCTCGGGTCCAGCACGCACCTGACACCCCCAGGTCGGGCAGGGCTGTCCCGATTCTCCTCCCTTTCCCTCAAACTGCAGATATCGCCCGACGCGTTAAACTCCACGCCGTCGAGCCCCCTCTCGCCGACGATCCCCGAGCCGCCTTCGCCGACCACGGCGCAGCGAAAGCGCATGCGTAAGCTGCGCCGCCACCTCGGCGAGTCCGTGCAGTTCGCGCAGGTGTATAACACGCCCAGGCGAGACAAGTTCATCGCCATGGAGGGGTGGGAGGAAGACGGGATGACCGCTGGGCAGGTGCCGCATCTCGATGACACGAACAGTGACAGTGCATCGAGCGATGGTGATGGCGACGGTGACGACGACGATGATAGTGCGGATTATGTCTGGGAGATGCTCACCCCCGCAATCGCGTCCGACCCAAGTACACCAGTGAAGAAATGGGTCAGGGAGATTGGGAAGCGGCGACTGACCGAGGACAATTTTCACAAAGTCCTCAATGATCTTCGAGCGCTGTAACTGCATTTTCCCCTCCCCCTCCCGTCTCCCTACCCTCATTGCATCTGTAACCCACCCAACGACCCTCATTCCAAGCTATCTCCCGCTCTGTAACTTCCGTAGACCTGCTAAATTGTATTCTAGCTTTGTTATCTTTATTCCTATCTTTCAATCCCTCTCGCGAAATCGTAACAGATTGTAACCGGGGTGCCCAACTCGGTTCAACCAGCGTTCAACCGGATCCGGTCGCGTAGTCTCGCGTAGTATTATTACTATTATTACCTTCGCGTACCAGCGCGTACCCGGCGAGCCCCTCGCGTACCTGTTCTCGGATTACTATGTAGTCCCATGGAAGTAAAACAGACGGAGGCAACAGGCAGACTCCGGGCGTTGGTTTCCATGCACCGGAACACAACGGAGCTCATCAATATCTGGCATTGACCGGGATGATTTCGATAGATTTCGGCCTATAGACATATAGATCTACCCGAAGGTTACAGCACATTGACGTTCATCTACGTTGGGAGCGCTCAGCGAGATGTTTCAACAGAGGTCGTACTGGTTACAACGCCAAAAGAAAAGCGACTTTTTCGATTTATAGCACAAGCCAAACACAAGCGGGAGTTTCGTGGGCAGGCAGTGTGGACCGCGACGCAACAAGACGGAAGACAGTCGACTGCGCCCGTCTGCGCCCGTTCCGCACCAGGCCGCACGCCAGAGTAGGTAGGGTTACTGTAACGCGACTTCGAACGGAAAGACCGGCAACATGAGAGGGATATGTATTGATTGGGACAAGATTGGGACGCGACCTCTTGGAGTCTTAGTCATTTAGTCACAGCGGCTGTTCGTAAATAATGGAGGGTTTCAAGTTAATCCCGTTATAGCTAGTTTTGTAAACCAGATAAAGATAATCAAAATCAGAGATGAAATTTCCCATTTCAGACTTAACTAAACTTGGTCTGATTTTTATTTTTATTTTCGGGATATCACAATAAATTTCGAAGTCTCCTTAATTTGGATCCTTGGACTCTGATTGGCTACTCATTGACTTCGGAGCAGTTTAAGTGCTTTATGAATTCTAAGAAATAATTACAGGAATCGGATTAGATTTAGTTGAGTCTTAAATGGGAAATTTTGCATCCGGTTTTGGTTGCTTTCATTTGCTTTACGAAATGGTAAGTAACGGGATTAACTTCGGACCCCCCATTATTTACGATCCGCTGCTGTGAGTACATAGCGGCATCGTAGCCCGTGCGTTCCATACGTTCCACGCGTGGTTCTGGGACCCAAGACATTCGATGTAGAGGAGAGATCCGGATTTGTTGACGGCAGTACGAAGCGGCGGGTCGGGTCGGCTCCCACGGATCCGACTTTTCTGGCATCCGAGTCCGGGTCAATATACTAGGTTGTCGTTTGTTTGGCATCACATAGACCCTTTCTTCTTCTCCCTCATCCAAAGAAACCCTGGTGGCTTTCAACGTCCTGATATGAATTCATTTTCCTTCCTACTACTCCTACTTCGCATCGCTCAAAGCGCTCCCACGCCTAACTATCCCCTCCTTGTTTATCCGCTTCAACCAACATATGGAGCCACTCCTATAATTCCAACCGACGAAGTCGCCTTTCTGCTTCCGGTGCCCGATCTCTTTCCGTCCTCCTCAACGTCTGGAGCTCGCGTATCTACTCCCTTGGTCATGGCATATTATCCAGACTGGGCGGGTCCAGATTTTCCTCCCGAAAAGGTCGACTTCACTCGGTATGACTGGATTGACTTCGCCTTTGCTTTGCCCACGAAGGACTGCAATCTCTCCTGGGACGATCCTGACACGTCTCCGGCTCTTTTGGCCCGTCTCGTCAAGGCTGCCCACTCTCAACGCAAGAAGGTCAAGCTCAGTGTAGGAGGATGGACGGGAAGCCAGTCAGTTCCGACTTCGAGGAACATGCACGGCACTCACATTGACTAGGCATTTCTCGTCTGTTGTCAGCACGGACCAGAATAGGATGAAATTCGTCAAGAATATCTGTGCTCTCTACAACCAATTCCATTTAGACGGCATCGACATTGACTGGGAGTACCCAGGCCACCAAGGCGAAGGCGATAATGAGGTCAGCCCCAACGACACCGCGAACCTCCTGGCTTTTCTCCAGCTTCTGCGCCGCAAACTTCCTAGCTCTGCTGCTATCACGGCTGCCACTCTACCAACTCCATTCTATGGCGCGAACGGACAACCACTGCGCGATGTCTCCGCGTTTGCAAAAGTGTTCAATTGGATCACCCTAATGAACTATGACGTCTGGGGATGTTAGTCATCCTGCTCAGTCAATCTGACCACTACTTACTTACAGCCGTCTAGCCTCTCAAACTCCCGGCCCCAACGCTCCACTGTACGATGCTTGCAACAACTCGTCTCAGCCAGACGGAAACGCGGTAGCCGCTTTCAAGGCTTGGACTGCTGCAGGGTTCCCTGCGTCTAAACTAGTCCTGGGTGTTCCGGCGTATGGGTATCTCTCCCAATCCAACGCTACTCGACTCCGGACCCGTGGATCTCCTGCGAATGTGCGACTTGTCGGCGACGGAGATCAAATCCAGTTTCGTGGCCTTCTCAAGCAAGGCGCGCTTGTTCGTACACCTGCGCGCGACAACTTTGGACCTGTCTTCAGCGGCGGCGGCGGATTTACAAGATATTGGGACAAGTGCTCCAGTACGCCTTTTCTACGATCGCCGGTTGGTCAGGTGGTTACATATGACGACGTTCAATCTCTCGGGATGAAGGCCGCCTGGACAAAACAAGTCGGTATGCTGGGAGTAAATATGTTCGATGTGCATGGGGACACGGATGGAAGCGATCTGGCGGACTCTGTTCGGCGAGGACTCGGGTTGATTCGTAGTTAATTGTGAGGCTTGTGTTATGGAACAGTTATGGCGACTTGTCGAACGGCCTGATGTTAGAGTGGCGCCACATAACATGTTGGAAAGAGTTTTGATTTGACACGACAGGGAGGCGCTGACACGACAGGGAAGCACGTTTACATTCTACTTGCACATAACTTGAAGCTTGAAGCTTGAAGCTTGAAGCTCGAAGGCTTATCTTACATCGCATATACGTCTAAGCGGTCCCTGGCTCCTTGAACCTTCTGATTGCTCTATCTCTTGCTTCGTCGTGCTTCACGATAGGAAGCGGATATCCCAGCTTGTTCGCAATCGAGGCAGAGGGTTTATGCAAGTCTGCCCATGTTCTCAGTAAGCTGGCCGATTCTATATGTTGCGTTTGAAGACTCACCAGGCCCGCGCACTGCGGCAAGTTCTGGGACGTAGTGCCGAATGAAGTCACCGGTGGGATCTGCCTTTGCGCTTTGAAGATACGGATTAAATATCCTGAAATACGGGCAGGGATCTACGCCCGTGGACGCGCTCCATTGCCTTTTGACCATATTAGGGATAAGCCGGATGCGATCAAGGAGATGTCGCACCAGCCGCCATTGTTGGATGCGAGGTCTCCGTCGATGAGCTTCTCCATGAAGTACTGCAGAGAAATTAGGCGTGAAGCATAGGAGTATGATGCATCTAGCATTACCTTCTCACCGACTCTCCAGTCAATCATCAAGTCCTTTACCAAAAACATGGCGCAAATCATCCGCATGCGATTGTGCACCCACCCCATCTCGTTCAGGCAGCGCATAGCGGCATCCACGATGGGAAAGCCTGTGTGACCTCAAGTACATACAGATTAGTTGGGGCAGATTGTTGAGACGACGATATCCCACCTGACTTCCACTTTTCGATGTTAGCTTCTGCCAATGCGAGGTCTACCGGTGATGTGGGGGGCGATGAATCGGCGTATGCGGTATCCTCGACCGGTGGCCCCTCCCAGCGAACATTGGCGTATTTTTCGAGGAAGGGACGACCCATACTGACGCGCGGATACCCCGCCAAAATGCAGTTGTAGAAGTCGCGCCACGCTATCTCTTGTACCCACCGTCCGATTCCCGTCGTCCTGCCGCCGTCGACCTTCCCTCCCGTTGCCAACGCCGTGCCTGACATTGTAGCGCGGACACAGGCACGCGCCGAAAGGACTCCAGCAGCCAGATATGGACTTCTCAGCGCATCATGATATTGTACCCAAACGAGAAGGACATGAAGCGTACCTGATGCGGCTCGTGGTGTCTCTATCGGCCCTGTCCCTCTCGGAGTCGTACACTGCGATCCTGCTCCGCTTCTCCGAGTCTTGGGCGCCCGCCGCCAAAGGGTCCACTGCAGCCAACTGGCAGGACCGCGATTTGGTACTGATGAAGCGCTTCAATATCTGGTTCGACGGAGGTCAGTTGTGTGCATCATATAGCAGTGCGATCCTACATCTTGCGCCTTGGTCTCGCCTGCAGGCCATACCTCCTCCATCTTCGCGCGGTCTGCTGCGTCGAGTTCGAACCCGGGGACGCTTTCAGGGACCAACGAATCGAACAATCCGCTCAATTCGGGCGAATCGCGCACAGACTCGGAGTTTGCATGAGGGGCAGGGCAGTCTTCAAGGTAGTGTGGGATGTCGGCGTTGAGTTTTGTCAGCCACAATTTTTGGTAGGGCGTGTATACCTGTTTGGAAGGTGAATCTAAGCTAAGAAGACTATAACCTCACGCACGGCGTAGGTCTTGTTGTTCGCGCCGGTCACGACGACTCCCGGTTCAACGACACCTGGGCGAGGTCAGTTCGACACTGTTAATTATCGAGAAATTTCAAACATTTATCGTGCACAAATTTCGCACTTATTCCCTGCGATTTAGCCGCATCACATACTTGCAAGTCGCGTCGCAGCTCGTCCACCTCGTATTCGATGTTCGCGTAGAAAGTGAGCGCGTTCACGCGTTCGAGAAAAGACACAAACTCGTGAGGAACGGCGCGGCGGTTCGGCTGGGTGGAGGTGTGCAGGGGTATGTGTAGCGCTGCGAGGGAGCCTTTGATGGACGCGAGGTTTCGCAGAGTGAAGTCGATTCGTCGGGGCCCGCGGTCGTGGGCGACATAGTCCTGCGGGCTCAGTAGGAACAAAACAATGAGCGGGATATCACGCTCTTTGGCATGGGCGGAAGCAAGGGACAGGGCTCTGTTGTCTGAGACTGGCAGATCCAACATTAGCGCTGTGAAAGTGCGATGGAAAGCGAGGTACTTCGTAGATCGCCCATGCGCATCCAGTACACTATGGATTTTCCCGTTCGTGGTGTCTGCACTCCATCTTTGACTGCCTCGAGAAGTTTGTGGAGAGGGGGGTCTGCGTCTATGGCGGCTGCGGCCTCGACGGTGGCTATTTTGTTGGGGTTGAAGGCAGCGGAGGAGCGGAGTCGTTTGGAGGCGGGGGCTGGATTGGCGGAAGACAGTGTTCGCTTCATCATGGCTCTGCGCAACATGCAAGACCGCCGCCGCCGCCGCCTGACAGCGGGTTGTCTTACTCGATCGAGGGCAGCGCTTACGTCACTTACC
This sequence comes from Mycena belliarum, assembly GCA_029282135.1. Taxonomy (NCBI): domain Eukaryota; kingdom Fungi; phylum Basidiomycota; class Agaricomycetes; order Agaricales; family Mycenaceae; genus Mycena; species Mycena belliarum. The sequence continues at coordinate 499,531 of JARJCN010000014.1, forward strand.
AAATCCGGATGCGAAGACGTGCAGGCTTGTTATGGTATCTACCGTTTATCCACCATCCAGCTCTGCTTCGTTGGCCAGTCGTATCCGCTCAGCTTCTTCTTTCTCCTCCGCTTCCACAATCTCGATGTCCAGAGGGAACGTCAGAATGGCCGCGAGCCCCGTGAGTTGATTGAGTTCTAAGCCGATTTTAGTTGGCAGCAGACACTCGATGTGGGAAACAAACGGACGTTGGCCAGACTCGTGCATGCTCGAGAAGATCACCACCTCTCCGCCTTTTTGCTGGACTGCCTCAACAAGCCCGACATACTTCTTCCTCGTCACCGGGTCACTTGCCCTGGGAACCGTTAGATCATGGGTGCAGAACTGGGCATCGAGTAAATCCCACCGGAAAAGATCGTCGGATATTAACAAAGTCCCTATTGCGCCCCGATCTGCCGCGAGCACAACATGGTCTGGCCCATACCACGCCCGCATTTCGTCGGTACCAAGCATCTTGAAGAACCTGCGAGTCATCAATCAACTACAAAACTTGTGTTAGAGGACCCCACGTACTTGTCCAACACAATCCCCTCCCGAGCAAATTTCGTCTCTTTTAATCGCGCAACTATCTTGAAAAGCTATGAGCATGCCTGGACTGTGCGAGCGGGAACGTACCTCGGGACTCTTCAGCACCTCTACCAAGCTGTGGACGTGCGGGCTGCTGATATGAACCTTAACCACCTTATCCCGTAGCGCCTTCTGGAGGACCTTGTCGCCCCGTCTAGATGCCTCTGCCACCAGGTAGTCGTACACTGCGTCTCTGACCCAGCCCGGGCTCGCAATAACAATAGCCTTGAGCCCGACATTTGCATATGGCACATGCCGTATAAAAGATTCGTACAGTGTCCCGTAGAATTTGTTGAGCCCCTTCTCATGCTGCGTCGCACCCGACGATGATCCCGACTTGCGTGGGATGGGGAGTGATAGCCTGTTCGCCACCAGCGTCATGTGCTGAGATAGCAGACAGAATGCGGCGGTGCCTTCTCCGCATACCAGCGCCGCGACCTCCGCACCCTTCCCGGGGATGATGGCCTCCTCGACACGGGAGACGGCTACGCTGTCCCAGCTCTCAAACTTTTCTATCCGAACGTCGCGCTGAGCCTCGATATCGAGCGTGTGGAATGCGCCAAGGCGGACATGTTGATTCTCAACGACGACAGGCCCCGTGATGTGGAGGGCGGCGGTCGGAATTTGTGGGCCAGCGGAGGAAGCCGAAGGATCTGATGCATCCTCGGGTGCTGCTGCGGTGGCTGCTGCGGGGGCCGCTGTAGACGAAGAGAATTCGACGCGGGAGACCTTGAGGGTGAGATTTAGCCTAACTCTCTGAGAATCGACCGAGCCTGTGGAAGAGATTTTCTGCACCCGGCTAATGGGATAGTCGGTGGTGGAGTGGATGGGGTCCGCATAACCTACCGAATTGCTGGTGCACGGACAGAGTCGCCCTCTTGGATGAGATTGTACAGATGCCACATATCTTCATCATCTTCTGGGCGTAGTGTTACATGGCCGGTGCCGCCCTTGTCGATGTGCTTATTTACAAGCTTCATCGTCGAGATCGAAAATTAAATAATAAAGGTTGGCGGGCAGCGCTGAGGAGTCGCCGTGGAAGAGGTTGGGACCATGCGTTGACAGGTCCGGTCCCCGGGCCGGCGAAACGACTTGCGCACGACCACACCATGAAGTGAATAAACTTGTTTGCCTCACACTGGACACTGCTAAGCCTGCTAGTAACCCGAAAGCCGCCGCTCTTGCCGCGCGTATCGTCGAACCCAATCGCCATCGGCGCCAAGACGAGGACGAAGACGATGATGAAGCCCTTTTCGCCGAACTCGAAGAGGAGATCGAGAACGACAGCAATGCAGAGATGCGCGAGTATGGGCTGCAGGCTCTCAGAGACCAGTGCGGCGCGTCCCTCTTAATATTATGGTTCCATCAAACTAATGCAATCCATTCAGAATGAAGGAGTTGACTCAGATGAAGGCTAACCAGCACGGGAAATATTCTGAGGTTACGGATGAGAAGGAGGTAGTGAGAGTGAGCGCGTGAGTTCCGGCGCATTGACGCGTCTACACTTGTCACTTACGGAAAATTGGCAGACGAGAACCGAAGTGTGTGGTACATTTCTACCACTCCAAATTCAAACGGTGCGAAATAATGGACAAGCACCTTGCCGTTAGTCTGATAGTCTTTGGTGTATCACGTTCTCTCAATTCTCGAGATAGAAAATCGCCCCCAAATATTTCAACACTAGATTTTTCCGCGTGTTTGTAGAAAACGTCCCTTGGCTCGTCGAACGGCTCGGCGTCAAAGTCCTCCCCTGCGTAATATGCTTTGTCGATGGGATTGCAAAAGACAGGCATGCGGCGACATGTTATTCAATATTCTCGCTGACGCTGTTTCTTAGACTGATCGGGTTTGAAGATCTTGGAAACAGCGACGCGTTCGATACGGCCGTGTTGGAGCTGCGATTGGCGACCACAGGTGGGAGACTGAAACTCCCACAATCATGCCTCGCCTAATATTTCGCACAGGTGTAATAGAAAAGCCCTCGGGGCCTACCCTCAATGCTTACGCTAATAGTTCGTCTTCTCGGACACTATATCGAGTCAAAGACAATGAGGATGATGTCTTTGACTTGGATGAATGATTAATAATGATACCCTCTTTTTCCCTGCCTGCAACGAGGTTGTTTCTTTTGTTATCTCTCTTCAAAGGATCTGCAACTCGGGTATTTCTAGACCTAATTCAGTTCAAATATGGAACTACAACCGATATCATCCCAATTAGGCTAAAAAAGCGTAAATCAGCATGGGGCCATCAACTGATCCAGTATTTAGCGACGTGAATGAGCAGTCAAATAGCTGGTTCGGAAGGGGCGTCTGGAAGTCTCGTTACATGGAAAGAATACAATGGAACTACAGGGATCCGATCTGAGTCCTGGCCAGATAGGCGGCCCAGCCTGCCTCCTTGTAACGTATCGCTTGAGCAGCAATGCTATCAACCAGGCTTGGATCTTGTCCGTATATGCCGCGGCCCACGATGATAACGTCACAGCCCGACTCTAGCACAACCTCTCTAGGAGTTCTGTACTGTTGGCCCATCGCGTCACCTTTCACGTCGAGTCCCACACCAGGTGTCAAGATGAGAAAGTCTTCCTCCTCAAGTGTTTCATTTGGTCCTGTGCCGACACCATCCATGCGGCGCTGGGCAATGAAACCAACCACAAAATCGCGATGCTCGCGGGCCATCTGAACAGCAGCCTCGGTGTATGAACCAGACGCAAGAGAGCCCTTCGTGCTCATTTCTGCGAGAAGAAGCAGTCCTCGCCCAAGAGGTAGGCCGACGGACGAGAGACCGGTGATTACAGATGGACCAGGTACGCAGTGTGCGTTTGTAAGGTGCGCCCAACTGGCAATTTTGTGAACTCCGCTCGAGTACTGAAGCGCAACCGTATTCCCTGGAACAGCGGGCGCTTCAATGAGAATGCGCGTCCAAAAGGTAAGATCCCTACCGATATCGGCAAACTTGCGGTCCTCAAAAATGACAAAGTCGTGTTTCGTACTTAGGGCTTGAAGATCCTCTAGGAGCGCCGGGGTGAAGTCTTCAATGATATCGATATGTGTCTTGAATGTGTATTAGACCGAGAACAGTCTCCTAAGGAGAAGGGTTGCCTTGATAAGACAGACGAACGGCCCAACAGCATCGATGATAGCGAGAAAGTCTTTTGGAGATGCTACATCGACACTGACAGCGAGATTTGACTGTTTCCTGTCTATTGTCTCGAGCAGGAGCTTCGCGGCTGGATTTTTCTGGCGAAGGGCGCGCTGAGTGTAGGTCTGCAGATGTAGTGAAGACATGTCGGCAATTGCTAAATCGGGACGACAAGCGATCACGATGTCTCTCATTTTCCACGAACGCGACCAGGACGACTCGGACCAGGAGCCCGAGTCAAAACGCGCCAAAATTGACGATGCTACTGAGTCCGAGCATATCCTTCCACCGAGTCACTCCCTACTTGGTATCCCCCTGCCTGTTGCGACCAATGGTGCCATGAACTTTAGCGAAGCGAACGTCGGCATATCCGAGTATATTGGCCATGGCATATCGAAAATTGAAGGCATAATCAAACAAAGGTCCTACTCTTCAGCTGTGGTGTCCCGATAGTTTAAACGTTCAATCAGATTTACAGACTTCTTGGTGTACGAAATAGACCAGGACGGAAATGTTGTGCACTTGAAGTCAGTAGAAAAGCCCGAGACACCGAAGGGCGAAGCCAAGTCGACGCCGACAGATCCAGCTGCAACAGAAGAAGCGGAAAAGATCGATAAGGGCAAGTCTAAGGCGCCTGATGCCAATGAACCTTGGCCAGAACACTTTACCACTCGTCTCTCCGAATATCTCCCAGAAGATGCTGTTATGAAACTGAAGGAAATGTTCCTGGAAGGACCGGAGCCTCCACGAGTCTCCGACGGTGGCTGGGGATCCCGGCCAGCACCTGGAACCGCTCCATCAGAGCCCGAACCCGAGCTCGAGAAGCGCGGGAGAGATAAAGGTGGTAGAGGTGGAAGAGGTGGAAGAGGTGGCCGAGGAGGTAGAGGCGGCGGGAGAGGGGGTCGTCCTGCTGGAAGAGAGGATCACCGAAAAGTCCTGTCAGACGTGCGTGTATATTTTTTCAACCCTGTTGTTTCTCAGTCATTTCTGGTTAGCCGATAAATTCCAAAGCTACCCGAACCGGCCTCCACTTGGCTGTTCGTGAGCTGTTTGGTGGCAAGCTTGAGTCGGAAGCAGATGCTTCCCATGCGGCACCCGCCCCCGAGGAAGGTACACGTATTGTCATTAAGTGGGGATCCAAAGGCGGTTCTCGTGGTGGCAGAGGAGGTTTGTTTCTCTCCCGCTTTCCTCTCAAAATCATGTCTCATTTCTCATAGGTACTCGTACTCCGCGGGGAACATATCCGCCCTATATCCACTTTACTCTCCAAAAGACCAACCGCGATACCCAGGATGCGCTTTCGCACTTGTCTCGCATCTTGCATGTCGGCGTGAAAGACTTATCAGTTGCAGGAACCAAGGACAAACGGGGGATCACTGTCCAGCGGGTGGCTTTGAAACGGAATAATAAAACGATCGAGGATGTCTGGAAGCTCGCGAATGCGCAAGTTGGCCGCCAGTCTCACAACAATGCCATCGTAAATCAACGTGGTGATAGAGGCGTCCGTATCGGGGACTTCAATTACCGTAAAGCTAGTTTGGAGCTTGGAATGTTGAAGGGAAATGCATTTCTGATCACTCTTCGGTGCGCATTTGCTAAAGGTCATCTTCGCCCTCGCCCTCTTTAACTAAGCATGTAGGAGTGTACAAGTCGATTCCGTTGAGACATTAGACAAGGCACTCGAAGTCGTAAAACATCAAGGCTTTATCAATTATTACGGTAAGGGCTTGTACTATTCGAAATCGCCTGCGCTATATTGTACTCTAGGGATGCAGCGATTTGGGACTGCTTCCGTACCAACCCACTCGATCGGGCTTGCCCTGTTGAAATCCGAGTGGCAAAAAGCTGTGTCGATGATTCTCCGAAAAAGGCACGGAGAGCATCCAGATGTTGAAGCTGCCCGAGACGCCTGGCTCGTGGACGGTGACCTCGACAGAGCCTTGGAATTGATGCCAAGACGGGTCATAGCAGAACGATGTATCCTTGAGAGTTTCCAAAAGCAGAAAGGAGAAACCCGTAATGCGATGGGGGCACTCTCAACGGCGAGTCTCTCTAATCATGTTAGCTTCTTGGGCTCACCCACCTCAAGATTCCAAAAAATCTCCGGTTAATGTATGTTCATGCTTACCAGTCCTATGTCTGGAATGCAATCGTTTCAGAGCGTATTCGGACATATGGAGCAGAGCGACCGATAGTGGGCGATCTCGTTTTTGACACAACGCTGGAAGAAGACGTGAGCATGCCCGATGTCGAGGAGGGCGATGCACCTGCGGCGGATGACGAAAAGGAAATTGAAGATGATGCAGGTGAGTTGCGTGGGCGTTGAAGGCTGGATTGGTACAAACCTGTTCCATTCCCAGAGGAACCATCGTCTTCGCGTTCCAGAAAAGTCAGACGGCCATGGGTGGCTCCCCGCATCAAGACCCTGACGGAAGACGATTTGGACAAGTACACGATATTCGACGTGATCATGCCGCTCCCGGGAACCGACGTCGCCTATCCCGGCGGTGCTCTTGGTGAGAAATATCGAGAATATCTTCGCATGGACGGCTTGGATCCGGATAACTTTGTCCGGAAACAAAAGTAGGGTATCGTTTATTCCGGCTCCCACGCTCCTCTCAACTTTCGGCCAGGGAGTATACGCTCAATGGATCATATCGGGCGATTCTTCACCTGCCCAAGGAGATGTCCTGGTCTGTGCTGCGCTACACTGATCCAGATGTTGCCCTCGCCCAGGCCGACGAGGACAAACTGCTCGGATACGATCCACCTGTGGTCGTCGAGGATGGCCGGTTCATGGCACTGCAGATCCGGCTAACTCTCGGGACCGCAGCATATGCGACGATGGCGCTGCGCGAAATCACGAAGACGGAGACGAGCAGCCATTTCCAGAGTAACCTCACGAGCACTTCAGAGGACCAGAAGTTCCGCGGTACCGCCGTGGTAGCCGACGATGTAGTAGCCGAAGATGTGGAGATCCCAGAGGCGGCGTAGAGTGGGTAGTACTATGTATCATGCAATAGTTCCGCTTTGTCGCAAGAACGAAGTGCGACAGAATTCGAACGGTTGCGTGTGAGATATCCGCCACGGTTGGAATACCCGAGAGCTGACCGAGGGCTTGCCGAGTACCGCATATTTTAAAGGGGTAAACACGTAGCCTGCAACTGTCAGCCTGCGACACCCACTCCGAGTCCCTCTATTTAAAACTACTTCCGTACTACTACTAATTTCCTCGACTCTGACCTGCCATGGCCAAAGTTGAGACCATCGTCTTCTTGTCCTTGGTTCTTGACCTCTTCGCCTTTACGATCCCTCTACCACTGTTTCCTCGCATCATAGAATGGTACACTGTGGTGAGTAAATATGAATTGAACACCCAACTAACTTTGACGATGGGCAAAAGCGGGAAGCTTCTGACCCCACAGGCTTCCTTTCGCGCACATTGCAATTCGTTTCATCCATCCGAGGACTCCTCTACAAGCCCTCCACTCATTCGAGGAAATGGGATATCGTTCTCTTGGGTAGTCCTTGAGAGCTAAACAGTCGCGCATGGACTGATCAGGTCGGTTGCAGGAGGGCTCATGGGCTCTGTGTTCTCGTCCGTCCTGCCTTCCGTCTCCGTTCCCGACATGGCTGAACAAAGCACCGCAGGACGCTGCAATTTCTGGTGTCACCCAAGATTGGGTCGTTGTCTGACAAGTATGGGCGCAAACGAATTCTCCTCATAACGATGATTGGAAACATATCATCCGCCGTAATGTACGTGCGCCGTTGTTTGGACTTATGACCAGGTCAAATGGACCGTCCGTAGATGGATCCAGTCGACAACATTTGCTTCTTACATGCTGTCGCGCGTGGTCGGTGGCCTCAGCGAAGGAAATGTGCAGTTAGCAATGTGCGTCTCCATCCTCCTGGCCTTGCCACACAATTTATTTCCATCCACAGTGCCATTCTCTCGGATGTAACAACACAGGCCAACCGCTCGAAGGCGCTTGCCCACGTCGGCATTGCTTTCGCCATCTGCTTCTGTATCGGGCCCCCAATTGGAGCATATTTTGCTTCGCGACCGCTTCCCGCTTCCATGAATACGTTCGGGCTGGACCTTAATGTTTATGCGGTCCCGGCCACCATAACTCTGGTTTTACTTGTTCTGGAGACCCTGTTCTTGGCTTTAGCTCTCCCTGAAACTAGAGGCAAGCGCATGCAACCCCCTAGTGAAAAAGCGAAAGCAACAAACGGCTCATCGCCAGCCCGCAAAACGAGTATCGAGCAAAGGATCAAGAACTTGAAGACCTTGCGAGGCCTTCATTTCTTATTCCTGGGTGTATTTTCTGGCGTGGAATTTACACTAACGTTCCTGACCTTCGACTGTGCGTCATTCCATGCCTGTAGCCGTCGCAATTGAATGCTGATCTTCCTACAGTATTCGACTGGAACAATAAGCAAAATGGAGCGCTGATTGGGTCCATAGGGATCATCAGTGCCTTACTGCAAGGCGGATACGTGCGCCGGGTGACCTCCAAGGTCGGCGAGGGCGTTATGGCACGCCGCGGAGTCTCGAGCTGCGCCGCTGGACTTGCCCTCCTCGCTCTGCTTCCACAATTTGTCTCCACAAATCCAACATTAGCGCTGCGATTACTGCAGGGCGCCGCCGTGTGCATGGCATTTACATCTGCGACAGTCGTCAACTCCTTGACTGCTTTTGCGTCACTTCAATGTGATGAAGGCGGGTTTGACCCAATCACCGGCAAGCCCACAAAAGAGCATCCCCAGCTTGCGAAGGGCAAAGCCCTTGGGCAGTTCAGATCATCTGGACAACTGGGACGTGCCATCGGACCACTGCTTGGTACGATACGACCGTTTCCTTATTCAGCTTTTTTTAATCACCACTTGCATTTAGCGTGCGCCTCATACTGGACCTTTGGTCCATCTCTCACTTATACTGGGTCGGCAATTGCCATGACGGCGTTGGCCGCTGGGATGCGGTCTATCGCTGCGACCAAGTCCTCGTAGAATATGGGAAAGGACGGACAAGATATTTAATTTGGTTGCTACGAATGTCTTTGTGCCTTTTAAATTAAGTTAAAGAGTCTAGCGTATCCAGAACACGATGGCTAGGCGGCACAGAAGCCATAGTGGTAATCGTACTGGAGGGGTAATTTTCGTTCCTAAAGGTCCTGTCGGTATCGTAAGTGCGTGAATGTAAGCGGGGTATTATCAGTGAATAACAGTCGTAACATGAGCGTGGAGGGTATCGGTGAGTGAGAGCTGGGACAGGAAGGACGCATCACCGCCGTGAGCCGTGCGGTGCGCCGTGTCCTGGCCCTTTCGAAGAGCGGAGAGTTGTTACGCCTTCGCTCAAGAGCTCTACATGTGACGCTTCCGCATACACGTCATCACGCTCATACTGGTCTTCATAACGCTGCTTTTCACGCGGGAACGTCCGGGACAGGTCAGGGACGGCGGGGGCAAGGGGTGGTCCTCTTGTAAAGGGCATGCCAAGTTCAATATCTTGCGGCTGAGCAAACGCGGGGAGGAAGAAGAGCACTCCGTTGCTGCTGTAGCGTGTCCGTCTTCTAACCGGGGTGCGAGGCTCCTCTTGTCTCTCCACGACGCCGGTGATAGTTGCAAAGCGGTTGCGCACCCGCCGGACAACGTCGAACAGTGAGGCAGACTCCGGCTGGGGGAACTGGTCGCTGGACACTTCGGAGCATGTTGGCGAGGACGGGCGGACGTCGAAGGGAAGATGAAGGACGGAGAGATCATCAAACCCCTGCTCGCTGCCGTCCGGAGAAGGCAATTGAGTGGATGTGCCCGAGTTTGGCATGGAGGGCTCTCCGACATGAATCTGCCATCGACCGGTCCGCTGCGAACGACGGGGGAAGAGCACATCGTATCCACCGATTCTCCGCAAGTTGCGCCGCCTCTGCTTGTTTGGCCACACCTTTGCTGTGCCGACAAGAAGAACCGCCAACCCGATCCACATGAGCCCCTTGCCCCACACCCCTAGGAACCATATGAACGCGGCATCGTCTGAATGCCAGCTGCTGCCGTAGTAATGGGTGAAGAAGGAGTGCGGCGCTTGCGCTGGCTCCGCGTTCTTCCCGTATAGAGACTTGGGCAGAATGCGGACCGCACCGCCTGGAACCCGTTGCGACGCAAAGATACCGTACTGCATCGACAGGAACATCGGCCCAGTAGAGAACATGACGGTGGGATAGTTGAGGACCCAGGAATGGTCGAACGTGGCGAGATTGTGGATGGTCTGGGCGAGGAAGGGGTGGTGTTTTTGGGCGAACATCAGATCATTGGAGACGCCGACGGGGATTGTCTTGGGCAGGATGACAGGGTATACCAAAAGAGGGTCGAGAGGACGCAAGCATCCGATATCCATGTCTAGGTAGATTCCACCGTAGTGGTAGAGGACAAAATAGCGTATCGCGTCGGCGCGGAGGATGGCGTAGCTGTAATCGTCGAAGGTGTTAAGGAACCACGGATAGTGACGGGCGATAAACTCGCGGGAGCTCTCGTCTGTCCAGAGCATGTACTCGCTGGCACATGACTGAGATGGGGGCGGGAGAGAGAGAAGGAGGGACGTACTAGTCGGGCATCATATCTCGGCATTCCTGGGAGATGCTCTTCCACTTGTCAGGGAGAGTGCCAGTCTTCCATGTCTGGTGGAGAATGCGTGGTATGCGCTCGACCTGGCCGTGCTCGGTGGCGTTCCAGCGGACGGACGGGTCGCTGGGGGGCACCTCAATCTCTGTGAGATAGGCACTGGGGTCGATGGAGAGGTAGTAGGTGAAGGAGGTGAGGACGACGACGGTGCCAAAGAGAAACAGGCCGAGGACAGTGAGGAGGACGAAGAGGGCGCGACGGCGACGCATGGGGGAGAAGCGAAAGCAAAAGCGTTAACGAAAGTGTGGAAGAACCGACTTCTGATCATCAATTATACTACCCGCCGGCTGTACAAGGCGCGGTCAAGACAAATCAACAGAAATCAGCACCGTCGGCCTACATATCCACACATCCGGCCTTTCCTTGGCCTTTCCGCACGACACTATCTACACTGCCCATACGACGCCTACCACCCCCACCCATCACTGCGCAGCAGAATCATCGACTGACCCCGAACACGGCTTCCCGATGCCGCGCGAGCTCTTCCAAATCTCCTCGAATTGATGGCTCGTCCCAGTCATCCCCAATTTGTCTCAGCCCATCCAGTGCACTCGACCACGCCTCATACGACCACTCTCGTCCGCACCGCGCCCCGTGCGAATAGGGTTTGCTCAGAAACACCTCCAGCCGCGGATAGGTCTTCTTTCCGCGTATCCGTCGGTCCAGGTATTGGAGGCAGTCCGTGGCATTCCATTCCTTGTACGGCTTGCTTTTCCACTTTGGCGCGTGTTGCGACGCGTTGTTATCCGTGCAAGGGTCTTCGAGTTCGGGGCCTCCGACGCGGCCCACCAGGTTCACAAGCAGGCGCGTAAAGTGGTCGATGACTTGAATGTGGAGGAGGTCCATGGCTTGCGCCTGCGTCAACTTGGGGTCTGCTTCATCGACATCCATGCTATCGTCTTGCTCCTGTTGCAGACTCTCGATCCCAGTATAGTCCGCTTGGTATGTAGTAAACGATCCATCAAAGTCTCGCCCAAGCAAGAACCGAGCAAGCTCCCGACCACTATGGGGCGAGATGGACTTTATTCCTAAGTCCAGTGCCGTTATGCAGAGCGCGAACACGAGATAAACAGCTTACCATGACTTTCTGACTCGATGCACAAAGTTTTATCCAGGCTAACAAACGCAGTACGAAACCTGCTGCGAAAATAAATGCAGCAATCGAGAATCAGCTCATCGTTGCCACGTTCCCCGAAAGACTGTGTGGTATTGAGTCAAATGAATGAAGAGAGGTATACTTGGTACACGCCTCCCCTGGCTGTCGGATTCTCCAGTTCCTGGACGGCTTCATCGTCTCCTGGTTCGTCTGACCCCTGACCGACCGCCTCTCCTTGACTTTCTCTAACAAAACGGGTTACCGCCCAGTTCGAGGGAAAACAAAACAGCACTTTTACCTAACATCCACTCCGACGCGCGGCGCGCAAACCACCCTAACCGATCGCTTTTCTTCTGCCTGCAGATCCACTGTATCGATCGTGAAGGCTCAGGGGGAAAACACGCTTACCCGTCGAGTTCATTCAATACCGCACCGGGAATGATGACCAAGATGGGCAGCTTGGCTGATTCAACGTCGCGTACAAACTGTTGCAGTAATTTGAGGTGCTGAAGCCTATAATGACGCGTCAAACCAGCTGTTCGTGCAGTCAGAGACGGGCGTGCAATATGTTCGTGTCTAATACGATGCACGTAGTGTCGTCGAGGGGCGCCTCATGTCACGGAAACGACAAGTATCAGCGCGGCTGATGCTGAATGATTTGGACAGGACGTTCGCCACCTGCATTTCAACGTCCTGAACCAATTGATCGATCTGCTGAAGGGTAGCGTTGTTAAGACGCGCGGTGGCGTCGATGTGCGATGTGGTTCCGTGAAGGCTCGCAGTGTCTGCACCCAAAGTCAAGAACGGCAGAAACATGTCGAAAGGCAATTACTATGGGCGGCGGAAGACATAGTGGCACTGTAGCCATTGAAGTTAGCCATGAAGCTTGAAGCAGTAGCGCGGCAACAGAGCTCAGCGCTCAGGCTGTAGCAAGAAAGTTCAAAGAGTCGATATTGGATGCGGAAAGAAATTGATTTGGAATCACGCGCCGGCAGTTCACACAGTGACATTGTTAACATTTGCTTGTACACCGATTGTTGAAATCCCTAATACGCTACACCAAACTAATCTACAATCGTGAAAATTCCTCCCCAGACGCGGCGCTGCAGGTCTCCACACCTCGCCTTAGATTCCAGGCACACGCCAGCAAGAATGCAACAGCCACTCAACGGTCAAACACACAGCAACTCCTCGAGCATGCCATGCATATTTAAGTTAAACCACCACGCGAGCGCTGTTGAAGCGACAAGAAGAGGCAGATTAGACGTATGTCTGGCGGGCCCACTGAGCAGCAGTGACGAGGTTCACGAGGGAAGCTGAAGGGGCGATCAATGGTTAGTGCAATTTACAGATGGAGCGACTCACCCTCAGTCTCCTTCCATCCACGGGTCTTGAGACCACAGTCCTGCGACGCCGTCAGCGACTAGTATGAAACTCTGCACAGAAGACTTACAGGGTTGATGAAGAGGAGGGAATCGGGGAGGATATCGAGCATAGACTTGACGCGGTCCTTGATCTCTTGGTCTCCCGGGACACGGGGAGAGTGGATGTCGTAGACACCGGGGCCGATCTGGTTCGAGTAACCATACTGCTTGAAGGTGTTCAGCAGCTTCATGTCGCTCTTGGACGCCTCGATGGAGATGACGTCAGCATCGAGACGCTGGATGGAAGGGAAGATGTCGTCGAAGTCGGAATAGCAGAAGTGAGAGTGGGTCTGGAGTTGATCGGTCACTCCAGCGGTTGAGAGCTTGAACGAGTCCACAGCCCATTTGAGGTAGGCGTCCCAGTCCGAGCGGCGGAGCGGCAGCTGCAGATTGATGAATGACCAGTCAATAGAAGGAAGGCAGTACGTACGCCTTCACGGATAGCGGGCTCATCGACCTGGATGGCGTTGATGCCAGCCTTCTCAAGGTCCACGACCTCGTCGCGGAGAGCGAGAGCGAGCTGCTTGGACTGCAGTTCACGGGTGACATCAGCACGAGGGAAGGACCAGTTGAGAATGGTGACGGGGCCGGTAAGCATTCCCTTCATGGGCTTTTTCGTGAGGCTCTGGGCGTAACTGCTCCAGCGGACGGTCATCGGCCCAGAACGGCTAACGTCGGAGACGATGATGGGGGGGCGGACATAACTGAAGAGCAGTGATGAGAGGAGGCCGAAGAGGGTGAGCTTCACTCACCGAGAACCGTAGCTCTGGACCCAGGCGTTCTGCGTGAAGACGAAGCCGTTGAGCTGCTCGCCAAAGTACTGGACCATGTCGTTACGCTCCGGTTCACCGTGGACGAGGAGGTCGAGACCGATCTTCTCCTGGAAACGGACAACAGTCTCGATCTCCTTCTTGATGAACTCGTCGTATTGCTCAGTGGTGAGCTCGCCCTTGCCAAGCTTAGCACGAGCCTGACGAATCTCTTTGGTTTGCTGAACAAAGAGTCAGATTGGTATGAAGAAGACGCGAAGATCGTAACTCACAGGGAAGGAGCCGATGGTGGTTGTGGGGAACTTGGGAAGGTTGAGGTGCTTGGCCTGCACTTCCTTGCGAACGGCGAAGGGGCTCTTGCGCTCAAACTGCTCGGGAGTGATGGCAGCCACGCGCTTGCGGACAGTGTCATCCGACGTGCTCTCGAATTGACGGCGCTTCGCGATCGAAGTCTTGTTCTCCTCGAGGGCAGCGGTAACGGCAGCATCTTGCGAGCCGGAGAGGGCCGCAGCAATGGTTGCAACTTCGCCGGCCTTCTCGAGAGCGAAAGAGAACCAATCCTTCTGCTCAGAAGTAAGCTTCTTCTCCGAAGCGAGGGTGACGGGAGTGTGGAGTAGGGACGAAGAGGTGGCAATGACGACGCGGTCAGAACCAAGGGCGTCGACTGACTTCTGCCCAAGCTTGATAGCCGCAGCGAAGTCGGTCTTCCAGATGTTACGTCCGGAGACGACACCAAGGGAAAGGACCAAGCTGGTGGGCTTGACAGCAGCGAGGACCTCGTCGAGCTGGGTAGGAGCACGGTCAAGGTCGATGTGGAGCCCGGCAACGGGGAGCTTGGCGACGTAGGTGATGTTGGAGTCAAGACGGGAAAAGTAGGTGGTCAGCATGATTTTGGGGGCAACGGGAGCGAGAGTCTCGTAGGCAGTGGTGTACTGCTTCTCGAGAGTGGCGGCGCTGTCAAGGACGAGAATGGGCTCGTCGATCTGGACCCACTCGGCACCGGCAGCCTTGAGGTCAGCCAGCAGCGTCTTGTAGATGGGGAGGAGCTTGGGAAGGAGCGAAATGGGCTGGAAGCCGGCGGAGGCTTCCTTTGACGCCTTGCTGAGGATGAGGAAAGAGACAGGGCCGAGAACAACGGGGCGGGTCGCGACACCAGCGGCTTTGGCCTCCAGGAACTCCTCGACGGCCTTGTTGAAGTTCAGCTTGAACTCAGTCGCCTCCGAGACTTCGGGGACAACAAAGTGGTAGTTCGAGTCGAACCTTGCCATACATCGGATTAGAAGCGAAGGTAGGCAGATCAGACCAATGGCTCACCATTTCTTCATCTCAGAAGCAGGGACATCAACACCATCGGCTTGACGGCCACGACCCATCGCAAAGTAGACATCGATAGGAGACAGGCCCTGACCGACGTAACGCTTAGGGATGACGTTGAAGGCAGCAGAGTGGTCGAGGACGTGGTCATAGAGGGAGAATTCACCGCTAGGTCGCAGATGCATCGGTGAACATCAGATTAGATCGATGAAGTGCAACTTACCTTGGGACGAAGTCAACACCACGGGCCTTGATGCTCGTCCAGCTGGTCTTCTTGACGTCTGCGGCAGCCTTGGTAAGGTCCTCGGCGGAGATCTTGCCCGCCCAGTAGGCCTCGACAGCCTTTTTGACTTCACGGTTTGCACCTGGCAAAAGATAAACACTGGCGTAAAGTGTAAAATAGAAGAGAAAACATACCGATTCTGGGGAAACCAAGCACACTCGAAGCAACCATTTTTGAGGATGAGGAAAAGAGAGGGGACCGCGAAATGATCGTTCGATGCCCTTTTATGTATGCGCGTGACCCACGCCAAACACCGTTCAAATCAATGATCGATTCCATGGAGGCTCTCCTGTCACGCTTCAAAGTAGCCTTCAAAGAAGAACGGGATTGGATAGATACACTGAACGTAGACTAGGCGAAAAAAAATGAGAGAGAAGATAATCAAATGCCCATAGCCTTGAGGCGTCTCATTGCTCTCTTCCATAGATTACGTGACGCCAACCCAGATTTAGCACTCTTGACGGGGATCCGTGAGGGGTCGGACGATGGAAATACCGCAAACTTGTCGATATCCTGCTCTCCAGGGAGATCGGGTACCTCGACCATGTCGATGGGGTCGACTGAATGTGTATCGGGCGTTGTGGGACCGTCGGACGATATGTCGCTTGCGCTGACTGAGGAAGAGTCACCAGGGAATTGAGGAGGTAACAGTAGCTGGGGCGAATCGAACGGAGGCATGGGGTAAACATAGACCTCGTCGGGGTCGACCGATGAGACTTCGCATGAGCTGGTGTTGGGATCGTCACGGAGATCGCGATCTGAACCAGAACTTAGTTCGCCTTCGGGCGTGGGGTCAGCGTAGTACTGAGCAATGGCGCGTTGGCTGTCCGAGGCGTGCACGAGCTCGGTCTCAGACATAAAGAATGTGTCAAGCTTGAGAACCTCCGCTCGAATCTGGGAGATGGATGGACGAGCGGGGGGATGGAGCCGGAAACACCGTTTGAGAATGTTGTTGACACCTTGCGAGATTGGAAGGCTTCGAAGAAGGAAATCGTTGTCGGTCAAGAATGATGCGAAACATTCGTCTGCAGGCTCGGCTGCCTTCCAGGGATTGCGACCACAGATCATATTGGTGAGTATAACCCCAAGAGCCCAGATGTCGCAGTGCCGAGTGGAGTAGCCATCTTGCGAGCATTCTGTGCTGATCGCTTCTGTAGCAAAGGTAAGGAGTCGCCTTCGACCATAGCGCAGTCAGGAACACGGACCTGGGCTCATATAGAACGGGCTTCCAAGGCCATGATCGCTGCAGATGGCCTTCTGGGTGGAGAGACCGAAATCTGCCAGGCGTATGTTGCACCCCTGATTGTCGCACAAGATATTCTCGGGCTTGAGATCCCGGTGGAAGACCCAGTTGTTGTGACAATGTTGAACCGCGTCGAGAAGTTGAACAAACGCATGCCGGAGTACATCGGTGTTGCGGCGGAAGCGGTGCTTTTCAGTGATTGCCACGAACAGATCTCCCCCAGCGCAGAAGTCGAGAACCATGAAGAGATGCTCTCCGTCAAAGAAGTGTCGGTGTATAGTCAGGACATTAGGATGGTTGGAGACCTGGGGGGACGTTAGGTCTTAGGCGAGGGGGTAAATAAGAGCGCGCGGACCATCTTGTGCAGCTTTAGTTCGCGAGCTTGGAAACTGGCTTCCCTCGTTCCGACAGGATATCTCTTCATACACTTGACGGCGTAGTGGACAGGGCGGTCAACAGGAGATGTGGTGTCCAACGCTTTGTAGACAATGCCATATGCTCCAGAGCCCAGCCGTTCGATGATTTTTAACCGCCCGTTGTCGACAGTCTCGCCAAGAAAGTTTGGTAGGGCCTCGGAGTGGGACATGATTGCAATGATTGAGTGATATAGAATGGGTTGAAGGATGCGACTTGATGGCCTAGAGCGAGGTCGGGGAGCAAGGAGAGGGCGCGTAGAACGAAAATGTGAGAGGTCAACTCTGTGGCGAAGTAGGGAAGATGGGAGTAAGAAGAAAGAAGTGTGGGACAGTCGAACGGTCCGCCTGGTATTTATACGTCAGCCGCTTTCACTGCGGCAACCCCCTAAACTCCGGTCACGCTCGGCGAGCCATGTACGACAATGGGCACGTCCCACACCCCGTCGAACGCGTAAAGCCGCGTCCGACGCGCCACCTGAGTATCACCGGCGGACGGAAGCATGTCGGGAAATCTAACGTGCCCGGGCCTTGCACGGCCCGACTGGAGTGTGAGTTGCTTCAACAAGTTCTCAAGAGATCTCAAGTTCGACTCTTGCCTCTTACCATGTCTGACAATCCATCCTTCGTCCTCAAAGGTTTGCAGTTCGGTGCCCCACTGCTCCCTCTACTCAACTTGCCTTCAGCAATCGAAGATGTCGTGTACGAGCAGCGCCCGATCCCAGAAATCTCAGGCGATCAGGTTCTCGTACAGGTTAAGAAAACAGGTAACCTCCTGCTGCTGCCAATGTCTACATGTTTTGACGGTATCTGCAAGGAATCTGCGGCTCAGATGTGGGCACTCCATCAACTTTCTAAAACACTTCAATCATGGACATTCTCGCAAGGTACACTACCTGGTACATGGGAGAATTGGCGATTTCATCGTGAACAATCCTATGGTGCAATCCATTAGCTCTTTTAAAACGAATAGTTTCACATAAATACCAGGTTCTTGGCCATGAATCAGCTGGCATCGTATCCAAAGGTATGTTCTCCCTGTGCCGGGTTTCGACAAATATTGAATGTACCAGTGGGACCCAACGTGAAGCACCTCAAAGTCGGGGACCGTGTCGCCGTCGAGCCTGGCGCTACATGCCGTAAGACCCCAATCCCAATTCTTATCCAGGTGCTCGACTGCGGTCACTAGGTGCTTGCGATGCCTGCAAATCGGGTCGCTACAATGTCGGGGCTTTCTTATCTAGCCCTACACAGCCTAAAAATACTCTAGCTTTGCCCTGACATAATCTTCGCCGCTACTCCTCCGTACGATGGAACTCTGGGAAGGTTCTACCGTGTTCCAGCCGACCTCGCCTACCCTCTCCCGCAAGGTGTTTCCCTTGAGGATGGTGCCATGGTATAACTTTTGACTTGTCCGTTCGGACGCCCAAGTAAATCGTGATATAGATGGAACCCCTTGCTGTCGGGATCCATTCTGTTTCCAACCTCGGAGGATTCCGCGCGAACCAGTCCATCGCCATTTTTGGTTGCGGTCCTGTCGGTCTTCTTTGCATGGCCGTCGCCAAAGCCCTTGGAGCGAAGCGCATCATCGCCGTGGACATTGTCCCATCCCGTCTCGAGTTTGCGAAGCAATACGCCGCGACAGCCACTTATTTGCCAATTGCGCCAAACGAGGGAGAGAGTAAAATTGATTATAGCAGGCGAAACGGTGATGCAATGAAGCAGCAGCTTGGTATCGAAGACCGAGGCACCCAAGCTATCGACTTGGTCATCGATGCAAGTGGGGCTGAAGTCTCGATCCAAACGGCATTCAATATTGTCAAATCTGGAGGCACATTTGTTCAGGTGACATCCCCGTATCTCGCCCCCCAAAAATCGAATTTTTACCCTGTCTTAGGTCGGGATGGGCAACCCGAATGTGACGGTCAATCTCTCTCAGGTTTGTTATAAACCGCTTCATTGCGACAATCACTGAACCTTCCAAAGCTTATGACGAAAGAGCTCGTTTACAAGGGCTCCTTCCGATACGGAGTAGGCCCAATGATACTTTCATGTTCGCAGGCTTATGGAACTTTGCAGCCCGGAGACTACCCACTTGCTATCGCGCTCGTCGCACAAGGCAAGATCAACCTCAAGCCTCTCGTCACTCATCGGTTGGTTTTGTCTCCCAAATCATTGAAATCCCGATACTGAACATCTGCCGCAGGTTCCCGTTCGATCAAGCCATTACCGCCTTCAATGCGACCCGTGCAGGGAAGAGTGAGGACGGGAAGGGTGTAATCAAGGCCATCATTTCTGGTCCAGATGTCTCCACTGATGAAGACTGAGGGCGAAGTCTGTTTATTGTATCTTTAATTTTGTACATGTACATGTACCACATTTTTCTCTTGAGCATGAACAGAGATGTCACCGTAAACAAGACCACATTCTGACCACACGCGTCGCGGTGCCGATCATGATTCTGCGTCTTGTACTTCTGCCTCTACTGCACCTTGCTGGTGGAACGTCACCGTCCTTGAAGCTTGAAGGCCATCTTTTGCTTGAACCGCTTGTACCTCGCTTGAATACCGCCGCCACAGCGGGAACAACGCCGTGATGCCATTTCGCACTCGCAATCCATACTACCTTCGCATCTCAGAGAAGAATGTCCTACCTCTCTATGTATCTCATTTTCAAACTTGTAAGACGCCGACAGCGTGTTACTGACCCTCTCTCAGCTGTACCTCGATGGTCGACATGTGAACTGGTTAGATGCTTCGAAGACTCTGGTTCTTTGGCCCCGGCGCTGACGTTTTCAATCCCAGGATGACGGACAGCATATTGCAGCACGTTTTGGCGGACCTGCAACCAAAGTGCGGGCTTCACCTTTTGACATTCGCTGTGTATGACCCTGCATCCTACATTTCAGGATATTGCCTAAGCTTAAGGCAGAAGCAGATGCTCATAGTGGCACTTCTTCGAACAACAAGAAAGCTACTGTCGATACCCACAGAGGAGGTCAGATTTTGCAGCTCAATTCGATCACACCGATTGAAACCTCCCATGAGATTCATATCAATTCTGTTATTTTATTCGCAAGACAGAGCCTCATTCTGTACTCATCAAGGCGCGTGTATATGACGGATAGCGGCCGTCCGGACAACCGACCCATTGCATATTCCAGACTAGACATTTCTCCGCGGCGCCGCTCCAAAGGAAGCCCGATATGCCACATCCGCTCAGACCTCAAGGGTCGAAACGGAAGGGGCGCAAGCTTGACTCGCCCAGGTCCTCAACCAAACGGCGCAAGACGAAGGGGAAGGGAAAGGCGCGCGAAGGGGATGAAAGTGACGAGGCCATCTCTAGCCCAGACGAAGAAGCGGAAGAGCACGCGCAGGAAGGTGTGAATGTGCGTAGATCGCAGCGGAACAAGAAGTTTATGGCAGGTGGCTATCGGGAAAATGACGGGGCTCCGCCAGGTTCCGACATTGAGATGGAAGATGAACCGCAGGTAGATTCAACCTGAGCGGACTAACCGAAGCTTACAATATCGCCAGAATGGTTTAGAATCCGTACAGGTCAAGCCTGAGGCTAGTGAGCCTAGATTATCCCAAGTGCCTGGCGAATCTTTGGCCGCTCCGATTGATATTGATATTGAAATCGATGAAGAAAAGCCGAAACCTGTCCTAAAGCTAACATATCAAGATTTCAGTATCTACGGTCATTGTCTATGCATCGTCGTAGAACCGTATCCCCCGATACGGTCTGCCTCTCGTGTTCCTTCTGTTTCCCGAGCGCCTTCAGTGGCTTTCTTCGCTCCTCGAGGTGCAAGCGCAGCCCCGCCATCATCAGCTCTCTCCACCGCAAGTCTCAGAGCTCGCACTCCTCTCTTCCTGCCCGATGAGGATGAGAGAGGTGAAACGCCGGCTCCGCGTCAGGGAACGCTGCCCCCAGTCCCACTGTTCGACGAAGACGATGAAGATCAAGAGTCGGACAACGGGGGCATGATTGCATTCAGTCAAGCGATGAATAATTACGATCACCTCCCTGCTGGAGCTGCGGACGATGACGACGACATGGACGGGGCAGACGGGGCAGTGTTCTTCGGGGACGCGGATGAAGTTAAAGAGCTTTGAGATTGTAATACACTTGTTTATAGAATACTTTTAGATCACGCTCGTCCGATCTCCTTCAGAATTTCTAGCCGCCGCGCGGACGAGACCTCCCTGAAGCCCGCATTCGCCATCTCAAACAGGCCGTGTCCACCCGAGAGAGCGCGCAAGCGATTCGAATAGTCGAGCATCTGGCTGAGCGGCGCGACGGCATTGATGGTGCGCTTCTGGTGTGGAGAGGACGCCGAATTCTTCAGGGTATTGCCCCCCGACGGGGAAAGCCACGTAGGAGGGATGTAATTTCCTTCCTCCGGATACCCACCAACCTCTTCTGTCCCATCGGCACCCACCATCGAACCCGTGCCGAGATCAAGCACCTCCGCCCCATGTTCCGTCAGATCCTTCACAGCCTTGCCGAGACTGTCCTCGTTCACAGAGACCTTGAGCGAAACGAATGGCTCAAGCAAGGGGCCCATCCCAGCGTCTCGGATGTGGTTGCGCAGAATGACGGCCGCGGCGCCGGGGAGGAGACTCGCTGATGCCGCGGGAGGCAGGTCAATCTTGAGCACTTGCACATGGATATGCGACATGGCAAGCGACGTGTGGGGGGAGTTTGATAGCGCGCTGGCGAGCCCCTGCGCCATGAGCGCCTTGTGTGTCGATGCAAAGGAGGCGGGCTTATCGAAAGGGAGCCCTGCATCGTCGACCACTATGTTACCGTCCCAGTCGGGGTCTCCCACTTCGTCAGCGCGGAGCGGGCGCAGGCCGAGCGAGATTGTGATGGTCACAGAGGTGCCCGAAGTGTCTGTTTTCCACACCGTAGATTGTGCAGACGGCGATCCGGGGCCGAGGCCCTCGCGGAAGCTAACGCGCCGTTTGCCAAACTCGAACTGTGCGTTCCACTCATCCCGAAGTCGGCCCTCAACGATCTCGAGGTGGAGCGCGCCCATCCCGTGGACCAAGATCTGGCCCTCCTGCATGTCAACGCGCACGGAGGGGTCCGTCCGGGATAGGGCCTCGAGGGCGTCCTGTACGGGCTGCAGATCAGCATGAGATTTGGGAATGACAGACACGGCGATAACAGCTGGGGGCGTGACGATGTCGCGCAAGGATGTCCGGGACGCTGCCGGCGCGCCAGCTGCCTCGAGGGTGTCCCCCGTCCGCGTGTACCTCAAGCCTAGAAGAACTCCCACAGACCCAAAGGACAACTCCTCGACTTCTTCTGGCTGGGACGCGTAGAGAAGGAGGAGCTTGGATATTCGCTCTTTTTCACCACGTGTAACATTTACCAGCGTGCTTTTTCGATTGACTTTACCTGACGAAAGTGGTGAGAAGGAGGTATCTGCGGAAACGTATTTCAATACCCGAGTACACCCTGACAAAGGTCATCCATCCCAGTCGTTTATCCCAAGTGACTTTCCAAGCCAAGAGTTTCAGCGGGGCTTTGTCTCTTTTCAGATCGTGCTCCAAGTCTAAGGGACTCGCGAGGAGGGCACCGACGTAGTCCATAACCAAGTCGGTCCCGATGTTTTTCATTGCTGAACCGCAAAGTACGGGCAATATGTCGTTACGCAGGGTTGCTTGGCGGAGATGGCGCATCAGCTCCGAGTTCTTGAATGCTAGATACGACTTAACGCCCGGCGGCAGACTTAAGAGAGATTCCATGAGGTCTTCTGAGAACATCGACATGTTGTCCATGAGCTGGGTGCGCGCCGGTGCTAGATGGGGAATGATGGGATGAGAGGGCGGGATAAATTCGAGGCCAGCCAGGTCCTCGGGGTCCTCGGGCAAAGCATGGCGCGTGCGCTGTCCGTCTGAATCCCATTTCCACACCTCCCAATTGACGAGATCGACCAGGCCCTGGATTCCTGGTTCGGCACGAGCATAGTCTTGCGGATCGAATGACGCGATGGGGAGAACCAGAGCCGTTGGGTGCGGATGGAGCCGATGGGACATCAGGGATGACAGTGAAGTGCCGAACGACGCGCCGGGGCGGTCGAGTTTATTGAGAAACATTATGCGCGTACGGACGTCGTACCTGCCGTCCAAGTTAAAGCTTGAACGCAGGCTGATAGGCACATCTCACCTGAACGACGCACCTATCTAATTGCCGCCAAACACCTTTCGTTTGGGACTCGACGCCTTCGACAGAGTCGATGAGGACGACTGCGCCGTCCACCACGCGACTGGCGCTTTCGACCTCCATTCCAAAATCGGCGTGGCCCGGGGTGTCAACGAGATTGAAGAGCCAGTCTTTCCATACTACCGGGATGCTGGCGGACTGAATCGTGATCCCGCGCTCGCGCTCCGCAGGCAGAAAATCGGTCGTCGTGCTTCCCGTGTCAACTGACCCAGAAGAAGATAGATAAGAGGATGTCAAGAGGATAGACTCGGTCAAGGTCGTTTTTCCCGAGTCTGCGCGCGTTCAAGATTGAGAGAACCGCGTCGAAAATGGGGGACGCACCAATATGGGCGACCAGCGCCATATTGCGAATCTTTGCGGGGTCATGGGCGGCCGTGGCGAGGCCGCGGCGGAATGTGAGACATTTTAGCAGACGCGTTTGCATAGACAAGAGGCGAGCAAACAAAGAAAGACACTTGCTAATTGTTCAGACTACAAAAGGGCCGCCGATGTTGTTAGACCCATACCATCACCATGTCCGCCCCCGTTCAGAATCCTAACGATCCAGCGGAAGAGCCTTTTCCCCGCCATCCCCTCAAAGCGCCTCCCCCGCCAAAGTACAACGGCAGGATCCCCAACACCCCGCTCGCCGCGTCTCTCCTCTCGTTTCTCCTCGGCGGCACCTTTGCTTTGGGAGCCCTGACATTCGTTGTGGGCGGCTTCGAGACATGCTGGTGGGCCACGTACCAGCTGGGCTTCTTCGCCGCCGCCTGGTCTGCCTTTCACTGGGGCGAATACGCCGTCACCGCCGGCTGGAACTTTGAAAAGTGTAGCGTCGATTGTGAGCGTTCTCGATGCGACCAATCCACTCGGTCAAACGTGATACAGCGTTCCTACTGGAGAACGGGTCCATGTACCACATCGCGCACGGCACTGCCGTGGCGGAGTACGTGGTGACACTGTACTTCAAGCCTGGACTGAAGACTTACCCTTACGCTTCGCTGATCGGTTCGTGCGCTCTGTGAGACGTGTGCGATGATTCACCGTGCACGCAGGCATGGTTATGGTGGTGGTCGGTCAGGCACTGCGCTCTGGCGCGATGATCCAGGCCTCGACCAATTTTTCGCATGCCGTCGCGTTCCAGAAGCGCGACTCGCATAAACTGGTCACCGATGGCATATACGCGTGGTTGCGACATCCCTCATATACGGGATTCTTCTACTGGGCACTTGGTACCCAAGTTGTGTTGCAGAATCCCGTCTCCTTCGTGCTTTACACGGGCGTTATGTGGCGATTCTTTTATTATCGGACAAGAGGTAATTCTTTCGACATCTTCTTTGTACTTGGCTGATATTCTATAGCCGAGGAGAGGGCGCTGATCAAGTTCTTCGGAGACGATTATGTTCAGTATAGAAAGAGGGTCGGAACGATGATACCGTTCGTTCCATAATATAGCACAAATTAATGGGAGCTTTTCAATTCACACCAGGTGCTGAGCGCTGAGCCATTATCATAACTACATGTGACATGGTTCAACAGGAGATCAAGCATCCTGCACGATAGTACCCTTGCCCGAAACGTAGATCCCGTCCAAGAATTTCCGGATATCTTTGTTGCGGACCAGGCAAACGCCCTGGATGGATGCGGCTGCAAGAGCATAAGATTGTGTAGACTGCAGGAGACGCGTAGGACGAACCTGATTGTGAAACCATGTCGATGTCATTGCCCTCCAGAATCAGCTCGTCTTTTTGGGCCGTCGACTCTGCGACGGTGACGCCACTCAGCATGCTAACGTGCCGTACGGTCTTGCGGCAGGGTCAGGTCGAAAAAGGACATGCGCAGGAGATGGCGCACCTTTTCACCCAAGAAATTGCGAATCTCAACCTGGCGACCCTCGTCCTGGATGATGCAGTTGATGGGGAAATGGGCGTATACTGCACGCATTTTGTATTGGAAGCCCTGAGCGAGTTGAGCGGGACATGCGTGTATGCAGGGTGCGCTAGCGGACCTTCGTTACACCAGTAATCATGTTGCTGATCAGACTCTTAATCGTGCGCAGGCAGGCGACGTGCTTGCGGCCACCCTGCCACACAGCGAGGGTGACCTTGTCTGTCTTGCCCTTGTGGAGACGAATGTCCATGTTAACATGGCGGACATTCTTGGAGAGAGTGCCTCGGGGCCCGGTGACGGTGATGAGGCGCGACTTAATCGACACGGTGATTCCCTCCGGGATATCCAGCTCTTCGGTCTTGAGCACGTCGCGCATCTGTAAGAATGTGAGTCAAAGTCCATCCGCAGTGCCGCACCCGCATCCAGCTTTCTACCGCCGTTTCCCAGGCGAAATGGACATCGTTAGAGAGCCCGGACGGATTGCAAGCAGACAGAGACAGACGGGCGACGAGGGGGCTATATTTCGACGTACCGTAGGCGGGGAAAGGTTTGCTGGAGAAAAGAGGGATTAGTGACGGGCGTGACACGTGACTCCTTCCAAATCATTGGGCGACTTGCAAGCTTCAAGGTTTCAGACTGAAAGGCTTTGCATCGAATATATCGCGGAGACACTGTACAATATATCGACTGGATGTAGCAGACTAATTATTAGCAGAGGCGGGCAGACTGAGTGAGACATGCGGCCGTAACGCATGCGGCTGTTTCGGGTTGTTTGGCCGTGGTTTGCCTGCCAGCTCTTTCCTTCTCTCTCCCGTGTCGCTAGTTAGTTGTAACTCGTCGTGTTAAGAGAGCAGCTCGTTCTGTGAGATCTCGCAACATGTACCAGCAGCAGTATGGGCCCCCGTCCTTCCCCCAACAGCCCGCTTTTGCTCCCTATCCCTACTATCAGCAGCCAGCTCCACCCCCGCCCGTCCCCGTCTACCATCCTGATCCAACTACCTTCCGCAGGGACTATTCCAACCAGCTTGCAGAACTCAAGGTCAACTCAAGACCCATCATTCAGAACCTCTCGATGATCGCACAAGAGTTCTCGAGGTTTGCTGACATTGTGGCCCAGTGTCTCGAGGCCCATATCAGGCGGGTGAGTCGTGGTTCTCCTGCGGCGCCTGCACAGGCTTCAATTTTTCCGCCTCAGGTCCCCCAGTGGATGAAGCTGCCCGCTTTCTATCTTCTGGACGCAATCTCCAAGAATGTTTACGAACCGTACGCCCGCCACTTTGCTGCCTTCGTCGTTCCCTTGTTCCTCGAGACCTACGGTCAAGTCGACGAGGCCACCCGCAGCAAAATGGAAGAGATGCTCATAACGTGGAGATCCGGCTCTCCGACAAACAAGGAACTCTTTGGCGTGGCCGCCCAAATTGCGATCGAGCGTGGCGTCTGGGGAGACGGCGCATCCTCAAACAACGTACTCGGTCATCTTTCCTACTCGTCCTGCGTCATTGATTCCCTCGTCCAGACCAACGGCTTCCATTCTGGGTCTGGCCAAATATCAAAGTCTCAGGTACTCACGGAACTCGAATTCACCCTCAACCAGAAGGAACGCGCAGTCCAGGCAAATCCATATGACTCCACCTCGCAGGGCCACATTGGCATCTTGCATCAAGTTGGTGACCTCATCTTCTCGGGAATGTCGCTCACCGATCTGCAGCTGCGAAAACTCGTCGAAGCTGGTGTATCGCAAGAGGAACTGCAGCAAATCTTGAATCGACTGCGGAGCCTTGTACGAGCCGCTGCTCCTGCGCCCACGCCGGCACCTAGTCCCCCTGCTCCTGTAGCTGCCCCCGCATCATGGTCACCACAGCCGACGTATCCGATACAAGCGCCCTTCCCTCCCGCAGCTCCTCCTATGTACCCTTTCCCTACGTACAATAACGTGAAAACAGAGACTCCGCCCTCTGTGCTCCCGTCGGCTTCCGGTTCTGGCTTGTCTGCGCAGAGTAGCATTCTTAATCTGCTGTCGACTCTTCAGAAGGTCGTGACAGAGAATGGGACGCCATTGGGCGCTGGCGCTCCAAACCAGGAAGACGTGTCTAAACCTGAGCTGCCTCCTGATCTAGAGAGGGAGTCGTCGCGTAATTACAGGGACGCGATCCTTGCTCAGGACGTCAAGCTTACTAGTGCAGACATTACAAGGTGCGGAGAATTTCGTGTCGACGGCCTTGGGATGCTAAGTCTGTGTGTCAGAAAACGTCCGGGCGTCGTCGAGTTCCTCTACGACCGTCTTGCCGCCCAGTGTAGACAATGCGGCATCAGGTTTCCTGACACCACGTTTGGCAAGAAGCGAATGGAGGATCATCTCGATATGCACTTCAAGCAAAACCGTAAGGCTAACCAGAACATTGGGCGAGGACACAGCCGGAGCTGGTTCGTCGGCGTAGAGGTGCGTTTACGTCCCTCTTTATAATCTCTCTTCCCAATAATCTATATTCACAGGACTGGGTGCATGATCTGTCTCTCGACGTGAAAGGCAAGGGCAGGGAAGATGGTGCTCGACCTATGAATGCTAAGGCTGCTGCCGCTGCTGAGGTGGCCAAACGTGACGCTGACCTGCGAGCACAATATGTGGTCGTCCCGCCTGGTGAAGAGGCCAAGCCCGTATCGTGTCCTATATGTAAGGAACCGTTTAAGTCTGAATTTCTCGAGGACGACGAGGATTGGGTGTGGAGGAACGCCGTGCTCAAGGATGACCGCGTACGTCTTGATGTAATTCCCTATCTTGAATTATGGGATCTAACATCCATCATAGGTATACCACGCCACCTGCCACGCGGACGCAGCGAACGGGCTTGCCTTACGATTACGAAGTGAATTGGCACATCTGCGGAGCCATTCAGGTACACCAGAGTCGGCAGCGGGACCGGCGCGGGTGATGACACCGCCGTCGGGTTTAAAGATATCGGAGGCATTACGATCAGTGTCGCTCTCTCCGTCCCCAGAGTCTAAGCTCGTCGGGACGAAACGTAAGGTTGACGATACGGAGAGCTCAGTAAGTGGTGAGGGTGATGGCACACCGCGCCTCAAAAAGGCGGCTTTGGCACCGCAAGCAACGCCCGAGTAAGGTTAGATTGAACGTGGATGGTGGTCATATTCAGTCGGCTCCCAGCATGTTTTTATTTGCAACATTTGTACTACACCCACCCAATTATTATGGATGATGTCCCAAGCTACGACGTGATTATGTAAGCAATGTTAAGCGCCCAGGAAAGTCCAGCAAGCGCCCGTGTAGCGCGTTGCACACTTACAATCCAACACTTGACGAAATAAATGAACGTAGAGTAGTAGTATGAAGTAAATTACACAACAGGATTAGACACCGCCCTTTTCGTTCGCAGGTGGAACGACCATCCGTTCGTCCAACGTGGTCTCTGCGACGAGCTCATTGTCCAAGGCCGCCGTCCTTTTTATAGCCCCGTGTCCGTTCCCCAGTTTCTCGACATCCATGCCTATAGGCCCATCCCGGCGCATGTCGACTTCCGCCCCAGAGCCATATGCGGCCGGGTGCTCCATCTCAAGCGCAGCACGCAGCCGCTCCTTGACCTCCTCAATCCGCTTTGTGTGCTTGCCGCCGATCGCGATGAATACCGCAGACGCGATGCCGCACAGGAAGCTCGCGGGGATGAGGCAGCCCGTACTCCAGGCGGGGCGTTGGAATCTGTGAGATCAGGTCCGCGTTAGCACGGACAACGCGAGCAAGAACAGCTTACCGGTCGAGGCCCCACATTGTCCCACACAACATCACCTGTTCGCTTGTGAGACTGGGTCGGAGCAACATAGCTGGACGCTTGCCTGGAAGATTGAGTTGCCATCGTTGAAACAGCAGATCAACAGGGCGGTGCTGTATAAGGGTCACTCCTGCAGATGAAACGTTGTTGCGTGGGCGTCCTTACTTGATCGGGAATGCCTATCATTTCGGGCGTAAGTACTAACGCTGATTATGGCGATAACGCAATGAGTGAGCTTACGCGGTGGGTTTCTGTCCCATGAGCCCTGTACCAGGACTGATGCCGCTGGAACTTGACTTGCTCTGTATGATATAGATCGTCAGCGACTATTGCAGAGAAATGGATAAATGCCCGAACGCCGATGTAGATCTTTCTGTTCCTTGTCTGTCAGGACGTGGACGTAGTTGGGGTCGTAGACAGGATCAGGTAGATCGTCTTCATCGAAGAGTGCGGGAAGGCCAGCTTTGCGACGGAGCATTCGTGTACGCCTCTTGTAGTGCCAAATCCAATATATCCCTGCGGCACATTAGTTGGAGGCGATTGAGCATGTGAGACAACTCGCGATAGGTGTCCAGTACGCGAGATGGAATAAGCCCAACCCCAGTTACCGTGAATAGGCCTGGAAAAGGGGGGCCTAAAAAGTGATTCGAAATCATGTATGTGCTGCTAACCGTTTACAACCTGAGAGCTGACTTCGATCCAGAAACCCTGCTTGTCTGGATTGTGGAAATTGATGATTTTAACAAGGAAAATGACAATGGCAGCGCCCCAGAAGACTTAGACGCCGATGAGATACAGGAAACAGTGAGGCAGTCGTGCACAAACCGACGGCAAAACCATAAATTCCTGCAAGAATCTAGTTTTGGAGAATTAAATCAAGAGGATGAGTGGCGCAGACACCTACCCCCAGCGCTGTAGCACTGTATTAGTATTCATTTGAAAATCTCAGGCTTGCATACGTGTTTTGAGGAAGGCCCAGACGCCTTTCATGGTGCGCCTGAATTTCGCGGGTTTATTGAGGACATCTTCAACATGTCGATCTAACGAGTCTTCATACTCTCGCCCAGGGCGACCGGTTTGTTCTGTATTGGGAAGGTCTATGTTCGGCGGTGAAGACAAGCTGACCACCGGTCTGCGGGAATACCACATTGGGGGGCTGCAGAAGCTCAACATATAACCCGAAGGTGATAAACTGCACAAACAATAGTATGGCATTGGCGGCGTTGGAGAGCGTAGCCACAGTTCCTACTTGCGGGTCTAAACCATAATTCGGTGAACTTGGGCACAACGGTATTGGGAGACGAGATGCACCAATCACATCGAGGTGCTCGACCACATCGTCGTAGTGGTGGTCATCCTGGCCGGCTTCGTGCTGTTCGTGATGTGATTCGGGAAGGCTCAGAGCACTGCCGATGAGGCCAGGCTCGCCGTCCGGGCGACCGTGAACGACTACGTCTGTTTGACCACCGGAGTGGTGCGAAAGGGGCGTGTGGGCCCGACCATAGGATTCTGCAGAGGTAGTGCGCGCGACAGACGCGCGACCGACAGAGCCGGCGATATGGCTTTGTATCTTGCTACCTCGACCGGGGTTGGCAAGAAAGGGTGGAGCCGGCGTGGGTGGCGAACCAGGAGACTGTCCTGCGACGAACAGACCCGCCAACGATTGGCGGTCGCCGGAGGAGTATGTGCTCCGCCGGACGCGTACAGAGGGCATGTGAGGAGAGGGGGGAAGAGAGGCGCCGGGGCCTGCGCCGCATATAATGAATATCACCCCCTCTCGATTCTGCCAGTGCAAGTGACATCACGGCGCTCACGTACACAGTTCCCGACCCTGGAGCCCGCGCACTGAAAGATACTCGATATATTAGAATAATGATAGGGTATAGAAGTATAGGATACGGTTGTTTCTACATGGAATGGCTAGATGCTACATTTTATTCTAATCGCTCCGTGGTCGAGCCTTTTGGCCGCCGGTCAAACAGGTGGAACATCTTGTTCCGGCTTGGGGGGCGCGACCCCTCGCCTTCGGGCTCGAACGTGAACACCGCTCCGGGCAGTACAGCTGGTGGTGGGGTCTCCATTCTTCTTCGCGGTTTCCGCCACCGTGGTGAACGCGATCTGTCTGACTCTCGGACACCTTCGTCCTCACCCAGGGCGATAGCTTTTGCCCGTGGCATCTTGAGAGGCGGCGCCAAAGCATTGATGTCCTGTCCAGCACTTTTGTTGTTCGCGATCCACTTGGTCTTGGAGATAAGTTCACGCGCGACCGGGAGGACCGGCACAAGGGGTTGGTGGAAGGCCATTTTCAGCCAACCTTTCCAGCTCATGTCCGATGGAATGAATTGATCAACCAGTTCTTCGAACTGCGGACGCCTAATGAACTCCAATCTTAACGATATGCTAAGAAACACGTACACTCCAGGTCTGATTCCGGTACTCGAGATCGCGGGTGCGTATGTGTGCATCACGGCAGACGAAAGACTCCTCTTTCATGATGCTGAGGAGCAGGTTGAGACTGGACTCGTTGTCAAGGGACATCTGACACAGACGACAGTAAACGCTTACCTCGAGATTCGCACTAGAACGAAACTTTTCTGCGCGGAGCGGTTCTTCATTTCAGCAGCGTCTCCAGTCTTCTTTAACAAATGCGCGATCTTATTCGAAGACTCGGATCGATACTTTTTCGAAAGCGGAGGTGGTGCAGGCGGTGTTGCGGACGTTGTGGCCTGCCGAAGTTGACTGGACGAGAGCGTTCTATGCAAGTGGGGTAGAGGGGTTGCTGCGAGGGAATGCGACGACCGGAGATCAGTGAAGGAACGAGAGGCGCTGAGTTTCATGGGAGGCGCAAGAGTAGGTGCCGGTAATGTAGCTTTCTTGGATACCGGCAATCGTGGAGAGTCGAGGGAAGAACGAGACAGCGGTATAATCTCTGGGGTGTTGTTATCTGGCATCGGCTGGGCATCCTCGTCTGCCAAACGCTTCCGATCTCGCCGAGCTGGCCACACGTATTCCATGATGCGGCGCCCGACTTTGGCATCAACTTGAAGCCGCATCGGGTGGAAATTCAATTCGAAAGACTCGTAGATCGTGATGCCTCCAACGGGCGCCAAAACAGCCCAGTTGGCCAGGACAAACAAGCCCCTCTGGAGGAAGATAAGTAAGCGTCAGGCGGCGATATGAACGAGGACGTACCTTAGCTAATGGATGGTGTCCAGGGTCGTCGTACTTGGAGAGGATCTCTGCCCATTGCGCATCTCGGGAACCATCAAAGGCCTGGAGATTACCGACGGTCAAGTTGTTCACCGTCGAGCTGTCTTGGCGGCTGAGCCAAAAGAAATCGATGTTCTGAACCACCAGTTTCGCTAGCATCTCTCGCTGATCATCCATCATTCTCCAGGAGATCTCAGAGGATGAAGTATGTAGAAGAACAGCAGATTTGGGTTCGGACTGGTTTTCCCGTTGATCCTGAGCCAACTTGATACAGTCGAACAGCCCGCTCAAATCCTCGGAGAGAAGCTAAAGGGGAATGATAAGAGAAAAGAACAGAAATCAGAATTGTCAGTCTCACCATCTTATGGGCCTTCAGCTTCAGCATCTCCAGTTTCGCGGTATCCGGAGTTAGATGTGCAACGTCTGCCATGAGCTCCGTCTCCGTGGCGTCTCGGAGGCTTTTCTGAAGATCAGTAACAACAGTGGCGACGGATTTTAGATCATTAAAATCGTAAGTAAATAATAGTGTCTCCAGTTTGTTCAGGCGTGTTTTATGGGCAGCGTCAGAAAACAAAAGAAGCTTGGCGACGATATTAGAGATAGTTTGAAAATGTTGGTCGTTTGCGGTGACCGTGAATTGTGGTATATTGACTTGTATGAGATCCTTGAAGTGGGTGAGCACATTCACCATTTCTTGAGAAAAGGACACAAACAGTCTGGTCGTGGAGGTGATTGTGATGTCCGAGGCCGGGCTTCTCGGAAACGGACCGAACCACAGAGGTGACATTATTCCGCAAACGTAGGCGGTTGAATTTGTCGTAGTGAAATGTCGCATCGGTCTGGGGTACCAGACGCTCGAAATCAACGCTTTCGCATCGGAAGTCGATCAGAACTTCAAGAGGTACACATCCATCTCCAGAATAATCTGCGGATGCAGGCGAGAACGTCTGCAGCCCAGAAAGTGAGGTAAAAGTTCTATGAGGAGGTAAACAGGCAACTTTTTTATCCAGCAAGACAATGAATCTGACCTCGACATAACTTTGCCGCTGATGGGGTCTTCAACATTAGAGTCGTCCATGATGGCGTACGACTGAAGCTTGGCTTGAACTGCAGCAACAACACAAGTCCGACCAGAGACGCTTTCATCGCGGAGGACGATTTGGGGTTTGAGAAGGAGACAGCAATGACCTACGCTCAGAACGTCTCAAAGGGGATAGATAACATGGAGATTGCTGTTGCCACATACCCTTCTTGAGCGAAACTCCTTCAAACCACCCGTCGAGGGGATTCGAATCAATAGCAGCATCGTGTGCAGGTTCTTCGACCGATTTCCTCTCGTGACCACTTAAGATCTTACGTAAGGCATGGGCAGCCGCTTGCGCAGTACCCAACGACCGGTGCTTGTCTGGCCCTGCCATGACACTGACTTCCTCTGCTTGATCTCGAATGAACTTGACAGCCCTGATACCATGGTTCAGCAATACGATCGATCAGATTTGTGCGTTGCCCCTACCTGGTAGCCAAGTGGTACTCGAGTCCACGGCGGGCCCTGGAGCAATAGTAGTATTGCATCATGATCTGCATAGAACTTGAGGATCGGAAACCGCACAGAGGAAGGTAACGAACATCTCGAATGGCACTATCCAAAAATATCTTGGGACAGTGTATCTGATAAACGTTGTCAAATTCTGACCATTCCGCTTCTGATAGCGTGTCAGCGGGAATGTGGTAATTGTGGCCATTGCCATTAGCGTCGCCCATCGGCCGCGAGCCGGCATCTGTTTCTTGAAGAAGCTGGATATAATCTTCGATGAGGGCAAGCATCTTTTCCATGCTCTGAGGATCAACGTTGTTGTCCTGGAACTAGGATTAATTGGATCAAAGTCAAACGGACGTTAAGATATCACAT
Organism: Mycena belliarum; assembly: GCA_029282135.1. NCBI lineage: Eukaryota > Fungi > Basidiomycota > Agaricomycetes > Agaricales > Mycenaceae > Mycena > Mycena belliarum. The sequence goes on from JARJCN010000014.1 coordinate 533,506, forward strand.
TTGTGCCACTGGATTTCTGCTGCTTGATAGATTCCTTCAATTCGGCCACACGCGCGAGGGCAAGGTCAATCTGGACTCGGATTACAGCTGCAAGCGAGCTCAGTCAGTCTAAGGTCATATGGATGACGGATACTTGCATGGTTCTTTGTCCAGATAACAAGTGTGCGTTGATTCTGAGCCAAACTTGCTGCATTCGTCATGAAGTCGTGTAGGTGCCGCACGCCTGAAATAAGTGAAGCGGGGACAGGTCGCCACAGGTAGAAAGTGTAAGGACGGTGCGGAGGACGGGATCCAATCGAGCTCAATGAAATCATCCTCGTCGATCCAGGGAGAGTCGATAGCAGTAGGAGGAAGGTCTGTGCGAGTTCTGTAGTTGCTCCTCTGGGGAGGGGAAGTTACGCCAACTTGTAGTTTCACTGGATCATCGAAAGTCGCCAACATGGCACGCAAGTCGAGCCCCTTCAGAACTAGCTCCACGGCGTAGAATGGTTTCCGCCGCGCTCGCTTCGTACTGTTAGGAAGGAGTCCCGGAACCATCGATTCTTCCTCCCGTTGGTGCATGTCGACCTGGAACTCTTCGATGACACCCTTGACACCTATCCAAGGAGTCGCTCCATCAGCCCAAGCTGCAATGAACACAATTGAATATCAATTTTCCGTATGGACGGAGGAGCTCACTCTCTCTAGAGTCATCGATGTATGCGTGCATGATATATATGTTTTTGACGGAGATACGATACTTCAAGGTGGCCAAGTGCCGTCCAAACTTTGGTGAGATGGGGCGTGTCGGCCAGGCTGTCCCTTGTCGAATCGGGAGACCGACATCAAAAAGGCGCCACCAAGACCAGAAATGTGTAAACGCGTGGGGAGTCAGATGGAGACTGCTAGATTCTAGATTCGGTCCAGAGTTCACGTTGAGGGCTGACGTCAGGGACGTGGACAGATGTATAAAGTCAGATCGAAAACCATTGTACGAATCCTCTGGGGTCTGTGCCATATTCTAGTTCAGTGCAACCTTCAACGATTCCTCCGACGTACCTTTCTTTCTGGTATCCGTGGCTTCTTCTGCAGCTTCACGTCGTAGTGAGGTGCAAAATCGTAGAAGCGGCATTTCCGATCAAAAGCGGTTCCGCTGCAGGTGGAACATTCCGGCCCGCAAGCTCTTTCCATCACAAAGCCGACACCGAACCGAACGCCAGATCCGAACTTCGCGCAAATCTTCTGGAATGCCCTGTGCTCGCCCTCCTGACGGGGTTTCCTTTTTGACTTTGGCATAAGAAAGGAGAAACTTCCAAAGAGTCAGAAACGACTCTTGCTTCCACGACAATGAATGCCTCACTCCGGAATGGCAATGACCATGGAATCACTGAGGACTTGAATGAGCTCTTTGTCGTCATTTGTCTGCGCTATCAACAATTTCGGGTTGCCTTGCCATGCAAGAACGAACCCTGCTCCGGCGCCGTTGATGGTGTATGGATCACGTAGACCTATTCAAGATGAATGACAGTGACGGCAAACTGATTCGTAGTAACCTTTCATTTGATAGCGGACTTCTCCAGCGAAATCTGCCTTGATGGTCCAGTGAAAGATGAGTCTCATCTGTAAGCGAGAGGATGAGAGCTAAACAAGTAGCAAGGGGCCCTCCCGTTACCTTGTCCCAGAATCCCATTCCGGGTGATGAGTCCCGGGGCGCCGTCGACAGCGTTTCGACCACTCTCATCAGGTCCTGAGTAGCAGGACCATAGCTGACACCCCAGGAAAACACCGTGGCACCGGTGGCTGTCACGTCGATAACGGGATTCGCGTATGACTTCACCGGCATTATTGTCTTGGGCACTGATAGAAAAAAGGGCGCAGCGCCGGGCAAACCGAAGTCGGATGGGACGACCGGACAATCAACCCAGTCCACCGACTGAGCAGTACCCATCTCCTCAGCAACAACAAGGTCGCTGTCGAAGTCCAAAACAAACAGCGTTTTGTCGATTTCGGCTGGGATGTAGACCAAAGGCAGCGGGTAGTCCCTCAAGGTAACACGCAAGGACGAAAGAGCAAAATTGAGATGCAAGGGGACGAGGAGTGAGAATTTTGTATCAAGTGGCAACTCATTGCCCTGCTCGTACAGGAATTCCGCAAGTTTCGAGACTGGGAATGACGGGGGAGCGATGTTTATGGTGATATTGGTCAGAAGAACCCGCAACAGAGGTGGAGCAGGAAGAGTGTGTGAGATTCTGACGAGATTAGGAATTGGGCTCATTCCTCTCGATGCGCAGGCGCCGTGATGCTTCCGAAGAATACGTTCCTCGTGTAGCGCCTGATTGTGTTTCGTGAGATCGTGTCGCATTTTCCAGTCGACCGAGTGCACTTCATCGAGCCGGTCACGAGCATCTGCTATCGAGATCGAATGCTTGGCGTCGAAATTGAAGTCAGGGCTTTCTGCATTCCCGGTTGAAGAGTCAGTTTCCTGGGTCAATATACTTCGGACCTTCGCAGCAAAAGCCTCCTCGCGATGTTGACGGTGTCTCGCGGCTTCCAATCCTGTCTGGAAGATGGCTCCTAATTTGCTTTCGAACGGATCGTCCGCAGCCTCGACACAGAGAGAACGAATGTTAATGACCAACTTGGGGACAGATTTCGGGCCCTCCGCCTCCGGGACAGGCATTGCAAAATATTGTCCCAAAATGCAGATTCGCGCAAGGTGACGAACTGCCTTGGCAACGACGCTGACATCAAGAATCAGATCCGCTATGACAAAGCCATGTGGGATCCGGATGCGAGTATTGTCTGCTTCAAGCTCTATAGAGCCGTCGTGAAAAGTAGCGCTCCACTTTTGCAGACGCGCAAGCTCATCCCAACGGACCTCAGGATCCAGTCGATAACCGGCTGGAGTAGGGTGGACTTTGACCAGAACGATTGCTTTGTCCCACCGGGCAGTTAGTGGTTGGTTGAGGGAAGATATCACAGCGATCTCATCGAAGCGGAGGACAGCACTCTGCGTCGGCAACGCGCAGAAAATTTGCACAGTTTGGACTGTTATGCTGCACTTGAGTAGCAGAGGACGAGAGCGAGGCGTGAAGGTGCGGGAGGGGTGTTGGGAAGGTCGTGCTCGAACCAACTGCTTCAATGTCGCAACACCGAGAAGGATACTGTACATGTGCGCGAGCTGGAGATCTCCGTGAATGTATGGCACTACCAAGCTAAGATCACAGCTGTCGGCGACGTTGACAATTGGCCAGAACGTGCCACTAGAGAGAGTCAACACCGCTTGCATTTTTTTCAGATGTAGAAACTCTTGAGCTTTGAGGTTGGGATCATCCCGTTCGGCAATCAGAGGATCGTCAGCGTCGTATCGCGTTGAGACGCAGCTTTGGGGCGTCATATTAGCTCGATGCGAATGTAAGCAAAGAATGCATACCTGCGAAATACAACGTCGGGTAGTGAAACTCCGATAAAAACAGCTTTACTGTTAGTTCTGGCCGCAGCTAACGATGCCGGCAATAGATTTTCCGGGGAGAGATAGAGCTTTTGCCTGGTGGAGGTTCGCCACTCCAAATGACGATCCGGATTGGCAAGGAGAGAACAGTACTGGATCGATAGGCTCGTGGAACGGATAGCAAATCCGCGGCAAAGATCCATAGTATCATCTGTATTGATTTCTGGAGCAGTGACGAAAGCCACACATCTCGCCAGAGATAGAGTAGCGAACAGCCCGCGCGGCAGTTTGTCAACAATGGAGGAGGGAGGCCGCAGGGAATTCTCGACTTTCATTGGTAGCGATGCAAGTAGTTGTATGAGCGTGTTTATGACGAGAGGATGCCACAGTTCTATGCAGAGGGCGTCGGTTGTGCAGTGCAGGTGAAGTACCCTGGAAGGGAGGTCTACGAGTGCGGGGGTACCATCGTCAGTGATAGATGCATCGGCTTTGCAGTGCCCTGTCAGTTCTAACGCCTCGATCGACAGAAAAACTGAATCCTCAGCAAAGACGGATGCTGGTCCAGACTGTTTGGCACACACGCGGAGAAAAACGGGACGCAGAACCATGGTTGCGTGCACATGAAGATGAAGCGGTAGGAATCCCGCGAGTGGAAGGGCATTGACAGATGGGGGACGACGAGGGGGACGGTGAGAGAAGCGCGAGATAACCGAGATAACAAAACCGTCCGTCCGTAATTCGAGCGCCGTCGGATCAACGTGCTTCGATCCAACAATGAGCCTGGCACACACTTCCTCACATTCTGATTCCAAAGAAAGCCGCGGAACGGGGTATGCGGGCGACAGCATCGAGGAAGACGGTTCGGACAGTTTGCTTTCGGAGCGAGGGAGGTGGGCAAATAGTCGTTGAAGGCAGTCAAGGCGCTCTGTCAAAGAGACCGCTCCTATCCTGGCGTGGACGGCAAGCAGCGGAGCGTTGGGATCCCCACTGATGAAGGGAGACACGTGCAGCCATGGACTTGGCCACTGCACGACAAGTGACTGAAAATCCGTCGCCTTGATTACCAAGAGACGAGTGTGGCTGAAGGGAGTGTTCCTATCCATGTTGATTACACCCAGTGAAAGGTCAAAGGCATAACCGTCGGGGTCCAGTTTGTCGATCTTTTTGCCGCGGCCCAACCAGCGTGCATGTAAAGGAGTAATATCCGGATCGCTCATCTTCGCATCAGCGGCGACGTCGTGGACAACAACTTTGTAGCTTTCGCCTTCATCGTCAGGACTCCTTGCAGCCGTAACAGTTATTTTAGACATGCGAAAAGTAGAATCCGCCAAGAAAGATAGAGAAGACTATGAAATATTTTATTTGAGTACCGGATGATAGAGTATGAGGTAGGTCAATTACCGTATCCTTGCTTTGCTTCAACTTGGTGCATGGCGGGATACGACGGCGCACCGGACCCTTGATTTGCAAGACTTGAGTTCATTGGAAAGAGCGTACAAACCATGATGGACTTACAGAAAATGCGCCCAAGAATGGGGAGCGAGGTGAGGTTGGAGAGACAGGCGATGCAGGTGAAGAAAGAAAGCTCGGCATGTTGGGCGATAGTAAAGGGTAGCGAAGCGAATCACGAAAGTAAGGGGAGGAAGGAGTTTCGAGCGGCTCTGGCTCGTCATCGACCGGTTTTCTTGAGCGCTTCAGCACGTCCATCATAGCGACCATGGCATGGAGTTCGACATGCGCCTCACTCAGAACAAGGCCAAGTTTAACGCTGTGACGGTCGATAGACCCTCGTCGGGGACTGAACCCGAGGGATGCATCGAAGTCGATAGAGCCAGGAAGGGTAAAGAAGTTGACGGAGAGTCCTGCATGCTTGCTCAGGACTGAGTAACGCGGAGCATTGAATGCACACACCGGATAAGTTGGCCAAAGACTCCATAGAGCCTACGATATCGTGGCACTTGAGCTCTACCTTCGCGCAACCGTGTGTCTGTCCCCAAGCATGGTCCCAGGACCGCCGCATGCTATAAGTCAGACGCCGCCTCAGAGCGGCGACACTGTAGGATGTGCGTGTAAGGGACGGCACTTTCAGACGTTGAGCAGCCTCTTCAGCTTTCTCCGCCTGTGTAAACGTGAGGCCGGTGCGGATACTGACGCTGCTGATGACGATTTTCGCCCCAGGCATATCTGCGAACGTTATGGTGGGCGAATGCAGGTCGAGCGCCAACGCTTGGGTGATTCCGGGGACCCAGCGTATGAGGAGCCGCAGACACGCCGCGAAATAGTTGCGGACTAGTGGACGCAGAAATGGATCCACCAATGAGTACAGACTGGAGAAGAGTGTCCAGAGGCGGTGCGCCATTGGAGATGGTGCAAAGTCTGCAAGTGTGAGTGCGCGACTGTGGCGATCCACGGGAGCGTGTGCAGGGGTGCCGACGTGCAGAGTGAGCCCGTCCACCTGGAAAGTGATGCGCCGCGAGCCCTCGACATAAGACCACGACCAACGGATTCGCTCCGCTCGCAACGTCTGGGAGCCGACGCGGGCGTAGAAACCGCGTATTGAACGCAGACTGATGCTACGGAGCCTAAGATGTGGGGAGATGCGGCCCACCACCTGGACGTTGGATGTTTCAGCGTTGATATCTTCTAGGCAAGCAGCTCACCCATGGAAAAAGATATGTCCGGAGAACGAACGAAAATAAGATCGTTCTGACGAGCCACACTGAGACAATGGACCACCAAAGATCGTCGGATGTGAGTAGGACAACTCTTAGAATATAGAGGATCCATGTGGATAGGCTGTTGGATGTGGGCATGTCGTGGGCGGTCGGCGCGGTGGGCACCGCCGGAGAGGAAGGTGACAGTTTCAAGGAGTCCGCCCAAGTCTAAGTTCCGCTGAGCTTATTCATCCGGGGCTGTAATCTAATCAAAATGAAAATTGAGTCCGCTTCACAGCAGGTAACATGTGCTACAAGAAAATAGAAACTTCAACGACCGAGGCTCGGGATTAGTGTCATGTACAAGGGTATAATGTGCATACAAAATATGTATCTAGCTCAGCCGCCGTTAGTATTCATTCGTATTCGTTCCATCTACTTCCGTTCGCCGTCGAAAAACGCAACCAACTGCCCCACAGGAACCTTCCTATTCCCACTCCCAGCGGTCTTCCCGGCATCCTTCCCGCCCCCACTCGACTGCTTCCTCAATACCAAGGGATCAACAAAGTTCCCCGTCCCGAACCGATCTATCGAGCGGGAGCGCCCGTGCGACAACGGTGCAGGTCTACTGGTCAGCGGCGTCGTGGTTGGCGATGCTTGAAGAATTGATGACAGCCCATAGGCCGACTGGGCACGCATCCGCGGCTCCTTCGTTGGGGTCGTGAACACATCTGTCTTTCCGCTGACATGCTTGCTCCGAGACAGCCTGGCTGCCGCCGACTTGCCTATAGTTTCATCGGCAAAGTCCTCCCCTTCTTCCGAGCCCGAGAACATGGCGGTGCCCAATTCCCGGCCAGGCTCGGAGTCCGACTCCACTGAGCCCCCAAGTGCAACCGTGTATCTTTTTCTTGGTGTGGGGCTCACGCTGCCGCGCCCACTCAAACGAGGAGATGATTTCGGCAAAGGTAAATCGTTCCCTTTCGCAGAGGAGATGGAGGAAGCCGATGAGAACGACGCGTTCGAGTAGGAAGTGGAAATTGAGCTTGTAGAGCTTGTGAGTGCCCCCGTAGGAGGTAATCCGGAAACAGGGCGAGCTTTAAGACCCTGAACCGATGTTGGAGAGCTGGCAAGTGTGTCCAACGAGATCAACGTTGAATCTGGTGGAGAAGCATAATCTCCTGTAGGGTACGGTAGTCGAGTACTGCCCGTGGTCGAAGCAGACGAGGCCATAGGAGGCGAAGTGGATTCGCGAGCAGTATGCCCGGATACCAAGCGCGGGGAAGCACTTGGAATTGCAAATGAAGAGGACGGGGTCAACGGTGCAATCGCGATCTCGGCAGGGTACCGCGCTTGCGTTGAATGCGAAAGATTCGCCGGCGCAGTCGCAAGTTTCGCCATCTCCCGTCCAAGAGATGTAACACGGCTCTGGAGCTCCTGCAACCCGTCCCGGATTTCGGACAATCCTTGAGCGCCTTCTTCATTGTTCTGCGCAGTGGAATCAGGGAGCGCTTCATGCAGCGACTGCTCCTTCTCATTCTCCTTGTCAACAAGCCATCGTTCCACGTCCCCCATCCTCTCCTCCAAAGCACGAACATGGCCCACAGTCCACTTTTCGAGTTTCTCGAAACGCTTTGCGATGGTGAGAAGTGTCACATGCACGTCCAGTGTTCCTGTGGTCTCATCGAAGTGTGCGTACAATGGAGGAACTTCTCTTTCTCTTTCTCGCGGGGAAGAGGACGATGCGTCATAGCGCATAGGCGAGGGTGTAAGATTAGGCGGCATGTTGGCAGTAGGAACATGAGGTCGCGACGGGGTAGGTGACGGAGTCGTGGGCGAAGATGCATTTGGAGCAGGTCGCCGCTGCGGCGGAGGGATGAGACTTGTGAGAGACGGATTCGTGAATTTGGCCTGTGCATTGGCCGGCCATTCCTTCTCCTTACCCTTGCTATTCTTCTTCTCCTTTTCCCGAGTTTTGGCCTCTTGAATGACCTGCTGGGCAGGGGTGAGTTCTTTGGTCGGTGTAAGTCTGTTCTTGGCAGCAGTCCACCACCCCCCGCTTTCTTTTTGGGAGGAGGACGGCGAGGGAGGATCCAGGGACTGGGATCGCGAGGGAGGTGGAGGCAGAGACTTGGTGCTTTCCATCATGGCAAGAACACGCTCCTCAAGAAGCCTTCGATCTTGCGCCTCTCTAGTTAAAATTCGTTCAGCTTCCCGTCGACTTCGATCCCGTTCCCTCTCCGCTTCGGCCTCGAGCTCCGCATCCGTCGGCATAGTGCCCGGGGATCGGGGTGCGATGTTGCTGACCATTGTACCTACGCTGCGAGCAAAACTGGCCGCCTGGGAAACGAAAGATGAAGGAGAGGGTGAACGTGCCCATTCTTCCCGGTCGTCATCTTCATCCCCGCTACCTGAAGACTGGGGATCTATGCCAGTGAAAGTATTGGGAAGGTAGCCTTGACGAAGAGGCGAAGGAGGGCGTCCTCCGCGGGGAGGTTGATAACCACCTTCCGGCTGCCAGACGGATGAGATTGTCAGTGGCAGCTTGAGAAGATACACTGGCAGAAGACATACTGGTTGCAAGGACGAAGCCGGGGCAGTCATTCGCCGCTGCTGCTTCTGGGCCTGCATACCGAAAGCAAACCAGACAGAAACTAGAGCGAAACTGTGAGCTAAGTGCCAGTAATGGCTCAATCAGGGAGTTGCTTCCCCTGTTTGGCAAAAGCATGAAGCTTGAAGTGGCGAAACTGACCAAACACTATAACAGTTACTTAGCCTCACTCAGTAGGTGAGACTCAAGTGAGACTCGAAAGACCCGGACGAGTAAACAATTTATCTTTAATACAAGAGATCCTCCTCCGGTCTAGGAGACATCTCCTACAGTAAGTATCGGCTTATCACCAAGAGATTGGACAAGCACTGTACTACTACTTAGTACAAAGTTTCCGACTTCAAGTTCAATCAAGTTGGTACATTCTCTATACTACGGAGATCGCGATGTTATATTCTAGGCTTCTGCGGCGTCCTCATCAAGGACACTGCGTCTTCATCAGCTTTATTTCAAACGCGGTGAGAAATGCTCCTCACCATTCCTCTGAGTTGACTTCCGCCGGTTGATAAGTGGAAAAGACAAACGATTTGCCCACAAAACTTCCGGGGTTGAACACATGGCAACCTGTGTATGTAATCTTGTATCTGTCGTATTTATCTGCTAAGACAAGCTGGAGATAGGGCTGTCGGGACGGGGAGAAGAGTTAAATTAGCAGAGCTCACTGCGGTCGGTAACGGATACAATCGAAGGGAGTGGTCGTGATCAGACAGAGTTGCTTGAATGTTGATTGTCAACGGGCAGAGATGTCCTTGGTCCAGAATGGATTGCACCAACTATATAGAGTGAGACGGTGAAATGAACCAGAGGTAGCCCTCACAAATCGTTTGAGATCGTCACTGCGGACATTTGGCTTTACACCAACGATGTTCCGCAGCATTCTAGCCATGGAATCTTCCCGGAAAATAACGATCTCTTGGTCGAAAAATTTAATCCGACAAGGATTTGTTGCGAAGTAGACCTTCGGAATTTTCGCCTTCAGTCGACCGACAAAACTTGACAAGAGCGGTCGTCGGGGTAGGGTGGAATTAACCGTTATATCCAGAGGCCCAGGAACAAATACGAAGTGCGTTGATCGGGTGATTGCTGGGTATGAGGCTATCAGGTCAGCCAAAGTGTCGAAACTTTCTAGAATTTCAAGATCAATACAGACGAAATCTCGAGGAAAGCATAGATTTGAGAACCTTGATACCTCTGGACATCCCGACCTTGCCCGTGCGTTATTGCTCTGCTCGTAAAATTTCCGCACAAGACAATGAGTTTGGGTACGAAGTGATTTTCGACACAATTATCGAACATCTTCTGCAGCCCTGCCAATGTTCTCGGGTGGTCCAGCCATACATCAGATAGGAAGAAGAAATTGAGGTCATTGAGTTCCTCGCGAACGCGCACAGAGAGCTGAGACTGAAAGGAGGTGAACCGACAGACGAAACCGACGACTGATATCATACGTCTTCCAGCAGCGAAGTAGACCCTTTGCCGAGAAAATCGATGTGGCCATATATGGACCTGGGACATATGTAACTTTCTTCGGGCGCGTTTCAAGTTTGATGACTTACCTAGCCGTTTCTCGGGGTTCACATGGAGGTTGCCCAATGGCAATAATTTCGAGATTGCCCTCTTCGGTGTACTCGCCTTCTACCAGTGCAAAGCACCCTTCCGTAAAGAGACCGTCGCCTGGCTCGTCCTAATACGACTTACATTTCTCGGTCTGTATGATAATGGAGCGCAAAGAACTGGACTAACAAGTTTCGAAAAATCCAGTTCGACGCTTCCGTCAGCGTCTTCGATGCAGAGTTTTCCCTCTTTAGAATGGGCAAGCATCCCTAACAGCAAGAAGCGGTCTCCAGCGCGACCAAGAAGTTGTTTGGTGGATTTAAGCTGGAGCAGAGAATGAGTTGCGGGTAATCGAGGTAAATAATCGACTCACGGTTACCAACCGCTCTCTGTCCCTCGAAGGCAGAGTAGAAGGTGCAAAATGCTCATTTCGCAGTACACACTGCTTGATGATGTTGAGGCGATCCCGAATTGCGAACACCCGCGAGTCCGCTGATCCCGACACGGTGAGGGGATATGACACTCTTCACGCACCGTCGTCAGTGTCAGAAGAGGGCACAAAAGAAGAAGAAGGCAGGTACTTCTCAAAAGTCGCTCGCTCCGAAGACCAATGCCAAAGAGGCATTTCAAACGCGTCAATGACGAAGAGGTGATTTTCAGGGTCAAGGGCTTCTTTCTCTACGTCTGGTCGTTGACCTTGATCCTGCAATGATTCATACACGCGTTGAAGGACCTCGACCGAGACCTTCATCAACGCGTCTGCAGAGATAGCGGTCGGAGGAGGAATAAGCTGGAGGTTACACGACATACCATCCTGCTTGTTGTATTCCCTCGCAATGGTTTCGATAGAAGATTCAACGTCAGCCTCCTCGATTTCATGGCTGTCCAATATCGCCTCCAGCAGCTCGAGTGTGTCTGGGCCGAGTGAATTGCTGTATTTTCGGAATACCTGGGAGAATAATGAGTTTCTGGCCTAAAGACGCGAGAGTACGCACTTTGATTATGGTTCTTTGACGGGCATCGGCCATAGTCGCGTCGTGGCGTCGCGGTCGCGTGAAGAGCGGATCCTCGTCACCAGTCACAAGGACAGTCACGGTGACCCTCCAGGCTCCAACTCGTCCCCGCTTATAAGTCTTGTTGTCGTCGCACCGGAACCTCATTCACTCTGTACTCTCCTCTACGTGGACCCCAAACCTAATAAACCTCCCTATCTGGATCTATGATTTCAGCGTTAGACTGCGATGTGAGGCCAGGCTTCGGCTTGGGCATCTTTGAATTGGGTAGCTTTCAAGCTCTTCAAGCCTTCTAGATAGAGAATTTCCTAACGCCTTGTCTAAGGCACCTCCCTATGGAATGTCCTGGACCTGTTGCGTCGCATGCAACATGCTTTTCCCCAAGTAGACGTCAAATACGACACCGATGCCGCATCTACGAGCCCCATAATTCTGCATATACGACCGGTGAGCTGTCATTTTATGCGTGAGTCTGGTGATACATAATTAAGGAGACCACCTCATAAGCACCTCGATCTTCTCTTCTCTGGAAAGCAACAGCGCCTCCATACTATTGTTTTGCGGAAACTACGCCTTGGGGATCCGCCGGTAACTCTTCGCTACAAGGATATCGTGTTATCCTCCCCTGAGGACGCCTTGAAACGGGTTTTTGTCAGTCGTACATTCGGGTATACCGCTCGCTCAACTATACCACAATGATTTCCTACTGATCGTCACTATCGACAGGCCCACTTACCCGTGTCCGGGGGATGACTTGACCGCTGACCTCCGTTACCCGGGAGTCTGGTTCAGCTTTGAGGAGGACGGAATGGGGGATGGCTTGAAAGGCATCCAGGCGGAAGACAGGATGCAGGAAGTCAAGCGGGTGATCGTCTCCCAGAAGGAACTTGATGGCGAGGATCGGGACGCGCTAGGGGAACTTGTTGAGTGTGCTGCCATGAACGGTGATATTTCGCGCGCAATAGTGAAGGTATGTCATGCCCTCCATTTTGCCATGAAACACCTCCTCCATTCAGATGTCCTCGCACCATACAAGGTCCATGAAGGTATAACACTGTACTTCCATCCCTCCTCTACAACAAAGCCGGTCAATATTCGCGTCGGTGAGACCACCGCACAGGACTTGATCTTGGACCTGGGACCACCGATTAGAGTACATCATAAGGAGGATGAAAGGATGACCATCCATTCGACTTCTTGTTCAGGCGGGAACGCAGAACCTGCATGTATGTATATCTCACGAGGCGATTGGCGGCTCTCCCTGACCTTCCCTAAGATTTTTATAATTATTTCCAGCACGGACTCGATTTTCTGCTGTCCCCAACGCATGTTGTTATCAAGATCATACTACACTCTAACATTGCAAGTCAAACATCGATTCAGCCGGCTTTATTTCTCATTGTTTGAGAAGCCTGGCTCCCCCTTATTCCAGCGATACAAGCGCTGTAACTGGGAGATAGAGGGTCGGCCGGAGGACGACGAAGATGGTCAAATTTCCATGCCTCAATTTTCTCATGCCGCTTATCTGGATGCAGACACTCCACCACGCAAACGATTTCACGACCGGGTATGCATTCCCATATTCGCACGGTTACACAACTCAACTTCCAATGCAGTTCGAAACAATCAGCCACTTCCTTTCGCCAAGCGAGCCCCCACCGTCGATGCTCCTAGACCGCACTGACGACGACGAAGCGATCACTCTTCCCAGCGCCACGACACGTCGTGAGAATGTCTCTTCTGTTTCCCTGTTTAACTAACCTATGTCTGGTCAGTTCATGGATACGATGGTATTATTTTGGAGGTCTCGGAATCATCGCAGGTCGTTGCGGTCATGCTGTTCTGATTGCTCTCTATGACCAATGTCGGTCAGACCATGTAATTGTACAAATTTACTAGCAATGTAGTACCAAACTTCGAGCTACGATCTTGCAGCAGTCTTTCGCGCAGTGGAGCTATCACTGGATTTCGCGCTATCTCTTACCGCGGCCAACGAATAATGTGCCAACTTAGAGATCAACTCCACCAGAATCTTCACTGGCAACCGTCGCTCGCGCTTCAGTTGGCACAGCCCGAGTAAGTGGAGGAGCGAGATCGTAGTGACTTCCAGCTGAGATACCCTTGTCCGCCAGGGCCATCTTGAGGATGCTGATTCGCTCCGATTGAGAACCACTACAAGGAACACCATGAAGACGGCCCCGCAAGAACGCGTTCGAGGCGTACATTACGGTCTCATTTTCCTCGATAGCTTTGTCAATTTCGCTGTCGACTTCTGGCTGGATCGAGGTGGCATGGTCTCGGAGCATTTCTTGGGTTACATTGAGACGCTGGATTGAGTTCTGGAGACGAGCGATTTCTGGTTCGTAATGAGAAGCGCCGACAGCCGCCAGAAATTACTAGCAGTACCCCCTGTGATTGTCTCAACATCGAGCAGTCCGGCCTCCGCTAAAGTGAATGGTTGTGCATAACGCGGCTTGTACTCCATATTTCGCCTGAAGTAGGTGATAAATCAAAATGACAAGAGCAGTTTCCTACTACATATTGATGTCCACATTTCTAAGGCTTTATTCACTTGAATACTTCGGCCCATATTGTTCTCAATTCCTCCAAGTCTGTAATCACCTTCACTCCATTCTCTGCGTCATTCTTTCTGTCGCTCCCGATCTTTTTTACTTTGCCACCCTCTACGTGCACCAAGCCTGTTTTTAACAAAAGATTAGATCGCGATGAGAAACCACTGAAGCTATGTACCAGTTTCACAAAAGTGCGCGACATGGCCCCATCCAAGAGCACGGGCAGCGTCTACATTGATCCGGTTGTCATCGACGAAGTAACACTTGGAGGGGTCTGATACTCGAGCCTTCTCCAAAGCGTCGTGGTAGAATTGGGGGTCCGGTTTACAAGCGAAGTTAGGCTTCTGATAGTCGCAAAATATGAGGCCATCTATCAGATCGTCTAGATTAAGAATGCGCAGAACGCGCTCGGCATGCTTCCGAGGACATTGAGACAAGTTTTACGTCGGTGCTTGAACGAGATAAGCTCACAGGACGGTAAGCGTTGGTGAGGCCCCAGACACTGGCTTTGGAACGATCAATGTCCTGCAAGAGTTTTCGGAGAGACGGAGTGGGGCTGATCAGATCCTCGAGGGGCAAGGCTCCGTCGCATTTCTGATCAAAGTCGACCGGATCTGAAGCGCATACTGAGATCAGGCGAGCGAATCTGAACATCTGAGCAGGGATGCTCTACCAACGTCGTGATGCAGAATGAGACCACGAAGAGCCAGGCCGTATTCAGTATAGTATTTGTGGTGCAGCGCAGATGCCTCGTCCTCCCCGAGACCCAGAGAAGTAAAATACTCTGCAATCCAGCCTGAGATTTGCGAGAGGACACGAAGAAATGTCGGTAACTTGCCATGTATTTTCTTACCCATTTCGGCCGAGATACCGCTTGACGCGGAATAAAGAGTGTTGTCAATGTCTAGGAAGATGCAGCTGGCCATAGCGTCTGAGAAGAATGAGGGAATACGTTGAAGCGCCGATCAGTTTGGGATCGGTCCGATCCCGCATCTTATCTTATCATCACTGTTTTGGCGCATTTGCTTCAGATGGTTACGGCTTGTAACACCTGTACAGTCAGTCACAGCACACACTTCATCATTCAAATCGGCCCTTCAAGCACCACCTGTAGGCTTGTTCATTGCTGCTCGCCGCCGCCGCTGACGAGGGATCCAGATGGCCAGAAGTAAGGAACTCGTCCCCGGCGTCGGTCGCCTCTCCCGCTCCCAGGTCGCCGCCCGCCGCGGACTCTACAAAGGTCTCAAAAAATCGGAAAAGCCTGCCGCGACCGAGTCGCCAGCCACCATCGAAAAATCCGTCGGCGGAGACAAGAACGGCGGAAAGCGTCTCATCCCCACGTCAAAAGCCTCGCGTTTCTACCCCGCAGAGGATGTGCGCCTCCCCAAGAAGAGCCGTAAATCCCCCAAGCCCGCCTCCATCCGCTCTTCCATCACCCCCGGCACCGTCCTGATCCTGCTTGCGGGTCGCTTCCGCGGGAAGCGTGTTGTATTCCTGAAGCAGTTGGCGAGTGGACTGTTGCTGGTGACTGGCCCTTTCAAGGTCAATGGTGTTCCCCTGCGGCGGGTAAACCAGGCATATGTCATCGCGACGACGACTAAGCTTGAGCTTGAGGGCTTCACGGTGCGTCCATCTGTTTTGTGCGTATCTTATAATCCCTCTTACTTTTCTCCACATAGGTCGACGAGAAAATCAACGACGCGTACTTCGCCAAGGCGGTCACCAAGGGCCCCCGCTCCGCAGAGGCGGAATTCTTTGAGGAGGGCAAGCCCAAAGCCAAGGAGGCGTTCCCCGAATCCAAGTCCGCCGACCAGAAGGAAATTGACAAGGCCATCCTGGCTTCGGTGAAGAAGACGGAGAACCTCGCAAAGTATCTCAAGGCGAGCTGGGGTCTGTCGAAGGGACAATTCCCGCATCAGCTGGTTTTCTGAGGGGTATCGACGGGAGTGTCCTATGCGATGATATGTTGTTATGCCCCTTGATCTTTAGCAACTATGTATAAAGATTAAGTCCAGCCTCAGACTCAGGGACTCGAGAAAGTCGCGACCGTCACGGTGTGAGGAGATCCAAACAAGACAATATAATGCTTTCTGCCCGAACTCGATTTTCACCACGATTGACACCTCATCGCATTCACACTCGACAACCTTCGAATAGGCGCTTTTTTATACAGTCCCTCTGCGATGGCTTCTTGGATCTGGCAATTGCCTTACCATTACCATCATCTGTGCCGCTATATTCCGCAACTATCATCTTGGTGACAGTCGCTTCGAGACTTGCTCTCTTTCCAGTGGCTTTATGGGTAAGTCCCGCCCCTCCAGGCCAACCTCAGCCACGTTAATCGTTGTGATATAGGCCAGAAATCGCGTCCGGCGACTCGAGGATGTCGTTTTACCTGAGCTGGAGCGTTTGAAACCAATAATCTCAAAGCAGGTTCTCGACGAGATGAAACAAACGGGGGTGCCTAAGAAAAATCTGGTTCCAGCCATGCTGCAGCAGATGCATCTGTCCCGTATGAAAGAGAAGGTCCGCGTCATTTTAACGCTTCGGTCGGTGCATTTTACTATTAGTATCTTACAAACTTCTCCCCTAGTTCGCGTCTGAGCGAAAGCGTCTCATCACTGAGCACAACTGCAACCCCTTATTGGCAATGGTGGTCAGCCCAGCGAGCCAGATCCCCGTCTTCGTCATCATGACTACGATGTTCAATCGTTTGGCCCAAGATCCCACACCGCTCGATTCTGAGGCTTTCCTGAGCCTTGGCACTTTGAACCACACCGACGAAACTTGGACACTGCCCATAATTTTAGGGATGGTCACCATGTTCAACGTGCAGTCGAGCAATTGGCTCGTCAGTGCCTTCGAGAAAGATCGCATGCGCAAGATGGAAGAGCGGCGAGCAGAGCAGATGGCAGCGACGGGGAAATTTATCCTGCACCCTCAGAGCATTATCAAGGGCGGGTTGAATGTGCTCTCGGTAGCCCGGATTGTTGTGGCTGGCATGAGCCCTGGGGTCAGTGATGTTTCTACCGCGAGCGGAAGAAGGCGCTGACAATCTTAGTAGAGCGTTGTCATATATTGGACCACATCTGCTATACTCGGTCTACTTCAGACTTGGGTATTGGAATACTGGCCAGCGAAACAGTTGGTTCGTTCCACTGTGACCACTATCGTCAGGAATCCTGTACCAGCGGCTCCAGCTAAAACGCCAGTGGTCCTGACGCCGTCCCCGAAAAAGCGCAAAAAAACACGCTCGTCTCATTCTTGGTAAGTCTCTCATTCAACTATACAACGGAATGAAAACAAAAGTGGTTGTGAGGGACCCCTTACGCTGGGGTTCATATACCCCAAAAGTAAGATGGGTCCTGTGAATATGTCTTGATCTAATATGACCGCCCATTTTTCATGTTACTCGTCCCGCTGGCCAGCGCTAATGTCTTCGCCTAGATCCTGTTGCTGCGACTTGACCTCGAAGAAACGTGCATCCGTTCGCCGGGAGGGTGACGGAAAGGGAAGGAGGACCAACGAAGGAAGCAAAATCAATAAGCACACAAGATTGAATACAATACATAATAGATACAGTTCAGTTTCAGCGACCTGTGGAAAGGCGTTGGTCAACAAAAACGGTCTCAGATGCCCCGCCACTCACCCCTTATTCTTCGGGCGAGCTGAATATCGCGCTGCATTATGGTTACTCGTTTTGCGTGAATGGCGCATAAATTCCTGCAAGGTCATATAAACTATCGCTTTGTGGTCGAGCAACGTGAACGTACGCGTCCTCGAACAAATGGACCAGATACGCCTCTGTCGCCTCCTGTAACGCCATGAGGGCTGTACTCTGCCAGCGGAGACCAGCACCAGGCTCGTAATTGTCGTTCATGTCCGTCGTCATCTCGCTCGCGATTTCACGGACCTGCGGACGTTATTTAGTGAGTTCCTGTCGAGAGACTCGGGCCAATCCGATTCACCAAACGAGCAAACGGTAGTTTCCTCAGCAAGAGGTCTGTAGACTTTTGGTATTTGCGAATTTCCCGCAAGGCCACAGTGCCCGGACGAAAGCGCTTCTTTCGCGGAGCTGAATGCCACCTTGAGAGGTGAATTGCTGCGAGGGAGCGCAAGACGTGCCTGGGGGTTCATTTGCTGCAGCAGATTTGCGAGGAGGCTTGCCTCCCGTGCTTTTACGCGCTGTCAGTTTCTTCTTTTTGGCAGGAGAGCTCGGAGGATCCGAGCTGTTGTCGGCGGCCTTGCGTTTGGAGCCTGACACGCGCATGAGGTCCTGCGGCATGAGTGGCTGAGATTGGGCTGAGAGAAAGAGGCAACCACGCCACCGCCCTTGATCCCAGTTTGAACTCTCACACGTGCTCGCGTTCCTTCGCTTGCTGTCCACAACATTGAACATACAGTACTTGAATGGCCACTACAGAAATTCCGATAGTCACAGGGTATTATCGGTAGGCTATCTTCAGCCACATCTGCTGTTTTCTTATTCGCATCTTAAGGTACACAGATATCTGGTTCCAGGTTGGTGGTTTACTTGGTTTACTCGAGCTCCATAGCGTTTAGTAACCCCATGTAACCCAACTTCATTGCAGTGGTGATGATGTCGCGCTATACATGCAGTCCAGAAATTCATCGTCGTGCCTCAGGCCGGATGTCCTGCCCCCATGCGACAGAGATCCTCTGAAGGCTGTCTTGTGTACGTTACGTTACCGGACTGGAAAGCAGGCGCTGAGATCCATAAGCGCACGACGCGTTGGTTCATCCCGACCATCCCCTTCATCTGGGTGCTCAGGATCCAGGAATTTCCCTGTTCATCGGTATGAGATTGGCCTCTAGGACAAACTTAATTGTCTCATCCTCAACCCTCCGCCCCTTCTCCCCTCTTTTCTTTGCCGTGTTCGTCCTCGCTGTCATCTGCTCAGGAACTTTCCACGATGGCCAATCACGTCTCATAATGTCTTCCGCCCAGGTCAGCCATTCTTCTTATTGGATTTCTGCTCATTTTCATTTTCTTTGGTCGTAGGTGGACTTTATACGTTACTGGCTGTTGTCCATGAAATTGACCGCGGGAATGATCCCGCTTCCATATTCGGATTGCCTTCTTACTCTATCAGAGTTGAAAACGGTGGCCCCGGTCACGTACAAAGACGGAGGCTCGCTCCGTGGCGCAGTGAAGGTTACAACACGCAATGCCCCAGTTAACCCCTTGCTGACCACTCATTTACAAGATGATCGAAAAGAATAACAAACGTCTCAAGAACGCTAACCCTGGCCTGACTGCTCGCCGTGACGCGTTCGAACGTGTGCGCAAATTCTGGGCGGCCAAAATCGGCACTTGGTGCTCGATAGATTTTGAAGCCTGGGAGCGCGATAGCACCGTCATCACGGAATTCGGTTACAGCTCGATCCGCTGGAGCGACGGGGCGGAGGTGAAGGATTGTGGTCACCTTACAATCAAGGAGCACAAGATGTACACGAACGGGGTGTATGTGCCTGAATACCGAAACCACTACAATTTTGGGGAAAGCGTAGAAGTGTCTAAAGCTCAATTGAGGGCCAAGATCTCCCGGCTCGTTTCAAAAATGCACACCAACGGACCAGTATTCCTCGTTTTCCACGACTACAAGCAGGACGTCAAGTCAGTTCCAGCCATGAATCAATCAATCAGCACTCTGACAACTGACGAATTCCCAGAACTTTGGAAACTCTCGGCGCTCCCTTAGATGGAGCGGTAATTGAGCTCCCTGACGCAATTCCGAGCGAAGGTATCTTCATCGTCGACACCACAACCTTGTTCGGGGCGCTAGAAGGCGAGAGTAACAATAAGCGGTCCCTCAAGCAGGTTTGCAACCACCTACAAATTCACACTGATTTTCTGCACAACGCGGGAAACGACGCCTACGTTAGTCATTGTCCTTCGTGCTGGTGTCCTGACTTGATCGAATACAGTACACCCTATTGGCTTTGCGTGAGATGGCCTCTGGAGATCCATTGGATACCCAACGAGAAATCCGATGGCCTAATCGTACGGGGGACAATAATGCCGGTGTAAAAGTCAAGTTTACGCCGTACGAAGAGGATTCCGACTTTTCGGACCAAGAGGGAGTGATGGGCGGTTACAATCCATCGACCGGGGTTCTCGACGAATGATTCTACATTTCTCGCCCTGTAATTGTACGATCAAACCATGAATGTATATCGATCAGTGAGACTGCATCTCGGCATCAGTGCATCTCTACATCGGCTCGTATCGGCTCTGGTTCGCTTCCTCAAAAAAGGCGTCGTTGCGGTTCGCACTCTTTCCTCGTTTTTGTTCCACGCAAAATGACTCTCGAAGAGCTTCCAACTGGCCCGACACTCGTGCACAGCTCGTCCGAAACCGCAGCTTCAGTGTCTCAACCTAGCTGGATCCGTGGTTTTTATCGCTGCACAGATATACTGTATCAGTACCATCCGTCTCTCAAAAATACACGCGACGCAGTCCAGCTGCAGAAAATTCTAAGTGAGCAAGACTCCATAATTCATGTTCTGCAATTTACCCTCACGACTAATGTAGGCTACAATGCCATTCTCCATCCGAGACATCCTCTTGCTGCAGAAGGCCCAATCCCGGGCATTCAGGCCTACATAGGCACTTTTCACGACGGGCAAGCAAGGCTTCTCTTCTCAAGCGCCCAAGGTGCGGATTCATACCGCACTCTCTCTGAGCGGGTGCCCATATATGACCAGTTGAATACCTTCGCTACTGGCTTTTTTCCATGCGGCTTACTGAGGGTCTAATCCCGCTACCGTATTCCGATTGTATGTTTGTTGACGTTACTTCCGTGTCTCCGATCGTCTTCGAGAACCCGGCCGCACTGAGCATCACCAGCAAGGTCTATCGATCGGGCATGAACCGAGTCGCATCTTTCTCAACCTTCTCTTTACTTCCAGAAACTCGGCAGAATGAATCAATACTTGAAGGAGAAGCCGGTACTTGTCGGCCGCCGCTTCATGTTCGAGCGCGTCCGCGCATTGTGGACGGCCAAACGGGGTGTTTGGTGCGCGCTGAATCTCTCTGCCTGGGAACTGGACCACACCGCAATCTCGGATGTTGGATGGAGTCTCACTTGCTGGGAGGATGCCTCCGAATCTACGCAACGCACCCACCTAGTCGTTAAAGAGAATCAAGCATACAAAAAGACGGACCTCCAGGTGCCACTCCTGGCCTGCAACGATGTTAACTTCTTGCTGAACGTCTGCAAGGACGATGTCGAGATCGAAATGGTGACGAAAACGACGCTCAAACGGAAGATCAACGACCTGTTCTCTGAGCTCGGCGATCATGCACCTGTTTTCCTGGTCTCGAATGACAGCAAAGGCGATCTGAAGTACTTTATCCTGCTCTAATCCGGATGTTGATGTAATTTGAATTGCCATGGAACAGGTATCTGCAATCCAATGCATTCCAAGTCCCGCTACCGGACCTCGTCCACGAACTCCCTAGCGTTATGCCCACTTCGGGCATATTCCTCATTGACCTCCCGGAGCTATTCAATGCCTTGACTGGAAGCGGTGACCCTAATACCGACAATCACTCGCTGGAATACATTTGCAAGCACCTGAAAATCCCTTGCTGTGGCGTTCGCAATGCGGGTACTGACGCTGAGGTTCGTCATCTCTCTGATGTCTACCCATGCGCTGACCTGGATGACACAGTCCATCTTGCAAGCTTTCCGATGCATGGCTTCGGGACCGCAGCTGGACATCCAACGCGAACAGCGTTGGCCGGATCAGACTGAGGTCCACGTTCAGTTTAAAGCCTGGGATGGCAATCCGAAGTACGCTGACCTCGAGGGGATCATTCCCCCGGTAAAATCTTGTTAGGCCGTGTCATCTTGCTTTGCTCGATGGTATTTCTCGTGTTTTTGTTGGTTGTATCTACTAGTAGTTATCTACAGTTGTTTTCTTGGTATAGTTATATCTTGGTGTATCACTTATCTGCCCTCCCTGTTGCTGTATCCGACGCCACGCCACTGCACACACACTGTAATACGATATGCGTATTGAAAGGGTATCTACGTCTCCGAGTCCGTCCGCATCTATGATCAGCTGGAGCCCTGGAGATCGCGACGCACTGAGGGTCGGCCGACTCAATGAGATAAACCTCAAGCTTTAAGGCCGACTTCTCAGAAACGGTAGAGTGGGAGATCTCTTTTAAAACACAACAGCTAAGGGAGTCATGTACAAGATCATCCGGATCCAATTCCAGCGACGACACCGTTTGTCGAAGATCCACCATCTAGTGCTCCCCTCCATACTTCCATCCATGTTGGTATATTCGATTGGATCGCCGCCGAACATGTACTTCATAAGATTAGTATACAATGCAGCCGTTCCACAGATGGGATATGTTCAGTTTTTCCCGGACAGATGTTAAGGACGGCGCGCTTGTCCACAGGGCGATTAGGTCTTGCTTTTTGGGGCCAATTTTGATGTCCCCTTGCCCTTGCTGCCACCATTTGCCTTGCTGACGCCGTTCGCCTTCTCCGCCGGCATTTCATCCTCGTCGTCGCCCTCGCCGTCCGAGCGGTCGTCGTCGATCTTAGATGCTGTGATAGCCCTGGGAGACAGTCGTCAACTGAGATGTTGGTACGAAGAAAAGATCCTACCGGTAGGCGATGCGGAGAACGAGAAAGTACCAGAACAAGTTGAGGGCCTGCAGGAGGACGATAGGTATAAAAACCTGGTACTGCATCCAATCCGCGAGCCAGCTCCCTGCTTCGGGCGCCCATTTACGTGCTTGTTCCCTGCCGTGATCTGAGAAGGGAGGGCAGTGTGAAGGCAGGAATAAACATACGGAATCAAGTGAAACTCTGTCCAAACAGACCAGAGGATGACCAGATTGAGGTAGTGCCGGAAATAACTGCACGGTCCATGTTAATCATGTGCTGATGACTTGAGAAAAAAACACACGTCCAAGTGCAAACAAAGAAGACGAAGGTGACAACTTTGGTGCGCTCCCACTGAATATAATTCATGATTTTTGAAACCTGGGGATGATAAGGCTCCGGTCGACGAGGTGCTTTGCAAATGATACTGACGGCAAGGCACATGTCTGGAATGTCCATGCTCATGTATACAGCATTTCCGATTAGGGTTAGATTTATAAGATAGCTCCAGCTGTTGTACAACGGACTGCTCTGACACAGAACACAAGAAAGGATGGCAAGACGTACCCTACTAGCCAGAGTGTAACGATGTGGTGAGCAACCAACTCATTAAAATCCTTTCTCGGCTTTTCCAAGCCGAGGACGAGCACGATGAGCTGCTGGAACCAATATGACATTTGCATGAGGTAGTAGCACTTGAGCTCCGGCTTCATGTCCCAATGGGGGTAATCTGTTGTGTCAGTTAGTGATCAGCGC
The DNA here is from genome assembly GCA_029282135.1 of Mycena belliarum. Taxonomy (NCBI): domain Eukaryota; kingdom Fungi; phylum Basidiomycota; class Agaricomycetes; order Agaricales; family Mycenaceae; genus Mycena; species Mycena belliarum. The sequence goes on from JARJCN010000014.1 coordinate 556,745, forward strand.
ATCGTAAGCCGGAAGGAAACCGGACCTATCCAAAAATATTCCGTCTGGTACCAGAAGGTGGGTAGCTGGTACATTATGCGCTGCGGGCCCTCAGTCAAGCTGCTGAATAGATGGGCATCACAACACTCACGAAACCCCAAGCGCCCGAAAGCAGAAAATATACGACGGCATATCCCTGTTCGCCGAAGCGATCAAGCTTCGCTTCTTTTTTGAGTCCGAAATACTTCGCGATCGGCCTACACAAGTTGACCGTGATGAGTTGCCGGAAGCAGGAGAAAAATATAACATTGTAGGCGAGGAACACGAGATCACACCAGCCTTTTGCATAGCGGGGATCGTTGGGGTCGGACGTGGGGACTCGATGGGAGATGAGGAATATGTGTCCGAAGGGATTTGGAAGATGACCATCGGGGAGAAACGGGCCAATTGCTGGAGCTAAGGGCGCGAGGAGGGGCGCGAGATGGGGTGTCAAGAGCTCCCAGTTGACATATAGGACTAGAGGCACGAGGAGCAGCTTGAACGCTTCGGCTGCAAGTCGGCCGGGGTCGATTCGCAGTTCGGCTTTGAAATACGCCACACGAACCTGGTTCGACGGCCCAACGCAGCCATGGGGATACCCTCGGGCGACGTTGACCTACTGGTGAGGCGGTACGTTCTGGGGTGTTGGAGCCGAGGGGACTAGAGGAGGGTGAGGAGGGCGCTGTGGGCAACGAGTTGGACGGACGTTTGGGGTTGGAAGGGATCGGCGAAGTGGTGGGCGGGGTCGCTGTTGGAGGTTGAGCCCGGGAGCGATGGGAAACAGTGCGGGATACTTTGTGCTGACGGCGAACTGGGGAAAGGGCTCTGGCCGTTTTCGTACGCGCGACATGAGGGGAAAGGAAGAAAAGTAAGCAGCGGGCTTTACGTTAGTCATCTACTGTGACTGGTCAGCCATGTTCTCCTCGTCAAGCCTCTTCCAGCAGCTTGCGTGCCCTGATGCTCCTCGCTGCCCTCGCCCGAACTGTCTCTTTAGCCATCGTGCAGACCTCCCTCTACCCCCTCCTCTCGTTGTCCCCGTTGAGCTGCCTGTCGGGGCTTCCAAACCGAGCACCTTGAGCACAGTTCCTGCTAAACGCCCAGCGCCCTCCCCTTCGACCTCAACTTCGGGTCCCTCTGTGCCTCGGGAGCCACCACGGAAACAACAGAAGCTTCCTAACAGAGCTGTTCCCACTGTGCAGCAGCCCACTGCCGGCCCACCTATCCTTAGAGTCAATGGCGCGTTGTCCGTTGTTCCTATTCCGGTGCGCCAGGCGATGCTCAAGACCCTATATGACCACTTTACTGTCCTGTATGATGCAATTCTACCCATGAATCCTACCCTGGCCTCCGAGCATGCCCTTCGCCAGGAAGAGGAAGTGTACAAAAAATCGAATAAACAAACATACCGGGTTGTGCGTCGCGTTGTTCATCCCCAATTCTCACCTAATAGGTGCAGGCCATCATACACTGTGCGGCTGCTCTGAAGCGACGCGCTATTCCCGACGTATCCTCCCATCCGTCGGTCGGAACTGAGGATGAAGTGACTGCTCGAGCAGAGGCTCTCAAGTCCCGAAAGACGCTGCGACTCACCCGTGCTCGCGTCGAACATCTTATCCTTTCCAAACAGGCGCTCGAGCTCTGGGGCTTCTTTCTCGACATCCCAGATGGAATAGGCGGTGACCAACCAAGTCAGGAGAATAAACCCGCGAAATGCGATCGATGTGGGAAATCATTCATAGTCAAGCGCATGGACGAGGCCGAGGAATGCACCTACCACTGGGGGAGGCCCATTTCAAGCACTACCGGTGGTAGGTACTGCACTCACGATGTCCTGGGTCCACGAGTTGAATGTTACCACTATCCCAAGGCCAGAAAGTGCGAGTATACAGATGCTGCTATAAGCAAGTGCCGGACGACGACGGATGTGCTCAGGGGCCACACGTTTTCTACGAGACCAAGGCGGAAGACCTGCACGCCCGGCATGCTTTTTCTTACTTGAAGTACCCGCCATCGCCAAACACCGTGCTGGATGTGGCTGCTCTAGATTGCGAGATGATATACACCACTGGCGGTATGCGGGTTGCACGCGTATCCGTGGTTGACGGGGCCGGTAATGAAGTGTTCGACGAGCTGGTGCGCATGGACGACGGCGTCGAAGTCATGTTAGTCTTCTTCGCCTTCGTAGTCCGCCATCTGCGATATTGATTGTGCCATGCAGCGATTATAACACCCGGTTCTCTGGGGTAACAGCAGACGACTATGCCAAAGCTGCCCTGCCTCTCTCAGCTATTCGGGAATCTCTGGATACTCTCATCAATACAGAGACAGTCCTCATCGGGCACGGCCTGGAAAACGATCTCAAGACACTTAGAATTATTCACCATGTCGTTGTGGACACTTCGATAATGTTCAAGCATCCTGCGGGCCCACCGTACCGCAAGGCATTGAAGGACTTGTACGGGGCTACGTTGCTTCTCATTTTGGCCTTGTTAACACCATCACCAGGGCGCAGGAACATCTTGGCCTGACGATACAGAGTGGTGGCGGTACTGTGGGGCATTCGTCTGTGGAGGATTCAGTTGCGACCCTGGATCTTGTGAAATGGCACGTCATAAACCGACCTAAACTTCAACCCACTACAACCAAGAACGTGGAGAGCAGTGGTACATAGAATTAACCTATTTGAATGATGCGTCGCGTTAAGCGGAGTACGTCGTCCATAAATCTGACCGACGCGACGCGTTGTGGGCATCTGCTTGCTTGCGCTTGCCAAAATCCTTTCGGCTCAACATAGATTCTAGCACCCTCTCTTTGTCTCAGTTCTGTTCGCTCTGCAGCGAGTATCCTCTCCACCGGTTCCTCCAGCTCACTGACGAGAAACCCTAGATGCCGCTAACATTTGGGACTCCTGATTCCAGCATCCTCAGCTCGATGCCAGCCGGAGGAACAGACTTTACCATGTTCAAATTCAAGTCGATTGGAAAGGAGCCCGAGCTATTGAAGCGTATATCCAGCCGGGAAGAAGGCGTTAGCTACCAGCACAGTCCATCACCCGAGCCAGAGCCATACCTGACACCTTATGCAAGCGAGGCGCGAACCAGACCGTCCTTATTACAAGCGCTGACGAACCATGCTACTACGAGCTTGAGCCGAGAGCCTGAAGGTTTCCCGGTAGCTTCCAGCTCTTCTCAGCGGGAGCCGCCGCTCTCACCGACAGCAGAAGTACCCTCTGAGTCTCCCTCACTGAACTACGAATTACAATACCCCGACAAACCCGCTGCAGCAAACGTAGCACCACATAAATCACCACTAGCACCCCCGCAAACACCGTTTATTCCGAACTATGTGGCGCTCAAGGAGCTGCACATGCGACTCGAAACATCTCATAAAGTGCTCGCAGCGCCGCCGCCAGCGACAAAGGCGCCCCCTCCTCCCCACGACTTTCCTCGCCCCTCACTCATAGCGGCAAATAATGCAGTGCATCATTCGGAGAAGACACATACATCAGCGAAAGAGGCGCTTAAAGCGTCGCAGACCCGCGTATCGACCTCGGAACAAAGTGTTGCGGCCGCGCAGACAATAGTGGATACTCTGTCACAAGCGCTGGTGGCCTCACGCGCAGCTCTAGAAGCAGCGCAGAAGTCACTTGTAGAGGCTCGGCAGGCCGCAGAGGAGGCACAAGCAGCGCTCATGGAGTCGCGCGTCGCAGCGGATGCCGCTGAGGAGACAAAGAGACTACTTGAGGAGCCGCTCCCTCCGCGTGCGCCTACTCCGGAGCCTTCAAACGACAACAGGGAGGTCATCGGGGAAATGCAGAAGGATCTTGATGCGCTTAAATTGTGGGTCGAAGTCCAGGAAGCCGGACATGTACCGCTCCCCGTTGTGGGGAGAGATACCAGTCGAGATCGAGAGGAAGAGGAGGAGCGTGAGGCAAGCCTGATGGTCGTACCTGACGACACCGACACTGACGTCGAGGTGCACAACGCGAATGGTATATTTGAGAACTTTCCACGTGTGGACGGCGGCGACGTTGACATGGATGCCGACCGTGTTTTGGAAGTGGATGCCGCAGAATCGCTCATGGCGCTCGCGGATCAGAAGGCAATATGCAAGAATAAACAGTCGCAAAACCGTGCACCATCACCAAAAAGCCTTGAGGAGAAAGGTAGACCGGAGTTGTTGAGGGACCCCGCGGCAGTGGAGCGGCCCCATCTCGATGAAGCGCCGGAAGACTCGTTAGCACGGGAGGCTACGTTGCGCAAGCTGCAGGAAGTGCAGCGGCAACGGATCCGGATACAAAAGGAGCAGGCACAGGCTGCAGCTGCACTGTCAATCTTGAAAGAGAGGCAATCTGCAGCAGCGAGGATCAGTACTTCCGTCCCGCCATCCAACACCTCTATATTGGACGTAAAGCTTCAGCACGGTAACGTCTCGGCAAGAGCTGTAGTTCTCCCACCATCAACAGCCGCCGAGGCCAAGGTCAAGACGAAGAAGCCGAAAGCGATGTCAGGGGGTGTTAGACTTGGTCTCGACATCGTCACTGTTAAGGCCGATCCCGACCCCTCCATCCCAAGCGACCCTTCCCCCGCGTTAGAGCGTGCCGCTGCCCTGGGACTTCGCGTGCGCCCACCTGTCCATGTCGGCGGTACCCACTCCGCCCCCAGTTCCAAAGCAGGCCCCTCCAAAGCAGGCCCCTCCAAGAAAATGCGAAATTATAGCCTTCCTCCGATAATACACTTTGAACGTGACTCATCGTCCCCCGAGGAGTTTTCAGCCTGCCGGACAGGTTCAGATGAGGGCGATATTCCTATCATACAACCAACGAAGGCGCCCAAGCTGCCTCTTGAACTATCGACTGATATCCAGCTAATAAACCTAAGATTTGCGTTGCAAGAAAAAGGCATAACGTGGGAGGCAATATCGAAGAGCCGGCCAAAACTGCCTGTAGTCAAGGCAGAAGCACCGGATGATGCGTTGCGTCCGGTCCAGCCCGCTTCTCCAGCGATTCAAACGACAAATATTGCACCTCCACAGCCTCCTCTCCAGGTCAAATCTCATATCAGCAGTCCGACTCCTGGCCCTCCCATGGTTGCCTCAGCAGTTCTTATGGGACCTCTGAAGCCGCTTCCTAGCAGAAAACAATTGCCGAAGTTTAATAAAACGACACCCTTGGCTGCGAGTAACAACAACCAGAGTGTTAAACCCGCCACATCTCAACCGCCCGCATCTCAACCACTGGCAATGCCGGCTTCCACCTTGAACATGCAAAAACAATCTCGACCTTTCCCGGCGGCGCCCATCAGCAGTCCACCTCAGCAGTCCCCTCCTGCTGTCGCAATTCCCAACCTGACCAGCGATACAAGTCTACGCCATGCCGACCTGCCAGAAGCTCCAGCATTACCGGACACCCAAACAAATGCTTTTTCTCACTCCTCGACGCCGGCCACCGAGGCACCAAGCCCCGATACAAGCGGTTCCAACTATCGGCCCCTCACCGAACGAGTTTCCGACGTACGGCGACGTCCGTCTCCCCCCTTGTACAATACAAGATCGCCTCGGCCCCGTTCTAGAACGCCGGAGAGATATAAAGGAACATCCAACCCTTATAAGAGCGAGCCAGCGAGGTACGACAGGAGGACGCCCGACCCGTTCAGGAGAACGCCCGACCCGTTCAGTAGGTATTCTAGCCCCAAGTGGACGCCGGGGTGGATGCCGGAACCAGTTCGAAAACCCCCGACGCCCCCGCGTTTGTATACACCTCCGCGAACTCAACGCCCTGCTTCACCACCCCTGCGACGTCGTGATGATCACCCTCCTCAACGGCCTTTCTCAGACCGTTACTCCCCTGGGTCTCCTGCTCGCCCATGGACCCGGCATGACTCGCCTCCAACCGGTCCCCGTCACGGCGCTCCCCGTGTCCCATCGAACCCGCAGAAACGTTCTCGGGAAGATGACTACACCGCGCCGATTCATCCTCAAAAGCGTTTTAAAAACGAAGGACGAGACGCAGCCCGCGCTCGCCCTGCCTCTCCACCCAGGTCCTGGCCAGCGAGGGAGGCGGAAACTGAGCGTCCCTCCCTCGAGCATCGGCTTGGTGCCCCAGACCCGGGCGTGCATTTCATTGGGAGAGGGGAAAGCTACCGTCCTCCAGCAGACTTCTCCGACGAACATAATGATGAGCGGAGTCACAAGCCGACGGAAGGACAAGGCCTTCTCTCGCGTCTGAGCGATCCCACGGCTCGCGGGAGCGCTCGTGGCAGGGGTGGACCTCGAGGAAGAGCAAACAACAGAGGCCGAGGTCGAGGTCGCGGGGAACGCACGGAGCGATCCTTGGCCGATCGTATGGAGTGATTGGTGCGTACGCTTCAAGTTTTCAAAACGACACGCTCATGGCTTGTTCTTGACGTGGTTGATCTAGGTTCAGAGTTACTCCAAGGTAAGGAAGTGAGTTCTTTTTCTTCTGGCTTATCGTTGTTGTACTATTTCTATCGTAAAAGTTGTAAATACTCTGCTTTCTTGCGTATTCAGTTGGCTCCGCAGCTCCTGCGTGTCCTGAAGGACGCCCCTTGCCTGAGGTGATTGCGTTGTGATTGCGTTTAGATGCAAAGTGTTATGCGGTCCAGTGTGAATACAACGAGATAATACAATTAGGGCAAGTTCAATTAGCTCCACAGATGGACAGCTCTCGCATTTCTTGAAGAACACCCTCTACCTGAACCACAGAAATCAGTTGTCAGGACTTGTCAACACTGCATGAAACGATGTGAACCTGGGCATCTAGTTGGCCGGCGGCATAGTCATCACGAATTGTATCAGCAAAATACCTGGCAAAAATGTGAACACAAGGCGTAAGTAGAAAACAAACACATACCGCTGAACACCGCTCAACTTCTCGTACCCTTCCTCAGCGAATTTCGACTGCATTCGGATCATCGCCTCGAAGCTTGGGTCGAAATACGGTACCCGTAAATCCATCAGCTGAGGGATCTCTGAAACGAGCTGGTCATTCAGCATGTCGAAAACCTCCTTGGCCTCGTCGTGCTCTTGTTGTGCCTGTATATAGATACATGAGAGCAGGCCGAGGATGATATCGGGTATAGTACTTTGGGAAGCTTTGTGGGATCCTCGCTCGGCTTGTCGATGAGTTTGCGCATCCTACTGCGGGCAGCGTCATAGTCGAGCAGCTGATACGCCAGCGGGGGTTAGATCGTCGCAGTCCTTTGAGCAGCTTCGGCCAACACACCTTCTTATTGCGTTTCGAGATGTGCTCGTTCACGATCGGGAAGTAGGCGCACATCTTCCCGAGCGGCTCCGAGATAGTCGTGCGGTACGGGCCGTCCTGTCTCTTGCGTCAGCGCCACTGTCCGACCCACTGGCGAAGGAGGCCAGGTGCTCACAAGCTCCCGCCCAAACCCGCCATCCAGATCATCGACCGAGCGCTTGTAGGCATGACCCGCCATTGCCCCCTCAGACGTCCGGTCGGCAGCCCCGTAAAACGTCTCAAGCGTGTCCGCTATTCGGGTCTGCGCCGCCGTCATAGCTGAAGTCGGCCGAGGGAGTTAGCTAACGCGGACAACGCGGCGATAGCGAATGAGCTCACCACGCATAGCATCCCAGTAGGCCTTGCTGTCCTTCTGAAGCGCCTGACATTCCTTTTCGAAACTGGGCGCACGTCAGGCACGCAGGGTTGCATTGCATGACCGCACGCACGTTTTGTACTTGGCCTCCTCATCAGTGAACTCGCGGTCGACGGTGCGCTCAATCTGTCCCGTCTTCTGAAGGAGCTGCAGATGACGATAAGTGAGGAGGTAAAGCACGGCGGGCGTTTGCGAACCGTTGTCCCGGCGCGGTTGACAGATTTCTTGAAGCTTCACATCGGATCGGTGAGTACGAATGCGAGAAATGTGGGCTTGGAAAGGACTTGCCCGGACCAACTCATTGAAGATGTCGTGCGGTGGTCGTTTCAGTGTTCTGGGATCGTGGCTGTTCGCAAGCTTACCGCAGGGTATGCCCGTGTTGTGCAGCACCCTCTGACCACTCCCTCCAACGTCCCAAAATGGAATGTCTATAATGCCCAGTTGATGACATGAACTCATAAGTACCGAAAAAATAAGGCGTACACATATAGGATAGAGGGCTAGCTAGTGCATCGAGTCCACTGTCCGTGTTCAGCGAGAATTATGCGGAATAGTACTGTGTATGTCGATGAAGGAAGGTGCTTCCGTTCGTATGTGTGTTGGGTACATTGAGTGCGTGTAATAAATGAACGTGGTGATAAATGGGTGTGGTTCGATTCACTAAATGAATAGGGCGCAGTCGGAGGTAGTGCTACATACCATGCTGCTAATGCAGAAATCGATGGCAGAATATATGCTGGGTGGCGTGGGTGGTGTGGACCGATCCTCAACTATGATATCGTCGTCTGGCGTCGGCTCTGTTGGGCGTGTGGCCGCGCCCCATAGCCGTTGATTATTGCCGCAGGACTGAGCTGTTGCTGCGAGTAAGAGGTCATCAGGGGCGGCGCTGTCCAGGGGCTAGGCTGTGACGCCGCCGACGGGAGGGGTGGCCGCCCACGCGACACCGAAGTGCCGGACTGCCCGCGCAAGGAGCTGGGCGGTGGCTTACGGTCGACTTTTGCTGGCAAAGTCGCCCGGCGTGCGTCGTCGCTGCCTTGCCGCTGGTGAGTCGGTTTGTCTGGGCGCGACAACGACGTATTCGATCCTCTTCGAGAGGAGGACGGCTGCTGTGGAACGTTAACCCGATCCGAGCTCCCACTGCTGGGAAGACGTTGCCGGGATGGTGATGCCGACGAAGAGGAACGAGCAGGCGAAGAGCTCTGTGAGTGTTGGGATCGGGGCTGCGGATATTGATGAAGCATAAACGGCGGCGCCGGGGGCAATAACGGCATATCCATGGTGTACATAGGCACGGAGGGAAGCGGAGGCACCAGGAGAGTCGGGTTGCTCGCAGACCACATCGAATAGGTAGAGGACCGATCAAAGGTGGAAGTTTTCCCAGGCAGAGAAGCCATCGAGCTACGCTTGCCGGTGCTAGAGTTGCGTGCCTGTGCCTGTCGCGCATCCTCGGAGGAGGCGGCGTGTACTGACGGCGGCCTAGAAGAATTTCGGCCAATGGTGCCGTGATGTCCTGCAACACTGGGAGGACGTGAACTGCCGGGCGACGAGGTGTGCGGGGAGCTGGAGGACGAGTTTGGATGCTGGGGTACCGCAGGCTCTGAAGCCTGGCGCCGCGGACCGCCTTGATCGTGTAAAGGTCGGGAATACCTTCCTACATCCTTATTACGTTCGTCCCGTAAGGATGCCGTAGAACCCGATGCCGCTAGCATTGCCGCATTGCTGGAACCATACGCACCGCCCGCTCTCTGTTGTTCTCTCCGTAATCGTGCAGCCGCGACTTCTTCAGCATAGATCCGCTGCTTCCGTTCCTCCTCCATGGCCCTCTTCTCCTGCTCCCATACCCTCTTCTCCTCCTCCCACTGTCTCCGCTCGTGCTCCCGCCTCAGCCGCTCCTCCTCCTGTTTCGCCCTCTCTTCCTCGAACGCTCGCTTTTCCTGCTGCTCGCGCAGAAACTTTGCCTTTTCCTCGCGCCGCTTTTTCATACGTAAGCCGTAACCAAGGGGGATAACATCCTCCTTGTCGTCTTCAACGAACCTGACCCGGGATGCTGTCGAAACCTGTGGTACCGACGCGGATGGTAGATCCTCTGCCGGAACAGACGGTTTCTCGGAGACGGGCGACTTCCGGGCGGGCTGTTTGAGGGCAGAATTACGCAGAGGGGAGGATACGGTTATGTAGGGCGTGTTACGGGGACCTGCGGCTAAGCGGCAGTTTCAAAATCCAAGTGCGCAGAATTGCTTTGAATCGCACTCACCAGGAGCAGCAGCAGGCAACGGTTGTGGGTTCAAATGCAGGGTCTGTTGCTGAGGTTCCCCCTCGAGACCAAAGCCGATCATAGCGTCGAGGGCAGCGGAATACTCGAGCTCAGCGACTGCGAAGGAAGAGCCTGCGACGGGCTGGGCGATGACGACGCCGTTGGCATGGACCCAAACTGCGCAGCGCTCTTCGAAGCACGGACGAGACATCCACCGACGAAGGCCGGCGCTGGAAGGGGATAGCGTGACGCTGGTCGAAAGCACCCGGTCGTTGTACCACGGGAGCGGCGATGGGGGATCCACAGGAATAGGTGGAGGGCGAGACGCGAAGGGTATTATTGAGCGGCCGAGGGCGTCTACCGCGGATGAGGTTGATGCATCAGGGTGCTGTAAACGGCGGAGTAACAGCGTTTTATGCATGACAGCCCGAATGGTTGGCCGGACCGAGAGGACGCGCGGGGGATTGGAGGAGCGTGGATACATCGGTGCCCCGGGGGGTTGAGCGAAGGGCGAGGGGTCCAATGGCGGAACTAGGCTGTTCTGAAGCAATATTTCGAGGTTTTTTCTAGATTGAGCGACGGAGGTGGGGGTAATTGGGGGGTACAGGAGACCGGCCGAGCGGGGGGATGACACGGACTCGTCGTCCGAGCCCGAAGACGACGCATCATCGTCCGAGTCCGAGTCGGCATGGCGGGGAGGGAGGGATTTTGAGGCGGGAGTGGGTGGCGAACTGATCCTGGGTGCGGGCTCTTTCGGCCGCCACTCAGGAATCGGCTTGACCCAATGCTCCTGCTCAAGAGGAGGGCGACCGCGCTTTATGGTGCCGGAGCGCTTCCCCAGCCAGGCGGTCCAAGACTTTGGTTTTGTGGGGGTGGACGCGAGAGCTTCATCGTCATCGGGGGTCGGAATACTGAGGCTTGCAGATCCGTTGGAGGACGCAGAGGACGCCTGCTCGCTGCCCGAGCTGGAGCTGAGAACGGGTGTCGCAGGAGAGTCGGCGGGGGTGGTGGCGAGGGGAGCGAGGGGAGCGAGGGTGCTGGCGGGACGCCTGGGGCCGTCCTTGAGGTCCCTGTCCTTGTCGCGGCGGGCGAAGACGGAGGCGAATCGACGCATGGTGGCCGCGGCTCAGAGACGGTTGGGAAAGGCCGAGAACTGTTGTTGCATTAGAAGGGAAAACCACCACGCGTGACACATCAGTCTGACATAACGCCCGGCCCTATGCACTCCCGCCACCATCGCCACACACGTCGCTCATAGTGCCCCACCACCGCGTCCACATACTCCGTCCCCACCCCCACCCATCGCGCGCCCCGCCCCACCACTGCCGCGTACTCCCCCGCCATCTCGTCCGAATGCCACACCGGGTATTCCATTCCAGGCTGCAGCTCCTTGTCCCCGTCCTGCTGTAGCTCTGTCGCCTGCAGCTCCCTCGTCTCGCGCGTCAGGGAAATCTCCGGTTGCGCCCCCTTGCTTGCCCGCAACGGAAAATATCGCTCCAGAATATCAGTGTCTGCTGCTCCGTCTGTCAGCCAACGTAAAAACCCCAACAACAGCCGCTTACCATTCGCCCCTCCGATCAGTGCTCGCTCGCAGAACCCCAGATACTCGTCCACCGTATCATCGCTCAGGTCCTCGATCACCCTGTCAAGCGTCAGCGCTGCCTTTGCCTCCATACCAAATGTCTCTACATTGCTTTTCTCGAGTCAAACGCCGCATCCCGACTCTCAGCATCCGCGCCCTCCAACCGCCTCAACAGCTCGAGATACTCGTCGATCCGGGGCATATTGCACGCCGGATCCTCCGGATCCGCAGGAAGCCTATGATTCAATCAGCAAAAGAAAACCCACAATAGCTTCACGAACCTCGGCTTCCCATCCAAGCCATACACCATCTTTAGCACGACAATTGCTGTCGCTAAGAAGGCCAGCTCCGGTGCGATGCTGTCGTATTGATGAAACTCTGGATCCCGTGCTTTGTTCCGTCGCAAGCGCGGTGCAAGCGACTGGTGCAGCACAAGAGGAAGCTCCAGCACGCTCGACAGCCGCTTCGTGAGCTTGTATAGCGTCGCTGCAAGTAGAAATGAAATGAGCCACGTTCACCCTCTGCACCGGCTGGAACATACGAGTGCCGCCGAGACACTGGTTAACCACCCGCCACAGAATCGGCGCCGCATTCGCCTGGGGCATTGACACGCCAAACGTCGAGTATATTCGTCTTGCGAGTGATGAAGCAAGGTTATGTAGCACGAAAGCGCGTGGTGTATGCTATTCAGAACTCTGAATGTTCTTCCCCCGAGCGAATACAAATTACTTACCGGAGGGCACAGAGCCTGAATATTGTTCTTTGTGAGATGCACCATCATCTCCTGCGGCAGCAACCGCGTAGCTTCCAAGTACGGTAGCTCGTACGACTCAATCAGTCTGCAGACACAACCAGTCAACTTCACTCGTGCGTACGAGAAGCCCGCTACTTGCCGTGTAAGGTCGCGATACAGAATTGGGATCCGCAAAGTCCAGCAGGCTAGAACGATCACCGCGAGGGTATTAGCAGGCTGCTCGTACTTGTGCCGCCCACTGTGCTTTGACTTGGCCGCAGGTGGCATAGGCTTGGGGTCGACCTCGTCCTCGCCTTCAGAAGAGGACTCGGATGCAGAGTTTTCAGCTAGAAGCTCGTCCAGCTCCGGGTCATGCTCCGCGTCGTCTCCGTCCGTCTCCCCGTCACTCGAAGCCGCCGCCTTGGGATCCTCGAAGCCCGGGGGTGGGCTCTCCGTTTTCCCATCCGGTGTCGAAGCAGTAGGATTCTCGGCCTCGGGACTTTCGTCCGATTCGTGCGCAGCGAGGTCCGGCTCCGTCGGCAGCCCATTGCGCAGAAGACTCAAATGGAGGGCCCACAAATCCCGGCAGACCACCTGGACCGAAGGCCATTAATCCAATAATCATTTATTGGAAATGCGCCCGAACCTCAAACTCAGCGGGGAGGGCCCATCGCTCGATTAAGACAGCGACTTGGTGCCGCAAGATAAGCTGCAGACATTGAAAGTAGAAGTAGCGCCCCCGGTTTCCGTGGTACACTGGACGCGCGTTAGTAGATCGTTGGGAAGTAGGACCGCGAGAATACATTTCGGATTGCCACGGCCTGTGTGTGCCTTCTTCTGTCGGTTTGACTTGAGTGTGCGCTTTTTGAGCAGGTGCGGGCCCACTTCCTCGACTTCCGTCGTTTCGTTTCTGTAGTTCTGCTGTCGTTAAAAAGCCGTGCTTCGCGTTTCGTGATTCGATGGTACTTGGAGAATATGGCCTTCGCTGCAGGCAATGAGGCCGCTCGAGGGCTCCTTGTGCCACTGCTTGGACCTGCACACCGGGCACCGTCTACGCGGGGCCATACCGCTAGATGATCAGCGCGGCGGCGGGCTTCACGTGGACGTTTCGCTGGCGAGCCAAATACAGCCTTTCCTCTCCTCTTCCTTCTCGAGTAATTCTTGCTGCCCGCAATGAGGGCCTTCGTTTTTCTGTTTGCGTTTCTAGCGGTGCTAGTAACGTCCGTGCTAGCGTGGGAGACAGAAGACCACGAGATATTCGACCTCGTCAGCGCAATCCAGGCGAGCGAGGGCAAGGACACGACGTTCTACTCGTGGCTCGATGTGCCCCACACAGCGACCACCGCCGAGATCGCCAAGGCCTATCGGAGAAAGAGCATGGTGCTCCAGTGCGTTTGGCTCTAGTCGCCCGCGGAAAATACATGAGATTCAACCCTGCTGTACAGCCCCGACAAAAATCCAGGCGACAAAACCATTCCCGAGCGCTTTGCGCGTCTCGGCGTTGTCTCTACCATTCTGCGGAACAAGGAGAGTCGTGAAAGATACGACTTTTTTTACAAAAATGGTGATGGTCTCTGCCACAGACGCTTGTCGTTGCTAACTCGAACGAACAGGTGTACCAAAATGGCGCGGAACCGGCTACTATTATTCGCGCTTCCGACCCGGTCTCGGAGTGTGTCGCGTTCCCCGTCTGCCAGTGTCGAAATGCTGATCCGTCTCTCTGTAGTCGGTCTTCGTATTTCTGGTCCTTGTATCATCCGGATTCCAGTACATCGTCCAGCACATCACCTATAGAACGGATCTGCAGCGCATCGAGGGGTTCGTGCAAGACGCTAGGTTGGCTGCGTGGGGACCAAAGATGATGCCGGTTGAAGGGCAGCGGAAGGCGCGTTCGGTGGTCACATCTTTTCACGTTCTCACTCCTCTACCTTAGGTCAAGGTCAATTTGGCTGGATCCCATGCCCAGCGGGTGAGTGAGGGACGCTGGATCGATATGGTTGTCGATGCCAAGAATGTTTACATTGTCCGTGCATCATCCTCAACGTGCATCCTTGGTCAATGCTTACCACGCCCGCTAGCTGGATCCTTCGGGAGACATGCATTTGCTAGACGCGTCGACCGCGAACCGGGCCGCCTTCACCAACACATGGTTCATTCACCTCGTCAAGTCGGTTTATCGAAAGGCTGTTCAGCGCATCACGGGCGCGCCGAAGGAGTCTGGCTCAGATGCAGAAGACGATGGCAACGCCTCGTCGTCGGAGACGCCGGGGAGTGGGACGGTCACCCCGAAGGAGGGCGGCGGGAAACGGAAAAAGTCGACCCGTAAACAGCGGTAATGGATAGTCACACTATGTCCCTCGGTGTAGGATAATACTTTTCTGGACAACCAGGACATAGCCCAATTAGCGTACATGCACGAAATAGGTCATGTGATTCTGATTGGCGTAGACCTCCCCGACTTCACCCTGAGCTCCCTCATCTCTAGCCCAAAAAAATCGTATTGAGCGCGCGTCCGGACGAGGTGCCTCCTCTACGCGTCGAACCTGTATATCTTCCTATTTCCGTTCCCCTCGTCGCGTACTGGCGTCGACCGACCGCCCAATGCCGGGAGCCCTCAAACCCCCCTCAAACTCCTCGTCCCGTAGCGCGGATAGCGATATGCCAATACTAGATGAAGGTGTGTGGTCTGTGCCTACGCTCCATAATTTATCTGGCGCTGACTGGGGCGGTAACTTGTAACGAAAGAGAATCAAGTTCCGTCGCTTTCTCAAGTACGTGTTCCCGCACAGATATCGCGTTTTTTTCGGTCTTGAATAAGTTCTTTACTAGCAATCCAGCTACTCCGATCTCCCTGATATTTCGGATATCATCCTTGCGGCGTCGGGTCAGATTCATGAACTAGAGATTCAAGTTCCGTCGCTTTCTCAAGTACGTGTTCCCGCACAGATGTCGCGTTTATTTGGTCTCGAATGAGTCCTTTAATAGCAATCCAGCTACTCCGATCTCCCCGATATTTCGGATATCATCCTTGCGGCGCCGGGTCAGTAAACGATTCATGAATTATCATCTTTGGATTACTGAACATTGCGATGCAGTTGGTACCCAGTTGATGAAATCTATCAGCACTTCGGTGAGCACTGGGGCCTCAATACAGTCGCACGCCAGGCAATCCAGTGACATCTCGAATCCTCCTTCATCTTCTGTCCCATCCAAGTCGTCCAGCCCAAAAACTTCATTTTCCCGTTCCGACAGCAACACTTCTGGCGGGTCAGGATCAGCCTCTGCTTCTTCGAACAGCTTGTTCTCCCGCACCAGCAGTAATACATCCACGACATCGGCTGGCTCATCCTCTTCAGTGCGAATCAGTAGGGAACGCATACCCATCGCCGCCCCGAAGACTGTTCTGGGAAAGCGTAAAGCGAGTGTCGCAGATTCTCCCTTGTCCGTTTCAGGCCCCGCCAAACCCTCCAAGGCGGCCAAGCTAGCCGCACCTGACTGGGTTACGGGTGAACCAGTCATTATTGTGAGTTGCAGTATCCTGTGGTCTCGCTGTCCTGAAGGCTGGTTCAATCTCAGTCGCATTCTCCGAAGCACCAGCGACTTTTCAATGCATTGGGGCTTCCGTATGGAGTGCGGTACGAAATTGCACGCATCGCAGCCACCAGCAACTATGACGCACTTGACAAATCCGGCCTCGAGAAACTCCAGGGGTTGAGCAACGCCAAGGCTGTCCCTGCGATTCCCAGGTTGTTTGGGGCCGCCGAAGATTCGGGAGTAGATGAAGCGTTCGCTAAAGAGATAGCCGCCAAGGTTATCTAGTTTTCGGTTTCAAGAGATTTCGACCAACAGTCATGTCCTAGGCACCCTGGGCTGAGTTGGATCTCGAAGCTGAGTATCTCTCCAAAAATGAGATGGCCGGTTTGGGTGCGTTCTTGTTTGTGGTGATTTTTTTCCAGGCCTCATCTTTGTTTTAGGGCTGAGCGAAGAGGCCCCGGATTGGTTTGGAGGGAAGGTCCATTTCACCGGTAAGTTAATTGCGGAGAAACATAAAAAACCTCCCTTCAAGGTCGTTCTGAAGACGCCGGAGCTGGGTCCCTCAGACCGGTTTGCGCGCCGGTGGGGATCCGACCGCTTCCTGACGCTGAGTTTGTCGAAGGACGTGCTTCGGACCGAGGAAAAAGTCATTGACTTTTTGTGCCACCCATTTGTTTTGGGCGATCGTGTCTTCCGTGCATTCGATGCGAAAGATGGAAATGTCTTCATGTTCTGCACCAATGAAATCGTAGAGGGTAGGCGGATAAACACCAACAGAACACTCCCGGGGGGCCTTTCTTTGCAAGAATTTTTGGCGTGGCACAACCCACTTGAACTCAATCCGAAACAAGTACGCACCATTTCAGCTATCGAGCCAGTACACTTGTCTCTGATGTGCACCATCAGACGATGGCAAAGTGGGCCTCTAGGTACGTCCTGGAACCATATACATATGTTCTCTTTTCTGAGACTCGGCTAGGTTTGCACTCGGAAGGTCCAATTCCGCTCCGGTGCTACGACTCGAAGAAGATGCGATTATCCCCATACCCGACATAGGCAAGTTCGTCTTGCTTTGGACGTATATGATATTTTTTGACGTTGCGCAGAGTCGGAATCTGGCAGTGATATGACTGATGGTGCTGGCTTGATTAACAAAGCTGGACTTCGCTTAATTTACGATCGGGTTGAGATGGATAGCTGGCCAACAGCGATCCAGTGTCGCGTTGTTGGTGCGTCGATTTATCCGCCTGCTGAGCAGAGCTGATGGGGCTGGCCCATGTATCAGGAGCGAAGGTGACCGAAATCCTGGACCTTCAAATGTTGGACTAACATATTTGCGCAGGGCTTACTTGTTATGCATCCAACCGATGTGCATGAAACACCCCGCATTTGGATTAGGCCTTCCCAAATTAAAGTCAAGCACCCTCGTTGGGACGATCCAAGAGATCCAACGCTCCGGACCGTCGATCTCCTCCGAAGTTCCTCTGCGAAAACCCAGTGTCGCCTGCCTGTGGAGACCATCATCAATCTGGCTGAGAACGGAGTTCCAGCGAGGGCTTTTATCAAACTTGTCGAGGAAGCCCTGGTCAACGTTGTCACTCCTTTGATAACCTGGGAGGGCACAGAAGCGATGCCGAAACTGTGGTGGGCTGTTGCGCGGGCGGGGGGAGTCATGTCCTCGCGGCTAGCCCGAAAGGAAACCATCTTAGCGCGCGTCAAGGGACTTTCGGAGCGAGACAGCGGGGACCTCGAGAATGAAGAGGAGGAGTCGAACGACCAGCCAACAAGCACCGCTTGGTGGGTGGACCAAATCTCGGGTTGTCCATCCTCCCTGGAAGAGACTGTCATGTATCTTCTGGACGCAGGCTTCACCCCAGAGACCTGTAGTGTTCTGAGGTCCAAACTTCACATCGTCGTCCAGGGATGCATAAATAGGTATATTGACTCTTATAGAATCGATCTGCCGGTCGGGATGTCCGCCATGGCCTTCCTGGTCCCAGACGAGCTTGGCGTGCTGGAACCCGGAGAGTTTTTCTTCAGAAGTTCTCGGCACAATTTTCAAACTCGAGATGGCCTCCCCACCGACATCCTGTTGGGTGATGCACTGATCACGCGCCATCCTTGCAAAGTGTGTTCCTTCTTGGCCCTTCGTTTTTTTCTATTGAACAGCTTCCGCGTAGCTGCCCACCGACGTCCAAAAATGGAAGGGTGTCGATCACCCCGAACTGAGGAATATCACAAACGTTATAGTTTTGCCCGTGAAAGGTCCTCGCCGGGCCGCAGATTACCTTGCGGGAGGTGATATGGATGGAGACAAGGGCTTGGTTATCTGGCAGCCCGAGCTCGTTGACCCATTCGTTAATGCGCCGCTTTCTTTCTCAGAGGAACCCCCAGAGGTGGCTGCTTGTTTCAAGGAAAAAAATGCGACTGTCAGAGAATTTCTAGAGCGCACGGCAGGAATGACCCCGGGTCAACGACTCTTGGAAATGCAAAAACAGTATCTGCTGAGTTCCATCCGTGATAGGGCGGTCGTTGGAAAATATAGTAATTGGCATATCAACGCCACTTACAGTTTAGGGTATGATCATCCGGAGACCATCAGACTGGCGTATATGTAAGCCCGCATCAGGGTGCTGTTTTCTGGGCTGTTGAGATTTTGTGCCAGGTTTTGCAAAACGCTCGACGGCGCAAAAACGGGATTGTCAGTTCGCCCAGATGTTTTTTCCGCCGACACTCGCCGGTACGATAAGCGGGCACCCATGGTAATGGTACGGCGAGTTACGGTTTCTGTGGTCTAATTCGGGTCGGTTTATAGTGGAAAGAGGCCACCGAAAAGAAAAAGGACAGCATTGATCAAACGAACACCATGAACCTCGCCCGGGATCCCAAGCTACACCAGTTTATCATGGATAGACTCCACAATCACACAGAGTGGGGGAAAGGGCTCCAACGGAAGCTCAAGGGCCAGTTCAAGATGCCGCATATCGTGGATGCGGACCTCACGGCACCATGGTATGCGTTTGTTGAGCAAGAGACGACCAAGCAGGAAGCGTACAAGCTCAGGAATGGGGATATTGTGCTGTTGGCGCAATACGCGTTGAACACCCCTGATATATCGGCGACAAACAGGGACGTTGCGGAGCGGTTGCTAGCTGAGGCACAGGCCCGTCCTGAAAGCGACCTCGAACGGATCAAGCGGCACGTTGAGACCATACAGGCGCAGCATAAGATGAAGATTACTGGGAAATTTACGGGTCTGACGATAGAGCGGCGGCAGGACATCCTGCGCGAGCTTTCGCGCGAATTCGCAGCCGGACCCTCGGAGTTGTCAATGAACGCGGTGCGGGACTCTGCCTTTCGTGACTCCTTTTTGCTAGAACTGAGATTCTGGTCGAGCAGGACGAGGCTGCGCGGATCAAGGCGTCGTATGCGTATGTCTACGACTTGGAACTGCGGCAAGAGTATTCCAGTGACGCGAGGTGGTCGCGCTTTCCGTGGGACGTGGCGTTTCGCGAGGTGCGTGCTCTATCTCGTAGACTGTTCCGTTGACAAGGTTCGTTGCAGCTATGTTTGATCAAGTGCAAGAGTCGCGACACGTCGTTCAAGCCCGTGAATAGCGAGTTTTATGAGCGGTTTACAATGAAGATGCGCAGGGTCTGAAGTGGGCGGCATTATTTTATTCATATTATCTTGGAGTTATCTTGTATAGTTTTCTTGCGGATTGATTGTTGTACATACCAACTGTATTTTCTTGAGCAACAAGCAGTGGAATGGTGGATCTTGAAGGAAGTGGCGTGACGGTCACTGATCGGTGATCAATGTGGTCACTACGACCACGACCATACTCCGACTTGCTCACTCTGCAATGATCAACTACATCCTTCTGGTCTCGCGGCAGGGCAAAGTGAGATTATCCAAGTGGTTCACGACTACGCCTCCGAAGGTCAAGGCCAAGATCGTCAAGGATGTAACACAACTGGTCCTCGCACGGCGCACTCGGATGTGCAACTTTCTGGAATACAAAGGCAGGCTCGCAGACTGCCTGGGCTGCATGGGCTGCTACTGACTCAGCGCAGACACCAAGGTGGTCTACCGCCGCTACGCGTCGCTGTTCTTCGTATGCGGGATAGGGTCGAACGATAATGAGCTGGTGACGCTTGAGATCATCCACCGCTACGTGGAGGTCTTGGACCGGTATTTCGGGAACGTACGTGCTGTGTGGCCCTGCGTGGACACGACTCACGTCTGTGGGGACAGGTGTGCGAATTGGATTTGTGAGATCCGGGTGCTATATTGGAGTGCGGTGCGCTGACCGGAGCAGAATATTCAACTTCCAGAAAGCATATGCGGTGAGTGCCGCGCTGTCGCGGGAGACCAGCATCATTTAGCGGACGGCGCTGGACAGATTCTGGACGAGCTAATAATATCAGGGGAGTTGCAAGAGTCGTCCAAGAAATCGGTGCTCCGGGTGGTGCGTCGGTGGCCGCGCCCGCGGGATAGGGATCTAATGCCGGAGCAGGTCACGCAGTCGGACACGGTGGAAGAGCAAGAAAACTCGGAGGACACGATGGCACGGCTGGGGTCTCGCAGTGGTTAGAACATTTATATCTCTGCCCGTTTGACGTCGAGCTCGCCGTCCCGTCCCAAGGTCCGATGATGTAGTGGGCGACAGCTGACTGGGAAATGTATTCTTTTGTATTTGCCGCTCAGACGCACGGGGCGTTTGCGGGCCGCCAAGGACGACGACTCGGACGAGGGCGGCGACAAGAGCGAGTCGGAGCTAGCTAGTAGCTAGTAGCACACAGTGACTCGGACTTATCGATGCCTGGATGTGCCTAGACTTGACCAAATCCACCGTTATCCATTCGGCCGAATTGGATTTGATTTGACACTGGCTCAATGCGGTGTCATTTCTCTCTTTGCTCTCTCCACCATGGCCAACATCTACCACAACGACCTCCTTGCTCCCTATCTCGCTCTGCCCCAGGGCGAGAAGGTCCAGGCAGAATGTATGTCCGCCCTCTCCCCGTCGTCGTCCCCTCACACCCCACAGACGTCTGGATCGACGGCGATGGCGGTCTGCGCTCCAAGACCACCACCGTGAGCAAGAAGGTCACCGACATCGGCCAGCTCCGCACCTGGGACTTCGATGGCTCGTCCACCAACCAGGCCCCCGGCCACGACTCGGATGTCCTCCTCCGTCCCGTCGCCATTTTCCCCGACCCCTTCCGCGGCGGCGACAACATCCTCGTTCTCGCAGAGACCTACAACAATGACGGAACCCCCAACAAGACCAACTACCGTCACCACGCCAAGAAGGTTATGGAGCAGGCAAAGGCGCACGAGCCCTGGTTCGGTCTGGAGCAGGAGTACACCCTCTTCGATGTCGACGGCAAGCCCTATGCCTGGCCCAAGGGTGGTTTCCCCGGTCCCCAAGGCCCCTACTACTGCGGCGCTGGTACGTGCACCGTCCTCGTCGGCCCCGTAGACATCAGGTCTCATCGGACGACCAGGAACCGGCAAGGTTTTCGCACGTGACCTCATCGAGGCCCACTACCGCGCTTGCCTCTACGCCAAAGTCAACATCAGCGGTATCAACGCCGAGGTTATGCCCTCCCAGTGGGAATTCCAGATCGGCCCCTGTGAGGGTATCTCGATGGGTGACCACCTGTGGATGGCCCGCTACCTCCTCGTTCGCATCGCCGAGCAGTGGGGCATCGTCGTCTCCTTCCACCCCAAGCCCCTCCAGGGTGACTGGAACGGCGCCGGGTGCCACTCCAACTACTCCACCAAGGCTATGCGCGAGCCCGGAGGAATGAAGGCCATCGAGGCTGCCATTGAGAAGATGTCCAAGAAGCACAACGAGCACATTGCCGTGTACGGAGAGGACAACGACCTCAGGCTCACTGGGCGCCACGAGACCGGCCACATCACCGACTTTAGCTCTGGTGTCGCCAACCGTGGCGCTTCCATCCGTATCCCGCGACATGTCGCCGCCCAGGGATACGGATACCTGGAGGACAGACGCCCGGCCTCCAACATCGGTATGCCGTCCTTGACGTTGACCCCTTGTTTTGTGCTAATTCCGCTGCAGACCCCTACCGCGTCACCTCGATCATCGTGGAGACTACCATCCTTGATCAGTAAGCGGCTTGCACCGGACGGTCTACGTTGGCTACGCATACGTACCACATGGACCAGCTAGACAGAAAGAAAGAATTGTTGTCCCTGTTTTTTTTTTACCCCGTAATTTTTCGTATTTGTGTCGTGACTAGTGTGACTGCTCGCGTTTTGTAATGTCCGAATTCGACCTCGCGTTTTCTGCGACTCTGACCAACGATGCCGGCTCCTTCAAGCTCCTGGAGCTCCCTCCAGAGTTGTACAAGCTCGTTGAGACATCCATTGAGGCGTCAAGTCCTCTGAGGTGCCGCCACTCCCCACCTTCTTCTGCAATATAATGACGCGTCTAGACTCTCTATCAAGGGGCATGCTGGGGAAGACGCGGTCCTATGCACAGACGACGCGACGTACACTATCCGTTCGGTGGTCCTGTCCAACTCGATCTTAGTTGTTACGCCGCAGTCGAGCGCAGACACGGTGGTCGTTCGCGATCAGGTGAACGAGATCCTCGAGCTCACCCCAGCTGTCCCGAAGATCCACAAGCTCTCCACGCTCCTCCGAGGGCGAGAATTCGACGACGTCCAGGATAGCGAGGACTATCTGCCATCCTCTGCGCCGGGCCTGTCGTACGCGGCCGCCCGCGCGGCAATCCAGGCGAGCGACGCGGAGCTTGCGCGCGGCCTCCGCGAGCAGCGCATCCTGGACATCCACGGCGCGCTGCGCCCGATCGCGCCCGCGTACCTCGCCACCATCCTCGAGACGATCCTCAATTACCTCGTGTCTCAGGCGCTGACGCGGCAGCAGGCGGTGTCCGAGGAGGACGTCGCCGCGACGCTCGCAGACGAGAACGAGATCTCGCGCGCGGTGTCGACGCAGGTGATGGAGTGGTTCGGAGAGGTGAGCGACGGCATGTGGACGATGGACGTCGAGGCCGTCGTGCGGGAGATTGGATTAGGTATCCTGCGGCAGCACAAGGTCAGGCTTTCGTTCAAAGAATCGGACCTGCGACTGAGCCAAATAAGGATGAGCCCGTCGCAAAAGACACACTATTAGACAAATGGAAAGACGCAGTGGGGGACACGTTCGAGGCGAAAGTGTCTTTGCCCTTGCTATCGGTAAGTGGATGCTCAGCACTCCCTTTCGCTTGGCCTTACTAGATACCCAGGGAAATTACCTGGTGTCGCCTGCATCTGGCATAAATGGCAGCGACACCATGATGCTCACATACTTCCCCTGCTCCGCTCTCCCAATAGATCCCGCGAGCCGCTTCGTTGACCTTTTCCTAACGCGACCGCGATGGAAGGCAGACGAGATCGTGCCTTTCCTTTCGGACATTGCCGTCAATACCAAAGACCGCGATAAATTGCTTCTTAAATATACACGCGCCACGACGGACAGCCACGGCCTCTGGTACACCAAAAAATAGTTGGACTGTACAACGCCTCCCCAGTCCCGTTGGTAGCCATGTGATGGTAGCTAGTTATCACCGTTTCGACCGCCCCTTGGGTGTCTTCCCAGACGGATAGTAGTCGCTGTCTGCCGACATTCTTCGCTTCCGCTTTGGTGCGGAGGTGACGGGTGGCTCGGCGCCCGAGGTAGAGGTTGTTGGGCTGTGCTTCAGCTGGTTGACTACCCCCCAGAGCGCCGCACCGACTTTGCTGTTCAAGCGGATCTGCGTGGCAATAGCATGAGCATCATCGAGATTAGCACAAGAGAAGGAAAGGTACATCGATGAACTGCGCGCGGATGTCGACACGCAAGTTATAGATGGCACTCGCCCGCTCGAACGGGGTTGCGTCACGCAAAACGTAGATGAGAACGCCTAAAACGATCGTCAGCACAGTCTACTGACAAAAAAAGTATTCGATAGATACCGATGAAAACAAATTCGACCTGGTTACAGCATACAGGGTAAGTCTCCCGGCCAGCCGAACGGAAGAAGGACAGCACCGGTGCTAATTTCTTGCCAATGGCGAAGCCCCAGTTCAAACGAGAATCTGCGACAATGCGACCGAATTCGTCCAGGGCTCGATCGATGTCTTGTTTGAATCTTTCACCGGGATCATCCTTGCGGGACAACCACTGTCGTGTCGTCAGCATGCAAACAAGCATGTTGAAAGATCAACCCACAGTCTCCATCTTGGGGGCTGTCGGCACGTTGTGGGCATCCGGGTACCCGTCACAACAGTACACAAACTGGGCGACGTTTTGAAATTCACGACCCCGCCTGGTATCCCAGTCAAGAACAGTCCCGAGTCCTCCTTCGAGGGCTGTCTCGGATCAGAAGGTTTGCGAACGTCGGAGCAGAGAGTGCACTCACATACGTGTCGGCTGTCGAGCGTGTTGATCCATCTGGGTGTACGTGAGCCTAGGCAACAACACAGATGAGATTTCGACTAACCGAGCCCAGGGAGAGTCCACCGCGGCAAGTTTTTCCGCCCTGTTCAGAGCAATTTGAGTGATTTTCACGCCAGGAGAATCGATCTTACGTTGTTAGTTGCATTCCCAGCTGCACTCTTTGGAAGATTTCGCGCTCCAATGCCGGCGTCAGCTCGTCGTATACCACTCAAAGATAGGTTGAATGAGCCCGAAACGCTTTGTTCGAGCTGGAACATACCGCATACAATTTCCTTCTCGACAAACTCCTTTTTTCTGGATTCCGGAATCTGCAAGCGATGGCCCTTTGTCGATTCAGGAGAAGTATAATAGAATTGTGCTTTCTTTGATTTTATGTAAGGAAGCTGGCCGTCAAGAAAACGCTGGATACTAGTAAGGCGCTGTTTGATGTTGAGAATGTACTCCAACCAACTGTTGACACAACGAGCATCACTTGCCTGTTTCCCATCCACGCATGTTCTTGATCCATTTAAGTAGAGCAAAGTCAGCACTGAAAGCAAGCATTTACCTCATCGGAACCCCGTCTTCATCCACCGTCAGCGCAAAAATGACGGGGTTTATATAGATATTTCGGAAGAGAGAATCAATCAGTCCAGCCTGCTTTTGCACAGGCCATACGACGTCTATGCCTTATTTGAGAAAGACCTCGAGTTTCAAGTCAGAGAGGCGAACCTCGTTGATACGGTGGATTCAAATCGATAGTTCCCTCGTGAATTAGACCTGATAGGTCAATGAGTTCGAAAACACTATATGTACTAGGGAAACATACTATGCAGTTCGCCTATTGTCATGACCTGGACCGCGCTGTTCAATAGACACAAAAACCAGATGATAAAACGTGCTTGCCTCCGTTCGAGGTCTCACCAACTCCCCTTTGATGGAAAATATAGACTCATCGTTGACTTCGGCCTCATTGTCCGATGCATAGCCATCATCGTCACCTTCATATTCTGGCTTTGGGGGAGAAGCCGTCGTAGGTAGCGGTCGAGGTGAAGTGTTGGACTCGCGATCCAACGAAAGCGGAGAGTTCATTGCTATGTTGGGAATGCAGGAACTTTGTACGGCGAGCCGGGCCGTTGCCGACCTCTTTTGACTCAGCAACTCATAGCAATGGACCACAAGCTGCCTTTGCCCAAATTCCTGGCGTTGTTCACATCTAATAGTGTGCCCATGGTAAAAGCGATGGCTATAGCAAGTAAAATGTGAATTACGGCCCTCAAGCTTGAACCAAGGGCTCAACATTCGCTTCAGCTACAAAGATTACAATACCCCTGCCACGCTCCGTGAACTGGATGAAGTTAAACTGCTTGCATCCGGAATAGATGATAAGGAGACCCGGAAAATGGTCATGATTGCACTGCGCAAGGCCGGATATGGCGTCAAATCTTCGCGGAATGTAACTCAGGCAGGGCCTTCGACGCAGCGCTTAACTCCTGTCGAAGTTCTGGTGGGGACTAAACTGCTCTTATTCACTAGATCTAACCACAACTCAATCTTAGACGACGCCGACCAAGAAGAGGAGGCGGAAGGAGATCGAGGATGTAAATTCGTTCTTGCCTGTCGACGTATCTTCCGAGTTGGGAAACCTCGAATTCAACGAAGTATTGGATGAAGCAGTCAGTCGCACGGTAGCGTTGGCGACTTGAGCTTGACGCGCTTGCTACTTAGATTCTAATGACGAAGAGCACGGTAGTGAACCGTGCACCCCTGATGACCGCCTGGTCTACGCTCGTCGCCGAACGCCTTGGATTCCAGCGCGAAGAGGCTTTGAGTATCGGCAAGCTTACCTCCAAGCTTATGGAATTTCATGCACGCTGACCCCTCTAATGGTAAAGCATCAGTCTTCACGGAGCTCAATGCTGTCTCAAAAGGGATATCCCTGGGAATATACAAAACCGGAACTGGACGAGCGATCGAGGCTTCCAAAGGAGGGTCGCAGCCCTACGTGGAATTAATGGGAAGACGGTGAGATCATGGGCTCTTCTGCCTAGACCTAAAATACAGACGTGCTTGGCATCTTTTTCCCAGAGTGTAAGCGCGCGTCGTTTATGATATGCGCGTAATGCATCTAAAATTTCTTTTTAGCCCTCTTCTACGAACTCAGACGTCTCAATGGCGAGCGCTATCAAACGGCACCGCAGTTGAGCCAAGTACGGCCTTTTCGTATATCTCCAGGGCACTCCGGCAAACGACGCCGCATGTTGTTGGTGCCCTTCGATTATTAGCGGAGAGCTTTACCGCCCCGGAAATCAATGCGAAAGCCTGGAGCCTGTACGCGGATTTCCGACCAGAGAACGTAGGATGGGGCGATCGAGCGGAAGTAAAGTGCGAGACGATACTCAACCTGCGGAAGAAGACAGGCACCATAGAGCCTGCAGCGAAGGCCGACTCCGTCATCGAACGTACCGCGGCAGCACAAGTAGAAGACCCGAAGCCACCGGAAAAGAAAAGTCGTACTTTGACCCTGGAAGAATATGAGGCGGCATTGGACAATGATTCCACCTTCGATGATATTGACCTGGACTTCGGCACAGACAAAACATAAGTTAGGTATCCCAGTAATATAATCTAGATTGTCTACAGAGCCACGACCCACTAGGGATGTGTGAAAATGGCGCATCACAAGCTTTTGATGATTGCGGAAGTGAATTCCGACGTAGTGGCAGAGCCGCCCATGTCAGCAGTCCGGACCTTTCCAGCGTTGATAACGTCGAATGTCGCAGCCGCAATCTGGTTAGCCACGGGGTCGAGTCTGACGAAAGTCACAGTATCAGAGCGAGCTGCGGAGGAGAGCAGAGAACTGACCCAAGATGCCGAAGCATCATGGTGGCGCTGAGAATCATGGCCGCAGGGTTCGCGCGGTTGGTGCCCATGATGTCGCTCGCGACGTGACGGCAGCCCGGCTCGAACAACGCATATTCCTGAGAACGTTAGAATCGGTTTCAGAGAATGGACGCAATACACACGGATCCGATGTTGCAACCAGGGACGATTCCGGGTCCGCCGACAAGCGCGGCACCAATGTTGGAAACAATAGCGCCGTACAGATTGGGCATAACCATAACGTCGAACTGGGTCGGCTTCGCGACAAGCTGCATAGAGCTGGACTGGTATGAGCTCGAGTTACAATGCTGGAGAGTTCACAGACGTGTTATCGACGATCATGTCGTTAAACTCGATGCCGGAAGACTTGTATTCCTCCGCAACCCGGCGGAAGGTGTTGAGGAACAAACCGTCACCGAGCTTCATGATGTTCGCCTTGTGGACACAAGTGACTTTCTAGAGCGGGATCGTCAGCTGCGAGATAAGATCGTGCTGGACTTTTTCGACCTTCCGGTTGTTCTTCAAAGCAAAGTCAAAGGCAAATCGGGAGATGCGCTCGGCTTTGGCGCGAGTGGAGACTTTCAAGCTCTCCACGACACCGGGGTAGCTCTGGTGCTCGAGGCCGGAGTACTCGCCCTCCGTGTTCTCCCGAATGATGGCAAAGTCGACGTTTGAATGACGAGTAGGGAATCCAGGAAGCGACTTGCACAAGACGACGGACGCATAGATGTCGAGCTGCTGACGCATCGCAACGTTCCATGAAATGTGACCAGACTGCGAAATGGGGGTGAAGAGGATACCTGTTCAACATGAGCCGAGCCGAATGCAGCAACTTGCGCTCCGCACCCTTGAGTCCGACTCTGTTGCGCTTCAAGCTATCCATAGCCTGCTTGAACAGAGCCTCGCCCGTCGAGGACATGCCGGAGACATCGTATTGCTCCCACTCAATGGGAGCATTGACATGCTCAAAGATCTCTTTTACAGAGTCTGTGATCTCCGCACCGATACCGTCACCGGGAATGAGGGTAACCTGCGACGCTTAGCCGCGAGCACGCGAACCATGGCTGCCAAAGCGTACCGTGTATATGCCGCCGTATTTCGTCGTCGGCTGAGTAGGAAAAGGGTCAGAAAACGCGGAAAAAGTGCCACATCAGACGCAACTCTTTTCGTGACCTTGGCGAAGTCTGCCGCGAGGGTGGTGGCGGGACGCTAGGGAAATTGAGCAGGATACAGATGCACTGTTTCAGTGGGAGCTTACCGCAAGGGCCGGGCGAGCGGCCGCAGCGACAGCGTTGCGGAACATGAAGTCAAGAAAAGAGGAAGAAAGGACAGACCGATTCCGAAACGGGCCGAGCACCGTGATCTGCAAAGGGAAATCAAGTGTTCGTTGTCCCCTCTTTTTCTAGCTGCCCGCCAGCAACGCCATGGGCGTCGATACCCCGGTGCAGGCGAAGAGCCTGGATATCTCGGAGCTGCCAGACGCGCCTCGCACGAGAGACATCTCTTTTTACTTTGTCGCGTTCGTTTTGGTGGCTCCCCTTCGTGCCGTGGCTCCCCTCTCCTGGGCATTCGTGCTGTACTCCTTGCATACGGGTTCTATCTGGTCTTTTGCCTGGAAGGGCAGGCTCGCTTTTGCCCTTGCCATCTGCGAGGTATGCCGACTCATTCCCAGCGCTTTTCTGCGCTCAACATGTGTCAGGTCTTTTTTAGCGTATATCATCGTTACCTGGTGGCGCTGGTATCCGTGCCCTGGAAGCATGGCACAGGCGATATCATCCAGCTACAGGTTGCCTTTACCCGCGTCCTCAAAGCGGGCCTTGCAAATCTTCCGGAGTATGGGTACGACGAGGAATCTTTGGATGTCGATCGACCCGGCAGCCCTTCAGAATCCATAACGCAGCTGGAGGCAAATGATCACCGCGCGATGGACTTCCGCAACGTAATTCGTACAGTGTGTTCACTCATTCGTCAGAATAACAGACAACTCATTATCTGCAACTTAGTGGTTCGGCCGAGTTCCTTGGTCCTCTATCCGGCGAGTCGAAATACAGAAGTGGATTTATTGGTCTATCTTCAACAAGGATCTGCCTGAGCCTCACCTTATAACTCCAACTCACCAAGCGGTCCTGGATGATACTTTACAATTACTAGAAATGCGGCTTGGGACCCGAGTTGCTCCTGGCTCGAACCCCGATATTTCCCCAATGAGGATGACAATCGACCCCGTCATTGTCACTGCTCGTCCGCTCATTTACTACGCCTTCGTCTCCGGAATCAATCGATATCTCCGAGGATGGTACAGAACCAACTGGAATCTGCGTCATGGCAATTTTAACGATCTTGAGTATGGTCCTCTTGTTTCCCGTCAACAAGCAGTATTCTCACGCTTTCGGTAAGATATCTTGTCTATACCCCTGAAACTTGGGACCCCATCGCCGGCCCGAGCCCGATTGTCTTTCTACATGGTCTGGGTCTGGGACTCTTCCAATATAGTCCTATTATCCGGGACTTGCACCACCAATTCCCAGACCGCCCCTTGCTAATCCCGCTGCAACCCCACATCAGCCAGGACATATTCCATCCCAAATTTTTGGACCCCCTTTTTCGGCAAGATCTTGCAGACCGCCTCGCAGGTCTACTGCGTCAACTAGGATGGGTTTCGCAAGATGGGGATGATCTGCGCGGATCTCGTGGGGTTACCATGCTCAGTCATTCTAAGTGGGTTCGTGCTCGCCCGTATTACTCGAGACGCTTACGTTGTTTAGTGGGTCATACTTGCACGCATGGTGCCTCAAGCGTTCTCCTGAACTGGTCTCACGTTCGTGCTTCGTCGACCCGGTAACCTTCTGCTCCTGGGAAGGCGGTACGCATCCTCTCGCTGTTTGGAGGCCAAGTTTTGAAAAATATTGCAGACTCTTGTTACAACTTTCTTTACCGGCGGCCCAGTTCGGTAATCACATTTCCTTGAAACGCCTTGACACTTTACTTATCGGCGCACAGGGCATGGACCTTCTCATTCGCTATTTCGTAGGCACCGAGCTGGGTGTCGCTAATATGATGCGACGAAATTTCGATTGGTCCTCAAACTCTCTGTGGTACGAGGAGATCCCGAACGCTAGGAATCCGTCCAAAACGCTCTTTCTATTTGGGGGTAGCGACGACATCATCGATGGCGAGGTCGGTTTCTTTATCCTGCTGTACCTACGCTTTCGATTTACAGCTTCGACCAGCGTGTCAAGAAATACCTCACATCACACGGTGTGAAGCAAGGTCTCGTGTATAACCCCTCGGGGCGCCACGGAGAGGCATTGATCTCTGGCGGACCGCAGCACGCAGAGGTCATGCGATGGTTGAAGGCATCCGACAAGTAGATGTACTTATTGCTATAATGCTAATTCTTACAGGGTGAAATAATGGGTCGTCGCTTGGGAAAGAGTTCAAGTGCGGTTGCTGTCATGATGTTATTCAGCCCTTCATCGTTTACCGCGTGGAACTGTTCCACGTTCTTGGTGTACCATCCAATCATCTCAGAGTTCACGGCTGTTCGGCTCATTGATGACACAGTAATCAGAGCTGTTGAAAGACTCGCCTGGGAAATCCGTCTTGAACTAATGCTCGAGGCTGTCGAACGCCCACATGGCGGTCAAAGTCGACGAGTGTACAGTATCTTGCTGTGGTGAACTCACAGCATGTCACTACAGCACCGCTTGCAAGGTCTTGTCTATAAGCACAGTATAACCCGTCGGCGCCAGGGCGCCACAGAAAGGTATGGATCCCTGGCGAACCCCAGCACGCCCAGTTCGTGCGGTGGTCGAATATGGTCGAATGCATCCGGCAAGTAGATATACTATTGTTACAATTTCACAGGTGGAATAATGGTTTATTGTTTCCGGAACTTGGGGAAGAGTTCAAGTGCGTTCGCTGCCATCACGTCGTTCAGCCCTTCGTCGTCCACTGCGTGGAACTGTTCCACGTTCTTGGTGTACCATCCTATCATTTCAGAGCTTACGGCTGTCCAGGAGCATTGACAGCGCAACTGTTGAAGTTGCAGAAGACTCACCTGGGAAATCCGTCCCGAACAAGATACGCTCGGGGCTGACGAATGCCTCCATGGCGGTCAAAGTCGACGAGTGTGCGCTCAGCGCTGTCTCATAGTAGAATGTCTTGAAGTCTTCGATGATCTCATCTGGACTAGATATTACAAAAAAGAATTGAGCATATTTGCCTCTGTTGGCTTGACGGCGCGGTCACCTGAGGGCGCTTCCCATATGGCCAGAGAGGACTGCGACGCGTGCGGCGAGGAAGGGCGTGCTCCCACCCAGGTGGGCGAGGATGATGTGGACGTCGGCATACTTGCGCTTACGGCCAGTCACGACGAGATGCGCCGCAGCCTTGAAAGTTTCATTTGGGACCTGCAAGTTTTTTCATCAGGAGACGCGAGCAATGGTGAGCTTGATTCCGGAAGACCTCGGTTACCGGGATGCCGAGGAATGGATGCGGGTACGGCGTAGAGGACGGGGTCTGCGCGCCGTGGACGAATACGTTCGCAGAGCGCCGATTGAGCTCTGCCCATATGGGATCGTAGCGGTCATCCCCAATGTATGCTTTCTGTATATGAGCGGTGGCGGAGGCGCACGACGACATGTACACGTACTGGCGCCTGGGCCATCCCCATACGAAGACGAAAGCCCAATTCCATCAGCCATAAGCTCATCGAATGCGTAGGCGATTTCTGCGAGGGCACCTGAACAAGACAGCGCTCGTTACTCGTGAAACAATTTGAGAAAAACAAGGGTCGCGCCTTCGATATCGTCCAAGAAGGGCAGGCACGCGAAGAAACCAAAGCGACCAGGATGGGCGCGACATATGTCCGCCATCGCGCGGTTGCGCCGACGCGCCTGAGTGCGATTATCCGGCCCAATAAAACCAGAGGCAATGGCAGGGAGGGAGAGGATCGCGAGGTCTATGGAGGAGGCGTCCATAAACTTGAGGCTGAGTTCAGGCGTCCAGGGAAGATTTTCTGCGGGCGTGCGCCATCCAACCTGTTCGTTCGACTTGCCTTTGTCCAAATCGGCGGGAAAAAAGTGGTGGTGGACGTCGATTCGACGGGGTTGGTGGACTGGCGGCTGGTGCTGCTCCAAAACGACAGGGACGGGCATGGCTGCTGTCTGCAAGTGACAAGGAAGCAGTCCGGAATCGGATCGGAAGGCGCATTTGGATAGGGCCGCATTCGGTTTGGATCTCCAGGGATATACACATACAGTATACATACTTACACCCGTCGCTCACGCGGCGACTCTGTGTTCCGCGCACTCCTCCGAATCCCAGCTCACAAACTGACCACTCAGACTCTTGGATGCGTGCAGCGCCAGGGACGCGATCACATGCCCAGGGTCCTCTGCCTTGAGCAGAGCCCCCTCCTTGTGTGTGGCAATGAACTTGTTGTGGTCTGCGGCTTTCATGTGCGTAGCCCCAGTCTGCCGGAGTGTTGCTTGCATCTTGAGATACTGAGATGATGGTCCATGGCATGAAAACTCGTCCACGAACATCTGTGTCGACCATGCCTGGCCGCAAAGCAACTGAGATAA
This sequence comes from Mycena belliarum, assembly GCA_029282135.1. NCBI lineage: Eukaryota > Fungi > Basidiomycota > Agaricomycetes > Agaricales > Mycenaceae > Mycena > Mycena belliarum. The sequence continues at coordinate 589,431 of JARJCN010000014.1, forward strand.
CGTCGGGCTCCTCCTCTGCGAGAGTTCTTCACGGGAAGCTCAAGTGATGAGGCTGGCAGCCTGTAGTTTAACACACCTGCAGAGAGAGTTCATGGCAGCCTGCGCGCAGCAACGTTTGAGGAACTGTCAGTTTGCATGCCAAGAAACGCGTACCTTGCTGGCATTGTAAGGGCCCCAACCCAGGGTTCCTTTGGTCGCGGCGCCAGAACTGACAAATACGACACGGCCTAACAGAGCGCGGCGGAGATGAATGGAGAGCTTAGGAGTTCTTTCGACATACCCCCGAGTTCGCTTTTGCGGAGAGCCGGTAACGTAGCCTTGAGTGCGGTGACCAAGGAGAAGAAATTAACGTCGAAATGGGACTTCCACTCGTTCATAGGAGTATCATCGCCGATTCTACATAGAGGGGCGAGTGTTGCGGCGTTCAGAATGAGCGCATCAATGCTTGAAAAAGTCTTGATTCCTACAGCCACGGCGGCCGCAAGAGCCTCCGCATTTGTGCTGATCATGACTTTCAACAGGTTACAAGCGGACGGCGGATGCAGGGACTGACACGTCGGCGTCGATGAGGAGGAGCGAGTCGGACGCCAAAGCCAGTAGTTCTGGAGAGCGAGTGCGGGACACGGCGACGACATTGGCCTTGTATTTGCTGAGCAGGATGGCGGTGACAGCAAGGCCTATGCCCTAGTGGAATTGAAGCCTGGGCGATAGCGGTGGAAGCATAGTACCTTGGACGCGCCGGTAATGAGAATGGTTGGGGTCGGCATCATGTAGGCTGTAAACGGATCTATTCGGACTGGGGATTGATTTCTAGCTTTTGGTCTCTTTCTTCTAGTACTCTCCCCTACATGGCAGCCCGCCTCACCCTTGCCCGCCTCGCCCGCCCCCGCCCACTCGCTGCTTCCCATGCCTTCCGTGCCCGCCGCCATGCCTCCTCAGAAGCAGAGCACACCGTACGATATTTTTTCGTCTGTCTTCGCTTTCTCATATGGTGCCCAGATGACCGTCCGCGATGCCCTCAACGCGGCCATGGAGGAGGAAATGATTCGCGACGAGAAGGTCTTCATCCTCGGCGAGGAGGTCGCGCGCTACAACGGCGCGTACAAGGTCTCTGCATCCCGTGTCTTCCCGCACGCGCGCACTTATCCCGCGTCTTTCTAGGTCACCAAGGGCCTGCTCGATAAGTTCGGTGAGAAGCGGGTCGTCGACACGCCAATCACAGAAATGGGTTTTGCTGGGCTGGCCGTCGGCGCCGCGTTATCTGGCTTGCGTCCGATGTACGTATCTCGCCTCTGACCGCGTAATTCCCGCTCACTGTGGCTCTCTGTAGATGCGAGTTCATGACCTTCAACTTTGCCATGCAGGCAATTGACCAGATTGTGAACTCCGCTGGCAAAACCTATTACATGTCGGGTGGAAACGTGCCGTGCCCAGTCGTTTTCCGCGGGCCGAATGGTGCTGCATCCGGTGTAGCGGCACAGCACTCGCAGGACTACGCCGCATGGTACGGCTCAGTCCCGGGGCTCAAGGTGGTCAGCCCTTGGAGCGCGGAGGATTGCAAGGGTCTGCTGAAGGTGCGCACTAAAAGTTCGCGATGTCTTCGTTCACTCACGTTCCTTAGTCCGCTATTCGCGACCCGAACCCCGTCGTTTTCCTCGAGAACGAAATGTTGTACGGTGTCTCATTCCCGATGTCTGCGGAGGCAATGTCCGATAACTTCACGGTACCCATCGGGAAGTGCAAGGTTGAGCGTGAGGGCAGCGACATCACCTTGGTCGCGCACAGCAAAATGGTCACCCACAGTCTTGAGGCAGCAGAGGCCCTGGCCAAGGAGGGCATCAACGCCGAGGTCATCAACTTGCGAAGCATCCGTCCGCTCGATATCGACACAATTATCAAGTCGGTCAAGAAGACGAACAGGTGAGTCACTACCTACAGTTCTAGAGGTCCACTGACGTTTTCCGCCAGGCTGGTCATCGTTGAGGGTGGTTTCCCTGCTTTTGGTGTTGGCAGCGAAATCTGCGCCCAGATCGTTGAGAGCGAGGCGTTTGACTACCTGGATGCTCCAGTTGAGCGGGTGACGGGCGCCGACGTCCCCACACCGGTACGTACCCGAGAAAACATTCTATGTGCTTTTGGGGCTCATGTTTTTCGCAGTACGCAACCAACCTCGAGAACCTTGCTTTCCCCGACACTCCGCTGATCGTGAAAGTCGCAAAACGGGCACTTTATCGCACTAACTAGCCCTCTATTTATTCGTGCTTCCCTCATACTTACAAGATAGACTACTTCGCACACTAAGACCTTAGACGGATGCGAACCGCGTTCGCGTGCGCTTGCAAGCCTTCGCAGTCGGCCAACGTTGCTACCACGGGTCCCAGCGTTTTCAGACCTGCTGCGGTGATTTCTTGCGATGTTATGTGCTTTTGGAATGACAGAGTGTTGACCCCGCTGTATTGACGCGCATAACCATTTGTTGGCAGAGTGTGATTTGTGCCCGAGGCGTAATCTCCGCAGCTGGTTCAAATTGAGAATCTGACGGTCTTGACAAGGAGGAGTGCGGGCATACCTTTCCGGGGTGTAAGGTCCGACGAACACGCTGCCGGCGTTATTGATAAACTGAACTTTCTCGCTGGCATTCTCCAAGTGGAGAATCAAGTGTTCTGGAGCGTAGTCGTTGGAGAACGCAATAGCCTCCTCCACGAATTTGCATTTCACGATGAGGCTTCCGCTGACAGACTTGCGCACGATGTCTACGCGAGACAGAGCATGCGCTTGGATGTCCACTTCATTTTCTATTTCGGCCAGTTTTTCTGCATCCAGATTTACGCCTACGAGCACGACCTGCGAGTCGACGCCATGCTCAGCCTGGGAAAGCAGGTCCGCGGCAACGAATGCCGGATTCGCGGTGTAATCTGCAATGACCTGCAAACTCCCTTGAGAGACGACTTCGTACATTGGAGATTCGTGAGACTCACAAGAACCTCTGATGGCCCAGCGGGCATATCAATGGACACGAGCGCATCGGTGTCGTTCTGGACGAGCATCTTCGCCGCAGTGACCCATTGGTTGCCCGGGCCGATTATCTTATCGACTTTGGGGACGGTTTCTGTCCCGTATGCTAGCGCCGCAACGGCCTGAGCCCCACCGGCTTTCAGGACCGCGGATGCGCCGACCAGGTTTGCGACGTACATCACCTCTGGGGAGATGCTGCCGTCAGGCCGTGGCGGTGTCGCCAGCACGATTTGTTGGCACCCAGCGACTTGAGCAGGTATTCCCAGCATGAGAGCGGTCGAGGGGAGAATAGCAGTGCCGCCGGGAACATATAGGCCCACACGCGCGATGGGTCGCGCGAAACGGGAGCAGACAACGCCGGGCATTGTCTCTACCCTGAGGGTGGTCCTATCAGCTTGCGCTTCGTGGAACTTTCTAATGTTCCGATACGCGATTTTAATTGCCTCGCCGACTTCGGGGTCGACGACCATGGTATCTGCCGCAAAGGGCGGGAATACAACCGTGGATGTCAGCTCCGCCTTGTCGAATTTCGCGGTCAGTTCGAGCAGGGCGGCGTCCCCACGAGTGCGGACATCGTCGACGATCGGCTTCACCCTGGTGATCATTTCGCCCGAATTCATAACAGGGCGGCGGAGTAAGGCGTCGCGCTCGTCGGAAGAGATGTGGGCAAGGTCGAATGTGCGCATGCGGATTGCATCGTCTCCTTCCGCATCGATAACGGAGGGTTCTGGTGGGGAGGCAGCCGGCTTCTTCGACCATTCAGGCTTTGCATTTCCTGTTCTCCGCGTCACCCGTCGCGCTTTCTTGTCGAGTGAAGCTTCGATCTCAGAGATCCCAACCCCAGCGGCGATGCACTTGGTCAGAGCGAAATAGATCAGGTCGGCAGCTTCGAACGCGATGGCGGTACTGTCCTCCGCCCGGCACAGCTCGTCTGCCTCCTCCATAATTTTGGAGCGCAACAGCTCCGGATCGCTGAAGAGGCGCTTTGTGTACGAGCCTTCCGGCGCAGACTCGAAGCGGGACCGGAGGGTACTTTCTAAGGCAGGCAAACCGCGCGTCTCACCGTAACATGACTGCCGGTTGAGATGGCAGAATCCCGCACCGTGCTGCTTAACACGAAACTCGAGACTGTCCGAGTCGCAGTCTAAGCGGATGCTAACAACATCCTGAGTTGCACCGGATGTCTCGCCCTTTCTCCACAATCCGTGCTTGCGCGACTGATACACGCCCTTTCCCGTAAGAATGCTCTCCTTGACGGACGCGGACGAGGAATAGACGAGGCCGAGCGAATGCCCCGTTTCTGTGGAAACAATGGTAGGAAAGAGTCCATCCGGGCGATCAGATACAATTGGAGCAAGGAACGCGTCTGCGATATTTATTTGGGAGGCGGAGGTCCCACCGAGAGTGAGCTGCGAAGCCGGGAGAACTGGTGTTGCACCAATTCCGAGCAAACCGCGCATCAAGGACTGGGATGGGGGAGCAGAGGAGTTTGCAAGTACATGGATGACAGAGCCGGTAAAAAACTTGGATATGGAGGCGATGAGATCCAGATCGATAGCAGGTGTCTTGAGCAATACACCAGAAACGCCATTGCGGACCGTGTCCGAGACCGCGCTGACGTTCCCAACGTCGAGCAGAAGGAGCAATCTCTCGGAAGAGATGAGATCGATGAGTTCCTTTGCCCATGCGAGGGGAACTATGAGCTTTTCGACGCCATTATCGAGCCATGAGATGGCTTCCTCGAGCACGAACGGACGGGATGGATCAACGAGGATGAAAGCGTGGGGAGGAAGCGGGAGAGCGGGAGAGCGAGACGAGGAAAGGATTATGGGCCCAACACGAATGAGGGCGTCGAGCAGCTCGGCCCCCTCGTCCAGGAATAATGGTAGAAACATGGATGAGTCCAGGATAAGTCAAGACCGAGCTAGTCCGTTACACTTATAAACATGGATGAGCTCAAAATAAGTAAGTCCGAGCTAGTCCGAGTCGGTCAGGGGTAGCTCGGCTCTCCGGGCCGGGCACCCACCCCTGCCCTTTTGGTCATATCAACACCATCAGAAAGCTTTATGGTATGCTAGGCACACATGAACATCGGTTGTGTAGTGTAGCGGTTATCACACCAGATTCTGATACAAGGATTTCTGGTGACCCCGGTTCGATTCCGGGCACGACCTCTTTTGATCCGAATTTCAACTGAGCCTATTGATTGTGCAAACCTTCCGGCGTCGTAACAACAACATAAGAAACAACTAACACTTCCTTCTCTTCACGCTGCTCAAGGTGCGTCGTCTTCACTAGTATCGACCGACCTTAGATTGCTTTTTCAGGTGGACTTGTAGACTTTTCCATCTGAATGAGGGTTCCCATAGAATTCACTATTGCATTGGAGCAAGAGGCATGCGGACATCCCATTATTCAAGTAGCTAGTCACTGCGTTTCAGGCTCAGGGAGGACTCCCCCGTGTCACACCGGTTCAACCACCAGATTCCTCCGTTGAGATAGGTTGCAAACGAGAGCCAGGCACAGTACGGTAAGAGCAGATAGGCGGCTGGGGGAGAGTGCTCGGCGAGCAGTTTCTAGCGGTGGGTGAGCGAACATTCATCGGAGGAGGTCTGGCGCTTTACAGTCATATAAAACGTCGCCATTGCCATGAGTCCGCTGTCGATCAGCGCCGTTCCGGTCTGTGGGAATAAGATATGTGACCGGGGAATGTGCTAGTCGCCTTACCTTCTTGGCACCGAAGAACAACGGGGTCCAGGCAAAATTCAGGGCGAGCTGGGTGTAATACAGGGAAAGAGCGAGCTGGCAGTCGGACCTGGAATCAGATGGATGATTTGTTAGACAGTGTAATATCTGCATAAGAAACACGCACCGAGCTGACGGAGAGAGAGCGTTGTCCAGGGCCTTCACCGCGAGATGCGAAGCATATCCCATTGCTATAGACCGCCAGGTCATTATCAAAGATGTTGAATGCGCTGAGAACTAGGAGCCGTACAGATGTAAAGCATGGGCCAGACAATGGGGAAGACCTGGCGCGGCGGGCGACCTGGAGGCGTGCGCAAGTTCTATAACACCGTCAGCTGGCTCCAGGAAGCTCGGAGAACATTGGGCGACCTTGTACCAATCACTTGAAGCGACTTCAGCGGTGGGATAGCCTGACAGAATGCCGAGACCCAGAGGCAGCCCCACGGCCACGAGCGGGATTCTCGCCGCGACGAGGAGAAATTCGGGGCAGACGACGTTGAACGATGGCATTTCAGAGGCAGACGCAACAAGTTGGGAACGACGAGGGGGCGTGTCACTCCAACACTGGCGCGTGACGTCATACAAGGGCGGGGATCGATCGCGTCGATATCTTATCTTATCAAAGTCCGGCCCGCTCTGTCCGTCACGTCATCGCGAGCAAATACAATGATTGAAGGAGATTGAAGGTGAGTATGTACAGTAACACAAGTATTAAATCGTCGCACTAGATATCAATACAGAGTTGCATCAGTTCCTTCCAGGCAGATGAGCACATACACGGAGTATCAGCTGGCGCGACGTACCAAGATAATCGATACAGCGAGTAGATTACTGCACGATGGTGTCAGCCAAAGAAGCTAGCAAGGTGCGAGGAGTCACGAACGGAGAAGTACATCAGCGTCGACTGCGACTGGTGCAGCGGCTTGAAGCCGCGTCTGAAAGCCTCGAGCGAGCTGCTGGCCTGCGCATCGTCGACCTGAGTCGCCGAGTCCGAGAAATCGACGGTGCCCTGCGGATCATAGTGGTTCTTGGCCCTGGAGCAGACGATGTCCGCGTCTGGAAGGAAGTGAGCGACGAAGGAAGCGATACATGGGTCAGCGACCCACAGTATACGGGCGCCGGAATCGACACAGAGCGCGTCGAACGTGCGTAGACATGGCACAGCGCGAACGACAGAGACTGCAGCGCGTCGGCGCTGGGTTGCGGCACATAAGATTGATGGAGCCAAGGAGAGGAGCGGAAGTCACCTGAAGTTGTTTTCCTGGGCCGCGGGTCAGAACAAGTAAGGCGACGAGGAGAAGGATACTCACGTCGTACAAGACGGAATAGTGGGCGGGGCGACTGGTGCCTAGCGAACGGATCGGAGATGAGTGGTGAGTTTGCATGGCAGCGAGTTGTCCCACCGAGCAGCCCTCCGTGCGACTGGAGGTAGAAGTCGAACTCGGTGGGGTGGGAGACCTCCCTGTCGACAACGGTGCCGGCTCTGCAGTTGCCGCTGCGGTCCGCATCGCGCTCCGACTGCGGGAAGAATCTGTAGAGCGAGCTGGTCGCGGCAAGTGCGACGACGCGGAGGACGGCATACCTGACGTGGTGGCGCTGCGAGGCCCAGTCAGGGAACGGCGCGGAAGGATGGTAATGTTGGACGAACCTTTCCGACAACAAGGATAGTGATCTTCGGGTTGATTTTCAGGGATGCGCATGCCTCTGCGGGGAGAAGAATGAGACGAGGTGTAGATGAAAGCGCGAGATTGCAAACTCTTGATCAGCGGCAGTTCTATCGCAGAATCAGTACACTAAAGAAAAAAAGCGGGCTGAAACAAACCTTGCTCTAACACCTGCTTGAATTGACCTTCGGAAACACCATCTGCGGGCAAATCTCAGGGAGAGGAAGAGACGGAATCATCGGGGAAACACACCGCGGTAGAAGATGATGCGCTTGGGGGCTACATTCCCGGCCGCCTTCTTCTCCGCCATCTGTCTGTACTTCATATACATCGAGAGGCAGTGGTGGCTCATGGATTCCAGCTCCTCGATCATTTCTTGACGAGAAGTCTGGACGCGGCTCGCGGCGATGTACTTGGCGGTGTCCGAGTCAACGTTGGCGACGAGGGCGGTGAACGAGGGGCGACCGTCGGAGCCAGGGGCGGGGTGAATGACCTGAGATATACTACTCAGAGTAAAGCCAGAGATACTCGAGATTGACAAACATCAGCTGCAGCGAGGGTGAGTGAGTAAAGGGCGGAGAGGATAAAAGATGGACGGACCGCCCATGACGATGGTGGGGTTATGTTGGTCGGTCAAGACGGAGACGGACGACGGGTCTGGGATCGTGTTGATACCACCCAGCTTGACGTTAATCCTGTGCAGGTCTCAAGACCAAAACTCCGCTGACAGAAAAAAGAACGCACTTGAGGCAAACGTTCGCATAGTACTGAGGTTTCGCGCGGAAGCATTTACTTGACTTTAAGCACTGTGTCGCGACACCCATCTAGAGACCAAAAGTCAATCAAAGGCAGATTCAAGGGAGGATAAAGACAGACCGTGATGTCCCCGAAGCTTAGGAAAGAGATGAATGAGCCCGCGCAAGCTAAACAAGGGAGAAAGGAGCGTACTGCTTGACTGAGGTGTATATGTCGTTGCCGCCCTATGGTGGGTGTCGCTAAGCCGTGCTTCATCCGAGAAGAACCTGCTCACCTCGGGAAGAATGACGACCATTAAGTTTGGGCCTGCCTTGTGCTTTTTGGCACATGCGGCGCCGGCCGCTCTAAGCTGGTCGGCGATGCGACCCTGACCGTTCTCCCAAAAGAGCATCGGATTGTCGGCGAGTTTGATGCCTGACGACGCATCCGATGAGTTGGAGTGGGCGGAAGGTGAAGGGCGGCTCACCAACGTCACGGCAGCTGCCAACGAGCCCATTAACCATATCGCGCGCCGCGTTCTCGTTGAAACGAGCCTGTTAATATTCTCAGTCGGAAGAAGAGAAAGAGTGGGGCGAAGACGACAAACCTGCCGCTCATAGATGACGACCACCCATCGTTCGATGGCGACCGGCTTGAAGAACCGCTTGTCGACCATGTTCCACGCACCATCGCGAGGGGTCTAGCGGAAAAAGTGAGCAAGCGAGTTGAATGCAGAAGAGCGATGTACGATTGTCAGCTGGCGGGAGCCGGCTCCATATTTCAGCATCGGGGGCTTCAAGACCCTGGCCTGGACCTTGAGCGGGCCCGCGGCGTGGTCGACGGTCATGCCGAACTGGCGGACGTATTCCGATTGCCCGTAGGCGAGAACCTGTTGAGAAAGAGTGAGATCTGCGCTGCGTGCAGGGGGAAAGTCGCCATACCCCGAGACCGTTGACGATGCTCCTCAGGCGATCTCCCGGTTTCTTGGTCGCAAAGTCGAGGCTGGAAGATGGAGCGATGAGCAGGCACCCCGGGCAGGGAAGGACGAGCGCACACATCCTTGGTCTTCTCAGGGGGAACTTGCTTCCTCATAAGCTGGAACGAAGGTTGGGCCAAGTTAAAAACAAAGATTATCAACCCACTTGTCCGGGGGGAACAGTGCAAAGCTCTATAAGAGGCTGTCAGAACGGCACAGTAGATTCGACAAGTTAACATACCCAAAGGGATAAGTGCGCCGGAGCCGACCTCGCAACAGATCACGTCCGGGAACTGGAGCGGCTTGTTCTGGGTGTTCTTGAAATAATCCGCGACAGTCATGGTTTGGCCCTCGCGCATCTGGAACGTGAGGGAGCTCGCGCCGGCAGTGCTGAGCTTCTTGATTACGCGAGGGGTCTGCACCTCGCCGGAGGGCCCGGCGTGGGTCGTCAGAACGCGAATGCCGCTGATGAAGCGCTGGAGGCGGAGGCGTTCACGATCGGGGAGACCGCGCTTGGGCGCCAATGCATTCGGATCGTTCTTGCAGATGTACTCGAGGCAAAGGCGGAGGAGGGGTCCGTGCTTGTACATCGTGCCGGTGGAGATGTCGACATTTATGAGCATCTTGCCCATGGCAGGACGAATCGATTGGAAGTAGCCTCGCTGGAATTTAGGGTCAGCGACAGAAAGGCGACGCGGGCATTCCACATACCCAAAGCTCCAAACCGGCACCGATGTCCTTTGTCTCGCGGTTGGTGAAGAAGGAGCGGACGTTGAATGGGTAGTTCATGGTCGGCTGTGGATAAATAAGACAAAAGAAAGTCGAGCGGCAAGGAGGACCTGCCTCCATGCGAATCACGACGTTCAGCGCCGTGATAGCAGTAAGGACCGCGTTGTCGTGAGATTGGTCCCCATTGATGAAGCGCTTCAAGACCCTGCATGTCGCGATCAGAGGTGCAGAGGTTGTTACATAAACTAGCGCGTACTCGGGGTTGATCTCAGCGACATGTGTGAGCTTAATCTTGTAGACCTTGGGTCCTTTTCCGCTGCTGCTGGCCGACGCATCGGCCAAGGTGACGTCGAACTCCTGGCTACCGGTATCGAAGGGGAGCCTGCGGATGCTGAAGATGTTTTTGCGACCGTCGTACACGCAGCGAGGAGTGAAGCTGGTAGTAAAATGTCAAATAAGTAGGGAATCGTGTTAAACAAACAGATAAGTACATCTGGGGAGCCACATCGAACTGAAGGCGACGAATAAGGTCCATAGTCATACGGGCTGGCAGAGTCTTCTCGGATGGGGAGATGACAACATCGTAGTGGTGCAGAATCGAGGACGGGATCGTGGTCACAAACGAGTTGACATAGATGGGAACAGGTTGACCGCCAGAGCCAAAGTCGGGTCGCTTGACGCCCACCTGAGACGAGATAAATAAATA